>CP136896.1:51226500-51831000 GCA_034359265.1 Canna indica | reverse complement strand
AGTGACAGTCTCCCGATCCAAAAATCGTCCATTTGAACAAATGCGGCACGGACATCGGATTTGATCACCCATGCTAACGAAATTCCGATTCGAATAGGCGAAATTTAGGAAGTACGTTACGCCTAATCGAAACTCATTCGTTAAAGCTCCATGATCAAGACGTCGGTACATCCAACTTCGATCAGCCGACATGATTCTGTCAATCAATGACAATTTCTTTGGTTAATGTCTTTAGGTGAGATTGTCCTATTCCATTCGGGATTTATGTTATTCGTACTGCACTTACATTTTTATTTTAACTGTTAACTAATTATTCTAAATTTCGACAGCATCTCCCTACAGTTCTCCGAATACGCATATCATCTGGGCGCGTATCGGAGAACAAGAGAGATGTTGCCGAAATTTAGAATAATTAGTTAACAGTTAAAATAAAAACGTAAGTGCAGTACAAATAACTATATTCCCAAATTGTCCAATCAGGGACAATTCAAGAATTGTACGTCGTATAAAAGATCATCTACTTCTTTTACACGACATACAATTCCCGAACGGATCTAAGGTTTTGCTAAATCATATCCGATCGTCGATGCGTACGTGAAACATATCAACTCGTCGGAGGATGATTATTTTCTAAATGTTTCGAGACAGTTCGAGTCCATATTGGACGATTTCGGCGCGCGTCCGAAGTGGACGATTCCGGCGCGAGTCCGAAGGGGACGATTCCGGCGCGAGTCCGAAGTGGACGATTCCGGCGCGAGTCCGAATTGGACGATTTCGGCGCGCGTCCGAAGTGGACGATTCCGACGCGAGTCCGAATTGGACGATACCGGCGCGCGTCCGAAGTGGACGATACCGGCGCGCGTCCGAAGTGGACGATTCCGGCGCGCGTCCGAAGTGGACGATTCCGGCGCGCGTCCGAAGTGGACGATTCCGGCGCGCGTCCGAAGTGGACGATTTCGGCGCGCGTCCGAAGTGGACGATTCCGGCGCGCGTCTGAAATTAATCTAACAAATTAAACAATTAATCTAAACAATTAATTAACAATTATTAAATAATTAATTAACAAATATAAAATAATATAAACTATATATATATATTATAAATTCCGGCGCCGGAGTCCACCCTCCGGCGCCGGCGTACAGTGGCCGGACACACTGTCCGGCCACTGCAGAAGGTCCGACGGCGGCCATCGGCCGACCGCCGCCGGCCGAAACCCTAGAAATAGGGTTTCGGTCGGGTGATTTCCGCCGGCCGCAGGGAAGAGACGGCAGCAGGGAAGAGACTTACCTGAACAAGTCGGCAGCAGCGGTCGGCGTCGGCAGCAGCGGCAGCAGCGACAGCGGTGGCGAGTGGCGTCGGCAGGAGCGGCGGCGGCAGCAGCGAGCAGCGGGAGGAAGAAGAGTCGGGCGCGAGAGCGTGCCCTATATAAACTTATCAGCAACGGCTCACTCGCCCGTTAGAACGCCGTTGCTGATAAGTTATTATCAGCAACGGCTCACTTATCCGTTAGCAAGCCGTTGCTGAATATTAAAAAATCAGCAACGGCTCGCCTTTCCGTCCGAAAGCCGTTGCTGATAATTAAAATAATCAGCAACGGCTCGGTTTTCCGTTAGAACACCGTTGCAGATACAGTTTTCTGCAACGGCTCGAGCGGCCGTAAGAATGCCGTTGCAAATAGCAACGGCTTGAGCGGCCGTCGCTGATAGCCGTTGCTGAAGACGAAGTTTCTAGTAGTGGATAAGGTCGGAGGATGTTGTTGAAGTGAAAACGGAGAATTTTGCCACACCTGCTCCGCCATTGGACAGTGAATAAAGAAGTGATCAATTGATTCCTGCGATGAGTTGCATTGTGGACAACAAGTGTTGGTGATAGGAATATGTCTTCTCGCCAGTGCAGCTTGAGTAGGAAGAGAATAATGCATTGTTCGTCACATAAAGTGTTTTGGTTTTGGAGGAACTTTAATCTCCCATAATTTCTTCCAGGAGAACCCAAGTTGCCTTTGCTGATTGGAATGGAGGATATGAGTAATACTTGTAGCTAATTTATATCCCGAAGATATTGAGTATTTTCCGTTGGAGTTATAAAACCAAATGGGTTTATCTCGGCCATTCAAAATTTCAATATCAAGGATGGTTGAAGCTGTCACCGGATGAAAGAGGTTCCGCACCATAGTAACATTCCAAAGCCGTAAACTTGTATCCGCACCATGGTGTGCCTTTCTTATTCGGTTTATTACGCCACCAAAAATTCTTCAGAATTCTATTGATCTCATTGCATAGGGTATTCGGCAACATGAAGCAGCTCATAGAATAATTAAGAATAGATGAAAGAACAGTTTTCATAAGCACTGATTCCCAGCTTTGGACAGAAGCTTCAACTTCTAATTCTCAAGTTTCTGTTTCAGTTTGGAGATGATGAACTCAATGTAGTTCGCTTTGATCTAGGAATGATTGAGGGAAGGCCAATGTGCTTATCGTGAGCACCTATATGCTGAATCCGAAGAACTTGACTAAGTCTTTGTCGCCATCTATGGGGTGTGTTTCTAGAGAAAAAATGGACGACTTGTCAAAGTTGATTTGTTGACCACTTATGGAAGTAAACCTTTGTATAGCTTCAAAAATGCGATACATATTGTCCATATCAACTTTGCTGAACAGGATTAGAGCATCTGCAAAGAACAGCGAAGAAATTGGAGGACTCAGACGACTGATTCAGATGCCCTGCGATTGATATTAGAGAATGCATGTTTACTAAGGATATGAGTTAAACCTTCCATACAAATTACAAAAAGAAGAGGAGATAATAGATCTCCTTGTCATAATCCACACTGAGGAGAAAAATATTCGAACATGCTGCCCTCCATTTGAATAGAGTAGGTGACAGTAGTCACACATTGCAATACCATATCAATGAAGTGTTTGTCAAAGCCCAAAGCATGCATCACACTGTAAATGAAAGGCCATTCAATTCTATCATATGCCTTGCTCATATCTAGCTTGATTGCCATTTCTTGGATTGAATTCGCAGACTTAGTTTTAAGGTGATGCATTATCTCATGAGTGAGGAGAATGTTGTCCGAGATCAATCTTTCCTTAATGAACGCACACTGATTTGCAAAAATGATTGAGTCCATAATTCCTTGTAGTTGGATGACTAACACTTTTGAATATATCTTATATATGCACTTGCATAGCTTGATCGGGCAGAGATGAGTGTCTAGTTTTCTCTTGGCAATAAGCAGAAGTTACAAGTAGTACCATTATAGGAACTTGGTAGAAACAAGTTAGGTCAAAATAATAATCTATCATAACATAGAACTCTATTATAAGGCATGGTATTCCGCCAGAAATTGATTTATTGTTCTAGAAGTAAACTACCTAATAGCATGGAAGTGGTTCTAATTGATAAAAGGAAGATATAGAATGAAAATCCATCAACATTTGTAGCATAGTAAAACTTAATCATACGTACTAGTCTTAACAAAAGAAGGATTTGAGATGCACTTATCCCGAGGCAAGTAGATTACAGTAAGTAAACTGATAATATATAATCAGCATCAAATTTAGAAAAAAAATGCTTATCTTGAGCCATATACAGTCATATGGTCAGGTCAGCTCAAAATTAGTACTCAAAGCACTGTAACACTGTATTTGTATAATCCCACATGACCCCAAACATTTAGTCAAGTAGCCATCAAACGCAATTTGTAGTGATATCTCAAATTGATCAAGGTACTTAAGATGAGAGTTAAAAGCAATCTCCAATGCCCAATATATAAAAGTACATATGAGATATGTATAAAGGAAAATGCTACCAACTATGAATTTAAAAGTCACCAGAAACAAGAACCTTTCATGAGGGCATCCTTAACTCGAGCAACAGCATGCTCCATCTTCAGTTGTTTCTCACTATACAAGGTTTTGACTTATATTTGCCTAAAAGTTAATCAGCGTTACATAGTGCAAAAGATTTGACATCATTAAGAGATTCAGATATGTGAATGAGTAATGCATGTAATATATGTCAATGCCTGATAGAAAACAGTGTCAGCAAGCTCCATTATGCCTTGTTGGGCACTCCCCAGAGCTCCAGACTTGTCCTCTATAGATATATCGTTCCTGATGTCAAATGCAGTATAAGTAAGCTATTGAAGGTTTGCCAACTAAACAAAGAGAATAAAGAGATAGGACTCACCAAAGAACTCCAGCATCAATGCCTTGATCAAGCTACTTGACAATACATCTAGAAGTTGTTCTATTTCAGAAGGCTTCAGTAATGAGTCAACTAGTCTGATGGGAGTTCCATAAAAGACATGGAAACTAAAGTCTTTGGTGATGAGCTACTTGAGCTACATAAGTCTACAGTGGTGGTATAATCATCCCACGTGTGAATACCCAATCGATATAGTATTTCGAGAAGGCTGCATTGTGTAGGTTGGATCTTGGCAAGCAATTGCTTATCAATGATGCCTTCTATGGCATTCTTCACAATTCAATAACTCTGAGTAAATAGCTTCGATAAGGGAGACACTCTCAGTTAGATATAGGGTACTTCTTCCCAGCAAATGCTAAGGTGATCTCCATGATACATCCATTCAGGCTTGTGTTGGGGAATTGGGATGACAACTTTGCTTATATAGCTTATTATGGAGTATTCAAATTCGATTTGGTACTATTTAGACAAATGATTACTAAAAATAACTTGCTACTAGAAATTATCTATTAGGAATGAATATAAGAAATGAATAACAAGAGAAAGGAACAACAAATCATAGCCAATTTGTGCTTGGCTTCTTCTCATGATTCCTAGCAACTTTTGAACACCCTTCCAAAGCTTTTGCACAATCAAAGGACTAATGATGTAGGATGAAAGAATAGCTCAATAATATATTTGCTCAAGGATAGCACAAGAATGAAAGGATCAAAGGACTAATGGTGCAGAACCTATCAGGACAACAATATTAATAAGAAGCAACCCTTTACAAGGACCAACAAGAAAATAAAAGAGAATATAATTATATGTATTCCAGCTTTAATAGAAAAATAGATCATCTCCTCCATTTCTGAATTGATGATGTTCAAAGAATATGTTTTCATGAACATTGTTTTCATTAGAAAGCACAAGGAAAACTTCAGAAGAAGCTCATCTAATAGCTCGTTCTTCTATTCCAGGCACTTCCTTCTTGAGGTATCTGTAACATTAAATAGATAAATAAATAAATTCGTTGAAAAAAATCATTAGCATATTAGTTTAAATAAATAGAGTTTCATGTGTTTGCTATTCAGAAAAAATGGTAAAGGAAGATGCATACATGGAATTTTCATTCTAAACATCATAACAATAGTAAAATGTAACAACCTTGTGCCCGTAAGTTGTCCTGTTACATGTGAAAATCTGCTCTATCTACCTCCATTATCATATTCCTATTCAACTAATTGAACCTAACTAAAGACGATCAATGGGTACTCAAATCCATGAGTTCAAAATTATACCATGATTACTGCATATAGTCAAGTACTACTAACTAAGCTAAACCCAAACCCTACTCAAGTACTTATCTTCACTCCGAGAAACTAACCCAAATGACTAAATGGTGCCCCAACGGGTAAAATAAGTTGTAATACTTGAAAAAAGTAGACCCATAGTCATCCATATTCTACTCAAAGTGCTAGAATAAAGGATGAAAATGAATGACAATCTTCTTATCACCAGATCGACTCACATTCCTATTCTTACTGATTATGAAACATCTAAACCAGAAAAATAACTTATAATCATAAACCACTCAGAAAAAAGAAAATGTAAGTTCTTCAAATATACAGAATTTTTTTTCACAACTTCAGAACAAGAGTCTTACTCTTGGGCCATCGCCCAACGAAATAACTGATAAAGCCGAACAGATTCATTGGAGGCATGGCATGCAAGAAGCAAATAGTTTCGTGGTTGTACCATCCATGCAAACCTCATGCACAGTCCTGAATAGACACACATAACTGCAGCAACATTTCAATCTAACTATCGGTCATTCCACAATCTACTAACAAATGAGTGTAAAATTGTTTCTAACAAAAGAGAATCTTTATGACCTGCAGTCATATTCCTAGATATCATCTCTGGAGGTTTTTTTGTATCTACCAAACCCTGGAAAACCAAGAAAGAGACAATTTGTACAAGATTGAAGTAATTTAAAGCTATAGAATTGGGTAGAAAAGAAAACAGCCCAAGTTTCTTTTATTCTACGTATCATTTCCAATCTTGTTCATGAATGATATGTGAAGATAAACCTAGGAAGCAAGTTGGAACCTCTAGTGTTGACATACAAGAAAAACAGATCAGTGAAAACAAAATAAACTATACCAAAATAGCAAAACAAGGGAACTTACAGCAACAACGAAGCCCCCATTGGCAACTGGCCCCCAGAAGTGGGTTGTTTTTGGTCCCGTAGGGCTGTTCCAAAATGCTTTGAAGGCTGCCATCATGGAACAAACCTCGTGCTTGGTTTTATTGTTAAGCTAAATAAATGGAAATTAAGCGATCCTAGAAAACTGCTGATGAGAAATACAAATTTCATATGCAAAACAAAATCAATAGTTACTCAATGAAGAAAAAAACTAAATTATACTTCGCTTAAACCTGAAACTTACAAGTATTGATATATAAGACAAATCAACATATTGCGCTGAATTTTGGGCGACGATGCTTTAAAGCTCAGTCGTAAAATTACAAATCCTAAACCATAAATTTACGATAGAAAGAAAGCAAATTTATGGTCAAGATTGACGTAGCATAACAGATTTGGAAAACTTTACAGGTGTGGTAGAAAACCTCAACCTAAGATATGCCTAATTTAAGTTCAACGGAGAGCCCTAATCAATTGTCGAGACATTTGGATCGATAGAGATAGGCAGGGAAGCAACGAAGGATGTGACCTAAGAAGTGGTGGAGCACGAACAGCCGACGAACAGCGGAAGATGGAGACGAACAGCCGATCGCTGCGGAGGGCGCTCGTCGAAGGAGGGCGACGAAGAACGATGATAACAGATTAATTATAGGTGGTGGGAAGGGGGCACCCAAATCCACAAAAGGAATTTAAAATTAATATAAACCGGGAGCAAATGTTGAATTTATTGATCATTTGATCGGTTTGATAAAATTAATTTTTTCATAATATATTTTTGTATTAAATAATTTAATTTATACATTTTATATTTTAGTGCATCAATAAAAATACATTATATAAAAATAACAAATTTAAATCATATAAACATAAATTAGTAAAAATAATATAGTTTTTAGTTAAGTTATTTTGTTAATTTTAAATAGATTCTTTTTTTCAACTTTCAAAAATCATTTTAGCAAATGTGAACCCAGGAGAGAATTTTGTTTGTGACGACAAATTTATGTGTGCAACTAAGCAAATTTTACTTTTACATTAATATATAACTACATGTGTACGAAGGTCAAAAGAATTTATAAAAATAAATAAAATAAAATAATTAAAATTTTGGGACGATTCATTGAATTTATTTGATGATTGAAATAGAAAGAGTTAACAATTATTCAAATTTACTTGCCATGAAATACTATTTTACTAATTAAACATGTCAAAATTTGAAACACAAACACAATATATTTATTAAACAATTATGTTATAACCAAAATTTTAATTATATTTATTCGGTTGCGTAGCATGAAAGCGAGGGCTTAAATTGAGCGAGCTAGCAGAGTTTAATTTCAGGACGGAATTTGGTAAGTTTTTAATTTAGAAAAAAAAAATATAATTATTATTCCTGCAAATTGGTATGTCACGGTGAGAGTAGACCTCGAGACGAACTCAACGATTCGATCGGAATTCGAATCAGACTTAAAATGAACCTATAACAAATTTTCTAGTCGGGTTGAATAAGTGAAGGGCAAATTGGTAAATTGAGGATTAAATAAACCTCAAGCTATAAATTAAAGGGGGGTTGTGCGGCTGGGCGCCGATAGCACCTGAATAAGGGAGGCATCGGTGTTTGGAGGCGGACGACGGCCGGAGTTGTCAAGCCCGTTGGAGGCAATCGTTGGAATGCAATAGCATCTCTTCCTTCTCCTTCCCTTCAGTCCTTGGTGAATCTAAAAACCTATATTGATGATGTATGAGTCCTTGCATCTATGTTTCAATTTTATTCCTTACTGTCGCATGATTTCTTATAAATTCTGTATGGTTCTTGTGGATTCTTGGGGTGTGCTGCCCCTTATTCTTGAGTATGTCTTGTTCCTAATCTATATCATGATCTTTAGGTTTAATTAATCAGACGATAGGTATTTTTTGTGGCCCTTGTAATCTGTCCTTTCTTCACATCGGCTTTGGGCTACTGCCGCACCATGGCGGCAGCAGCGGGTGTCGTTGTAGGCGGGGAGGCCGCCACGGCCTCCCAGCCATGAGCCGACATTCCACCGGCGCCGGAGCCGGCGACAGACACCGGAAGGTGATCGTCGATGGCCAAGCGATCGCCCAACGAGGATTTGTGAGGCGAAAGGTGGGGGGTTGGCGAGTCGGGTGGGGTGTCGAGCGAAGAGTTTATTTATTTATTTTATTAAATAACTAATTAAGAGAGTTGTATCGTTAGAAATATGTTGGTATGTGTAAATTATTGGGGTATATTTGAAGTTGATCTTAGAGACATCAGATGAGATCGAGTTAAATATGAAAGTTATAGGATTTCGTGTTTTGAACACGATGGTGGTATCCGATTTTTGATCGGAGGTCATTTGATATACATTTTAAATATTTTTTAGTATTAATTGAGATGGGTGATATATTGGTTCTAGCTAATTTTGATATCCCCTAGCTGCAGAAATTAGGCATTCACTTGATTTGATATCATCACATTTAGACTCTATTAAAGTTAGTCGATTCTCTCCTCAAATTTTAGTATTTAATTTAACTATTACATTTATGCAAATTTAACCTCATGAAGTTTCTTAATATGAGTTGCTTTCTTGCGCATGTACGGTTGTAAATAACCTCATGGGGGTGTTTATATCTCGTTAAGATATTGGATGTGTGCATTTCATATATTATTTAAACTTATGGATGGTTGCACTTGATGAATGTTATATTCCTTATGATTGGTGATTATACATAATTATTTCTGCACATGTTAACACACTAGTCTATAAGTCATTTACCTGCTGTTTGAATTACTGGACATGGTTATTGAGGACTAAGCTACT
The DNA here is from genome assembly GCA_034359265.1 of Canna indica. NCBI lineage: Eukaryota > Viridiplantae > Streptophyta > Magnoliopsida > Zingiberales > Cannaceae > Canna > Canna indica. The sequence continues at coordinate 51,821,781 of CP136896.1, read as the reverse complement.
CAATAAGTCCTAGTTGGACTTACTCTTTATATGTTGCATTTTTTTCAGCACCAGGACATGATCAAATAGGCACTGGGACACAGTAGCGCAGTTGGTGACGATGGGGACAACGAATCTCGTGACACGTCGTGGTTGGGGGATGTATACCCAAGTTTGTAGGGTCTTTTTGTTTTTATTTAGTCATATGAGTCGGTGTTGGATTTGTTTTCCACATTTATATGACAAACTCTATTCTTAGATTGTCGCACCGCTCATATGCCTGACTAAAATAAGTAAAATTCATTTGGGATGACAAATGCGAGTAGAGCTTTCAGAAGCTCAAGGACTGCTTGACTGCCGCCCCATGTTAGCACTACCTTCAGGGTCAGGATTGTGATGCTTCTCAGGTTGGGCTAAGGTGTGTACTGATGCAGCATGGCCGAATAATTGCGTACGTATCCAGGCAGCTGAAGAACCACGAGAAGAATTATCCGACACATGATCTCGAGCTGGCAGCTATAGTTTTTGATCTTAAGCTGTGGCGCCATTATTTGTATGGTGAGGCCTATGAGATCTACACTGATCACAAGAACCTCCAATACTTGCTCACCCAGAAGGACTTGAACCTGAGGCAGCGCAGATGGCTCGAGCTGCTAAAAGAGTATGATTACACGATCTTGTACCACCCCGGGAAGGCAAATATGGTGGCAGATGCTTTGATCAGGAAGTCCATGGGCAGTCTGGCACATATGACGGTTAGGAGGAGACCGCTGGCGCGGGAACTTACCGCGTGTTTGGACGGCGGAGCAGTCCTATCAGTGTTTGACTTTGGAGCTTTGGTGGCGCATATGCGAGTGCAGTCCACGCTAGTGGATATGTTGCGGGCAGCTCCGGCAAAGGATGCTTTTTGCTCGATGAATGTGGACCTGGTCAGGAGAGGTGATGCTGACAATGGGTACGGGGTGGATTCCGAGGGTGTCCTGAGATTCAAGGATAGGATAGCGGTGCCCAACATGGCGGAGGTCCATAGACAGGTGCTGGAGATGGCCCACCGTTCCACCTACACCATGCATCCGGGGGCCACAAAGATGTACCGGGATTTGAGGCAGCATTATTGGTGAAAATGAATAAAGAGAGAAGTGGCAAAGTTCGTGTCTAAGTGTGGTCTGCCAGTAGGTAAAGACTGAGCACTTGAGGCCTGCAGGGTTATTGCAGAATTTGGAGGTGCTAGAGTGGAAATGAGAGAAAGTCACTATAGATTTTGTTACAGGCTTATCGAGATCAAGGAAGGAAAATGATTCCATCTAGGTAGTGGTGGACCGGTTAATCAAGTCGACACATTTTATTCCAGTGAAGACTACCTTCACTGCTGAGCAGTATGCACGACTGTTTCTGGACCGCTTTATCGCATATCATGGGATCCCAGTAATGATTATATCTGATCAGGGTACTCAGTTCACCGCTTGGTTCTAATAGTCTTTCCAGAGGCTTTGAGAATGCAGGTTCGGTTTAGCACTGTTTCCACCCTCAGACAGACGAGCAATTCGAGAGAACCATTCAGACACTGGAGGATATGCCGAGGGCCTGCGTTCTAGACTGGGAGGGCGGTTGGAAGAGACATCTACCCCTGGTTAACTTCGCCTATAATAATAGCTACCAGAGTAATATCGGTATGGCACCGTTTAAGGCCTTGTACAGGCATAGATTCAGGTCTCCCGTAGGATGGTTTGAGGCTAGCGAGTCTCAAATGTTAGGTCTAGATCTGGTTCATGAGGCAGTTGAGAAGGTGAAGCTGATTAAGAAACAACTTTTGGCAGCGTATAGTCGTCAGAAAATGTATGCATATGGTAAAGCTCAAGACTTGAAATTTTAGGAAGGGGATTTGGTTTTCAAAGGTGTCTCCTATGAAGGGAGTTGTTCGTTTTTGAAAAAGAGGGAAACTAAGTCCCAGATTTATCGGGTCTTTCCCTATCTTGCTACGTAAAGGTGTGGTTGCTTATGAGTTGGCCTTACATCCAATCTTCCATGTGTCCATGTTAAAGCGGTACGTTCGAGATGAGTCTCATATTCTTGATGCTGCTGCGGTCGAGATTGATCCGATAGTTTCATATGAAGAAAAGTCTATTGAGATTCTGGACAGGCAAACAAGAAAGTTGAGATCTCGAGAGGTTCCCCTAGTAAAGTCCACTGGGAGCATCACTCTGGTTAGGAGGCTACCTGGGAGGTTGAGCGCGACGTAAAGGAAAAATATCCCCATATTTTTGATGTCGTGGTGACTTTCTTCTTTTACTTAAAAATTCGGGGATAAATTTTCTTTAACCAAGGTAGATTGTTATAACCAAAATTGATTATATTTATTTGGTTGCATAGCAAGAAAGCAAGGGCTTAAATTGAGCGAGCTAGCAGAGTTTCGGGTCGGAATTTGGTGATTTTTTTATTTATAAAAAAAATTATAATTATTATTCATACAAATTGGTATGTGACAGTACGATGAGAGTAGACCTTGAGACGAACTCAACGATTCGATCAGAATTCGAATCGGACTTAAATGAACCTATAAGGAGTTGTCAATCTCGTCAGAGGCGATCGTCGGGAAAATCCAATGGCATCTCTTCATTCTCCTTCCCTTCAATTAGTGAGTGGTTTATCTCCTTCTTTGTTCTTGGATTCTAGCAGCCCCCTAGAAGTTCTTGTGTGGATTTGACGTCTTGAATCCTAGGTCCTTGGTGAATCCATCTATGTTTCAACTTTATTCCTTACTACCACATGATTTCTTATAATTTCTGTATGGTTCTTGTGGATTCTTGGGGTGTGTCGCCCCTTATTCTTGAGTATGTGTTGTTCCTAATCTATATTATGATCTTTAGGCTTAATTAATCGAATGATAGGTATTTTTGTGGCCCTTGTAATATGTCCCTTCTTCACCTTGGCTTTGGGCTGCCGTTGCCCCATTGCGACAGCAGTGGGGCTGCCGTTGTAGGCGGGGATATATTTGAAGTTGATCTTAGAACGTCAAATGAGATCGAGTTAAATATGAAAATTATAGGATTTCGTGTTCTGAACGCGATGGTGGTGTCCGATTTCTGATTGGAGGTCGTTTGATAGTCCTTTTGAATATTTGTCAGTATTAATTGAGATGAGTAATATATTGGTTCTAGCTAATTTCGATATCCCCTAGCTGCACAAATTAGGCCTTCACTTGATTTGATATCATCACATTTAGACTCTATTTAACTTAGTCGATTCTCTCCTCAAATTGTAGTATTTAATTCCAACTATTACATTTATGCAAATTTAATCTCATGAAGTTCCTTAATATGAGTTGATTTCCTGCGCATGTACTGTTGTAAATAACCTCATGGGGGTGTTATATTTACTTCTTTTACTTCTAGATAAAAAAATGGTTGGTTGATTTGTGTATGTCTGGGTGTGTTGCGGGTGTGGACCGGGAAGCTCGTCAGCCGCCACACTGACGATCGACCTAGGTGGCGTGAGCGAAAAGTACACTGAGACAAATTAAGCAATGATCGGTGCACGACTCGTAGGACCGATGGGTCCCTGGATTATTGGACTGACGGGTCCCTGGGTATTGGACCGACGGGTCCCTTGGATCGGGAAGCTCGTCAGCACCACCACACCGACGACTGACCTGGGCGGCTTGATTTGATGGTTGGTTAATTTCATGATGTTTATATCTCGTTAAGATTTTTGATGTGTGCATTTCAGATATCATTTAAACTTATGGATGGTTGCACTTGATGAATGTTATATTCCTTATGATCGGTGATTATGCAAAATTATTTCAGCACATGTTAATATACTGGTCTATAATCATTTACCTGCTGTTTGAATTACTGGACATGGTTATTGAGGATTAAGCCACTCACTAAGTCTTAGTTGGACTTACTCTTTATATATTGTATTTTTTTGAGCACTAGGACGTGATCAAATAGGTATTGGGATGCAGTAGCGTAGTTAGTGACGATGGGGACAACGGATCCATCGGAGGATGTATACCCAAGTTTGTAGGGTCTTTTTGTTTTTATTTAGTCAGAGTCGGTGTTGGATTCGTTTTCCGAATTTAAATGATAAATCCTATTCTTAGTTAACTGGATTTGTTTTAGGGAGTCTTGGACATTTATTGGCTTTGGAATCCAATTGAGATTTTGTTTGATTAAAAATTAATAATAGAAAGATGGTTTCTATTTTATGAAATTGTTCAGAATTTTTGTATTGTTGTTGTTTTTTCTTAGTTGGATTCGGGGTACGTGTAGTACTCTGGCCGATTATGCTCGGGTTTTGGGGTGTGACAATATATTTATTAAACAATTAGCACATATATTTTAATGAGTCTATATGCACTGTAGTAAAATGTTTTGTTATCAACGAATTAAAATCATTAGCATCAATTTTAATTTAATAAACTAGAACTAATTAACTTAAAACCAGCGGTTATAATTTCATCATCTTCCCATCTTTGCGTGCATCTTCTCCTCTTCGTATCTTGCCTGCCGCCTGTATTGGAACCATCTTTTCTCTTCCCATTCCCCTCCCGATCTCCCTTCTTCCCACTCTCGATCTCCCAATTTGCCCTGATCTACACCGATCTGTTGATCCATCGATGCATCTCCATCAAGGAACAACGGAAACCACTTACCGCCTGAAGGCACCATGAAGTCATCATCGCATACAGATCCCATTCCTGATCTCCCGATCTGCCCTAATCTGCACCATTTGTTGATCCATTGATGCATCTCCAACAAGGAACAACGGGAGCCACTTACCGTCCGATGGCACCATGAAGGTCAAAGGGCTGGACCGCATGATATGTCTGTGGCAGTGGTTTCCAAGCGCTCTCTTCTAGTAATGGTGGCACATTTGGCTCTACTCTAAAAAACTCGACCGAAGGAGCCTGTGGGGTAGCAGCTTCCCGACGATTTCTTCCAGCATTGGCGGTGCATTTGATTCTACTCTAAAAAGTTCAATCTTCTCAGAATCGCTCCGAGCCACAGTATCTGCCTCTAGGATCCAATCGGAGACATCCATCAAAGGAACTGCTTGCGGTTGCGGCGGTGCCTCGGGCACCAGAACATGCAGGCGAAGAGACGGACGAAGCCCTTGATGCGGCCAAAAGGTTAGCGAAGGGACAACGTGATTGTGTCTGCCGAAGCCGCAGGGAGCGAGGAGAGGGGGATGCGCTCCAAAATGGCTCCGCTGGCGCCGCGACGAAAGGGTAAGCGAGGCGAAAGGATTTGGATGGTGAGGGTGGATCCAGGGTCCCTGAGGAGGCGGTAGGGGAGTCACATGGGGATGCTCATCAAATAGATGCAGGAGAAGAGGGGTGATCCATTGGGGAGAAGGAGAAGAAGATGGAGGGTAGAGATTAGAGAAGGAGAATAAGAGGGTAAGACAGACGGATTAGGTAAAAGAGAAGAAGAAGAGGGGGGAAATTAAAAGAACAGCGGGCTGTGGGCGGCTGTCGTACTGCGAAATGAACTGGGAAAATGAAAAAAGAAAATAAATAATAGTCGGAAATTTAAAAAAAATAAGAATGGAAAATAGAAAATGAATAATGAATATAGATTAATGGGAAATTTTCAAAAAAATCTATAACTTTTTATATAGTTATCCATTTTTGTTGAAATCTTTTCCATTGAGAAGATAATTCAAAGGGTTGTGAGATTTTTTAATAGTCTATTTTGTATATTTAAGAGTGTACTTATGATTTATATGTGGTATAAGTTTGTGCACACATGCCAATTTCAATTGAAACATTTTTATTTTAAAAATAATGAAAGAATATATTTTATTGGTATTTTTTGATAATTTTAGAAAAATAATATTGTGTGTAGTAAAATTTACTAAGTGTTGTGTGTGATTACTAATGTTTTATTGATATTTTTTAAAAAGGGAATAGAAAAGGTGACGAGAGAAAAGAAAATTGAAGCAAGAATAAAATGTAGAAACGGAAGAGAAAATAGTGGGGGCACCAATTCTAAGGGGGCAAAAATACCCGCCAAAATTTTTGGCAATCTTTTTATTGTAAAAAAAATTATTTTACCATCTATGGCATACGTAATTTATCATAATAAATAATTTTTTGTCTATGACAAATATATTATTGCAAATAGTTGCCACAGAATATCATGACAAAGTTATGACAAAAATATTGTCGCAAACGCTTGCAACAAAATATCGTGATAAACTTGTGGCGAAAAATTTATCGCAAACGCTTGCCACGTTACAATATTTTGAATCAATGGCAAAATATGTTGTCATAAATTTAGAAAACTATAAATTTTAAACTTTGACTCAATTATTAGTGGCAAACATAATGACAAAATTAGAAAAATTATCACAAATTGTTCAATCTTATACTTATAACCATAAAAATAATTTTACCATAAATTTTCATTGCTGATTACACCTTTTGTGACTAATTGTTGTTGGCTATTCCAAAATTTTATCACAAATTCTTGTTTTTTTGTAGTGGTAGGACTATTCCAAAATGCTTTGAAGGCTGCCATCATGGAACAAACCTTGTACCCGATTTTATTGTTAAACTAAATAAATGGAAATTAAGCGATCCTAGAAAATTGCTGGTGAGAAATACAAATTTCATATGCAAAAGAAAATCAATAGTTGATCGATGAAGAAAAAAAATTAAATTACTACACTTAAACCTGAAACTTACAAGTATTGATATGGAAGACAAATCAACATATTGTGCTGAATTTTGGGTGATGATGCTTTAAAGCTCAATCAATATCATACTCGTAAAAGTACAAATTCTAAACCAAAAACCACTACAAGAAATGTGATAATCAGCGACGGCCATCAGCAACGACCGCCCACGCCGTTGGATTGACTCACGACATTCCTATGGCCGCTCAGGCTGTTGCAGATGTGATATATCTGCAATGGTTTATCTACGGTCGCTCGGGTCGTTGCTTACAAGTCGGTGGCGAGAATGCGGCACACAAATGAAATAACTTATTAGCAACGACGTTACAAAGGTCGCTTCAGTCATTGCTAATGATATTACCACATTAACAACGACTTACATACGACTTCTGCAAATTTCATATGCAAAAAAAAAATCAGTAGTTGCTAAATGAAGAAAAAAACTAAAGTACTTCGCTTAAACCTAAAACTTACAAGTATTGAAGTATAAGTAAGACAAATCAACATATTACGTTGAATTTTGGGCGACGATGCTTTAAAGCTCAATCGATATCATACTCGTAAAATTACAAATCCTAAACCAAAAATTTACGATAGAAAGAAAGCAAATTTATGGTCAAGATTGAAGTAGCATCGATGGTAACCAAGCATGATAGAAAACCTCAACCTAAGAAATGCCTAATATAAGTTCAACCGAGAGCCCTAATCAATTGCCGAGTCATTTGGGCCGATAGAGATAGGCAACGAAGCAACGAAGAACGTGACCTAAGAAGTGGTGGAGCACGAGGCAAGCTGGAGATGAAGATGAACAACCGATCGCTGTGGAGGGTGACGAAGAACGATGATAACTGATTAATTATAGGTGGTGGGAAGGACACCCAAATCCATAAAAGGAAATTAAAATTAATATAACCCAGGAGCAAATGTTGAATTTATTGATCATTTGATAGGTTTGATAAAATTATTTTTTTAATAATATGTTTTTATATTAAATAATTTAATTTATACATTTTATATTTTAGTGCATCAATAAAACATACATTTTATAAAAATAACAAATTTAAACCATATAAACATATATAAATGAGTAAAAATAATATAGTTTTTAGTTAAGTTATTATATTAATTTTAAATAGATTCTTTTTTCAACTTTCAAAAATCATTTTAGCAAATTTGAAATAGAAATGGTTAACAATTATTAAAATTTACTTGCCATGAAACACTATTTTACTAATTAAACATGTCAAAATTTGAAACACAAACACAATATATTTATTAAACAATTAATAACACAATTAGCACATATATATTAATGAGTCTATATGCCCTGCAGTAAAATGTTTCGTTACCCCGAATTAAAATCATTAGCATCAATTTTAATTTAATAAACTAGAACTAATTAACTTAAAATCGACTGTTATAATTTCTACAGAAAGAAAGTTGTAATTCTCATGAATTAACTTTCCATGTGTATTTCCTGGAAAGTACCTAAAAAGTGTTTCGTTGACAAAAATTAATTCATATGAAGTGTAACTTTTCACCTACAACATGTTTGGTTGAAATGAGTACTTCCGAGGAAGTACATATGAAATGACCAATATATTCTTCTTTATTGATAAATCTTCTTTTATAAATTGATATTTTAATTTATATGTATTAGTATATATGAAAAAAAATAAATTTTATTTGTAAATTAATATTGTAACATATATATATATATATATATGTAAAATATAATATATTTTTTACATATATAATTAATATAATATATACTTTATTATATAGAAAAATAATTTTTATTTGTAATTAATATGAAAAAATTACATATTTTACTAAATAAAATAAAATAAAATAAATATGTGAGAAATTCAAGAATTATCTAATCTCGTAATGTTGATAATATAAATTACAAATTCCATATTAAATGCAAATGTTTGGCCAATATTGATTTTTTCTTTCAAATATAATGCATGAAGTACAACTTACCTAGGGCTCCCTAGGTAAGTTACTTCTTGTGTTTTGTAGAAAGTTGCACTATAGGAAAATTGTACTTCTTGCATTTTGCAGGAAGTGTGTCAATCAAACAAGAGGTCTTTTGGCTATTTTTTGGGAAGTACAACTTCCTACAGGAAATTGTGTGAACCAAACAAACGAGGTCATCATCTTCCCATCTCAGCGCACATCTTCTCCTCTTCGTATCTCGTCTGCCGCCTCTATTGGAACCCTCTTTCCTCTTCCCATTCCCCTCCCGATCTCCATTCTTCCCAATCCTGATCTCTCGATCTGCCATGATCTACTCTGATCTACATTGATGAGCACCAATCCATCGATGCATCTCCAACAAGGAACAATAGGAACCACTTATCGTCCAACGACACCATGAAGGTCATCATTGCATACAGATCCCTTCCCGATCTGCATCGATCTGTTGATCCATCGATGCATCTCGAACAAGGAACGACGAGAACCACTTACCTTCCTACGACACCATTGAAAGAAATAGTGCCACTAAGCCAATCACATGTTGATGTGTAGAGAACTATTTATGGTTAATGAATAATATGAGACATTTTTTCATCATATGCTGCATCTATATTTTGTATATATTAGATCGTGATGAACCCCATAAAATCGGGCAACTGATTCTAAGGCCATGATGAGATCATGCTAATGAGACTTGGAATCCAGATGTCCCTGTTCTAAATTTCCCAAACGTAGGATCACCAATTAGGGGATTGATGATTTCGGATAGATTGGTGCACTTGGTACATGTCTTATACGATAAGGGGTAGCTGATCTCATAGTTACCTATAAGTCGTCATTAATGTACAAGTGTAGGTGCTCATTAGGGAATGAGTTCACTGAACGGAGCTGCATGAGGAACTCAGAATGGAATCCTTACATGAGTATCAATGGGATGTTCCTCGGGTGATATTAGGTGCAAGCAGTCCTTGGACCTGAGGTTGTCACGGTTGCCTTGTGAGTGACAACTCATTGCTTTGGTTTTATCCTTACATGGCCATCAGCGTCATGTGCCGGATATTACTGAGCATGGGGAAACATTCATGGGGGTAGGTGAACAACCAACATGAAATCGGTTACTCCTAGTGAGAGGAGATAACGTCCTATGTGTCCCTACAAGTGTCGACTCGAGAATCTCTGGCCAGAGTAGACATGAAAGTCAGGAAGATGTTTATGATGTTTTATTATTGAGACGATATTTTGGCGAGTGAAATACATATGAATCAGTATTAGAGTTTGACACTTCTTTCGTACCCTAGCCGACATCGGGACGTTGTAACCAGGGACTTAGTTGCACGGTAACTAATCACCGAAGGGCGTACGATCCCTGTAGATTGAACCTCACACTATCCGGGTAGTCATGATACGTTGCTAGACGTCAATCTTGACTTGTGAGTGGAGTCTCTCACGACCACACTAAAGGGGTTTTAGTGGTGACTCGTAAAATTCAAATAGAAGTTGTTCTATTGAATCCGACTCTCCGTTATGCACAACTCATTGCTGGCTTAATGTGGGACCCAATGGGTCACACACAACAGGCTAACCTCGTAACAGACCTTATGAGATAAAGCCCGAATGCGACACTATATGTCTACTAGCATGGACATACTACAACACGATCACGAATATCGTTTACAGACATAATAGGAAAGATGTTTCCTATAGGAATGAATATGCGAGGAAGGAGTTCACCGGTAACCCTAATTTGTAGGGTATCCCTAAATTGTAGGGATTGACACACGATAAATCTTAATTAATAATAATTTAATTTATAGAGATAAATTAAAGTTTATATTTAGTTGGATTTAATTAATTTCGAACTAATTATAAATCCATTAAATATAAATTATTGTTTTGTAGGCAAACCTCGGAATTTTGGATTCCGGTGATTGGATTTAAAAGGGGGGGGGTCCACCATGGGGCCATCTACTCACCTTATAAATAGATGGTCTAACCTCCTTTGAGAGAGGTTAAGCAAACTGGTCAGAGTTCTTGGAGAGGAGCAAATTCTTGGATTCTTGAGAAGCTTTTTGAAGACCAAGACTCTAAAGAGCTCCTCTTGATCTCCATGGGTGGTCGACCATCAAGATCCTCCTTCCCGAGGTTGTGAAGCCGATTTGGAGGTCTCTTCCTCTTGGGTGTGTCGTCTCCTTCATTCTATTGGAGGAGTCAAAGGAGGACATCGAGGTATTCCTTCATCTTCCTCCTCGTTCCATGGTTTTCTCATCCCCTCTTCATTCCTTTTGGTGCTCGGTTCTTGGTGGAAGGGCCGGCTTCCCCTAGGTGCATTTTGGGGTTGAGTTTTCATCTCCGTTGAGCCACAACAGGTCTTGGTGTTCGCTGTCCCTTGGTTGCGAGGTATTTGGTGTGGACCTTCCTTGGAGGACGTGCGCTTGGACGTCTTGAAACGGGGATAGGGTGCAGCCTTGTCATCCGCAATATAAGGTATATCATCTCCTTCTATTCGTAAATTGAATTCCTTAAAGATTGCTAAAGTTGATCGCTGGTTTTGGAATGATTTGTATTTTTTTTTAAATCGCTTTTTCCGCTGTGCTTATTCATCCATTCCAACAACCATGAAGGTCATCATCGCATACAGATCCCTTCTATTTTTGTGGAAGCATAGTGCTTTTTTAAGGATAGGTCAAGTTGTTTTACAGAAAGAATGTTAGGATGTCAAATTCTATTGTATTCATCATTGGTATTATTTGTATAAATCTTTTAATGCCATTAGAGTTCTGAAAATCACCTGATGGTACATTTGTCTTAATTATTTCAAAATCAACTACTCCTGAATATTCTGGATGTCACCTTCATATTTGGTTTGTGAAATATGTGATGCTGCTCTTTATGTCCATTGCTTAGCGTCCTGCATGTTAATCTCTGCAGTTATTATGAAGCTGCTCTAGTAAGACTAAAGTAGGTAGTTTTCCTCGTGTTTTCATTTTTATTAAGAAAACTAAAATTATATAAAAACACAGGTCATGAGTATGATACCTTCCTAGCTTATTTCTCTCTTTTTTTCTTCAAAATGTGGGCTAACCAACATCGTTTTTTAAAAAATATATATATTTACAAGTACTCTAAATGACACTCTAAAACTTAAAATTTATTAATTTGCAGGTTTCATTTCTTTCCTTCCATTTTGAGTCATGTAACCTTGATAATTTGTTATTTTGATTATCACTATTTTAATTCAAGTTTCCAATTTTCAAAATTGGTTGTGTATGGTACCCTTCTTGTTTCTATTAATGATCCAATTAATTATTAAAAAATGAATTACCTTGATAAAATATCTCATGTCTTTTGTTGTCACGCCCCAACTCAGGATCACGTGACCGATCAGGATTTGTGAAAATACCCTGAAGCCTAACTCATGCAACAACCCACGCAGGTGAATATATGATAATGAGACTGAAAACATAAAATGCTATGAATCCACTGATATGAAATAAAATTTGTTCAAGGATAATACAAACTCCAAATGTCCACTAAACATAACAACTCTAGTGCATGAAAGAAAATCACTACACGACTACAACTCCAACTCACCTTGCTACGAGATCAATGATGTGGTTTGCCCCTCCAACTGCGCCATGCTCATCTAGCCATACCTCACTGGTTAGGCTCTACAAAACAAAAATAAATAAATCGTGAGTCCATGAGGAACTCAGTGAGTGGTTCTACTGAATCTCCACCTAAATCCCAAGGATAATAATATATATATAACGATATGAAATAATCAATCCAGATATAAACCTTTGGGATTTAAGTTACCACTTGGCCAACCGGCCAACCACACATCTCAAACACTTGACCATAACCGACCACACAGTATAAATCACTCGGCCATAATCGACCATGCATAGGGTAACGTCACTCCGCCATATCCGGCCAAACATATCATTCCAAATAAATACAAAACCGATCTCTCTGTTGTTTTAAGTGCATGCATGGTACTCTCCTGCATGATATCATACTAGCAAGCAAGTTTTGAAATTTTTGTTGATCAAATGCTCTAATATTGGCATTCTTCTCGCTACAACGAAAACCTCTATTAGAGGCAAATAATTAGAAATAATTAATATTTTGTCTCATCTAATACTATATTTATAAAAGAATTTGGCCACTAAATATCTTATATAGTTAAAACTTAATTAAATTCCTTTTAAAAAAAATTAATTAATTAAAAGGCCGCCTCTCTCCCACATTCTTTTTTCCCAATCCTGCGCGTCATCTCGCCCTCATTTTTTCCAAATCCCTGCAATCTCACCTCTCTCCCGCGCCGCTTCCCGCTCGTTCAATCGTCGTCACACGCATGCAATCTCCGGCACACGCGTGAACCTCTCACCGACGCGGCCATCAGAACCCTATCTCTGGCCGTGTACCTTATTCCTTCGCTTCCTTCTGATTTCTCTCGATCCTGCAGTGGCGCTCCTCCCTCTTCTTTATCCGATCCCATGTTTCTCCAATCCTCTCTCCGGCACCTTCCCATATCCGACCCGCTCCTGCAATCACCGATGCCTTCCAATCTCTGTCGCGTGATTAGGAAAAAAATCCCTAATCACAATCAACGTCAGCACCGTATTTCGGGAGGACCACACCCTACCTCCAGTTGCGGTAATATTCCTAAAAAGGGCATCTTCTTCAGCTTAATCATGAGTTATAAGTTTCATCATGTCTTTTTTTTTTATTAATTCACTCTTTTCTGTTCTTACTGAATTGATCTTTGCAAGAACACTCGTGTTTAATTTAATTTGTTGTTCTTTTGTTTGTAATTTAATTTAATGTTAATGAAAAGAGAGTTCCTGAAGCTGCCTTTTAGAGTTTCTACTGTAGTCTTAATTTGTAGGAAAATGACCTTATATATGGATCTTGCCTCCTCTTCTAAGGAGTTAGAATGAGGGAAAACTAATTGAATTTTGCAATTAATTTGGTTTGGTTTTCCCATGCTTTAGCTAGTTTTGTTTCATGATCTAGTTTAATTTCTCAGCAGTCGAATTAACTAGTTAAATTAATGCAGCTGAGTGTTTATTGGTATATTTTAGGGCATATTGCTAATGTTAGGTAATATTATTTTATTTATTATTAATGCTTCATTCATCTTTGTTCTTAATTAACATGTTTACCTTTTCAGGTTTCTGAAGTCTCCTTAGTAGTTTTTTGGAGAATCACTAAGTTTCAGGTTATTAAAATATTAGTCATTTTTGGTTTAGTTTTTCAGTATTTTTGAAGTATTACTTCAGTTTCATTTAAATTGCTGAACATGTATAATTGTAAGAGTATCACTGGACGAAGTTTTATTGTTTCAATAATTTCCTTATGCCCAATGTTTGCAACTTTTATTGTAACACTTCCATTATCTTAATTTGCAACTATGCTTTTAGATTTAGTTTTTGATTGAAATTTACAAATTCGATTCTTATTTGAATTAGTGGAATTATTATAACTTGTACAGATCTAAGAAAAGCTCCAAAGCAAGTTTCATAATTTATCAATGGTAATCTCTTAATTGATTTTATGGTCACCTTTGTTAGTTCTAATGTCTCTTTGCTAATTGGATAAGAATTGAACGAAAGGGTAATGTGGTGGAAGAGAACTTGTGTACTACCATAAGGGTGAATATTTTTTGCCGTACATCATTTTCATTCTTTGAGTGTATGGGACCCGTAAAATGTACTAACTTGGTCACTATTGATTCTAGATGCACTTTAGGCAATGCGCTATTGTTTTTGTTTACCTCTTCATTATTAGGCTTCCGAATGAACTCATGCCAAGCAGATAATTTGTTTTGCTTATTTATCTTTTAGTTTTGGTTTACTTTGCTGAAATCTTGCTACATGTTCATTGAGGTAACTTTTAGATCTTTAACATTGATATTAAAAATTAGTCTGGTTCATATGAACAATGATCTGCACTTACGTTTTGCTAGGTTCCTGGACTGACATATTATTCAATTCTCTACATCCCTGGATGATCTACTGGTACGAAGTTTCTATCTTCAACTTTAACATCGTTAATTCTAAAATGCTCGGGCAAACGATACAGATGTCTACACTAGTTATCTTCCTTCCACCTCTTGCATCCCACCTGAATTTTTGTATCTTAGTTGTTCCAATAATGAGCTATTTGTACATGTTCTTTTTTTGTTTTTTGCTTGCTCTGTGTTTCAAACCAATGACTAGTTCAATTAATACAGCGGCAACTGAAATGATTTTTCTTAATGTTCCAAAAGTTGCATTGTAATGAAAATCTAGTATCTTTAATTAGTTTTCTTTCTTACACAATAATTAAGAATTGCGAACACTTGATGTTGATCCATTGTATATACTTTCAGATAATCAAAAAAGTTCTCAATAAGATCCGTAAAATGTAAATGGTTGATTCTGCTCTTGAAAGGTTTTCATCTAGTGCAATTCTACTTGTTTGTTTGTTCTCGATTCTCTATGGTGATTATTTCTCGTGCCTTTCTTCCATTATGATGCATTGATGGCAACGGTTCGGTTAACCCCAAACCGCATTTTTGGGGTTAACCGAAACCGAAATCGAACTACACACCCGCTAACCAAAACCGGTCGGTTTCAAAAACTTATATCCGAAACCGAAACCGGCTCGGATTTGGTTATCCGCGGATAACCAAAATTGGCTCGGATTCGGTTATCCGCGGATAACCGAAACCGATTATTTTGGTTCAAATTGAACCGGTTATCCGTTTACTAACTGGTTAACCGGTTAGTAAATGGATAACCGGCTAGAAAATTTTTGGAATATACAACATGTTCAATAGATGGGCATCAAAATAATTTAAGCAAACCTATTACAACATTTGAAAGTTCAGTCGAGAAAAAATGAAGCTTGGAAAATGGAAACAGTGAAAATAAAAATCCCCCTAAAACAGCATCATTGCAATATTTTTTTTTCTTTCTGTTGCCTCAAGGAGATTTCCGAAAATAAAATAAGCGTTCAACAGGAAATTAAAACAAACAGAAGTCCACAGAGCATCAGTGAATATTTGAATGCATATACTAAAGCTCAGGTCTCAAGATGTTTACAAGACCTCTGACATCAAGTGCAAACATGACGAACTCAAGAGTATCTATAACAGTGGACAATGAGACCTTCAGACTCAGCCTATAACCCATAGTAGATTAGCTTAACCAAGAGCCTGAATCAGCAATTGCATATTAATATCTCCCCTGTTCCAAAAAAAGATAAGTTATCAATTACGTTGAAGAATAATTGTGGATAAGCTAAAATCTGCACCATTAATCATATGGTCATTATTCATAATACAAAAAAAGAATAGTGCTTGAGTTCATCTGTGTTTCACCAAAGCAGCATTTTATGTGAGGCTTTTATAGTGCAGAACTGCAGACCAATATCCATAGCATAGCATTAGGCCAAAAGTTAAGGATCATCTTAGCAAGGAACACTAAAATAACAAACAGGAACACTACAGATGATAACATTGCTATTGAGGTATTCTGCTAGTAATCTTTTGTAAGTCCTGCCTAGGTACATAAGATCAAAAGAAATGATGTTCAAGCAGAAAAAATCAACCATTAAAAGAATGGCATCGCGATGCAATTAATCTCACAACAATGATGCTATAGTTTTATGGTTGTTAGATGACACGGTGAATAATACTAACAGCAAATGAATAATCATATAAAATGAAAAAAATCAAGAAGTACGATGTATTACCTGCCAGGATCCTTGTTGACCTTTCGCAGGGCCATTACATTGTCCATAGGCAGAGCTTGGTTCTTGCGAGTATTCACCCCCATAACCAGAACCTCCAACTCTAGTACTTTCTCCACCATAACCAGAATTAATATCTTGTCTAACCCGGCTCGAGTCAGGGAATGGTGGAATGCATGAGTCAGGACAGCG
Organism: Canna indica; assembly: GCA_034359265.1. Lineage (NCBI taxonomy): Eukaryota > Viridiplantae > Streptophyta > Magnoliopsida > Zingiberales > Cannaceae > Canna > Canna indica. The sequence goes on along the minus strand of CP136896.1, from coordinate 51,805,203 downwards.
GGAGAATGGAGATAGGAGGAGGGAGTCGCCGAGTCCGGCCGTCAGGGAATGGTGGAATGCAGGAGTCAGGATAGGCGAACATCGGGAGAATGGAGATAGGAGTCGCTGTCGGCGCCAAATGGGGGAGATGGAGAGGATTAGGGTTAGCAATTATATATATATATATATACCTAAACAGGCAAGTGGGTAACTGGTTTCGGATTTTAAATTAAATATTCGATATATAGTTATAATTATAATTAACGGTTCCGGTTATCGGTTAACCGCGGATAACCGGTAACCGAAACCGTAACCGAAACCGAATTGTAAATCCACTATCCGAAACCGGATTTTGCGGTTCGGTTAACCGGTTCCAATTGCCACCCCTAATAATGTGTGCCTTCCTTCAATTATGATGCAATTATTAATGGCTGCTTGTGCTTACTATTAGATCTTGTGCTTAACTGCTTACTGGAACACAAGCATGTAACTATATATTGGCTGTTTGAAGATCTTTTTTTGCATTGTTAAAATTAACATTGCTTTTATCCATGATCATTATACATATACCTTTCTGAATAAAGTCTACCTTTCTTTTTTAAAACTAAGAAAAATTCAAGCTTTAACTACTGAATCTTGTTATTTCAGCCCATTGAGTGAAAGTGCAAGGACAGTGGGAGCTGGTCCAACCGTACCTGTTGTGCAGGCCGGCCGGATGCTGAAGTCTTCAAACTTGCAGTCACAAACTTCAAGGTCCATAATTGGACTCTATTCTGTCCAGGGGCTTGAGAAAATGACAGCTGATGCAATCAACATTACAAGGGAAACTTAAGTTTTACTATCATGTCATCTCAAGGAGAATAAGAACTTTGATGTGCCACCAACTCAACTAAGCTTGGTAAGACTTAATCAACTCAGTTTGGTCATTTCATCCATGCAAAAATAAGACTCTCGTACTGCAATTACAAACACCTATACTGGATAATGTTTTAGTTTGAGGGTAGATAACAATGGGACTAATGGCTTAGCGAAGTTTTCTTTGTAACTTCTGCATGCATGGAGTGTCCTACTGCTGTGCCTAAGTAATTCTGATGGGGATTTATGAAGTGAAAATATGTATCCATTAGTCCTACTACTGATGGGAACTTATGGAGTGTCCTACTGCTGTGCCTAAGTTTTCTTTGTAAATTCTGCATGCATAGACTTATGAAGCTTAAAATATAGATGACAACTTCAAATTGCATTGCATGAGATGTAACCATGCAAATAAGCAGCAGATAAAATAACACAAGATTTTTCTTATAAGATTTAATACACTTTCGGAGCTTGACATGTCTAGGAAAATGAAGATGATCTCAATTGAAATAACAACAGAAGTTCCCTAGTTCAAATTGCAAATTAGTAAGATATCACGTGAATGAAAATTTTGTTCCTCACACCAAATAACCAGGAAACATAGTAAATTGGGAAAAATGTAGATAGATACTACATAAGACAGTTACAACCAATAACATCAGCTAATCAACTTTAAATTGCATTGCATGAGATGTAACCATGCAAATAAGCAGCAGATAAAATAACACAAGATTTTTCTTATAAGATTTAATACACTCTCTGAGCTTGACATGTCTAGGAAAATGAAGATGATCTCAATTGAAATAACAGAAGTTCCCTAGTTCAAATTGCAAATTAGTAAGATATCACATGAATGAAAATTTTGTTTTTTTTTATAACAAAGATAGAAAGTCATCATGTTTTTTTATAACAATAGGTGACCATACTGGGGTTCGAACTCTAGATCTCTAGGCAACGTTCAACATGTTGCCACCAACTGTGCTACCCACAGTTGGCGTGAAAAAAAATATAGATAGATACCCACCAACTGTGCCACCAACATGAATGAAAATTTTGTTCCTCACACCAAATAACCAGGAAACATAGTAAATTGGGAAAAATATAGATAGATACTACTTAAGACAGTTACAACCATTAACATCAGCTAATGAAAGAAAAAGTTCTTAAACTAAAGGTATCTCATGCGCCTATATCATGTATACCTTTTGCAACCTATACAATCAATTATCTGTATCTTCAGAAAGACACCCATTTTATTTTGCTATTAAAATTGTTATTTTTTCACTTGATATTTGACTTAATAAATTGAATATATATGGGGAATAAATTGTTATTAAAATTGTTATCTGTGTCTTGAGAACCTAAGAACAGACTTTGTTGTTCTGCGACGGTGATTTAAGTAGAGATAAGGATGATCTGTTTTCTCTTTTTGAGCCACAACTCAATGTCTTGATGAAAGATACTAGGACTAGGAAAATTAGACAGGTTTCAGTGTGGTGGTTGATAGAAATTTTGGGTAAACATATATGAATATGATACAAAAATCCCTTCTCCACTTCCCGTGTTCCTAACTTATTAAACATTTCCAATGCAGGAGTGCTCGGGAAATGAGACTTACAGCATCTTTGAACTGCGAGTTATACATCTCATCCAGAAATCTCAAAAAATTGAGACCCGGATTTGAATAGAGTCAGGGCATCTCAACATTTGGGCAATCTCAAGATCTACGGGTTCAAATATGGGCATCCCAGATTTGAACTGCAAGTTACGCATCTAAACATCGCAGACAGGCAAAAAATCTCACCGGATTTTACAGACGAGGAACTATAAAATCCATTGCAAATGAAATGCAGGTTACACATCCTAAAGAAAAGATATCCATGGGTAGAAAGGATCACCGTATTTTGCTTTCTTCCTGATAATTTTTTCCAGAGAGGAGGCGAGTAAGATCTTCACGCCGCCGTGGAGAAGATTTTGGCCTCCCTAAATGAAGCTGAAGAATCCCAATCGGCGAACTCTGTGCTCTAAATGCAAAGGAACTTCATGCCCAGAAACGGAGAGGAAGAGGAAGAGGAAGAGGAAGAGTAACTCCGTGGCAGGAAACAGAGAGGCTGATTTGGCGTGTGATTTCAGCTGCAAAAGAAGAATAGGCTGAATGAAGAATAGGCTGCGGTACGGTACCGCAGTCTGTTCTAAAAACTGTCGGTTCAGGCCTTCTTTTGGACAGCTAAATTTTTTTGAATTAATTTTATTATAGTGTATATTTTATGCTTCTCTCTTAGCACCTTGTTTGGGATTTTCATGTGCATCCTATATTATGGTAAGTATGTTTGAAATATGTTTCATAACTAAATAGTTAACTGAAATCGCTCCCTCTTCTTCTGAAGCTCCCCAGTTGGATATCAAGTAACACTAACCAGGTGTATATACTCATAGAAATAATGCTTCCTAGTCTGGCGAGAAATCATATTATTCTAATTATATATTTTTGGTATTTATGTGTGTTGTTGAGACGCAATAATGTTTACATTTGTATTCATTCGCTTATTACAATTTTTTTTTTCTTGAGACGCAAAAGAGATGAGACAGGGAGAAGACAAACACAACAAGATAAGTAAATTGTAATAATTTTTTATTACTGATTGTGAGATACATTAAAATACTGAAAAAATAAACTCTCCTAAACACTACAAAAAAGAAAAATTCTTCAAAATCATCACCATCCTTCTTCTGTGAGCAGCTCAAATCAGCTCAAATCTACAAAGGGGGCAGGTGTTATGCATCCCAAGCCATGGCAAAATGCATCCCTCGTGAAAAAGATGAAAGCATGGCAATTTCTTAAGTTTGTCGTCCACCGTAATCGCATCCGTACAAATAGCACAACGAATGTCAATGTCAGTAGAATCTTCTTTGGATAACACCACTGTGGGAAGGTTCTCAATCACGGATTTCGCTGTTGGAAGGCTGCTCCTTATTTCGTCATCGTGGTCGGCGAATTGCTCAACCAAGACCTGAAGATCAGAGTCGTAATCGGATGGATAGTCAATGCCCTCCTCTTCGTCAAAATAGTCAGGTTCATCGCTGTTGATGGCCAGCGAATCCTCCCAGTCAGCTATATCTGCATCCATAACCTCATCGTCGGCATCGTCCCATGCAAAGGCATCCTGTAGGCCGTCGTCGGTCAATTGGAGGCCGCTGTATTGCCCACCGTTGTCATCAGGATTCATGCCCACTGCTACAATCTGCTCATCGGCGGTGTCCAGAGCGACGCCAGAATCAACAGTACGAGGGACGACAACCTCCGGCTCCGGATCATACCCCGCGTCATCCTCCTCAAGACCGTCGCAGACGCTGAATACGGGCGGTGGCAGGGCATCTGAGACGGAGGTCGAAGGGGACCGGCGGCGACGGAACTGGTCGAGGAGGGAGAGGGAGAGGCGGTCGTCGTCAGAGTTATCGGAGCCGGAGCCGGTGCCGGGGAAAGGTACCCCAGAGGAAATGACGGGGACGAAAGGGTCCTGGTCCGTGTCCGGGTCGCCGTCGGAGGTGACAGAGGATGTGATGGACGAGAAAGATGCCGGCGGTAAGCGGCGGCTCTCCAAATCGTTGGCGATAGGTTCTTTGACGGTGGGAAGGAGGAAAAGATCAGAATTGTCCGCCATTAACGGCGGCGGCGGGACGCGATCGATCTCGGAGGGTTCTATTTCGTCGGCGACAGGTTCTTTGGGGGTGGGAAGGTGGAAGAGATCAGAAACGTCCTCCATTGAGGCGGCGGAAAGCGGAGGCTTTCTGGCGACAGGTTCTTGAAGGGTGGGTTGGAGGAAGAGATCGGAAGCTTCCGCCAGCAAAGGCGGCGGCGATAAGGAGCAGTTCTCCGGCGCAGCAGGTTCTTCTTGAGCAGGGAAGGCGGAAGCGTGCGGAAATAAGTCAATAAGTGAGAGAGAGAGAGGGAAAGTCTAGAGACGAGTAAAAAAAGATATATATATACACTTGAGGTCGGCGGGGATCGAGCAAAGGCATTAAAAAAGAACGTGTTTTTGACTTTTGTCTTTGGAAGGATAATAAATAAAAATAAAAATGTTGGGTATAATTAATAATTAGAATATTAAAATTGAAATATTAAAATGTTGGATATAATGAAATATTAATAATTAGGGCACCCATCCACGCACCAAGTGAAGTTTCCATCATCCCCAGCTCTGCGGTGACAAAGGCTACAGTTTCGTCGTCTACTTTTCCTTCCATTTCCTCCTTTGCTTTTAATCGATTTCGGTCGATTTATTTTCTTCCGTATAAATTTCCCTTATTTGTGAGGATCCCCGTCGATCGATCTCTCGTTGGAAGGAGAGAAGAATGGAAGCCCTACTGAAACTGGAGAGAGTTCAAAACGTTCTGACATTAATCGATGCTCTACCGCTAGAGGTCTCTCCTTCGGCCATGGAGAAAATGATTGTTTCCTTACTTATTTCCTTCTCTTCTTGGTTTGTGCCTCTATAGTTTGTCCATTTAGAGTCGCTGTCTTGACGATTGACTTGCAGAGGTCGGCAGAAAAATAAATAAAAATAAAAATGTTGGGTATAATTAATAAGTATCTGTACTATCGCTGTGCATGATTAACTTATAATTAAAAAAAAATAATTAAATATTATATTTTATATACAAATATTATACTTTATCAAAAATTTTTTGATATTTTTCATATTTTGTAATTATATAAATTAAAATTTAAAACTAATTTTTAAAAATAATTATTTAAAATTTCAATTATAATTTAAATTTTATTTAGAATTTAATATTTTTTATAATTTAAATAAAAAAATTAGAATTAAATAAGTGTATATCTAGATTTTCAAAAATAAAATACTATATTATTAATAATTTACAAAAAAATTGAAATTAATTTTATATTTTTAATATATTATTAGAATTGAATATTTATATTTATTAATATTATATTATATATATTTAAAAATAAATATTTATATATAATTATTTTTCAATTGATCTTCTTTCACTAATAAATTTCTTGCAGGACTAAAAAGGAACAATTACCCTTGGCAGCTTTAAATCAAGAGGTAAAAAGCAAAAATAGTCACTCGCAGAAGAATCCTATACACAACAAACTGGAAAGGGCAACACATTGCAAGTCATTTATTTCTGTATAAACATGGACATTCAAATGAAAATATGTAACCCATTTATTTCTGTATAAATATATATGTCAATTCAACACACTCCACGAGTGCCATAATCATTCCCATTTTTTTTGTTTACTGAAAAGAATTTAGATGACAATCAAGATTACAACAATCAAGAGGAAGGCCCACCAAATTGTTGTAAAAATTCAAACTTGCTTCCGAGTTAATAAGGAGAAAAGTCATTGACTTCAGCAAACATTGTCAACTCCACTGTGTTGACACTTTTCACTCTCTTCAATAGCATACTTGAAGAAATTTGCTGATAGAACAAAAGATTCCTAGCAACAAGTAAGTAGTCTGGTTATCTTCCATTAGATAGTATGTTTACAACATAGAAATTGTAAGATCTTTTAGACTTCAGTATGTGTACCTTTCCAAACCATCACTAGCGCCTTCAAACCAATAGATCAACAAAGCCTTGTGTAGTCGAAATCCATATTTAAGAATAAAAAAAGAAAGGGCCAAATTACTGTGATAAATTCATTAGATAAGACGTATACAAGAATACATTGTTATCTGTGACAAATTTAAAATAATACATTTGCCAAGACAAAACTAGTTTCAGTAAGCCGAAGTTACAAGTAGTACCATTATAGGAACTTGGTAGAAACAAGTTAGGTCAAAATAATAATCTATCATAACATAGAACTCTATTATAAGGCATGGTATTCCGCCAGAAATTGATTTCATGTCTATATTCACCAATGGACCTTTAAAACATTAGGGCGCGTTTGTTTGCCCTGTTAGGTTTCGCCCGAAATCGAAAACCGACTCGAAATTGTATGTCTTGTAAAATTATGGATCAGTTTCGCGAAATCGCTGGTTTTGCGAAATCAACAATTACACGTAAATGATGAAATCAACGAATTCTACCAGAGGTAGAACTTGCTGGTTTCATGAAATTAGTTTTCGCCCCGCGAAACTGCGGTGGCAAACTTGTGAATACCATAAATTTCACCGCAATTTTCACCGCCCCCAATAAAACCCTTGAATCCCATTTCCAGTGATGAAACCTAGCCTGCGAGATTGGCGGGTTTTTTCGCCCGAGCCCGTCTTCGATCTATGGACTCGATTTCCTTCCCCATCTTCGATTCTTGTAACATCCCTTCCTGGATCTGGAATCGGCTTGAAGTGGCTTTGAGGTGTTCATGACTTAGCTCCCACAGGGAAGAAGCTAAAGGGTGCTGCTGGTCTAGGGGCAAGTGCTTTTTGGAGGAAGAAAGGATGTGTGGATTGGTGGGTGGGGTTGGATCTCGGAGGAAGAAAGAAGATCATTGCGGCATTCTTCGGGAAAGCAGCAAAATATCTGGTACCTTCATTGTTTCTCTATCACTGTAGTTTGATTCTGCTGACCAAACATCCCATTGTCGTCCATTTTGTTCACCTGCATAGTTTTTTAAGCTACTGAAGAATTGTTTGACCACTGTGAATATATTTCTTTCCTATTTGGTGCTTGTTCATTTGCGATGACTACATCATCGTTTGGAAGGCTTGAAATCTCTCACTTCTGTATGGTCTCATGATTCATGAATAATATGGAGCACCCTAGATTAGGATGTTTGCATCTCAGAGTAAATGTAGGATTTTAAGAATCATGTATGTCAATGGTACTTAATCTATTGTCATATTTCATCAAAGGCAAGTAGTCAGCCATCAGTTTGCTCTCTTTGTACTAACAAGGGCCATTTGTTGTTGGAAATTTTGTCTTAAAAGGGTGATGATGCGATTTGAAAAGAGTGCGAAAGATGTTAGAGGGGATGCCATTCTAGAACGCACAAAATAAATTCTTATATTATTCTAGCTACTCAAATTAATTATATGACTTTCCTTGAGAAGTTCATTTTCAGTGAACAGTGCCTTTCACTGTGTTGATGTTTGGTCATTGGCTTTACAGAGAGGAATATTGAGGATATATTTGAAATGCATAACAATATTGCAGGATATATCTTATCTTCTAACGTACCATCTTAGTGAACATGTGAATGAGCATATTCTGTTTGGTATATTACCATCTGCTGAGACCATTTCTGACTTGATATTGAGGAAACTACTAGGAGTCCTCATCGTTATTTATACTACCTATATAAATGTTGAACTTCTGGGAGATGCAAAGTCGAAGACCATCCCAAATATAGTCAAGAGAAGTCTAACATCAGCTCTCTCAAAGGGAAGAAAAAGTCTCGTGGTACTGGGAAACTTGGTTCTACCCCGAAGGCAACAATTGTGGATTCCAGGTCATGTAAACCTTTTGAGGTATTTATCCTTCTCATATCATTGTAAACTTTTCTTACATCTTGTCATAATGTCATTTATAACTCATAATAATTAATGTGTTCTATTTCCAGGTTCATGGATGCAGAGCAAGCAGTGCTTCTGAGTGCACCACTAGGCTTTGCTCCCTAGAGGAAACTCTTGCAAGCTTATAGTCAGAAGGCTAAAACAACTAATATGCAAGAAGATCCTAGAAATGGGACTCAATCAGGGGAGAATGATAATGTAATCACTTTAATCCATGAACTTATTAATGATTTAGCTAACGCAATCACTTGGATTGAATAATCAAGTGGTTGCTAATATGCTAATCCCTTGTTGAAAAATGTCACCTTTTTTTTTTATAGCCAAAGTCGAAAGGTTCTTTGATTGAAAGAGAATGAGTAACATGACTCTATAATGTAACAATTTGGAGAAGGAAAATAATTCCAAATATCACTTCCACGAGGGAGGAAGGAAAGATGATCTAAACTATAAGTCTTTTGTTGATTGCCAAGGTCAATAGCCACTCGACATATATTGTCCACTGAAGATATCGTCGTTTAAAAGACACTGGAGTTTCTATGAATCCAAATGATCCATAAATACCAGCAAAATAGCTCTAGAGCTTTTGGGAAACTTGGAGGTCTACACTGAATACCAAGCCACCATTGCACCAGGGATAAGGTCGGAGGATGTTGTTGAAGTGAAAACGGAGAATTTTACCACACCTGCTCCGCCATTGGACAGTGAATAAAGAAGTGATCAATTGATTCCTGCGATGAGTTGCATTGTGGACAATGAGTGTTGGTGATAGGAATATGTCTTCTCGCCAATGCAGCTTGAGTAGGAAGAGAATAATGCATCGTTCGTCACATAAAGTGTTTTGGTTTTAGAGGAACTTTAATCTCCCATAATTTCTTCCAGGAGAACCCAAGTTGGCTTTGCTGATTGGAATGGAGGATAGGAGTAATACTTGTAGCTAATTTATATCCCGAAGATATTGAGTATTTTCCGTTGGAGTTATAAAACCAAATGGGTTTATCTCGGTCATGGTTTCAAATCTCGCGGTATACCGGGCGGTAAGTCCGGTATTTACCGGTTTTTGAAAAAACCGGTATACGAGATACCCGGTATGGGTAAATACCGGGTATCTCGGTAAATACCGCCCGGTATGCCCGGTATTTATTAAATACCGGGTGGTATTTGCTATTATACCGGGCTATACCGCCCGGTATGATATTTTGCACTGTAGCAAAATATGTATACTTTAGGAATACCGGTATACCGATAAATACCGCCCGGTATTCTCCGGTATTTAGCAAATACCGGGCGGTAAGAGCTATGATACCGGGCGGTATCGCCCGGTATCACCCGGTATCACTCAACGTCCCAACCCAACGGCTCTTTGTAAGAGCCGTTGGGCTGCTACAGTGCCGACAGCCAGCACTGTAGCACCGACAGCCAAAAACGGGTCTTAGGGTTTTTTTTGTCATTTTTGGATGTTTTGGTGGCTATATATAGCCCCCAAAACACCTCTTTTACTCTCACTCACCCCCTCTACTCATCTAAACTCTCTAAACTCTCAATCTTTCTCAATCTCTCTCTCTCTCTACTTTCTTAATTTCTACGTCGAAATTCTGCTCAAATGGCGCCGAAATCTCAAGTCGACCCCGCATGGCAACACGGTGTTCGGTTGGAGAAGGCTAACCACTGGAAATGCATCCACTGTAATATGATTTCTCGTGGTGGAAGCGTCACTCGATTAAAGGCACACTTGGCCGGAACATCCAGCGACGTCGTCAAATGCACCCAAGCATCGCCGGAAGTCCGACAAATGTTTAAAGATATGCTCACCAACAAGAAGGAGCAACGTCTTAAGAATGCAGCTCAACAAGCCGAGTTCGACCGACGAGCTACCCAAGATGTCAGCGGTGGCCATTATGAGGCTCGAGGTGGCGATAACGACGAGGATCCGGAACTTGAAGCCGGCATCCGAGCTTCATTGGAGCATGCTGAATTCGAACGAGAACGGATGTATTATCCCGGATCTCAATTCGAATATGGCGGCGGCAGTGGCAGCCGTGGCATAAGCAGCGTCGGCTCAACTTCGGCTGCCGGAGCAATGGACCGAAGCGGTCCAATTCCCTCCGGTCCTTATATTGGTCGGAGTTCTAGCATGAGAGCACCTCAAACTCAGAGCAGAGGAAGCAGCAGAGGAGGCCTTCGTGGATTCTTCACAAACCTCGGAGCAAGTGGTAGGAAAACTAATATTAATGTTTCTGATCTTGATCCCAGGGCATTTCCTCCTCCATCGGCAAAGCAACAACGCATAGACGATATGTACGGCAAGTCGAAGAAGTGGGAGTTGGGGAGAGCCATCTCCAAATGGTTCCATTTCAGCCGGATTCCCGCAAATGCAGCCAACAACCCATACTACCGAACCATGGTGTCTACCATCCAAAAGGTAGGCCCAGGTATTGCCCCTCCAACTCCCTATGAAATTTCAGGTCCTTACCTAGAAGCGGAGGTCGAAGAAATAAAAACCTGGATCGATGGAATCAAACGACAATGGGGGGAGTACGGATGCAGTTTGATGTGCGATAGCTGGACCGGGCCAACCCGAATGAGCATCATCAACTTCCTCGTCTATTGCAACCGGAGAGTTGTTTATCACAAGTCGGTGAACTCGTCCGATGAAATCCATGACGCTTACTACATCTCGAAGCTGATGACGGAGGTGATCGAGGAGATTGGACCTCAGAACCTTGTTCAAGTTATAACCGACAACGGAGCCAATTTCAAAAAGGCAGGTGAGATCATTGAACAAGATTATCCTCACATATGTTGGACTCCATGTGCAGCCCATTGTGTAGACCTAATGATGAAAGATATCGGTGATATACCGATGGTGAAGTTGACGGTAAAGAAGGCGCAACAAATTACCCGCTTCATCTACAACCATACATGGGTACACGCCCTAATGAAAAAATTTACAGAAGGTAATTTGTTAATTTTACAGTAATTTCTAATATTTATTTATTAATTAGTTTATCATAAATATTTACTAATGATAATTTCATATTTTAGGTGAAATTCTTCGACCGGGAGCGACTCGTTTTGCAACCACCTTCATCGCATTAAGGTCACTCCAACAAAAAAAGGCGGCCCTTAGAACCATGTTTACAAGTGAGGAATAGACTTTATCAAGATATGCTGGAAAAACCGATGGAAAACAAACAGAGAAGTTCATCCTCAACACGCATTTCTGGGATTGCATCGCAGAAATAGTCGTCGCCGTAGAACCTTTGTACAAGGTTCTACGACAGGTGGATATGGAAAAGACGCCTCAAATGAGTCATCTTTACCACTACATCCACCAAGCACAAGAAGAAATCAAGAGGGTTATGATTTCTCCTACCAAGTATGAACCATTCATCAAAATTATCTCCGAGAGATGGGAGAATCAAATGAGCCGTGACATACACATCGCAGGTATTTTTTATTTAATATTAAAAAATTATTTAAATTTAATTCATTATGCTTAATTACTTATTCATTATGCTTAATTTTTTATAGGGTATTATTTAAATCCTTCATACCAATACCGGTATAATCTTGGAATGGTCGATAGTTTGTTATATCCCCTCCGCAAGGTCATACAACGAATGTCGGGATCCAACCAAGAAGCGGCACAAGCTCTCAATGAATTAAAATGGTTCCGCGATGCAACTGGCAATTTCGGAGATTCATTTGCAATCTCCATCCGAGATACTATGGATCTAGGTAGATAGATTTTCTTTGTCAATTTATTTATCAAAGATAAAATTCCGTTACTAATATTAATTTTAAATTTGCTGCAGTCGAATGGTGGTTGCAATTTGGAAACGAATCTCTAACTCTTCGAAAGATTGCAACACGCATCCTCTCGCAAACCACATCATCAAGTGGATGCGAGAGGAATTGGTCGACCTTCGCCTTGATTCATACGAAGCCGCGCAATCGCCTTTCGTACGCCCGATTAGAGAAGCTCGTATATGTTCATTATAACATGCGACTTCGAATGCGGGCGTCACGGAACGAAGATAGAGAAATTCTACATGTAGATCCGTTCGATGTCGAGTTCGTCCAAGGCAATGCAGACCCAATAATTGATTGGTGGAGTGCAATGGAGACTGACCCGCCTCTTCTTGATGAACCTCAACCAGGCGAACCACCTCGGCCTTCACCAATTATATCTGATGCTATTGAGTCCGAGAGTCAACCAGAAGACACGTACAGTCAAGCTCTTGAGAGGGACATGAACTTTGCTCTCTTGGACTCTCAACGAGTTCGACGAGTAAGACGACGATCCACGTCCGACTCTCCACCTTCACAATTAAAGGGAAAGAAGAAGGCACCTTCACCTTCACCTTCAAAGGCAAAGGGAAAGGGAAAGGGAAACGACCAATTGATCATTTGGACGTGATTGCAGAAGCGAAAGAGGACGAAGAAGACGAGCCCTCGGTTCGTAGCAGTAGCAGCACAGAAGACGGAGGAGATGATGATGGAGCTGGGGAAGAAGACACTGTCGTACCATCAACACTAGCACCTACCGATCTGTGGACGAATGAGCAATACTTCGACCACTCCACCCAAGATTAGGATCACGGTGCTAGAACCAGACAAACAACTCGGGTGTACGAGAAGAAAGGCCGGCGTCGAGGAGGTGGACCGACAGCTTTGCAAGATTACCACCACGATATGATGAGTAGCTTGCAAGAAGTTTCCGAATCAACCCACTCCGTATCAAGTACCTACTCAACTGATGATACAGGGACTAGTTCTTGGACGGTCAACAAAGAAACACTGATGAGTATGTGGTATAATGGATACCAAGACATGATGACATGGGATCATTTTCAGATATGGGCATTGCAGACTTACGGTGTTGACCTTAGTCGTGTATGTCCCCAAGATATGTACGAGTACGATGGACGTCATTCGTCCGCATTTTAAACATTGTATTCATGTATTTGACATTTGGATATGAAATTTAAGTATTTCTTGATCAATCATGGGTTATTGGAGTTATTTTTAACACAAAATCAAAAAAAAAAAAAAAAAAAAAAGAGGCTCGGTATGCCATTTACGTACCGGACCGTACCGTGTGTCGGTACGGTACGGTACCGGTACGTACCGGTACCGGTCATCAGCCGAGATGATGACCGGTATCGGTATTTTAAACCATGATCTCGGTCATTCAAAATTTCAATATCAAGGATGGTTGAAGCTGTCACCGGAGGAAAGAGGTTCCGCACCATGGTAACATTCCAAAGCCGTAAACCTCTATCCGCACCATGGTCACCCAACGTGTGCCTTTCTTATTCGGTTTATTACGCCACCAAAAATTCTTCAGAATTCTATTGATCTCATTGCATAGGGTATCCGGCAACATGAAGCAGCTGATAGAATAATTAAGAATAGATGAAAGAACAGCTTTCATAAGCACTGATTCCTAGCTTTGGACAGAAGCTTCAACTTCTAATTCTCAAGTTTTTGTTTCGGTTTGGAGATGATGAACTCAATGTAGTTCGCTTTGATCTAGGAATGATTGAGGGAAGGCCAATGTGCTTATCGTGAGCACCTATATGCTGAATCTGAAGAACTTGACTAAGTCTTTGTCGCCATCTATGGGGTGTGTTTCTAGAGAAAAAATGGAAGACTTGTCAAAGTTGATTTGTTGACCACTTATGGAAGTAAAAACCTTTGTATAGCTTCAAAAATGCGATACATATTGTCCATATCAACTTTGCTGAACAGGATTAAATCATCTGCAAAGAACAGCGAAGAAATTGGAGGACTCAGACGACCTATTCAGATGCCCTGCGACTGATATTAGAGAATGCATGTTTTCTAAGGATATGAGTTAAACCTTCCATACAAATTACAAAAAGAAGAGGAGATAATAGATCTCCTTGTCATCATCCACACTGAGGAGAAAAATATTCGAACATGCTGCCCTCCATTTGAATAGAGTAGGTGACAGTAGTCATACATTGCAATACCAGATCAATGAAGTATTTGTCAAAGCCCAAAGCATGCATCACACTGTAAATGAAAGGCTATTCAATTCTATCATATGCCTTGCTCATATCTAGCTTGATTGTCATTTCCTGGATTGAATTCGTAGACTTAGTTTTAAGGTGATGCATTATCTCATGAGTGAGGATAATGTTGTCCGAGATCAATCTTTCCTTAATGAACGCACACTGATTTGCAAAAATGATTGAGTCCATAATTCCTTGTAGTCAGATGACTAACACTTTTGAATATATCTTATATATGCAATTGCATAGCCTGATCGAGCAGAGGTGAGACATATCTTGTATAGTGCAGCCTTTAGGAATGAGGGTGATAGCAGTGTTGTTAAGGCTTTTGAGTAGTTTTCGGCTTCTGAAGAATGCATCTACTGCAGCAAAAACTTCGGGACCAATGATTTCCCAATATTGCTGAAAAAAACCACATGTGAGACCATCGGGACCAGGGGCACTTTCTTTTGCAACAAAAATGCTACTCTCTTAACATCATCCTGAGATACTGGTCGGATGAGCCAATTGTTCATTGTTCTGTTCACTCGCGATTGCATCTCCTGGAGCTCGTTTTGAGCATTGTTAGAATATCGTGAGGAGAAAAGATGCTGAAAGTACTCAATACTAGTTTGAGCAATACCTTCTTTACCTTCCACCCAGATCCCGGTAGAGTTTTCGATGTGTTTAATTGTGTTTTTGCTTCGCCGTTCCACAGTACTCGCGTGAAAAAAGGAAGTATTGCGATCACCTTCCTTAAGCCATTCAATCCGTGATTTCTGCTTCCAATATTGTTCTTCCTCTTATAGTGCTTTTAATAAATCAACTTCGAGACATTTGAGTTCAGTGATACTTCGAGGAGGACTGGATGCTTGAAGGGACGATATCTGTTGTGATAAGATATTGATGTTTGAAGTCGAATTCAGATGTTGAGTCTTCCTCCATAGTATAAGATGATTCCTGGTTTCCTTCAACTTAGAAAATATTTTGTATTGTTTGAATCCAGAACTGTTGGAGTTCCAAGCGGTTGAGATGATGTCCCTAGTGTGAGGGTTGTCTAGCCACCGGTTATCAAATTTGAAGGAAGGTTTAGTTCTAGTTTCAGATAAACAACTAATCAGTAGCAGGCGATGATCACTTCCAAAATAGTTCAAATGGGAGACAAGGAAGTTTGGTACAGAGATGCATCCATTCCATAGTACAGAGGTACTTGTCTAAAGTTTTTTCAACAAAGAAAGCATCATCCCTTCTGTTGTTCCAGGTGAATTAAGGCCCCAAAGTAGGAAATTGTATTAAGCTACATTCATTAATAAGCTTGTGAAGATCCTCTGTCATTGAGTTCTGATACGGAATACCACCCATTTTCTCATCCGGGCCCAAAATAGAGTTGAAGTTTCCTCCGAGTAAGATAGGGGAGTTGAGAGACCTTATATAACTAGAAAGCTCCAAGATTTGGTTTTGCCGGGATTGTTTTGCGTAATGCAGATGAACACCAATGAAGTTTCCTTCAGTATGGACCGTTGGGTCAGTATATTGAGCATGAATATAAATTGAAGAGTTGGAAAGAATCGTTATATTGATGTGACTTCTCCATGCAAGAATGAGGCCACCGGCAATACCTATAGGATCCACTGCATACGAGTTCTGGAAACCACATAATTTGAGTAGCTTGAAATATTTAGTTCATGGTCGTTTAACCTCCATTAGGAATATGCAGTCCGGGGAATAGTTAAAGGATAATTCCTTTAGTATGTGGATTGTCAAGAGATTCTCCAACCCTTGACAATTCCAGATAATGGTTTTCATTGATGAGTTGGGGGCCAGTTAGGGCTGGCTGCCTCCACCACATGGACTTGAATTGTTAGATCAAAATTCTTTGCTCGTTTGGATCTTCGTATCTCCGATTCATCCTCCACTTGTTTGTTCTTATTGCCTATTAGTAGAGAAGCTTTCTTTGGTGCACATGGACTTTGTATGTTTTTGCCTTTTCGAGCAGCCTCTTTCATCTTGCTGACGGAAGTGGATCTACTTGTGGGAGCAGAAGCTTTTGTGAGTTCAGTTTCACCAGGATTAGCCTGACCTTCTTATACACAAGTTATGATACTTGTCTCCATTTGCAGTGATGGTCGGGACATTGAGAGGGAGGACATATTATTTAACACCATTGCTTGATCAAGTGGTGGTTGGTGCACCACATTCATAGGAGGAACGATTAGACTTTGCTCAATTCTTTTGACAGTCTGTGTAGCTCTTAACCACGGGCCAAATTTGCGTTCTGCAAAGGTCTCATCTTTTTCATCTTTAATTAACTTGTTGCATCCTTTATCGTCATGTCCTATCAATCTGCAATAGTAATAGAATAATGGTAACCGTTCATATCTGATGTTTGACCAGAAGTCTCCATGGGATAGAGAAGATGAAGAGACACATGTTCTTATAGGTTTATCAATATCCATTTGGACTTTAGCTTTAACAATCAAACCTTGGGGGTCTTGAACAACGAATAATCCAATATGTTCAACACTTCCAAGTCTATTGCAGAGTTTCAATCCCACTTTTGTGTTGCGCAAGTGACCTGGGATACCTCAGAATTGGACCCAAAAGAAAATTATGTTAAAATGATACTCCGAGTTGTTAGACCCAGGCAACCATGTCCTCAAGACAAGTAATCGGTTCTTGTATAATCATGACTGCCCTCGAAGAATCTTTAGAGAATTCATTACATCTTCAAAATAAAATTTGAAAATTTTTGAAAGGACTTCCTCACATCGGAAGCCTTTGGTATTTTTGTCTATGGAAATTGCAAGTTGATCAGTCTCTTAGATAAATGTAATTTTTAGTTAACAAGGTGCAGATAAAATTACCATTCTTGTATACTATATCCTGTTCTTAAAAATGTGCTTGAAAGTTGAAACGTTGCGTTGTACAAAATGGTAGAATCACCATCCACGTTGCACACCAAAATCATTTCCCTACACACACAATTAATGGATAATCACGCTGGATCAATGTGGTCCCTCGATGCTCATCCAATCAACTCTTAGACCCTTCCACTAAAGTAAAAATAGCACGGGCCCTACATTTGGACCCAGACTCACGTGACTAGCGCATGTCATTCATTTCTCAATACCTCTGGCTCCGCATCCATTGATTACATCCTACCCTCTCTCTCTCTCTCTCTCTCTCTCTCTCTCTCTCTCTCCGTTATTTCCGCACGCTCCCGATCCGCCTTTCCAACCTCAAGAACCTGCTGCGCCGACCACCCCGGAGAACCGCTGCTTGTCGCCGCCCCCTTTGCTGGCAGAAGCTGCCGATCTCTTCCGCCATCCCACCCTTAAAGAACCTGTCGCCGGCGAGTTAGACCCCGGAAAGCCTCCGCTTTCCGCCCCCCCCTCTTAATGGCGGACGCATCTGATCTCTTCCAACTTTCCACCCCCAAAGAACCTGTCGCCGACGAAATAGACCCCTCGGAGATCCATCGCGTCCCGCCGCCGCCGTTAATGGCGGACACTTCTGATCTCTCCCACCTTCCCACCGTCAAAGAACCTATCGCCAACGATTTGGACCGCCCTGAGAGCCGCCGCTTACCGCTGCCATCTTTCTGGTCCATCACATCCTCTGTCACCTCCGACGGCGACCCGGACCCGGACCCTTTCGTCTCCGTCTTTTCCTCCGGGCTACCCTTCCCCCGCACCGGCTCCGATTACTCTGACGACGACAACCTCTCCCTCGACCTGTTCCGTCGCCGCCGCTCCCCTTCGTCCTCCATCTCGGGTGCCTCTATGGACCCCTTTTCCGATCCCCTGCCACCCCCTGTATTCAGCGTCTGCGATGGTCTTGAGGAGATCAGGTCTTCTTGCGGCTTCGGTTACCGCCTCGGGCTTCGATTAGGGATCGAGAGGGGAGAAGTTGAAGGGGAGAAGTTGACGGTGGGAAGGAGGAAAAGATCAGAATTGTCCGCCATTAACGGCGGCGGCGGGACGCGATGGATCTCGGAGGGTTCTATTTCGTCGGCGACAGGTTCTTTGGGGGTGGGAAGGTGGAAGAGATCAGAAACGTCCTCCATTGAGGCGGCAGAAAGCGGAGGCTTTCTGGCGACAGGTTCTTGAATGGTGGGTTGGAGGAAGAGATCGGAAGCTTCCGCCAGCAAAGGGGGCGGCGGTAAGGAGCGGTTCTCCGGCGCAGCAGGTTCTTCTTGAGCAGTGAAGGCGGAAGCGTGCGGAAATAAGTCAATAAGTGAGAGAGAGAGAGACGAGTAAAAAAGATATATATATATATATACTTGAGATCGGCGGGGATCGAGCAAAGGCATTAAAAAAAGAACATGTTTTGACTTTTGACTTTGGAGGGAAAATAAATAAAAATAAAAATGTTGGGTATAATTAATAATTAGAATATTAAAATTGAAATATTAAAATGTTGGGTATAATAAGCAGATTTAGGGCACCCATCCACGCACCAAGTGAAGTTTCCATCATCCCCAGCTCTGCGGCGACAGTTTCGTCGTCTACTTTTTCTTCCATTTCCTCCTTTGCTTTTAATCGATTTCGGTCGTCTACTTTTTCTTCCATTTCCTCCTTTGCTTTTAATCGATTTCGGTCGATTTATTTTCTTCCACATAAATTCCCCTTATTTGTGAGGATCCCTGTCGATCGATCTCTCGTTGGAAGGAGAGAAGAATGGAAGCCCTACTGAAACTGGAGAGGGTTTAAAACGTTCTGACATTAATCGATGCTCTACCGCTAGAGGTCTCTCCTCCGACCATGGAGACAATGATTGCTTCCTTACTGATTTCCTTCTCTTCTTGGTTTGTGCCTCTATAGTTTGTCCATTTAGAGTCGCTGTCTTGACGGTTGACTTGCAGAGGTCGGCGGAAAAATAAATAAAAATAAAAATATTGGGTATAATTAATAAGTAGTTGTACTATCGCCCACGATTAATTTATAATTTTAAAAATAAAAAAAATTAAATTAAATATTATATTTAATATATATTTATATACAAATATTATACTTTATCAAAAAAAATTGATATTTTTCATATTTTGTAATTATATAAATTAAAATTTAAAACTAATTTTTATAATTTTTAAAAATAATTATTTAAAATTTCAATTATAATTTAAATTTTATTTATAATTTAAATATTTTTAATAATTTAAATAAAAAAATTAGAATTAAATAATTGTATATCTAGATTTTCAAAAATAAAATACCATATTATTAATAATTTACAAAAAAAAATTGAAATTAATTTTATATTTTGAATATATTATTATATTTAAATAGAATAGTCTATTTTTTTTTATATTTTCACATTTTATAACATACTTTTAATTTGAAATTATTTAAATTTAAATTTAAAAATATATTTTATATTTTTAGAAGAAATAATTATTTTAAACTCAAATTATAAATTAATTTTTATTTTTAATTTTAAATTAAATTTATAACAATAATTTAATATTCAAGTAATTGAAATTGAAATTTTAAAATTAAATATTTCTATACCTATATTTTCATAAATAAGTTAAAATATTATTATCATATTATAAAAAAATATCTTTGATAATAAAAACCAATAGTAAGATATTTAAATTAAGTAATAATTTTAAATAATAATATATAAACATACCCCCCAGTAATATATATTAATTTAATTTATATATTTATAAAAATGTGCATGTATATATTTATATAATTTAATTTAAAATAATTCTAAGTTATAATTAAATTTAAAATAAAATTAAAAATGTAAAATGTAAAAAATGAATTGTGTTACATTAGTGATTAATAAATTTTTTTAATGCTTAAAATAATATATTCATATAGAAAAAATCTAAAAAAATAAATATTCATATAATTAGCATGCTCCTCAACTGAGGAGCCGATGTTAATTTAACAGGCGCCCCCAATTGGGGGTGTATTTTTGGTAAATACAGACACCCAATGTTTGGGCGTCTGTATTTAATATATCTATATTTACATATAATATATAATAAAAGTACATTTAGAATTGAATATTTATATTTATTAATATTATATTATATATATTTATAAATAAATATTTATATATAATTATTTTTCAATTGATCTTCTTTCACTAATAAATTTCTTGCAGGACTAAAAAGGAACAATTACCCTTTGCAGCTTTAAATCAAGAGGTAAAAAGCAAAAATAGTCGCTTGCAAAAGAATCCTATACACTACAAACTGGAAAGGGCAACACATTGCAAGTCATTTATTTCTGTATAAACATGGCCATTCAAATGAAAATATGTAACTCATTTATTTATGTATAAATATATATGTCAATTCAACACACTCCACCAGTGCCATAATCATTCCCGTTTTTTTTGTTTACTGAAAAGAATTTAGATGACAATCAAGATTACAACAATCAAGAGGAAGGCCCACCAAATTGTGTAAGAATTCAAACTTGCTTCCGAGTTAATAAGGAGAAAAGTCATTGACTTCAGCAAACATTGTCAACTCCAGTGTGTTGACACTTTTCACTCTCTTCAATAGCATACTTGAAGAAATTCGCTGATAGAACAAAAGATTCCTAGCAACAAGTAAGCAGTCTGGTTATCTTCCATTAGATAGTATGTTTACAACATAGAAATTGTAAGATCTTTTAGACTTCAGTATGTGTACCTTTCCAAACCATCACTAGCACCTTCAAACCAATAGATCAACAAAGCCTTGTGTAGTCGAAATCCATATTTAAGAATAAAAAAAGAAAGGGCCAAATTACTGTGATAAATTCATTAGATAAAACGTATACAAGAATACATTGTTATCTGTGACAAATTTAAAACAATACATTTGCCAAGAGAAAACTAGTTTCAATAAGCAGAAGTTACAAGTAGTACCATTATATGGAACTTGGTAGAAACAAGTTAGGTCAAAATAATAATCTATCATAACATAGAACTCTATTATAAGGCATGGTATTCCGCCAAAAATTGATTTATTGTTCTAGAAGTAAACTACCTAATAGCATGGAAGTGGTTCTAATTGATAAAAGGACGATATAGAATGAAAATCCATCAACATTTGTAGCATAGTAAAACTTAATCATACGTACTAGTCTTAACAGAAGAAGGATTTGAGATGCACTTATCCCGAGGCAAGTAGATTACAGTAAGTAAACTGATAATACATAATCAGTATCAAATTTAGAAAAAAAATGCTTATCTTGAGCCATATACGGTCATATGGTCAGGTCAACTCAAAATTAGTACTCAAAGCACTGTAACACCGTATTTGTATAATCCCACATGACCCCAAACATTTAGTCAAGTAGCCATCAAACGCAATTTGTAGTGATATCTCAAATTGATCAAGGTACTTAAGATGAGAGTTAAAAGCAATCTCCAATGCCCAGAAAATAAAAGTACATATGAGATATGTATAAAGGAAAATGCTACCAACTATGAATTTAAAAATCACCAGAAACAAGAACCTTTCATGAGGGCATCCTTAACTCGAGCAACAGCATGCTCCATCTTCAGTTGTTTCTCACTATACGAGGTTTTGACTTATATTTGCCTAAAAGTTAATCAACGTTACATAGTGCAAAAGATTTGACATCATTAAGAGATTCAGATATGTGAATGGGTAATGCATGTAATATATGTCAATGCCTGATAGAAAACAGTGGCAGCAAGCTCCATTATGCCTTGTTGGGCACTCCCCAGAGCTCCGGACTTGTCCTCTATAGATATATCGTTCCTGATGTCAAATGCAGTATAAGTAAGCTATTGAAGGTTTGCCAACTAAACAAAGAGAATAAAGAGATAGGACTCACCAAAGAACTCCAGCATCAATGCCTTGATCAAGCTACTTGACAATAACATCTAGAAGTTGTTCTATTTCAGAAAGCTTCAGTAATGAGTCAACTAGTCTGATGGGAGTTCCATAAAAGACATGGAAACTAAAGTCTTTGGTGATGAGCTACTTGAGCTACATAAGTCTACAGTGATGGTATAATCATCCCACGTGTGAATACCCAATTGATATAGTATTTGGAGAAGGCTGCATTGTGTAGATTGGATCTTGGCAAGCAATTGCTTATCAATGATGCCTTCTATGGCATTCTTCACAATTCAATAACTCTAAGTAAATAGCTTCGATAAAGGAGACACTCTCAGTTAGATATAGGGTACTTCTTCCCAGCAAATGCTAAGGTGATCTCCATGATACATCCATTCAGGCTTGTGTTGGGGAATTGGGATGACAACTTTGCTTATATAGCTTATTATGGAGTATTCAAATTTGATTTGGTACTATTTAGACAAATGATTACTAAAAATAACTTGCTACTAGAAATTATCTATTAGGAAGGAATATAAGAAATGAATAACAAGAGAAAGGAACAACAAATCTTAGCCAATTTGTGCTTGGCTTCTTCTCATGATTCCTAGCAACTTTTGAACACCCTTCCAAAGCTTTTGCACCAATGAATCAAAGGACTAATGATGTAGGATGAAAGAATAGCTCAATAATATATTTGCTCAAGGATAGCACAAGAATGAAAGGATCAAAGGACTAATGGTGCAGAACCTATCAGGACAACAATCTTCTTAAAAAGTAGACCCATTGTCATCCATATTCTACTCAAAGTGCTAGAATAAAGGATGAAAATGAATGGCAATCTTCTTAACACCAGATCGACTCACATTCCTATTCTTACTGATTATGAATCAGCTAAACCAGAAAAATAACATATAATCATAAACACTCAGAAAAAAGAAAATGTAAGTTCTTCGAATATACAGAAATTTTTTTCACAACTTCAGGACAAGAGTCTTACTCTTGGGCCATCGCCCAACGAAATAACTGATAAAGCTGAACGGATTCATTGGAGGCATGGCATGCAAGAAGCAAATAGTTTCGTGGTTGTACCATCCATGCAAACCTCATGCACAGTCCTGAATAGACACACATAACTGCAGCAACATTTCAATCTAACTTTCGGTCATTCCACAATCTACTAACAAATGAGTGTAAAACTGTTTCTAACAGAAGAGAATCTTTATGACCTGCAGTCATATTCCTAGATATCATCTCTGGAGGTTTTTTTGTATCTACCAAACCCTGGAAAACCAAGAAAGAGACAATTTGTACAAGATTGAAGTAATTTAAAGCTATAGAATTTGGTAGAAAAGAAAACAGCCCAAGAATTTGCCTAATTTAAGTTCAACGGAGAGCCCTAATCAATTGTCGAGACATTTGGATCGATAGAGATAGGCAGGGAAGCAACGAAGGATGTGACCTAAGAAGTGGTGGAGCACGAACAGTCGACCAACAGCGGAAGATGGAGACGAACAACCGATCGTTGCGGAGGGCGCTCGTCGAAGGAGGGCGACGAAGAACGATGATAACAGATTAATTATAGGTGGTGGGAAGGGGGCACCCAAATCCATAAAAGGAATTTAAAATTAATATAAACCGGGAGCAAATGTTGAATTTATTGATCATTTGATCGGTTTGATAAAATTAATTTTTTCATAATATATTTTTGTATTAAATAATTTAATTTATACATTTTATATTTTAGTGCATCAATAAAAATACATTATATAAAAATAACAAATTTAAATCATATAAACATAAATTAGTAAAAATAATATAGTTATTAGTTAAGTTATTTTATTAATTTTAAATAGATTCTTTTTTTCAACTTTCAAAAATCATTTTAACAAATGTGAACCAAGGAGAGAATTTTGTTTTTGACGACAAATTTATGTGTGCAACTAAGCAAATATATTTATTAAACAATTATGTTATAACCAAAATTTTAATTATATTTATTCGGTTGCGTAGCATAAAAGCGAGGGCTTAAATTGAGCGAGCTAGCGGAGTTTCGGGACGAAATTTGGTAAGTTTTTAATTTAGAAAAAAAATAATTATTATTATTCCTGCAAATTGGTATGTCACGGTGAGAGTATACCTCGAGACGAACTCAACGGTTCGATCGGAATTCGAATCAGACTTAAAATGAACCTATAACAAATTTTTTAGTCGGGTTAAATAAGTGAAGGGCAAATTGGTAAATTGAGGATTAAATAAACCCCAATCTATAAATTAAAGGGGGGTTGTGCGGCTGGGCGCCGACAGCATCTGAACAAGGGAGGCATCGGCGTTTGGAGGCGGACGACGGCCGGAGTTGTCAAGCCCGTTGGAGGCGATCGTCGGGAGAATGCAATAGCATCTCTTCCTTCTCCTTCCCTTCAATCGGTGAGTGGTTTACTTGGATTCTAGCCCCCCCCCCCTCTTCTAGAAGTTCTTGTTTGGATTTGACGTCTTGAATCCTAGGTCCTTGGTGAATCTAAAAACCTATATTGATAATGTATGAGTCCTTGCATCTATGTTTAAATTTTATTCCTTACTAACGCATGATTTCTTATAAATTCCGTATGGTTCTTGTGGATTCTTGGGGTGTGCTGCCCCTTATTCTTGAGTATGTCTTGTTCCTAATCTATATCATGATCTTTAGGCTTAATTAATCGGATGATAGGTATTTTTTGTGGCCCTTGTAATCTGTCCTTTCTTCACATTGGCTTTGGGCTACTGCCGCACCATGGCGGCAGCAGCGGGTGTCGTTGTAGGCGGGGAGGCTGCCACGGCCTCCCAGCCATGAGCCGGCATTCCACCGGCGCCGGAGGCGGTGACAGACACCGGAAGGTGATCGTCGATGGCCCAGCGATCGCCCAGCGAGGATTTGTGAGGCGAAAGGTGGGGGTTGGCGAGTCGGGTGGGGGGTCGAGCGAAGAGTTTATTTTATTTATTTTATTAAATAACTAATTAAGAGAGTTGTATCGTTAGAAATATGTTGGTATGTGTAAATTATTGGGGTATATTTGAAGTTGATCTTAGAGACATCAGATGAGATCGAGTTAAATATGAAAGTTATAGGATTTCGCATTCTGAACACGATGGTGGTGTCTGATTTCTGATCGGAGGTCATTTGATATACATTTTAAATATTTTTTAGTATTAATTGAGATGGGTGATATATTGGTTCTAGTTAATTTCGATATCTCCTAGCTGCAGAAATTAGGCATTCACTTGATTTGATATCATCACATTTAGACTCTATTAAAGTTAGTCGATTCTCTCCTCAAATTTTAGTATTTAATTCCAACTATTACATTTATGCAAATTTAACCTCATGAAGTTTCTTAACATGAGTTGCTTTCTTGCGCTTGTACGGTTGTAAATAACGTCGTGGGGGTGTTATATTTACTTCTTTTACTTCTACATAAAAAAAAATGGTTGGTTGATTTATGTATGTCTGGGTGTGCTTGAGGGTGTGGATTGGAAAGCTCGTCAGCCGCCACACTAACGATCGACCCGGGTGGCGTGAGCGGGAAGTACACTAAGACAAAGAAATGATCAGTGCCCGACTCATAGGACAAACGGGTCCTTGGATAATTAGGCTGGTGGATCCCTATGTATTGGACCAATGGGTCCCCTGAACCAGGAAGCTCGTCAGCACCGCCACACTGACAACCGACCCATGTGGCTTGATTAGATGGTTGGTTAATTACATGATGTTTATATCTTGTTAAGATATTGGATGTGTGCATTTCAGATATTATTTAAACTTATGGATGGTTGCACTTGATGAATGTTATATTCCTTATGATTGGTGATTATACATAATTATTTCTGCACATGTTAACACACTAGTCTATAAGTCATTTACCTGCTGTTTGAATTACTGGACATGGTTATTGAGGACTAAGCTACTCAATAAGTCCTAGTTGGACTTACTCTTTATATGTTGCATTTTTTTCAGCACCAGGAAATGATCAAATAGGTACTGGGACACAGTAGCGTAGTTGGTGACGATGAGGACAACGAATTTCGTGACACGTCGTGGTTGGGGGATGTATACCCAAGTCTGTAGGGTATTTTTATTTTTATTTAGTCATATGAGTCGATGTTGGATTTGTTTTCCACATTTATATGATAAACTCTATTCTTAGATTGTCGCCCCGCTCATATGCCTGACTAAAAGAAGTAAAATTCATTTGGGATGACAAATGCGAGGAGAGCTTTCAGAAGCACAAGGACCGCTTGACTGCCGCCCCATGTTAGCACTACCTTCAGGGTCAGGACGATTCACGGTATATTGTGATGCTTCTTAGGTTGGGCTAGGGTGTGTACTGATGCAGCATGGCCGAATAATTGCGTATGTATCCAGGCAGTTGAAGAACCACGAGAAGAATTATCTGACACATGATCTTGAGCTGGCAGCTATACTTTTTGATCTTAAGCTGTGGCGCCATTATTTGTATGGTGAGGCCTATGAGATCTACACTGACCACAAGAACCTCCAATACTTGCTCACCTAGTAGGACTTGAACCTGAGGCAGCGCAGATGGCTCGAGCTGCTAAAAGAGTATGATTACAAAATCTTGTACCACCCCGGGAAGGCAAATATGGTGGCTGATGCTTTGATCAGGAAGTCCATGGGTAGTTTGGCACATATGACGATTAGGAGGAGACCGCTGGCGCGGGAACTTACCGCGTGTTTGGACGGCGGAGCAGTCATATCAGTGTTTGATGGCGCATATGCGAGTGCAGTCAACGCTAGTGGATATGTTGCGGGCAGCTCAAGCAAAGGATGCTTTTTGCTCGATGAATGTGGACCTGGTCAGGAGAGGTGATGCTGACAATGGGTACGGGGTGGATTCCGAGGGTGTCCTGAGATTCAAGGATAGGATAGTGGTGCCCGACATGGCGGAGGTCCATAGACAGGTGCTGGAGATGGCCCACCGTTCCACCTACACCATGCATCCGGGGGCTACAAAGATGTACCGGGATTTGAGGTAGCATTACTGGTGAAAATGAATAAAGAGAGAAGTGGCACAGTTCGTGTCTAAGTGTGGTTTGCCAGTAGGTAAAGACTGAGCACTTGAGGCCTGCAGGGTTATTGCAGAATTTGGAGGTGCGAGAGTGGAAATGAGAGAAAATCACTATAGATTCTGTTACAGGCTTATCGAGATCAGGGAAGCACAATGATTCCATCTAGGTAGTGGTGGACCGATTAATCAAGTCGACACATTTTATTCCAGTGAAGACTACCTTCACTGCTGAGCAGTATACACGACTGTTTCTGGACCGCTTTATCGCATATCATGGGATCCCAGTAATGATTATATCTGATCAGGGTACTCAGTTCACCGCTTGGTTCTAGTAGTCTTTCTAGAGGCTTTGAGCATGCAGGTTCTGTTTAGCACTGTTTCCACCCTCAGACGGACGAGCAATTCGAGAGGACCATTCAGACACTGGAGGATATGCCGAGGGCCTACGTTCTAGACTTGGAGGGCGGTTGGAAGAGACATCTACCCCTGGTTAACTTCGCCTATAATAATAGCTACCGAAATAATATCGGTATGGCACCGTTTAAGGCCTTGTACAGGCACAGATTCAGGTCGCCCGTAGAATGGTTTGAGGCTAGCGAGTCTCAAATGTTAGGTCTAGATCTGGTTCATGAGGCAGTTGAGAAGGTAAAGCTGATTAAGGAACAACTTTTGGCAGCGCATAGTCGTCAGAAAATGTATGCATATGGTAAAGCTCAAGACTTGGAATTTTAGGAAGGGAATTTGGTTTTCCTAAAGGTGTCTCCTATGAAGGGAGTTGTTCGTTTTGGAAAAGGAGGGAAACTAAGCCCCAGATTTATCGGGTCTTTCCCTATCTTGCGACGTAGAGGTGTGGTTGCTTATGAGTTGGCCTTACAGCCTAGCATGGACAGGGTTCACCTGATCTTCCATGTGTCCATGTTAAAGCGGTACGTTCGAGATGAGTCTCATATTCTTGATGCTGCTGCGGTCGAGATTGATCCGACAGTTTCATATGAAGAAAAGTCTATTGAGATTCTGGACAGGCAAACAAGAAAGTTGAGATCTCGAGAGGTTCCCCTAGTAAAGTCCACTGGGAGCATCACTCTGGTCAGGAGGCTACTTGGGAGGTTGAGCGTGACGGAAAGGAAAAATATCCCCATCTTTTTGATGTCGTGGTGAGTTTCTTCTTTTAATTAAAAATTCGGGGATGAATTTTCTTTAACCAGGGTAGATTGTTATAACCAAAATTAATTATATTTATTTGGTTGCATAGCAAGAAAACAAGGGCTTAAATTGAGCGAGCTAGCAGAGTTTCGGGTCGGAATTTGGTAATTTTTTAATTTATAAAAAAATTTATAATTATTATTCATACAAATTGGTGAGAGTAGACCTTGAGACGAACTCAACGATTCGATCAGAATTCAAATCGGACTTAAAATGAACCTATAAGGAGTTGTCAATCTCGTCAGAGGCGATCGTCGGGAAAATCCAATAGCATCTCTTCATTCTCCTTCCCTTCAATCTGTGAGTGGTTTATCTTCTTCCTTGTTCTTGGATTCTAGCAGCCCCCCTAGAAGTTCTTGTGTGGATTTGACGTCCTGAATCCTAGGTCCTTGGTGAATCCATCTATGTTTCAACTTTATTCCTTACTACCACATGATTTCTTATAATTTCTGTATAGTTCTTGTGGATTCTTGGGGTGTGTCGCCCTTTATTCTTGAGTATGTCTTGTTCCTAATCTACATTATGATCTTTAGGCTTAATTAATCGAATGATAGGTATTTTTGTGGCCCTTGTAATATGTCCGTTCTTCACCTTGGCTTTGGGCTGCCGTCGCCCCATTGCGACAGCAGTGGGGCTGCTGTTGTAGGCGGGGAGGCCTCCGCGGCATTCCACCGGCGCCGGAGGCGGCGGGAGATTCCAACTGGACCGACGAAAGGTGATCGATGGCGGCCAAGCGACCGGCCAGCGAGGATCTGTGAGGCGAAGGGGGGGGAGGGGTCAGCGGGTTGGCGAGTCGAGTGGGGTGTCGAGCGAAGAGTTTATTTGTTTATTTTATTAAATAACTAATTAAGAGAGTTGTATCGTTAGAAATATGTCTGTATGTGTAAATTGATGGGATATATTTGAAGTTGATCTTAGAACATCAAATGAGATCGAGTTAAATATGAAAATTATAGGATTTCGTGTTCTGAACGCGATGGTGGTGTCCGATTTCTGATTGGAGGTCGTTTGAAAGTCCTTTCGAATATTTGTCAGTATTAATTGAGATGAGTAATATATTGGTTCTAGCTAATTTCGATATCCCCTAGCTGCACAAATTAGGCCTTCACTTGATTTGATATCATCACATTTAGACTCTATTTAACTTAGTCGATTCTCTCCTCAAATTGTAGTATTTAATTCCAACTATTACATTTATGCAAATTTAATCTCATGAAGTTCCTTAATATGAGTTGCTTTCCTGCGCATGTACTGTTGTAAATAACCTCATGGGGGTGTTATATTTACTTCTTTTACTTCTACATAAAAAAATGGTTGGTTGATTTGTGTATGTCTGGGTGTGTTGCGGGTGTGGACCGGGAAGCTCGTCAGCCGCCACACTGACGATTGACCTGGGTGGCGTTAGCGGGAAGTACACTGAGACAAAGCAATGATCGGTGTCTGACTCGTAGGACCGACGGGTCCCTGGATTATTGGACTGACGGGTCCCTGGGTATTGGACCGACGGGTCCCTTGGATCGGGAAGCTCGTCAGCACCACCACACCGACGATCGACCTGGGCGGCTTGATTTGATGGTTGGTTAATTTCATGATGTTTATATCTCGTTAAGATTTTTTATGTGTGCATTTCAGATATCATTTAAACTTATGGATGGTTGCACTTGATGAATGTTATATTCCTTATGATTGGTGATTATGCATAATTATTTTAGCACATGTTAATATACTGGTCTATAAATCATTTACCTGCTGTTTGAATTACTGGACATGGTTATTGAGGATTAAGCCACTCACTAAGTCTTAGTAGGACTTACTATTTAAATATTGTATTTTTTTCAACACTAGGACGTGATCAAATAGGTATTGGGACGCAGTAGCGTAGTTAGTGACGATGGGGACAGCGGATCCATCGGAGGATGTATACCCAAGTTTGTAGGGTCTTTTTGTTTTTATTTAGTCACATGAGTCGGCGTTGGATTCGTTTTTCGCATTTAAATGATAAACCCTATTCTTAGTTAACTGGATTTGTTTTAGGGAGTCTTGGTCATTTATTGGCTTTGGAATCCTATTGAGATTTTGTTTCATTAAAAATTAATGATAGAAAGATGGTTTCTATTTTATGAAATTGTTCAGAATTTTCGTATTGTTGTTTTTTTTCTTAGTTGGGTTAGGCTCCGGGGTACGTGTAGTACTCTGGCCGATCATGCCCGGGTTTTGGGGTGTGACAATATATTTATTAAACAACTAGCACATATATTTTAATGAGTCTATATGCACTGTAGTAAAATGTTTTGTTATCGACGAATTAAAATCATTAGCATCAATTTTAATTTAATAAACTAGAACTAATTAACTTAAAACCAGCGGTTATAATTTCATCATCTTCCCATCTCTGCGCGCATCTTCTCCTCTTCGTATCTTGCCTGCCACCCGTATTGGAACCCTCTTTTCTCTTCCCATTCCCCTCCCGATCTCCATTCTTCCCATTCTCGATCTCCCAATTTGCCCTGATCTACACCGATCTGTTGATCCATCGATGCATCTCCATCAAGGAACGACGGAAACCACTTACCGCCTGAAGGCACCATGAAGTCATTATCGCATACATATCCCATTCCTGATCTCCCGATCTGCCCTAATCTGCACCATTTGTTGATCCATTGATGCATCTCCAACAAGGAACGACGGGAGCCACTTACCGTCCAATGACACCATGAATTAAGGTCAAAGGGCTGGGCCGCATGATATGTCTATGGCAGTGGTTTCCAAGCGCTCTCTTCTAGTAATGGTGGCACATTTGGCTCTACTCTAAAAAACTCGACCGGAGGAGCCTGTGGGGTAGCAGCTTCCCGACGATTTCTTCCAGCATTGGCGGTGCATTTGTTTCTACTCTAAAAAGTTCGATCTTCTCATAATCGCTCCGAGCCGCAGTATCTACCTCTAGGATCCAATTGGAGACATCCATCGAAGGAACTGCTTGCGGTTGCGGCGGTGCCTCGGGTACCAGAACATGCAAGCGAAGAGACGGACGAAGCCCTTGATGTGGCCGGAAGGTTAGCGAAAGGACAACGTGATTGTGTCTGCCGAAGCCGCAGGGAGCGAGGAGAGGGGGATGCGCTCCAAAATGGCTCCGCTGGCGCCGCGACGAAAGGGTAAGCGAGGCGCAAGGATTTGGATGGTGAGGTGGAACCAGGGTCGCTGAGGAGGCGGTAGGGGAGTCACATGGGGATGCTCATCAAATAGATGCAGGAGAAGGAGGGGTGATCCATTGGGGAGAAGGAGAAGAAGATGGAGGGTAGAGATTAGAGAAGGAGAATAAGAGGGTAAGACAGACGGATTAGGTAAAAGAGAAGGAGAAGAGGGGGAAAATTAAAAGAACAATGGGCTGTAGGCGGCTGCCGTGCTGCGAAATGAACCGGGAAAATGAAAAAAGAAAATAAATAATAGTCGGAAATTAAAAAAAATAAGAAAGGAAAATAGAAAATGAAGAATGAATATAGATTAATGGGAAATTTTCAAAAAAATCTATAACTTTTTATATAGTTATCCATTTTTGTTGAAATCTTTTCCATTGAGAAGATAATTCAAAGGGTACGTTAACTAGTATTTGTTGAGATTTTTTAATAGTCTATTTTGTATATTTAAGAGTGTACTTATGATTTATATGTGGTATAAGTTTGTGCACACATGCCAATTTCAATTGAAACATTTTTATTTTAAAAATAATGAAAGAATATATTTTATTGGTATTTTTTGATAATTTTAGAAAAATAATATTGTGTGTAGTAAAATTTACTAAGTGTTGTGTGTGATTACTAATGTTTTATTGATATTTTTTAAAAAGGGAATAGGAAAGGTGACGAGAGAGAAGAAAATAGAAGCAAAAATAAAGTGTAGAAACGGAAGAGAAAATAGTGGGGGCACCAATTCTAAGGGGGCAAAAATACTCGCCTAAAATTTTGGCAATCTTTTTATTTTAAAAAAAATATTTTACCATCTATGACACATGTAATTTATTATAATAAATAATTTTATGTCTATGACAAATATATTATTGCAAATAGTTGCCACAAAATATCATGACAAAGTTACGATAAAAATATTGTCGCAAACGCTTGTGGCGAAAAATTTATCGCAAACGCAAGCCACGTTAAAATATTCTGAATTAGTGGCAAAATATGTTGTCATAAATTTAAAAGACTATAAATTTTAAACTTTGACTCAATTATTAGTGGCAAACATAATGACAAAATTAGAAAAATTATCACAAATTGTTCGATCTTATACTTATAGCCATAAAAATAATTTTACCATAAATTTCATTGCTGATTACACCTTTTGTGACCAATTGTTGTTGGCTATTCCAAAATTTTATTACAAATTCTTGTTTTTTTTATAGTGGTAGGACTATTCCAAAATGCTTTGAAGGCTGCCATCATGGAACAAACCTTGTACCCGATTTTATTGTTAAACTAAATAAATGGAAATTAAGCGAACCTAGAAAATTGCTGGTGAGAAATACAAATTTCATATGCAAAAGAAAATCAATAGTTGCTCGATGAAGAAAAAAATTAAATTACTACACTTAAACCTGAAACTTACAAGTATTGATATGTAAGACAAATCAACATATTGCGCTGAATTTTGGGTGATGATGCTTTAAAGCTCAATCAATATCATACTCATAAAAGTACAAATCCTAAACCAAAAATCACTACAAGAAATGTGATAATCAGCGACAGCATCAGCAACGACCGCCCACGCTGTTGGATTGACTCACGACATTCCTATGGCCGCTCAAGCCGTTGCAGATGTGATATATCTGCAATGGCTTATCTACGATCGCTCGGGCCGTTGCTTACAAGTCGATGGCGAGAATGCGGCACACAAATGAAATAACTTATTAGCAACGACGTTACAAAGGTCGCTTCAGTCATTGCTAATGATATTACCACATTAACGACGGCTTACTTACGACTTCTGCAAATTTCATATGCAAAAAAAAAAATCAGTAGTTGTTAAATGAAGAAAAAAACTAAATTACTTCGCTTAAACCTAAAACTTACAAGTATTGAAGTATAAGTAAGACAAATCAACATATTACGTTGAATTTTGGGCGACAATGCTTTAAAGCTCAATCGATATCATACTCGTAAAATTACAAATCCTAAACCAAAAATTTACTATAGAAAGAAAGCAAATTTATGGTCAAGATTGAAGTAGCATCGATGGTAACCAAGCATGATAGAAAACCTCAACCTAAGAAATGCCTAATATAAGTTCAACCGAGAGCCCTAATCAATTGCCGAGTCATTTGGGCCGATAGAGATAGGCAACGAAGCAACGAAGAATGTGACCTAAGAAGTGGTGGAGCACGAGGCAAGCCGGAGATGAAGATGAACAACCGATCGCTGCGGAGGGCGACGAAGAACGATGATAACTGATTAATTATAGGTGGTGGGAAGGACACCCAAATCCATAAAAGGAAATTAAAATTAATATAACCCAGGAGCAAAGGTTCAATTTATTGATCATTCGATAGGTTTGATAAAATTATTTTTTTTAATAATATGTTTTTATATTAAATAATTTAATTTATACATTTTATATTTTAGTGCATCAATAAAAAAATACATTTTATAAAAATAACAAATTTAAACCATATAAACATATATAAATGAGTGAAAATAATATAATTTTTAGTTAAATTATTTTATTAATTTTAAATAGATTCTTTTTTCAACTTTCAAAAATCATTTTAGCAAATTTGAAATAGAAAGGGTTAACAATTATTAAAATTTACTTGCCATGAAACACTATTTTACTAATTAAACATGTCAAAATTTGAAACACAAACACAATATATTTATTAAACAATTAATAACACAATTAGCACATATATATATATTAATGAGTCTATACTCCCTATAGTAAAATATTTCGTTACCCACGAATTAAAATCATTAGCATCAATTTTAATTTAATAAACTAGAACTAATTAACTTAAAATCGGCAGTTATAATTTCTACAGAAAGTTGTAATTCTCATGAATTAACTTTTCATGTGTATTTCTTGGGAAGTACCTAAAAAGTGTTTGATTGACAAAAATTAATTCATATGAAGTGTAACTTTTCACCTACAACATATTTGGTTGAAATGAATACTTCCGAGGAAGTACATATGAAATGACCAATATATCCTTCTTTATTGATAAATCTTCTTTTATAAATTGATATTTTAATTTATATGTATTAGTATATATGAAAAAAGATAAATTTTATTTGTAAATTAATATTGTAACATATATATATATATAATATAATATATATTTTTTACATATATAATTAATATAATATATACTTTATTATATAGAAAAATAATTTTTATTTGTAATTAATATGAAAAATTACATATTTTACTAAATAAAATAAAATAAATATGTGAAAAATTCAAGAATTATTTAATCTCGTAATGTTGATAATATAAATCACAAATTCCATATTAAATGCAAATGTTTGGCCAATATTGGTTTTTTCTTTCAAAAATAATGCATGAAGTACAACTTACCTAGGGCTCCCTAGGTAAGTTACTTCTTGTGTTTTGTAGAAAATTGCACTATAGGAAAGTTGTACTTCTTGCATTTTGCAGGAAGTGTATCAATCAAACAAGAGGTCTTTTTGCTATTTTCTGGAAAGTACAACTTCCTACAGGAAGTTGTGTGAACCAAACAAATGAGGTCATCATCTTCCCATCTCAGCGCACATCTTCTCCTCTTCGTATCTCGTCTGCCGCCTCTATTGGAACCCTCTTTCCTCTTCCCATTCCCCTCCCGATCTCCATTCTTCCCAATCCTGATCTCTCGATCTGCCATGATCTACTCCGATCTGCAATGATGAGCATCGATCCATCGATGCATCTCCAACAAGGAACGATAGGAACCACTTATCGTCCGACGACACCATGAAGGTCATCATCGCATACAGATCCCTTCCCGATCTGCATCGATATGTTGATCCATCGATGCATCTCGAACAAGGAACGACGAGAACCACTTACCTTCCTACGGCACCATTGAAAGAAATAGTGCCACTGAGCCAATCACATGTTGATGTGTAGATAACTATTTATGGTTAATGAATAATATGAGACATCTTTTTATCATATGCTGCATCTATATTTTGTATATATTAGATCATGATGAACCCCATGAAATCGAGCAACTGATTCTAAGGCCATAATGAGATCATGCTAATGAGACTTGGAATCCAGATGCCCCTGTTCTAAATTTCCCAGACATAGGATCATCAATTAGGGGATTGATGATTCCGGATAGACTGATGCACTTGGTACATGTTTTATACGATAAGGGTAGCTAATCTCATAGTTACCTATAAGTCGTCATTAATGTACAAGTGTAGGTGCTCATTAGGGAATGAGTTCACTGAACGGAGCTGCATGAGGAACTCAGAATGGAATCCTTACATGAGTGTCAATGGGATGTTCCTCGGGTGATATTAGGTGCAAGCAGTCCTTGGACCTGAGGTTGTCACGGTTGCCTTGTGAGTGACAACTCATTGCTTTGGTTTTATCCCTACATGGTCATCAGCGTCATGTGCCAGATATTACTGAGCATGGGGAAACATTAATAGAGGTAGGTGAGCAACCAACATGAAATCGGTTACTCCTAGTGAGAGGAGATAACGTCCTATGTGTCCCTTCAAGTGTCGACTCGGGAATCTCTGGCCAGAGTAGACATGAAAGTCAGGAAGATGTTTCTGACGTTTCATTATTGAGACGATATTTTGGCGAGTGAAATACATATGAATCAGTATTATAGTTTGACACTTCTTTCGTACCCTAGCCGACATCGGGACGTTGTAACCAGGGACTTAGTTGCACGGTAACTAATCATCGAAGGGCGTTCGATCCCTGTAGATTGAACCTCACACTATCCGGGTAGTCATGATACGTTGCTAGACGTCAATCTTGACTTGTGAGTGGAGTCTCTCACGACCACACTAAAGGGGTTTTAGTGGTGGCTCGTAAGATTCAAATAGAAGTCGTTCTACCAAATCTGACTCTCCGTTATGCACAACTCATTGCTAGCTTAATGTGGGGCCCAATGGGTCACACACAACAAGCTAACCTCATAACAGACCTTATGAGATAAAGTCCGAATGCGGCACTATATGTCTACTAGCATGGACATACCGCAACACGATCACGGATATCGTTTACAAACATAATAGGAAAGATATTTTCTATAGGAATGAATATGCGAGGAAGGAGTTCACCGGTAACCCTAATTTGTAGGGTATCCCTAAATTGTAGGGATTGCCACATGATAAATCTTAATTAATAATAATTTAATTTATAAAGATAAATTAAAGTTTATATTTAGTTGGATTTAATTAATTTTGAATTAATTATAAATCCATTAAATATAAATTATTATTTTGTAGGCAAACCTCGAAATTTTGAATTCCGGTGAGAGGATTTAAAAAGGGGGGGGGGGGTCCACCATGGGGCCATCTACTCACCTTATAAATAGATGGCCTAACCTCCTTTGAGAGAGGTTAAGCAAACTGGTTAGAGTTCTTGGAGAGGAGCAAATTCTTGGATTCTTGAGAAGCTTTTTGAAGACCAAGACTCCAAAGAGCTCCTTTTGATCTCCATGGGTGGTCGACCATCAAGATCCTCCTTCCCGGGTTTGTGAAGCCGATTTGGAGGTCTCTTCCTCTTGGGTGTGTCATCTCCTTCATTCTCTTGGAGGAGTCAAAGGAGGACATCGAGGTATTCCTTCATCTTCCTCCTCGTTCCATGGTTTTCTCATCCCCTCTTCATTCCTTTTGGTGCTCAGTTTTTGGTGGAAGGGCCGGCTTCCCCTAGGTGCATTTTGGGGTTGAGTTTCCATCTCCGTTGAGCCACAACAGATCTTGGTGTTCGTTGTCCCTTGGTTGCGAGGTGTTTGGTGTGGAACTTCCTTGGAGGACGTGCGCTTGGACATCTTGAAACGGGAATATGGGGCAGCCTTGTCATCCGCAGTATAAGATATATCATCTCCTTCTATTCGTAAATTGAATTCCTTAAAGATTGCTAAAGTTGATCGCTGCTTTTGGAATGATTTTTATTTTTTTTTAAATCGCTTTTTCTGCTGTGCTTCTTCATCCATTCCAACAACCATGAAGGTCATCATTGCATACAGATCCCTTCTATTTTTGTGGAAGCATAGTGCTTTTTTAAGGATAGGTCAAGTTGTTTTACAGAAAGAATGTTAGGATGTCAAATTCTATTGTATTCATCATTGGTATTATTTGTATAAATCTTTTAATGCCATTAGAGTTCTGAAAATCACCTGATGGTACATTTGTCTTAATTATTTCAAAACCAACTACTCCTGAATATTCTGGATGTCACCTTCATATTTGGTTGTGAAATATGTGATGCTGCTCTTTATGTCCATTGCTTAGCGTCCTGCATGTTAATCTCTGCAGTTATTGTGAAGCTGCTCTAGTAAGACTAAAGTAGGTTGTTTTCCTCGTGTTTTCATTTTTATTAAGAAAATTAATTTTGTTTTCATTCTGATTTCGATTTAGTTTCATGAAAACACTGAACCAAACACATTTTCGTAAGCAGTTTTGATTTCAGTGAAACCGAAACCATGAAAACAAACTTGATTTCACTAACCAAACAGGCCCTTATGATTTCCTCTTTTGTTGTATCAATAAATTGATCCAGAAATTCACCAACTTGAAACAGGGTTTATACGAATTTTGCTTGCCGTGGTCACGTTTTTCTTATTGCCCTTTGTTCTCTCATGGAGTTGATGCTCGGGTACACAGGGTATGATCATGTAAACCTCTTCGACAGGCAACAAAAGTTTTTTTAGATAAAACATTTAAATATGTATCTGTAAAACATCTGAAATGAACATCTGCAGATATGTAGGTTGGGACTGAGAAAGAGACTGTTGGCTTTGATCTTTGACCTTCGGATGCCATTAATATGGCTCTTCGATGCAAGGTAAGATTTGTTTCTACCAGCAAGTTAAAGCTCTTCTTAAAACAATCACTTCACTGTGCAATAGTAAGATTGTATGCATGGACCATGAAGTAGTCTAAATGCAAATGCAAGCTCAAGTTTTAAGTACAACACATTTGTGTTAATTAAAATCGGGCAAACTGCACCTTTTGTTGGGCATCAATAACACTAGTACTTCTCTGTACTCATTTAGACACCCATACAAGTGAACAGACTTCTTGCATACAGTGATGGTGTGAGACTAGCTGAGACGCCTAAACTAGTAGTGACAACTACTCCAGATGGCATTCTATCCATAGAACTTGATAGGTAAAAATATTTTAAATGTTTATCATGCTTTATATACTAGGACCAGAACAAGATGCGACAAAAACTACTATTGAAGAAAATATATTTGTTTGTTTCTACTTTTCTAGATATGTGTATTAAAGAATATAAATGCACGAAAGACTTCAACTTTTAGGAAAAGTAGTCATCTAATCAAATTTCAAATTTAGCATGGTATCAATGTAAGAGGTCATGTTTCATCTTGTGAATGTCACAACTCTTTCTTTTGAATACTAATTTACATTGCCAAAGTACCAACTTGATTTTTTCTTCTTTTTTTCTCATTTAGCTGAGATTTTGATTTAAGCTATGTTAACTTTAGTTAAGATATAAATTGAGTTTTTTCCTACCAACTTAAACTTTTAGGATAAGTGATAACCTAACTAAACATTATATAAAAACACAAGTCATGAGTATGATACCTTCCTAGTTTATTTCTCTTTTTTTTTCTTCAAAATGTGGGCTAACCAACATCGTTTTTTTTTCAAATATATATATTTACAAGTACTCTAAATGACACTCTAAAACTTAATTTATTAATTTGCAGGTTTCATTTCTTTCCTTTCATTTTGAGTCATGTAACCTTGATAATTTGTTATTTTGATTATCATTATTTTAATCCAAGTTTTCAATTTTCGGAATTGGTTATGTATGGTACCCCTTCTTGTTTCTATTAATGATCCAATTAATTATTAAAAAATGAATTACCTTGATAAAATATCTCATGTCTTTTGTTGTCACGCCCCAACTCAGGGTCACGTTACCGGTCAGGATTTTTGAAAATACCCTGAAGCCTAACTCATGCAACAACCCACGCAGGTGAATATATGATAATGAGACTGAAAACATAAAATGCTATGAATCCACTGAAATGAAATAAAATTTGTTCAAGGATAATACAAACTCCAAATGTCCACTAAACATAACAACTCTAGTGCAGGAAAGAAAATCACTACACGACTACAACTCCAACTCACCTTGCTACGAGATCAATGATGTGGTTTGCCCCTCCAACTGCGCCATGCTCATCTAGCCATACCTCACTGGTTAGGCTCTACAAAACAAAAATAAATAAATCGTGAGTCCATGAGGAACTCAATGAGTGGTTCTACTGAATCTCCACCTAAATCCCAAGGATAGTAACATATATATAACGATATGAAATAATCAATCCAGATATAAATTTTTGGGATTTAAGTTACCACCTGGCCAACCGGCCAACCACACATCTCAAACCACTTGGCCATAACCGGCCACACAGTATAAATCACTCGGCCATAATTGACCATACATAGGGTAATGTCACTCTGCCATATCTGGCCAAACATATCATTCCAAATAAATACAAAACCGATCTCTCTGTTGTTTTAAGTGCATGCATGGTACTCTCCTGCATGATATCATACTAGCAAGCAAGTTTTGAAATTTTTGTTGATCAAATGCTCTAATATTGGCATTCTTCTCGCTACAACGAAACCTCTATTAGAGGCAAATAATTAGAAATAATTAATATTTTGTCTCATCTAATACTATATTTATAAAAGAATTTGGCCACTAAATATCTTATATAGTTAAAACTTAATTAAATTCCTTTTAAAAAAAATTAATTAATTAAAAGGCCGCCTCTCTCCCACATTCTTTTTTCCCAATCCTGCGCGTCATCTCGCCCTCATTTTTTCCAAATCCCTGCAATCTCACCTCTCTCCCGCGCCGCTTCCCGCTCGTTCAATCGTCGTCACACGCATGCAATCTCCGGCACACGCGTGAACCTCTCACCGACGCGGCCATCAGAACCCTATCTCTGGCCGTGTACCTTATTCCTTCGCTTCCTTGTGATTTCTCTCGATCCTGTATTGGCGCTCCTCCCTCTTCTTTATCCGATCCCATGTTTCTCCAATCCTCTCTCCGGCACCTTCCCATATCCGATCCCATGTTTCTCCAATCCTCTCTCCGGCACCTTCCCATATCCGACCCGCTCCTGCAATCACCGATGCCTTCTAATCTCTGTCGCGTGATTAGGAAAAAAATCCCTAATCACAATCAACGTCAGCACCGTATTTCCGGCGGACCACACCCTACCTCCAGTTGCGGTAATATTCCTGAAAAGGGCATCTTCTTCAGCTTAATCATGAGTTATAAGTTTCATCATGTCTTTTTTTAAAAAAAAAATTCACTCTTTTCTGTTCTCACCTTCAGTTGATCTTTGCAAGAACACTCGTGTTTAATTTAATTTGTTGTTCTTTTGTTTGTAATTTAATTTATTGTTAATGCAAAGAGAGTTCCTGAAGCTGCCTTTTAGAGTTTCTACTGTAGTCTTAATTTGTAGGAAAATGACCTTATATATGGATCTTGCCTCCTCTTCTAAGGAGTTAGAATGAGGGAAAACTAATTGAATTTTGCAATTAATTTGGTTTGGTTTTCCCATGCTTTAGCTAGTTTTGTTTCATGATCTAGTTTAATTTCTCAGCAGTCGAATTAACTAGTTAAATTAATGCAGCTGAGTGTTTATTGGTATATTTTAGGGCATATTGCTAATGTTAGGTAATATTATTTTATTTATTTTTAATGCTTCATTCATCTTTGTTCTTAATTAACATGTTTACCTTTTCAGGTTTCTGAAGTCTCCTTAGTAGTTTTTTGGAGAATCACTAAGTTTCAGGT
This sequence comes from Canna indica, assembly GCA_034359265.1. Lineage (NCBI taxonomy): Eukaryota > Viridiplantae > Streptophyta > Magnoliopsida > Zingiberales > Cannaceae > Canna > Canna indica. Next base: position 51,763,742 of record CP136896.1, on the reverse strand, counting down.
TATTAAAATATTAGTCATTTTTGGTTTAGTTTTTCAGTATTTTTGAAGTATTACTTCAGTTTCATTTAAATTGCTGAACATGTATAATTGTAAGAGTATCACCGGACGAAGTTTTATTGTTTCAATAATTTCATTATGCTCAATGTTTGCAACTTTTATTGTAACACTTCCATTATCTTAATTTGCAACTATGCTTTTAGATTTAGTTTTTGATTGAAATTTACAAATTTGATTCTTATTTGAATTAGTGGAATTATTATAACTTGTACAGATCTAAGAAAAGCTCCAAAGCAAGTTTCATAATTTATCAATGGTAATCTCTTAATTGATTTTATGGTCACCTTTGTTAGTTCTAATGTCTCTTTGCTAATTGGATAAGAATTGAACGAAAGGGTAATGTGGTGGAAGAGAACTTGTGTACTACCATAAGGGTGAATATTTTTGCCGTACATCATTTTCATTCTTTGAGTGTATGGGACCTGTAAAATGTACTAACTTGGTCACTATTGATTCTAGATGCACTTTAGGCAATGCGCTATTGTTTTTGTTTTCCTCTTCATTATTAGGCTTCCGAATGAACTCATGCCAAGCAGATAATTTGTTTTGCTTATTTATCTTTTAGTTTTTGTTTACTTTGCTGAAATCTTGCTACATGTTCATTGAGGTAACTTTTAGATCTTTAACATTGATATTAAAAATTAGTCTGGTTCATATGAACAATGATCTGCACTTACGTTTTGCTAGGTTCCTGGACTGTCATATTATTCAATTCTCTACATCCCTGGATGATCTACTGGTACGAAGTTTCTATCTTCAACTTTAACATCGTCAATTCTAAAATGCTCGGGCAAATGATACAGATGTCTACACTAGTTATCTTCCTTCCACCTCTTGCATCCCGCCTGAATTTTTGTATCTTAGTTGTTCCAATAATGAGCTATTTGTACATGTTCTTTTTTTTTTTTGCTTGCTCTGTGTTTCAAACCATTGACTAGTTCAATTAATACAGCGGCAACTGAAATGATTTTTCTTAATGTTCCAAAAGTTGCATTGTAATGAAAATCTAGTATCTTTAATTAGTTTTCTTTCTTACACAATAATTAAGAATTGCGAACACTTGATGTTGATCCATTGTATATACTTTCAGATAATCAAAAAAGTTCTCAATAAGATCCGTAAAATGTAAATGGTTGATTCTGTTCTTGAAAGGTTTTCATCTAGTGCAATTCTACTTGTTTGTTTGTTCTCGATTCTCTATGGTGATTATTTCTCGTGCCTTTCTTCCATTATGATGCATTGATGGCAACGGTTCGGTTAACCCCAAACCGCATTTTTGGGATTAACCGAAACCGAAATCGAACTACACACCCGCTAACCAAAACCGGTTGGTTTCAAAAACTTATATCCGAAACCGAAACCGGCTCGGATTTGGTTATCCGTGGATAACCAAAATTGGCTCGGATTCGGTTATCCGCGGATAACCGAAACCGATTATTCGCGGATAACCGAAACCGATTATTTCGGTTCAAATTGAACCGGTTATCCGTTTACTAAGTGGTTAACTGGTTAGTAAATGGATAACCGGCTAGAAATTTTTTCGAATATACAACATGTTCAATAGATGGGCATCAAAATAATTTAAGCAAACCTATTACAACATTTGAAAGTTCAGTTGAGAAAAAATGAAGCTTGGAAAATGGAAACAGTGAAAATAAAAATCCCCCTAAAACAGCATCATTGCAATTTTTTTTTTCTTTCTGTTGCCTCAAGGAGATTTCCGAAAATAAAATAAGCGTTCAACAGGAAATTAAAACAAACAGAAGTCCACAGAGCATCAGTGAATATTTGAATGCATATGCTAAAGCTCAGGTCTCAAGATGTTTACAAGACCTCTGACATCAAGTGCAAACATGACGAACTCAAGAGTATCTATAACAGTGGACAATGAGACCTTCAGACTCAGCCTATAACCCATAGTAGATTAGCTTAACCAAGAGCCTGAATCAGCAATTGCATATTAATATCTCCCCGGTTCCAAAAAAACATAAGTTATCAATTACGTTGAAGAATAATTGTGGATAAGCTAAAATCTGCACCATTAATCATATGGTCATTATTCATAATACAAAAAAAGAATAGTGCTTGAGTTCATCTGTGTTTCACCAAAGCAGCATTTTATGATAGGCTTTTATAGTGCAGACCAATATCCATAGCATAGCATTAGGCCAAAAGTTAAGGCTCATCTTAGCAAGAAATTCATCAAATAAGAACATAGTAATAACCAGCCATTCATCTATTCATCAAGTCAGAAAGTATATTCTTTGGATGGAGAAATAGACGGTGGACCAAACTTAGAACCAAGTTTATTTTCATAAAAAATCTTTAGCAAGCACAACAGCAAATTAATTTGCTGGAATCTATGAACTAGTTAGCAGTTAGCCAAACAAAGCATCATCACCACATGAACAAATTGGCTTTGGTGATGATTTAAATACATGAAATAACAAACAGGAACACTACAGATGATAACATTGCTATTGAGGTATTCTGCTAGTAATCTTTTGTAAGTCCTGCCTAGGTACATAAGATCAAAAGAAATGATGTTCAAGCAGAAAAAATCAACCATTAAAAGAATGGCATCGCGATGCAATAATCTCACAACAATAATGCTATAGTTTTATGGTTGTTAGATGACATGGTGAATAATACTAACAGCAAATGAATAATCATATAAAATGAAAAAAAATCAAGAAGTACGATGTATTACCTGCCAGGATCCTTGTTGACCTTCCGCAGGGCCATTACATTGTCCATAGGCAGAGCTTGGTTCTTGCGAGTATTCACCCCCATAACCAGAACCTCCAACTCTAGTACTTTCTCCACCATAACCAGAATTTATATCTTGTCTAACCCGGCTCGAGTCAGGGAATGGTGGAATGCATGAGTCAGGACAGCGGGAGAATGGAGATAGGAGGAGGGAGTCGCCGAGTCCGGCCGTCAGGGAATGGTGGAATGCAGGAGTCGGGATAGGCGAACATCGGGAGAATGGAGATAGGAGTCGCTGTCGGCGCCGAATGGGGGAGATGGAGAGGATTAGGGTTAGCAATTATATATATATATACCTAAACAGGCAAGTGGGTAACGGGTTTCGGGTTTTAAATTAAATATTCGATATATAGTTATAATTATAATTAACGGTTCCGGTTATCGGTTAACCGCGGATAACCGGTAACCGAAACCGAAACCGAATTGTAAATCCACTATCCGAAACCGGATTTTGCGGTTCGGTTAACCGGTTAACCGGTTCCAATTGCCACCCCTAATAATGTGTGCCTTCCTTCAATTATGATGCAATTATTAATGGCTGCTTGTGCTTACTATTAGATCTTGTGCTTAACTGCTTACTGGAACACAAGCATGTAACTATATATTGACTGTTTGAAGATCTTTTTTTGCATTGTTAAAATTAACATTGCTTTTATCCATGATCATTATACATATACCTTTCTGAATAAAGTCTACCTTTCTTTTTTAAAACTAAGAAAAATTCAAGCTTTAACTACTGAATCTTGTTATTTCAGCCCATTGAGTGAAAGTGCAAGGACAGTGGGAGCTGGTCCAACCGTACCTGTTGTGCAGGCCGGCCGGATGCTGAAGTCTTCAAACTTGCAGTCACAAACTTCAAGGTCCATAATTGGACTCTATTCTGTCCAGGGGCTTGAGAAAATGACAGCTGATGCAATCAACATTACAAGGGAAACATAAGTTTTACTATCATGTCATCTCAAGGAGAATAAGAACTTTGATGTGCCACCAACTCAACTAAGCTTGGTAAGACTTAATCAACTCAGTTTGGTCATTTCATCCATGCAAAAAGTAAGACTCTCGTACTGCAATTACAAATACCTATACTCGATAATGTTTTAGTTTGAGGGTAGATAACAATGGGACTAATGGCTTAGCGAAGTTTTCTTTGTAACTTCTGCATGCATGGAGTGTCCTACTGCTGTGCCTAAGTAATTCTGATGGGGATTTATGAAGTGAAAATATGTATCCATTAGTCCTACTACTGATGGGGACTTATGGAGTGTCCTACTGCTGTGCCTAAGTTTTCTTTGTAAATTCTGCATGCATAGACTTATGAAGCTTAAAATATAGATGACAACTTCAAATTGCATTGCATGAGATGTAACCATGCAAATAAGCAGCAGATAAAATAACACAAGATTTTTCTTATAAGATTTAATACACTTTCTGAGCTTGACATGTCTAGGAAAATGAAGATGATCTCAATTGAAATAACAACAGAAGTTCCCTAGTTCAAATTGTAAATTAGTAAGATATGACGTGAATGAAAATTTTGTTCCTCACACCAAATAACCAGGAAACATAGTAAATTGGGAAAAATATAGATAGATACTACATAAGACAGTTACAACCAATAACATCAGCTTATCAACTTTAAATTGCATTGCATGAGATGTAACCATGCAAATAAGCAGCAGATAAAATAACACAAGATTTTTCTTATAAGATTTAATACACTCTCTGAGCTTGACATGTCTAGGAAAATGAAGATGATCTCAATTGAAATAACAACAGAAGTACCCTTGTTCAAATTGCAAATTAGTAAGATATCACGTGAATGAAAATTTTGTTCCTCACACCAAATAACCAGGAAACATAGTAAATTGGGAAAAATATAGATAGATACTACTTAAGACAGTTACAACCATTAACATCAGCTAATGAAAGAAAAAGTTCTTAAACTAAAGGTATCTCATGCACCTATATCATGTATACCTTTTGCAACCTATACAATCAATTATCTGTATCTTCAGAAAGACACCCATTTTATTTTGCTATTAAAATTGTTATTTTTTCACTTGATATTTGACTTAATAAATTGAATATATATGGGGAATAAATTATTATTAAAATTGTTATCTGTGTCTTGAGAACCTAAGAACAGACTTTGTTGTTCTGCGACGGTGATTTAAGTAGAGATAAGGATGATCTGTTTTCTCTTTTTGAGCCACAACTCAATGTCTTGATGAAAGATACTAGGACTAGGAAAATTAGACAGGTTTCAGTGTGGTGGTAGATAGAAGTTTTGGGTAAACATATATGAATATGATACAAAAATCCCTTCTCCACTTCCCGTGTTCCTAACTTATCAAACATTTCCATTGCAGGAGTGCTCGGGAAATGAGACTTACAGCATCTTTGAACTGCGAGTTATACATCTCATCCAGAAATCTCAAAAAATTGAGACCCAGATTTGAATAGAGTCAGGGCTTCTCAACATTTGGGCAATCTCAAGATCTATGGGTTCAAATATGGGCATCCCAGATTTGAACTGCAAGTTACGCATCTAAACATCGCAGACAGGCAAAAAAGCTCACCGGATTTTACAGACGAGGAACTATAAAATCCATTGCAAATGAAGAAATGCGGGTTACACATCCTAAAGAAAAGATATCCATGGGTAGAAAGGATCACTGTATTTTGCTTTCTTCCTGATAATTTTTTCCAGAGAGGAGGCGAGTAAGATCTTCACGCCGCCGTGGAGAAGATTTTGGCCTTCCTAAATGAAGCTGAAGAATCCCAATCGGCGAACTCTGTGCTCTAAATGCAAAGGAACTTCATGCCCTGAAACGGAGAGGAAGAGGAAGAGTAACTCCGTGGCAAGAAACAGAGAGGCTGATTTGGCGTGTGATTTCAGCTGCAAAAGAAGAATAGGCTGAATGAAGAAGAGGTTGCGGTACGGTACCGCAGTTTGTTCTAAAAACTGTCGGTTCAGGCCTTCTTTTGGACAGCTAAATTTTTTTTAATTAATTTTAATGTAGTGTATATTTTATGCTTCTCTCTTAGCACCTTGTTTGGGATTTTCATGTGCATCCTATTTTATGGTAAGTATGTTTGAAATATGTTTCATAACTAAATAGTTAACCGAAATCCCTCCCTCTTCTTCCGAAGCTCCCCAGTTGGATATCAAGTAACACTAACCAGATGTATATACTCATAGAAATAATGCTTCCTAGTCTGGCGAGAAATCATATTATTCTAATTATATATTTTTGGTATTTATGTGTGTTGTTGAGACGCAATAATGTTTACATTTGTATTCCTTCGCTTATTACAAATTTTTTTTTTCTTGAGACGCAAAAGAGATGAGACAGGGAGAAGACAAACACAACAAGATAAGTAAATTGTAATAATTTTTTATTACTGATTGTGAGATACATTAAAATACTGAAAAAATAAACTGTCCTAAACACTACAAAAAAGAAAAATTCTTCAAAATCATCACCATCCTTCTTCTGTGAGCAGCTCAAATCAGCTCAAATCTACAAAGGGGGCAGGTGTTATGCATCCCAAGCCATGGCAAAATGCATCCCTCGTGAAAAAGATGAAAGCATGGCAATTTCTTAAGTTTGTCGTCCACCGTAATCGCATCCGTACAAATAGCACAACGAATGTCAATGTCAGTAGAATCTTCTTTGGATAACACCACTGTGGGAAGGTTCTCAATCACGGATTTCGCTGTTGGAAGGCTGCTCCTTATTTCGTCATCGTGGTCGGCGAATTGCTCAACCAAGACCTGAAGATCAGAGTCGTAATCGGATGGATAGTCAATGCCCTCCTCTTCGTCAAAATAGTCAGGTTCATCGCTGTTGATGGCCAGCGAATCCTCCCAGTCAGCTATATCTGCATCCATAACCTCATCGTCGGCATCGTCCCATGCAAAGGCATCCTGTAGGCCGTCGTCGGTCAATTGGAGGCCGCTGTATTGCCCACCGTTGTCATCAGGATTCATGCCCACTGCTACAATCTGCTCATCGGTGGTGTCCAGAGCGACGCCAGAATCAACAGTACGAGGGACGACAACCTCCGGCTCCGGATCATACCCCGCGTCATCCTCCTCAAGACCGTCGCAGACGCTGAATACGGGCGGTGGCAGGGCATCTGAGACGGAGGTCGAAGGGGACCGGCGGCGACGGAACTGGTCGAGGAGGGAGAGGGAGAGGCGGTCGTCGTCAGAGTTATCGGAGCCGGAGCTGGTGCCGGGGAAAGGTACCCCAGAGGAAATGACGGGGACGAAAGGGTCCTGGTCCGTGTCCGGGTCGCCGTCGGAGGTGACAGAGGATGTGATGGACGAGAAAGATGCCGGCGGTAAGCGGCGGCTCTCCAAATCGTTGGCGATAGGTTCTTTGACGGTGGGAAGGAGGAAAAGATCAGAATTGTCCGCCATTAACGGCGGCGGCGGGACGCGATCGATATCGGAGGGTTCTATTTCGTCGGCGACAGGTTCTTTGGGGGTGGGAAGGTGGAAGAGATCAGAAGCGTCCTCCATTGAGGCGGCGGAAAGCGGAGGCTTTCTGGCGACAGGTTCTTGAAGGGTGGGTTGGAGGAAGAGATCGGAAGCTTCCGCCAGCAAAGGCGGCGGCGATAAGGAGCAGTTCTCCGGCGCAGCAGGTTCTTCTTGAGCAGGGAAGGCGGAAGCGTGCGGAAATAAGTCAATAAGTGAGAGAGAGAGAGGGAAAGTCTAGAGACGAGTAAAAAAAGATATATATATACACTTGAGGTCGGCGGGGATCGAGCAAAGGCATTAAAAAAGAACGTGTTTTTAACTTTTGTCTTTGGAGGGATAATAAATAAAAATAAAAATGTTGAGTATAATTAATAATTAGAATATTAAAATTGAAATATTAAAATGTTGGGTATAATAAGCAGATTTAGGGCACCCATCCACGCACCAAGTGAAGTTTCCATCATCCCCAGCTCTGCGGCGACAAAGGCTACAGTTTCGTCGTCTACTTTTCCTTCCATTTCCTCCTTTGCTTTTAATCGATTTCGGTCGATTTATTTTCTTCCGTATAAATTTCCCTTATTTGTGAGGATCCCCGTCGATCGATCTCTCGTTGGAAGGAGAGAAGAATGGAAGCCCTACTGAAACTAGAGAGGGTTCAAAACGTTCTAACATTAATCGATGCTCTACCGCTAGAGGTCTCTCCATCGGCCATGGAGACAATGATTGCTTCCTTACTTATTTCCTTCTCTTCTCGGTTTGTGCCTCTATAGTTTGTTCATTTAGAGTCGCTGTCTTGACGGTTGACTTGCAGAGGTCGGCAGAAAAATAAATAAAAATAAAAATGTTGGGTATAATTAATAAGTATCTGTACTATCGCTGTGCATGATTAACTTATAATTTTTTTTAAAAAAATTAAAATTAAATATTATATTTTAATATATATATATTTATATACAAATATTATACTTTATCAAAATTTTTTTGATATTTTTGATATTTTGTAATTATATAAATTAAAATTTAAAACTAATTTTTAAAAATAATTATTTAAAATTTCAATTATAATTTAAATTTTATTTAGAATTTAATATTTTTAATATTTTTAATAAAAAAATTAGAATTAAATAATTGTATATCTAGATTTTCAAAAATAAAATACTATATTATTAATAATTTACAAAAAAAATTGAAATTAATTTTATATTTTTAATATATTATTAGAATTGAATATTTATATTTATTAATATTATATTATATATATTTAAAAATAAATATTTATATATAATTATTTTTCAATTGATCTTCTTTCACTAATAAATTTCTTGCAGGACTAAAAAGGAACAATTACCCTTGGCAGCTTTAAATCAAGAGGTAAAAAGCAAAAATAGTCACTCGCATAAGCATCCTATACACTACAAACTGGAAAGGGCAACACATTGCAAGTCATTTATTTCTGTATAAACATGGTCATTCAAATGAAAATATGTAACACATTTATTTCTGTATAAATATATATGTCAATTCAACACACTCCACCAGTGCCATAATCATTCCCATTTTTTTTGTTTACTAAAAAGAATTTAGATGACAATCAAGATTACAACAATCCAGAGGAAGGCCCACCAAATTGTTGTAAGAATTCAAACTTGCTTCCGAGTTAATAAGGAGAAAAGTCATTGACTTCAGCAAACATTGTCAACTCCACTGTGTTGACACTTTTCACTCTCTTCAATAGCATACTTGAAGAAATTTGCTGATAGAACAAAAGATTCCTAGCAACAAGTAAGCAGTCTGGTTATCTTCCATTAGATAGTATGTTTACAACATAGAAATTGTAAGATCTTTTAGACTTCAGTATGTGTACCTTTCCAAACCATCACTAGCGCCTTCAAACCAATAGATCAACAACGCCTTGTCTAGTCGAAATCCATATTTAAGAATAAAAAAAGAAAGGGCCAAATTACTGTGATAAATTCATTAGATAAAACGTATACAAGAATACATTGTTATCTGTGACAAATTTAAAACAATACATTTGCCAAGAGAAAACTAGTTTCAATAAGCAGAAGTTACAAGTAGTACCATTATAGGAACTTGGTAGAAACAAGTTAGGTCAAAATAATAATCTATCATAACATAGAACTCTATTATAAGGCATGGTATTCCGCCAGAAATTGATTTATTGTTCTAGAAGTAAACTACCTAATAGCATGGAAGTGGTTCTAATTGATAAAAGGAAGATATAGAATGAAAATCCATCAACATTTGTAGCATAGTAAAACTTAATCATACGTACTAGTCTTAACAAAAGAAGGATTTGAGATGCACTTATCCCGAGGCAAGTAGATTACAGTAAGTAAACTGATAATACATAATCATCATCAAATTTAGAAAAAAAATGCTTATCTTGAGCCATATACAGTCATATGGTCAGGTCAGCTCAAAATTAGTACTCAAAGCACGGTAACACTGTATTTGTATAATCCCACATGACCCCAAACATTTAGTCAAGTAGCCATCAAACGCAATTTGTAGTGATATCTCAAATTGATCAAGGTACTTAAGATGAGAGTTAAAAGCAATCTCCAATGCCCAGAAAATAAAAGTACATATGAGATATGTATAAAGGAAAATGCTACCAACTATGAATTTAAAAGTCACCAGAAACAAGAACCTTTCATGAGGGCATCCTTAACTCGAGCAACAGCATGCTCCATCTTCAGTTGTTTCTCACTATACGAGGTTTTGACTTATATTTGCCTAAAAGTTAATCAGCGTTACATAGTGCAAAAGATTTGACATCATTAAGAGATTCAGATATGTGAATGGGTAATGCATGTAATATATGTCAATGCCTGATAGAAAACAGTGGCAGCAAGCTCCATTATGCCTTGTTGGGCACTCCCCAGAGCTCCAGACTTGTCCTCTATAGATATATCGTTCCTGATGTCAAATGCAGTATAAGTAAGCTATTGAAGGTTTGCCAACTAAACAAAGAGAATAAAAAGATAGGACTCACCAAAGAACTCCAGCATCAATGCCTTGATCAAGCTACTTGACAATAACATCTAGAAGTTGTTCTATTTCAGAAGGCTTCAGTAATGAGTCAACTAGTCTGATGGGAGTTCCATAAAAGACATAGAAACTAAAGTCTTTGGTGATGAGCTACTTGAGCTTCATAAGTCTACAGTGGTGGTATAATCATCCCACGTGTGAATTCCCAATCGATATAGTATTTCGAGAAGGCTGCATTGTGTAGATTGGATCTTGGCAAGCAATTGCTTATCAATGATGCCTTCTATGGCATTCTTCACAATTCAATAACTCTGAGTAAATAGCTTCGATAAGGGAGACACTCTCAGTTAGATATAGGGTACTTCTTCCCAGCAAATGCTAAGGTGATCTCCATGATACATCCATTCAGGCTTGTGTTGGGGAATTGGGATGACAACTTTGCTTATATAGCTTATTATGGAGTATTCAAATTCGATTTGGTACTATTTAGACAAATGATTACTAAAAATAACTTGCTACTGGAAATTATCTATTAGGAATGAATATAAGAAATGAATAACAAGAGAAAGGAACAACAAATCATAGCCAATTTGTGCTTGGCTTCTTCTCATGATTCCTAGCAACTTTTGAACACCCTTCCAAAGCTTTTGCACCAATGAATCAAAGGACTAATGATGTAGGATGAAAGAATAGCTCAATAATATATTTGCTCAAGGATAGCACAAGAATGAAAGGATCAAAGGACTAATGGTGCAGAACCTATCATGACAACAATATTAATAAGAAGCAACCCTTTACAAGGACCAACAAGAAAATAAAAGAGAATATAATTATATGTATTCCAGCTTTAATAGAAAAATAGATCATCTCCTCGATTTCTGAATTGATGATGTTCAAAGAATATGTTTTCATGAACATTGTTTTCATTAGAAAGCACAAGGAAAACTTCAGAAGAAGCTCATCTAATAGCCCGTTCTTCTATTCCAGGCACTTCCTTCTTGAGGTATCTGTAACATTAAATAGATAAATAAATAAATTCGTTGAAAAAAATCATTAGCATATTAGTTTAAATAAATAGAGCTTCATGTGCTTGTTATTCAAAAAAAATGGTAAAGGAAGATGCATACATGGAATTTTCATTCTAAACATCATAACAATAATAAAATGTATCAACCTTGTGCCCGTAAGTTGTCCTGTTACCTGTGAAAATCTGCTCTATCTACCTCCATTATCATATTCCTATTCAGCTAATTGAACCTAACTAAAGGCGATCAATGGGTACTCAAATCCATGAGTTCAAAATTATACCATGATTACTGCATATAGTCAAGTACTACTAACTATGCTAAACCCAAACCCTACTCAAGTACTTATCTCCACTCCGAGAAACTAACCCAAATGACTAAATGGTGCCCCAACGGGTAAAATAAGTTGTAATACTTGAAAAAAGTAGACCCATAGTCATCCATATTCTACTCAAAGTGCTAGAATAAAGGATGAAAATGAATGACAATCTTCTTATCACCAGATCGACTCACATTCCTATTCTTACTGATTATGAAACAGCTAAACCAGAAAAATAACATATAATCATAAACCACTCAGAAAAAAGAAAATGTAAGTTCTTCAAATAAACAGAAATTTTTTTCACAACTTCAGGACAAGAGTCTTACTCTTGGGCCATCGCCCAACGAAATAACTGATAAAGCTGAACAGATTCATTGGAGGCATGGCATGCAAGAAGCAAATAGTTTCGTGGTTGTACCATCCATGCAAGCCTCATGCACAGTCCTGAATAGACACACATAACTGCAGCAACATTTCAATCTAACTATCGGTCATTCCACAATCTACTAACAAATGAGTGTAAAACTGTTTCTAACAAAAGAGAATCTTTATGACCAACAGTCATATTCCTAGATATCATCTCTGGAGGTTTTTTTGTATCTACCAAACCCTGGAAAACCAAGAAAGAGACAATTTGTACAAGATTGAAGTAATTTAAAGCTATAGAATTTGGTAGAAAAGAAAACAGCCCAAGTTTCTTTTATTCTACGTGTCATTTCCAATCTTGTTCATGAATGATATGTGAAGATAAACCTAGGAAGCAAGTTGGAACCTCTAGTGTTGACATACAAGAAAAACAGATCAGTGAAAACAAAATAAACTATACCAAAATAGCAAAACAAGGGAACTTACAGCAACAATGAAGCCCCCATTGGCAACTGGCCCCCAGAAGTGGGTTGTTTTTGGTCCCGTAGGGCTGTTCCAAAATGCTTTGAAGGCTGCCATCATGGAACAAACCTCGTGCCTAGTTTTATTGTTAAGCTAAATAAATGGAAATTAAGCGATCCTAGAAAACTGCTGATGAGAAATACAAATTTCATATGCAAAACAAAATCAATAGTTACTCAATGAAGAAAAAAACTAAATTATACTTCGCTTAAACCTGAAACTTACAAGTATTGATATATAAGACAAATCAACATATTGCGCTGAATTTTGGGCGACGATGCTTTAAAGCTCAGTCGTAAAATTACAAATCCTAAACCAGAAATTTACGATAGAAAGAAAGCAAATTTATGGTCAAGATTGACGTAGCATAACAGATTTGGAAAACTTTACAAGTGTGGTAGAAAACCTCAACCTAAGATATGCCTAATTTAAGTTCAACGGAGAGCCCTAATCAATTGTCGAGACATTTGGATCGATAGAGATAGGCAGGGAAGCAACGAAGGATGTGACCTAAGAAGTGGTGGAGCACGAACTGCTGACAAACAGCGGAAGATGGAGACGAACAGCCGATCGCTGCGGAGGGCGTTCGTCGAAGGAGGGCGACGAAGAACGATGATAACAGATTAATTATAGGTGGTGGGAAGGGGGCACCCAAATCCATAAAAGGAATTTAAAATTAATATAAACCGGGAGCAAATGTTGAATTTATTGATCATTTGATCGGTTTGATAAAATTAATTTTTTTCATAATATATTTTTGTATTAAATAATTTAATTTATACATTTTATAGTTTAGTGCATCAATAAAAATACATTATATAAAAATAACAAATTTAAATCATATAAACATAAATTAGTAAAAATAATATAGTTTTTAGTTAAGTTATTTTGTTAATTTTAAATAGATTCTTTTTTTCAACTTTCAAAAATCATTTTAGCAAATGTGAACCAAGGAGAGAATTTTGTTTGTGACGACAAATTTATGTGTGCAACTAAGCAAATTTTACTTTTACATTAATATATAACTACATGTGTACGAAGGTCAAAGGAATTTATAAAAAAAAATAAAATGAAATAATTAAAATTTTGGGACGATTCATTGAATTTATTTGATGATTGAAATAGAAAGAGTTAACAATTATTGAAATTTACTTGCCATGAAATACTATTTTACTAATTAAACATGTTAAAATTTGAAACACAAACACAATATATTTATTAAACAATTATGTTATAACCAAAATTTTAATTATATTTATTCGGTTGCGTAGCATGAAAGCGAGGGCTTAAATTGAGCGAGCTAGAGGAGTTTAATTTCGGGACGGAATTTGGTAAGTTTTTAATTTAGAAAAAAAAATATAATTATTATTCCTGCAAATTGGTATGTCACGGTGAGAGTAGACCTCAAGACGAACTCAACGATTCGATTGGAATTCGAATCAGACTTAAAATGAACCTATAACAAATTTTCTAGTCGGGTTGAATAAGTGAAGGGCAAATTGGTAAACTGAGGATTAAATAAACCTCAATCTATAAATTAAAGGGGGGTTGTGCGGCTGGGCGCCGACAGCACCTGAACAAGGGAGGCATCGGCGTTTGGAGGCGGACGACAGCCGGAGTTGTCAAGCCCGTTGGAGGCAATCGTCGGGAGAATGCAATAGCATCTCTTCCTTCTCCTTCCCTCCAGTCCTTGGTGAATCTAAAAACCTATATTGATGATGTATGAGTCCTTGCATCTATGTTTCAATTTTATTCCTTACTGTCGCATGATTTCTTATAAATTCTGTATGGTTCTTGTGGATTCTTGGGGTGTGCTGCCCCTTATTCTTGAGTATGTCTTGTTCCTAATCTATATCATGATCTTTAGGTTTAATTAATCAGACGATAGGTATTTTTTGTGGCCCTTGTAATATGTCCTTTCTTCACATCGGCTTTGGGCTACTGCCGCACCATGGCGGCAGCAGCGGGTGTCGGTGTAGGCGGGGAGGCCGCCACGGCCTCCCAGCCATGAGCCGACATTCCACCGGCGCCGGAGCCGGCGACAGACACCGGAAGGTGATCGCCGATGGCCAAGCGATCGCCCAACGAGGATTTGTGAGGCGAAAGGTGGGGGGTTGGCGAGTCGGGTGGGGTGTCGAGCGAAGAGTTTATTTATTTATTTTATTAAATAACTAATTAAGAGAGTTGTATCGTTAGAAATATGTTGGTATGTGTAAATTATTGGGGTATATTTGAAGTTGAGCTTAGAGACATCAGATGAGATCGAGTTAAATATGAAAGTTATAGGATTTCGCGTTCTGAACACGATGGTGGTGTCCGATTTCTGATCGGAGGTCATTTGATATACATTTTAAATATTTTTCAGTATTAATTGAGATGGGTGATATATTGGTTCTAGCTAATTTCGATATCCCCTAGCTGCAGAAATTAGGCATTCAATTGATTTGATATCATCACATTTAGACTCTATTAAAGTTAGTCGATTCTCTCCTCAAATTTTAGTATTTAATTTAACTATTACATTTATGCAAATTTAACCTCATGAAGTTTCTTAATATGAGTTGCTTTCTTGCGCATGTACGGTTGTAAATAACCTCATGGGGGTGTTTATATCTCGTTAAGATATTGGATGTGTGCATTTCAGATATTATTTAAACTTATGGATGGTTGCACTTGATGAATGTTATATTCCTTATGATTGGTGATTATACATAATTATTTCTGCACATGTTAACACACTAGTCTATAAGTCATTTACCTGCTGTTTGAATTACTGGACATGGTTATTGAGGACTAAGCTACTCAATAAGTCCTAGTTGGACTTACTCTTTATATGTTGCATTTTTTTCAGCACCAGGACATGATCAAATAGGTACTGGGACACAGTAGCGCAGTTGGTGACGATGGGGACAACGAATCTCGTGACACGTCGTGGTTGGGGGATGTATACCCAAGTCTGTAGGGTCTTTTTGTTTTTATTTAGTCATATGAGTCGGTGTTGGATTTGTTTTCCACATTTATATGATAAACTCTATTCTTAGATTGTCGCCCCGCTCATATGCCTGACTAAAATAAGTAAAATTCATTTGGGATGACAAATGCGAGTAGAGCTTTCAGAAGCTCATGGACCGCTTGACTGCCGCCCCATGTTAGCACTACCTTCAGGGTCAGGATTGTGATGCTTCTCAGGTTGGGCTAAGGTGTGTACTGATGCAGCATGGCCGAATAATTGCGTACGTATCCAGGCAGCTGAAGAACCACGAGAAGAATTATCTGACACATGATCTCGAGCTGGCAGCTATAGTTTTTGATCTTAAGCTGTGGCGCCATTATTTGTATGGTGAGGCCTATGAGATCTACACTGTTCACAAGAACCTCCAATACTTGCTCACCCAGAAGGACTTGAACCTGAGGCAGCGCAGATGGCTCGAGCTGCTAAAAGAGTATGATTACACGATCTTGTACCACCCCGGGAAGGCAAATATGGTGGCAGATGCTTTGATCAGGAAGTCCATGGGCAGTCTGGCACATATGACGGTTAGGAGGAGACCGCTGGCGCGGGAACTTACCGCGTGTTTGGACGGCGGAGCAGTCCTATCAGTGTTTGACTTTGGAGCTTTGGTGGCGCATATGCGAGTGCAGTCCACGCTAGTGGATATGTTGCGGGCAGCTCCGGCAAAGGATGCTTTTTGCTCGATGAATGTGGACCTGGTCAGGAGAGGTGATGCTGACAATGGGTACGGGGTGGATTCCGAGGGTGTCCTGAGATTCAAGGATAGGATAGCGGTGCCCAACATGGCGGAGGTCCATAGACAGGTGCTGGAGATGGCCCACCGTTCCACCTACACCATGCATCCGGGGGCCACAAAGATGTACCGGGATTTGAGGCAGCATTATTGGTGAAAATGAATAAAGAGAGAAGTGGCAAAGTTCGTGTCTAAGTGTGGTCTGCCAGTAGGTAAAGACTGAGCACTTGAGGCCTGCAGGGTTATTGCAGAATTTGGAGGTGCTAGAGTGGAAATGAGAGAAAGTCACTATAGATTTTGTTACAGGCTTATCGAGATCAGGGAAGGAAAATGATTCCATCTAGGTAGTGATGGACCGGTTAATCAAGTCGACACATTTTATTCCAGTGAAGACTACCTTCACTGCTGAGCAGTATGCACGACTGTTTCTGGACCGCTTTATCGCATATCATGGGATCCCAACAATGATTATATCTGATCAGGGTACTCTGTTCACCGCTTGGTTCTAATAGTCTTTCCAGAGGCTTTGAGCATGCAGGTTCGGTTTAGCACTGTTTCCACCCTCAGACTTGGAGGGCGGTTGGAAGAGACATCTACCCCTGGTTAACTTCGCCTATAATAATAGCTACCAGAGTAATATCGGTATGGCACCGTTTAAGGCCTTGTACAGGCATAGATTCAGGTCTCCCGTAGGATGGTTTGAGGCTAGCGAGTCTCAAATGTTAGGTCTAGATCTGGTTCATGAGGCAGTTGAGAAGGTGAAGCTGATTAAGAAACAACTTTTGGCAGCGCATAGTCGTCAGAAAATGTATGCATATGGTAAAGCTCAAGACTTGAAATTTTAGGAAGGGAATTTGGTTTTCAAAGGTGTCTCCTATGAAGGGAGTTGTTCGTTTTGGAAAAAGAGGGAAACTAAGCCCCAGATTTATCGGGTCTTTCCCTATCTTGCGACGTAGAGGTGTGGTTGCTTATGAGTTGGCCTTACAGCCTAGCATGGACAAGGTTCATCCAATCTTCCATGTGTCCATGTTAAAGCGGTACGTTCGAGATGAGTCTCATATTCTTGATGCTGCTGCGGTCGAGATTGATCCGACAGTTTCATATGAAGAAAAGTCTATTGAGATTCTGGACAGGCAAACAAGAAAGTTGAGATCTCGAGAGGTTCCCCTAGTAAAGTCCGCTGGGAGCATCACTCTGGTTAGGAGGCTACCTGGGAGGTTGAGCGCGACGTAAAGGAAAAATATCCCCATCTTTTTGATGTCGTGGTGACTTTCTTCTTTTACTTAAAAATTCGGGGATAAATTTTCTTTAACCAAGGTAGATTGTTATAACCAAAATTGATTATATTTATTTGGTTGCATAGCAAGAAAGCAAGGGCTTAAATTGAGCGAGCTAGTAGAGTTTCGGGTCGGAATTTGGTGATTTTTTAATTTATAAAAAAAATTATAATTATTATTCATACAAATTGGTATGTCACAGTACGATGAGAGTAGACCTTGAGACGAACTCAACGATTCGATCAGAATTCGAATCGGACTTAAAATGAACCTATAAGGAGTTGTCAATCTCGTCAGAGGCGATCGTCGGGAAAATCCAATAGCATCTCTTCATTCTCCTTCCCTTCAATTGGTGAGTGGTTTATCTCCTTCCTTGTTCTTGGATTCTAGCAGCCCCTAGAAGTTCTTGTGTGGATTTGACGTCTTGAATCCTAGGTCCTTGGTGAATCCATCTATGTTTCAACTTTATTCCTTACTACCACATGATTTCTTATAATTTCTGTATGGTTCTTGTGGATTCTTGGGGTGTGTCGCCCCTTATTCTTGAGTATGTGTTGTTCCTAATCTATATTATGATCTTTAGGCTTAATTAATCGAATGATAGGTATTTTTGTGGCCCTTGTAATATGTCCCTTCTTCACCTTGGCTTTGGGCTGCCGTTGCCCCATTGCGACAGCAGTGGGGCTGCCGTTGTAGGCGGGGAGGCCTCCGCGGCATTCCACCGGCGCCGGAGGCGGCGGGAGATTCCAGCTGGACCGATGGAAGGTGATCGATGGCGGCCAAGCGACTGGCTAGCGAGGATCTGTGAGGCGAAGGGGGGGGGAGGGGTCAGCAGGTTGGTGAGTCCAGTTGGGTGTCGAGCGAAGAGTTTATTTGTTTATTTTATTAAATAACTAATTAAAAGAGCTGTATCGTTAGAAATATGTCTGTATGTGTAAATTGATGGGATATATTTGAAGTTGATCTTAGAACGTCAAATGAGATCGAGTTAAATATGAAAATTATAGGATTTCGTGTTCTGAACGCGATGGTGGTGTCCGATTTCTGATTGGAGGTCGTTTGATAGTCCTTTTGAATATTTGTCAGTATTAATTGAGATGAGTAATATATTGGTTCTAGCTAATTTCGATATCCCCTAGCTGCACAAATTAGGCCTTCACTTGATTTGATATCATCACATTTAGACTCTATTTAAGTTAGTCGATTCTCTCCTCAAATTGTAGTATTTAATTCCAACTATTACATTTATGCAAATTTAATCTCATGAAGTTCCTTAATATGAGTTGATTTCCTGCGCATGTACTGTTGTAAATAACCTCATGGGGGTGTTATATTTACTTCTTTTACTTCTACATAAAAAAATGGTTGGTTGATTTGTGTATGTCTGGGTGTGTTGCGGGTGTGGACCGGGAAGCTCGTCAGCCGCCACACTGACGATCGACCTGGGTGGCGTGAGCGGAAAGTACACTGAGACAAATTAAGCAATGATCGGTGCACGACTCGTAGGACCGATGGGTCCCTGGATTATTGGACTGACGGGTCCCTGGGTATTGGACCGACGGGTCCCTTGGATCGGGAAGCTCGTCAGCACCACCACACCGACGACCGACCTGGGCGGCTTGATTTGATGGTTGGTTAATTTCATGATGTTTATATCTCGTTAAGATTTTTGATGTGTGCATTTCAGATATCATTTAAACTTATGGATGGTTGCACTTGATGAATGTTATAGTCCTTATGATCGGTGATTATATATAATTATTTCAGCACATGTTAATATACTGGTCTATAAATCATTTACCTGTTGTTTGAATTACTGGACATGGTTATTGAGGATTAAGCCACTCACTAAGTCTTAGTTGGACTTACTATTTATATATTGTATTTTTTCAACACTAGGACGTGATCAAATAGGTATTGGGACGCAGTAGCGTAGTTAGTGACGATGGGGACAACGGATCCATCGTAGGATGTATACCCAAGTTTGTAGGGTCTTTTTGTTTTTATTTAGTCACATGAGTCGGCGTTGGATTCGTTTTTCGCATTTAAATGATAAACCCTATTCTTAGTTAACTGGATTTGTTTTAGGGAGTCTTGGACATTTATTGGCTTTGGAATCCAATTGAGATTTTGTTTGATTAAAAATTAATAATAGAAAGATGGTTTCTATTTTATGAAATTGTTCAGAATTTTTGTATTGTTGTTTTTTTTCTTAGTTGGGTTAGGATTCGGGGTACGTGTAGTACTCTGGCCGATTATGCTCGGGTTTTGGGGTGTGACAATATATTTATTAAACAATTAGCACATATATTTTAATGAGTCTATATGCACTGTAGTAAAATGTTTTGTTATCAACGAATTAAAATCATTAGCATCAATTTTAATTTAATAAACTAGAACTAATTAACTTAAAACCAGCGGTTATAATTTCATCATCTTCCCATCTTTGCGTGCATCTTCTCCTCTTCGTATCTTGCCTGCCGCCTGTATTGGAACCATCTTTTCTCTTCCCATTCCCCTCCCGATCTCCATTCTTCCCACTCTCGATCTCCCAATTTGCCCTGATCTACACCGATCTGTTGATCCATCGATGCATCTCCATCAAGGAACAACGGAAACCACTTACCGCCTGAAGGCACCATGAAGACATCATCGCATACAAATCCCATTCCTGATCTCCCGATCTGCCCTAATCTGCACCATTTGTTGATCCATTGATGCATCTCCAACAAGGAACAACGGGAGCCACTTACCGCCCGACGGCACCATGAAGGTCAAAGGGCTGGACCGCATGATATGTCTGTGGCAGTGGTTTCCATGCGCTCTCTTCTAGTAATGGTGGCACATTTGGCTCTACTCTAAAAAACTCGACCGAAGGAGCCTGTGGGGTAGCAGCTTCCCGACGATTTCTTCCAGCATTGGCGGTGCATTTGATTCTACTCTAAAAAGTTCAATCTTCTCAGAATCGCTCCGAGCCACAGTATCTGCCTCTAGGATCCAATCGGAGACATCCATCAAAGGAACTGCTTGCGGTTGCGGCGGTGCCTCGGGCACCAGAACATGCAGGCGAAGAGACGGACGAAGCCCTTGATGCGGCCGAAAGGTTAGCGAAGGGACAACGTGATTGTGTCTGCCGAAGACGCAGGGAGCGAGGAGAGGGGGATGCGCTCCAAAATGGCTCCGCTGGCGCCGCGATGAAAGGGTAAGCGAGGCGAAAGGATTTGGATGGTGAGGGTGGATCCAGGGTCCCTGAGGAGGCGGTAGGGGAGTCACATGGGGATGCTCATCAAATAGATGCAGGAGAAGAGGGGTGATCCATTGGGGAGAAGGAGAAGAAGATGGAGGGTAGAGATTAGAGAAGGAGAATAAGAGGGCAAGACAGACGGATTAGGTAAAAGAGAAGAAGAAGAGGGGGGAAATTAAGAGAACAGCAGGCTGTAGGCGGCTGTCGTGCTGTGAAATGAACCGGGAAAATGAAAAAAGAAAATAAATAATAGTCGGAAATTTAAAAAAAATAAGAATGTAAAATAGAAAATGAATAATGAATATAATAATTAATAGAAAATGAATAATGAATATAAAAATGTTGGGTATAATTAATAATTAGAATATTAAAATGTTGGGTATAATGAAGTTTCCATCATCCCCATCTCTGCGGCAACAAAGGTGATAATTTCATCATCTACTTTTTCTCCCATTTCCTTCTTTGGTTTTAATCAATTTCGGTCGATTTATTTTGTTCCGCATAAATTCCTCTTATTTGTTCTAAGAGAAGGGAGCATCCCTATCGATCTCTCGAGGGTTTAAAACGTGCTGACATAAATCCATGCTTTACCGCTCGAGGTCTCTCCTCCGGCCATGGAGACGCTGATCGCTTCCTCGTCGATTTTCTTCTCTTCTTGGTTTGTTCCTCTACAATTATTCCATTTAAGTCGCCGTGGGAAACCTCTATTTTCTCCTTGAAACTCCGTTTATGATGACATACCCTTATTTTTGCTACTGATTTGTTGAATGAAAACAAGTAGAAATTAGTAATTTTGAAGGAAATCATATGAGGTTCTTCTCCCATTCTTGTGAAAGAAATTACTCCAAATATGAATGTTATAGGAACAAATAGTTTTTTTACTAAAAAAATTATACATGCTTATTGCAGTCAATGAAAATCCTATAGGCGTCCTAAGATGAATGTTTCAAAGTTATTTTTCTTTTCTTGTTAGAAATTGCCTGATTCAAAAGTCGTCTTGAAATCATGAGTTTGAAGTTGGTGGCATTTTAATGGAAGGTGATGTATGACTATATGTTTTCTTTCAAATCCGTCTCGGGCTAAAAAAAAAAATTTACTAAAAAAATGTACATGCTTATTGCAGTCAATGAAAATCCTCTAGGCATCCTCTAGGCGTCCTAAGATGAAAATCCTCTAGAGATAGGCAGGGAAGCAACGAAGGATGTGACCTAAGAAGTGGTGGAGCACGAACAGCCGACGAACAGCGGAAGATGGAGACGAACAGCCGATCGCTGCGGAGGGCGCTCGTCGAAGGAGGGCGACGAAGAACGATGATAACAGATTAATTATAGGTGGTGGGAAGGGGGCACCCAAATCCATAAAAGGAATTTAAAATTAATATAAACCGGGAGCAAATGTTGAATTTATTGATCATTTGATCGGTTTGATAAAATTAATTTTTTCATAATATATTTTTGTATTAAATAATTTAATTTATACATTTTATATTTTAGTGCATCAATAAAAATACATTATATAAAAATAACAAATTTAAATCATATAAACATAAATTAGTAAAAATAATATAGTTTTTAGTTAAGTTATTTTGTTAATTTTAAATAGATTCTTTTTTTCAACTTTCAAAAATCATTTTAGCAAATGTGAACCAAGGAGAGAATTTTGTTTGTGACGACAAATTTATGTGTGCAACTAAGCAAATTTTACTTTTACATTAATATATAACTACATGTGTACGAAGGTCAAAGGAATTTATAAAAATAAATAAAATGAAATAATTAAAATTTTGGGACGATTCATTGAATTTATTTGATGATTGAAATAGAAAGAGTTAACAATTATTGAAATTTACTTGCCATGAAATACTATTTTACTAATTAAACATGTTAAAATTTGAAACACAAACACAATATATTTATTAAACAATTATGTTATAACCAAAATTTTAATTATATTTATTCGGTTGCGTAGCATGAAAGCGAGGGCTTAAATTGAGCGAGCTAGCGGAGTTTAATTTCGGGACGGAATTTGGTAAGTTTTTAATTTAGAAAAAAAAAATTATTATTCCTGCAAATTGGTATGTCACGGTGAGAGTAGACCTCGAGACGAACTCAACGATTCGATCGGAATTCGAATCAGACTTAAAATGAACCTATAACAAATTTTCTAGTCGGGTTGAATAAGTGAAGGGCAAATTGGTAAATTGAGGATTAAATAAACCTCAAGCTATAAATTAAAGGGGGGTTGTGCGGCTGGGCGCCGATAGCACCTGAACAAGGGAGGCATCGGCGTTTGAGGCAATCGTCGGGAGAATGCAATAGCATCTCTTCCTTCTCCTTCCCTTCATCCCCATCTCTGCGGCGACAAAGGTGATAATTTCATCATCTACTTTTTCTCCCATTTCCTTCTTTGGTTTTAATCAATTTCGGTCGATTTATTTTGTTCCGCATAAATTCCCCTTATTTGTTCTAAGAGAAGGGAGCATCCCTATCGATCTCTCGAGGGTTCAAAACGTGCTGACATAAATCCATGCTTTACCGCTCGAGGTCTCTCCTCCGGCCATGGAGACGCTGATCGCTTCCTCGCCGATTTTCTTCTCTTCTTGGTTTGTTCCTCTACAATTATTCCACTTAAGTCGCCATGGCAAACCTCTATTTTCTCCTTGAATCTCCGTTTATGATGACATACCCTTATTTTTGCTACTGATTTCTTGAATGAAAACAAGTAGAAATTAGTAATTTTGAAGGAAATCATATGAGGTTCTTCTCCCATTCTTGTGAAAGAAATTACTCCAAATATGAATGTTATAGGAACAAATAGTTTTTTTACTAAAAAAATTATACATGCTTATTGCAGTCAATGAAAATCCTATAGGCGTCCTAAGATGAATGTTTCAAAGTTATTTTTCTTTTCTTGTTAGAAATTGCCTGATTCAAAAGTCGTCTTGAAATCATGAGTTTGAAGTTGGTGGCATTTTAATGGAAGGTGATGCATGACTATTTGTTTTCTTTCAAATCCGTCTCGGGCTAAAAAAAAATTACTAAAAAAATGTACATGCTTATTGCAGTCAATGAAAATCCTCTAGGCGTCCTAAGATGAATGTTTCAAAGTTGTTTTTTTTTCTTGTTAGAAATTGCCTGATTCAAAACTCGTCCTTGAAATCATAAGTTTGAAGCAGATGACATTTTATGGGAAGGTGATGCATGACTATATGTATTCTTTCAAATCTGTCTCGAGCTAAAATGAAAAAAATATTTTTTTACTAAAAAATTGTACATGCTTATTTCAGTCAATGAAAATCCTGTAGGCGTCCTAAGATGAATGTTTCAAAGTTGTTTTTTCTTTTCTTGTTAGAAATTGTCTGATTCAAAACTCGTCCTTGAAATCATGAGTTTGAAGCAGATGACATTTTATGGGAAGGTGATGCATGACTATATGTATTCTTTCAAATCTGTCTTGGGCTAAAATGAAAAAAATATTTTTTTTACTAAAAAATTGTACATGCTTATTGCAGTCAATGAAAATCCTGTAGGCGTCCTAAGATGAATGTTTCAAAGTTGTTTTTTCTTTTCTTGTTAGAAATTGCCTGATTCAAAACTCGTCCTTGAAATCATGAGTTTGAAGCTGGTGGCATTTTAATGGAAGGTGATGCATGACTATGTGTATTCTTTCAAATCAGTCTCGGGCTAAAATGAAAAAAATAGTTTTTTTATTAAAAGATTGTACATGCTTATTGCAGTCAATGAAAATCCTGTAGGCGTCCTAAGATGAATGTTTCAAAGTTGTTTTTCTTTTCCTGTTAGAAATTGTCTGATTCAAAACTCGTCCTTGAAATCATGACTTTGAAGTTGGTGATATTTTAATGGAAGGTGATGCATGACTATATGTATTCTTTCAAATCTGTCTCAGGCTAAAATGAAAGAAATTGTTTTTTTACTAAAAAATTATATATGCTTATTGCAGTTAATGAAAATCCTACATGCGTCCTAAGATGAATGTGTTAAAGTTGTTTTTCTTTTCTTGTTAGAAATTGCTTGATTCAAAACTCGTCCTTGAAATCATGCGTTTGAATTAGCTGATGGCATTTTATGGGAAGGTGATGCATGACTATATGTATTCTTTCAAATCTATCTTGAGCTAAAATGAAAAAGAAAAAGAAGGTATTTAGTGCTTTGCCTCAAGCATGGTAGAAGCTCATCTGAGAGCTTTCTTATTATGTTATTTCAATGTGATTTAGGGTGCGTAATGCTGCATATGAGTTGGTTAAAATGAAAATCCTCCAATCATATCTGAAGTCCAACCTGCAATGGATGTGAAACCTGTTGCAGAAGCTAAATAATGTGATTCATGTGTATGCTTATTTCTGTTAGCTTGATTCTTATTTGGTTGGTCTTAGGTGAATGAGTGTTCTTTTACTTCTTGTTCTGTTGGACTTGCTTATTTTTTTTGGTAAAAAGTGTGTTGGTTTAAATTTCATGTCTATATTCACCAATGGACCTTTAAAACATTAGGGCGCGTTTGTTTGCCCTGTTTGGTTTCGCCCGAAATCGAAAACCGACTCGAAATTGTATGTCTTGTAAAATTATGGATCCGTTTCGCGAAATCGCTGGTTTTGCGAAACCAACAATTACACGTAAATGATGAAATCAACGAATTCTACCGGAGGTAGAACTTGCTGGTTTCATGAAATTAGTTTTCGCCCTGCGAAACTGCGGTGGCAAACTTGTGAATACCATAAATTTCACCGCAATTTTCGCCGCCCCCAACAAAACCCTTGAATCCCATTTCCCGTGATGAAACCTAGCCTGCGAGATTGGCGGGTTTTTTCGCCCGAGCCCGTCTTCGATCTATGGACTCGATTTCCTTCCCCATCTTCGATTCTTGTAACATCCCTTCCTGGATCTGGAATCGGCTTGAAGTGGCTTTGAGGTGTTCATGACTTAGCTCCCACAGGGAAGAAGCTAAAGGGTGCTGCTGGTCTAGGGGCAAGTGCTTTTTGGAGGAAGAAATGATGTGTGGATTGGTGGGTGGGGTTGGATCTCGAAGGAAGAAAGAAGATCATTGCGGCATTCTTCGGGAAAGCAGCAAAATATCTGGTACCTTCATTGTTTCTCTATCACTGTAGTTTGATTCTGCTGACCAAACATCCCATTGTCGTCCATTTTGTTCACCTGCATAGTTTTTTAAGCTACTGAAGAATTGTTTGACCACTGTGAATATATTTCTTTCCTATTTGGTGCTTGTTCATTTGCGATGACTACAACATCGTTTGGAAGGCTTGAAATCTCTCACTTCTGTATGGTCTCATGATTCATGAATAATGTGGAGCACCCTAGATTAGGATGTTTGCATCTCAGAGTAAATGTAGGATTTTAAGAATCATGTATGTCAATGGTACTTAATCTGTTGTCATATTTCATCAAAGGCAAGTAGTCAGCCATCAGTTTGCTCTCTTTGTACTAACAAGGGCCATTTGTTGTTGGAAATTTTGTCTTAAAAGGGTGATGATGCGATTTGAAAAGAGTGCGAAAGATGTTAGAGGGGATGCCATTCTAGAACGCACAAAATAAATTCTTATATTATTCTAGCTACTCAAATTAATTATATGACTTTCCTTGAGAAGTTCATTTTCAGTGAACAGTGCCTTTCACTGTGTTGATGTTTGGTTATTGGCTTTACAGAGAGGAATATTGAGGATATATTTGAAATGCATAACAATATTGCAGGATATATCTTATCTTCTAACGTACCATCTTAGTGAACATGTGAATGAGCATATTCTGTTTGGTATATTACCATCTGCTGAGACCATTTCTGACTTGATATTGAGGAAACTACTAGGAGTCCTCATCGTTATTTATACTACCTATATAAATGTTGAACTTCTGGGAGATGCAAAGTCGAAGACCATCCCAAATATAGTCAAGAGAAGTCTAACATCAGCTCTCTCAAAGGGAAGAAAAAGTCTCGTGGTACTGGGAAACTTGGTTCTACCCCGAAGGCAACAATTGTGGATTCCAGGTCATGTAAACCTTTTGAGGTATTTATCCTTCTCATATCATTGTAAACTTTTCTTACATCTTGTTATAATGTCATTTATAACTCATAATAATTAATGTGTTCTATTTCCAGGTTCATGGATGCAGAGCAAGCAGTGCTTCTGAGTGCACCACTAGGCTTTGCTCCCTAGAGGAAACTCTTGCAAGCTTATAGTCAGAAGGCTAAAACAACTAATATGCAAGAAGATCCTAGAAATGGGACTCAATCAGGGGAGAATGATAATGTAATCACTTTAATCCATGAACTTATTAATGATTTAGCTAACGCAATCACTTGGATTGAATAATCAAGTGGTTGCTAATATGCTAATCCCTTGTTGAAAAATGTCACCTTTTTTTTTTATAGCCAAAGTCGAAAGGTTCTTTGATTGAAAGAGAATGAGTAACATGACTCTATAATGTAAAAATTTGGAGAAGGAAAATAATTCCAAATATCACTTCCACGAGGGAGGAAGGAAAGATGATCTAAACTATAAGTCTTTTGTTGATTGCCAAGGTCAATAGCCACTCGACATATATTGTCCACTGAAGATATCGTCGTTTAAAAGACACTGGAGTTTCTATGAATCCAAATGATCCATAAATACCAGCAAAATAGCTCTAGAGCTTTTGGGAAACTTGGAGGTCTACACTGAATACCAAGCCACCATTGCACCAGGGATAAGGTCGGAGGATGTTGTTGAAGTGAAAACGGAGAATTTTACCACACCTGCTCCGCCATTGGACAGTGAATAAAGAAGTGATCAATTGATTCCTGCGATGAGTTGCATTGTGGACAATGAGTGTTGGTGATAGGAATATGTCTTCTCGCCAATGCAGCTTGAGTAGGAAGAGAATAATGCATCGTTCGTCACATAAAGTGTTTTGGTTTTAGAGGAACTTTAATCTACCATAATTTCTTCCAGGAGAACCCAAGTTGGCTTTGCTGATTGGAATGGAGGATAGGAGTAATACTTGTAGCTAATTTATATCCCGAAGATATTGAGTATTTTCCGTTGGAGTTATAAAACCAAATGGGTTTATCTCGGTCATTCAAAATTTCAATATCAAGGATGGTTGAAGCTATCACCGGAGGAAAGAGGTTCCGCACCATGGTAACATTCCAAAGCCGTAAACCTCTATCCGCACCATGGTCACCCAACGTGTGCCTTTCTTATTCGGTTTATTACGCCACCAAAAATTCTTCAGAATTCTATTGATCTCATTGCATAGGGTATCCGGCAACATGAAGCAGCTGATAGAATAATTAAGAATAGATGAAAGAACAGCTTTCATAAGCACTGATTCCTAGCTTTGGACAGAAGCTTCAACTTCTAATTCTCAAGTTTTTGTTTCGGTTTGGAGATGATGAACTCAATGTAGTTCGCTTTGATCTAGGAATGATTGAGGGAAGGCCAATGTGCTTATCGTGAGCACCTATATGCTGAATCTGAAGAACTTGACTAAGTCTTTGTCGCCATCTATGGGGTGTGTTTCTAGAGAAAAAATGGAAGACTTGTCAAAGTTGATTTGTTGACCACTTATGGAAGTAAAAACCTTCGTATAGCTTCAAAAATGCGATGCATATTGTCCATATCAACTTTGCTGAACAGGATTAGATCATCTGCAAAGAACAGCGAAGAAATTGGAGGACTCAGACGATCGATTCAGATGCCCTGCGACTGATATTAGAGAATGCATGTTTTCTAAGGATATGAGTTAAACCTTCCATACAAATTACAAAATGAAGAGAAGATAATAGATCTCCTTGTCATAATCCACACTGAGGAGAAAAATATTCGAACATGCTACCCTCCATTTGAATAGAGTAGGTGACAGTAGTCATACATTGCAATACCAGATCAATGAAGTATTTGTCAAAGCCCAAATATGCATCACACTGTAAATGAAAGGCTATTCAATTCTATCATATGCCTTGCTCATATCTAGCTTGATTGCCATTTCCTGGATTGAATTCGTAGACTTAGTTTTAAGGTGATTCATTATCTCATGAGTGAGGATAATGTTGTCCGAGATCAATCTTTCCTTAATGAACGCACACTGATTTGCAAAAATGATTGAGTCCATAATTCCTTGTAATTCCTTGCAAAAATAAATTAAATATTATATTTTAATATATATTTATATACAAATATTATACTTTATCAAAAAAAATTGATATTTTTCATATTTTGTAATTATATAAATTAAAATTTAAAACTAATTTTTATAATTTTAAAAAAAAATTATTTAAAATTTCAATTATAATTTAAATTTTATTTATAATTTAAATATTTTTAATAATTTAAATAAAAAAATTAGAATTAAATAATTGTATATCTAGATTATCAAAAATAAAATACTATATTATTAATAATTTACAAAAAAAAATTGAAATTAATTTTATATTTTGAATATATTATTATATTTAAATAGAATAGTCTATTTTTTTTATATTTTCACATATTATAACATACTTTTAATTTGAAATTATTTAAATTTAAATTTAAAAATATATTTTATATTTTTAGAAGAAATAATTATTTTAAACTCAAATTATAAATTAATTTTTAATTTTAATTTTTAATTAAATTTATAACAATAATTTAATATTCAAAGTAATTGAAATTGAATATTTCTATACCTATATTTTCATAAATAAGTTAAAATATTATTATCATATTATAAAAAAATATCTTTGATAATAAAAACCAATAGTAAGATATTTAAATTAAGTTATAATTTTAAATAATAATATATAAACATACCCCCCAAAGTAATATATATTAATTTAATTTGATTTATATATCTATAAAAATGTGCATGTATATATTTATATAATTTAATTTAAAATAATTCTAAGTAATAATTAAATTTAAAATAAAATTAAAAATGTAAAATGTAAAAAATGAATTGTCTTACATTAGTGATTAATAAAATTTTTTAATGCTTAAAATAATATATTCATATAGAAAAAATCTAAAATAATAAATATTCATATAATTAGCATGCTCCTCAACTGAGGAGCCGATGTTAATTTAACAGGCGCCCCCAATTGGGGGTGTATGTTTGGTAAATACAAACACCCAATGTTTGGGCGTCGGTATTTAATATATCTATATTTACATATAATATACAATAAAAGTACATTTAGAATTGAATATTTATATTTATTAATATTATATTATATATATTTAGAAATAAATATTTATATATAATTATTTTTCAATTGATCTTCTTTCACTAATAAATTTCTTGCCGGACTAAAAAGAAACAATTACCCTTTGCAGCTTTAAATCAAGAGGTAAAAAGCAAAAATAGTCACTTGCAGAAGAATCCAATACACTACAAACTGGAAAGGGCAACACATTGCAAGTCATTTATTTCTGTATAAACATGGCCATTCAAATGAAAATATGTAACACATTTATTTCTGTATAAATATATATGTCAATACAACACACTCCACCAGTGCCATAATCATTCCCGTTTTTTTTGTTTACTGAAAAGAATTTAGATGACAATCAAGATTACAACAATCAAGAGGAAGGCCCACCAAATTGTGTAAGAATTCAAACTTGCTTCCGAGTTAATAAGGAGAAAAGTCATTGACTTCAGCAAACATTGTCAACTCCACTGTGTTGACACTTTTCACTCTCTTCAATAGCATACTTGAAGAAATTTGCTGATAGAACAAAAGATTCCTAGCAACAAGTAAGCAGTTTGGTTATCTTCCATTAGATAGTATGTTTACAACATAGAAATTGTAAGATCTTTTAGACTTCAGTATGTGTACCTTTCCAAACCATCACTAGCGCCTTCAAACCAATAGATCAACAAAGCCTTGTCTAGTCGAAATCCATATTTAAGAATAAAAAAAGAAAGGGCCAAATTACAGTGATAAATTCATTAGATAAAACGTATACAAGAACACATTGTTATCTGTGACAAATTTAAAACAATACATTTGCCAAGAGAAAACTAGTTTCAATAAGCAGAAGTTACAAGTAGTACCATTATATGGAACTTGGTAGAAACAAGTTAGGTCAAAATAATAATCTATCATAACATAGAACTCTATTATAAGGCATGGTATTCCGCCAGAAATTGATTTATTGTTCTAGAAGTAAACTACCTAATAGCATGGAAGTGGTTCTAATTGATAAAAGGACGATATAGAATGAAAATTCATCAACATTTGTAGCATAGTAAAACTTAATCATACGTACTAGTCTTAACAGAAGAAGGATTTGAGATGCACTTATCCCGAGGCAAGTAGATTACAGTAAGTAAACTGATAATACATAATCAGCATCAAATTTAGAAAAAAATGCTTATCTTGAGCCATATACAGTCATATGGTCAGGTCAGCTCAAAATTAGTACTCAAAGCACTGTAACACCGTATTTGTATAATCCCACATGACCCCAAACATTTAGTCAAGTAGCCATCAAACGCAATTTGTAGTGATATCTCAAATTGATCAAGGTACTTAAGATGAGAGTTAAAAGCAATCTCCAATGCCCAGAAAATAAAAGTACATATGAGATATGTATAAAGGAAAATGCTACCAACTATGAATTTAAAAATCACCAGAAACAAGAACCTTTCATGAGGGCATCCTTAACTCGAGCAACAGCATGCTCCATCTTCAGTTGTTTCTCACTATACGAGGTTTTGACTTATATTTGCCTAAAAGTTAATCAGTGTTACATAGTGCAAAAGATTTGACATTAAGAGATTCAGATATGTGAATGGGTAATGCATGTAATATATGTCAATGCCTGATAGAAAACAGTGGCAACAAGCTCCATTATGCCTTGTTGGGCACTCCCCAGAGCTCCAGACTTGTCCTCTATAGATATATCGTTCCTGATGTCAAATGCAGTATAAGTAAGCTATTGAAGGTTTGCCAACTAAACAAAGAGAATAAAGAGATAGGACTCACCAAAGAACTCCAGCATCAATGCCTTGATCAAGCTACTTGACAATAACATCTAGAAGTTGTTCTATTTCAGAAGGCTTCAGTAATGAGTCAACTAGTCTGATGGGAGTTCCATAAAAGACATGGAAACTAAAGTCTTTGGTGATGAGCTACTTGAGCTACATAAGTCTACAGTGGTGGTATAATCATCCCACGTGTGAATACCCAATTGATATAGTATTTGGAGAAGGCTGCATTGTGTAGATTGGATCTTGGCAAGCAATTGCTTATCAATGATGCCTTCTATGGCATTCTTCACAATTCAATAACTCTGAGTAAATAGCTTCGATAAAGGAGACACTCTCAGTTAGATATAGGGTACTTCTTCCCAACAAATGCTAAGGTGATCTCCATGATACATCCATTCAGGCTTGTGTTGGGGAATTGGGATGACAACTTTGCTTATATAGCTTATTATGGAGTATTCAAATTTGATTTGGTACTATTTAGACAAATGATTACTAAAAATAACTTGCTACTAGAAATTATCTATTAGGAATGAATATAAGAAATGAATAACAAGAGAAAGGAACAACAAATCTTAGCCAATTTGTGCTTGGCTTCTTCTCATGATTCCTAGCAACTTTTGAACACCCTTCCAAAGCTTTTGCACCAATGAATCAAAGGACTAATGATGTAGGATGAAAGAATAGCTCAATAATATATTTGCTCAAGGATAGCACAAGAATGAAAGGATCAAAGGACTAATGGTGCAGAACCTATCAGGACAACAATATTAATAAGAAGCAACCCTTTACAAGGACCAACAAGAAAATAAAAGAGAATATAATTATATGTATTTCAGCTTTAATAGAAAAATAGATCATCTCCTCCATTTCTGAATTGATGATGTTCAAAGAATATGTTTTCATGAACATTGTTTTCATTAGAAAGCACAAGGAAAACTTCAGAAGAAGCTCATCTAATAGCTCGTTCTTCTATTCCAGGCACTTCTTTCTTGAGGTATCTGTAACATTAAATAGATAAATAAATAAATTCGTTGAAAAAAATCATTAGCATATTAGTTTAAATAAATAGAGTTTCATGTGTTTGCTATTCAGAAAAAATGGTAAAGGAAGATGCATACATGGAATTTTCATTCTAAACATCATAACAATAATAAAATGTAACAACCTTGTGCCCGTAAGTTGTCCTGTTACCTGTGAAAATCTGCTCTATCTACCTCCATTATCATATTCCTATTCAGCTAATTGAACCTAACTAAAGGCGATAAATGGGTACTCAAATCCATGGGTTCAAAAATATACCATGATTACTGCATATAGTCAAGTACTACTAACTATGGGTAAAAAAAAAGTACTACTAACTATGCTAAACCCAAACCCTACTCAAGTACTTATTTTCACTCCGAGAAACTAACCCAAATGACTAAATGGTGCCCCAACGGGTAAAATAAGTCGTAATACTTGAAAAAAGTAGACCCGTTGTCATCCATATTCTACTCAAAGTGCTAGAATAAAGGATGAAAATGAATGGCAATCTTCTTAACACCAGATCGACTCACATTCCTATTCTTACTGATTATGAATCAGCTAAACCAGAAAAATAACATATAATCATAAACACTCAAAAAAAAGAAAATGTAAGTTCTTCGAATATACATAAATTTTTTTCACAACTTCAGGACAAGAGTCTTACTCTTGGGCCATCGCCCAACGAAATAACTGATAAAGCTGAACGGATTCATTGGAGGCATGGCATGCAAGAAGCAAATAGTTTCGTGGTTGTACCATCCATGCAAACCTCATGCACAGTCCTGAATAGACACACATAACTGCAGCAACATTTCAATCTAACTTTCGGTCATTCCACAATCTACTAACAAATGAGTGTAAAACTGTTTCTAACAGAAGAGAATCTTTATGACCTGCAGTCATATTCCTAGATATCATCTCTGGAGGTTTTTTTGTATCTACCAAACCCTGGAAAACCAAGAAAGAGACAATTTGTACAAGATTGAAGTAATTTAAAGCTATAGAATTTGGTAGAAAAGAAAACAGCCCAAGTTTCTTTTATTCTGCGTATCATTTCCAATCTTGTTCATGGATGATATGTGAAGATAAACCTAGGAAGCAAGTTGGAACCTCTAGTGTTGACATACAAGAAAAACAGATCAGTGAAAACAAAATAAACTATACCAAAATAGCAAAACAAGGAAACTTACAGCAACAACGAAGCCCCCATTGGCAACTGGCCCCTAGAAGTGGGTTGTTTTTGGTCCCGTAGGGCTGTTCCAAAATGCTTTGAAGGCTGCCATCATGGAACAAACCTCGTGCCTGGTTTTATTGTTAAGTTAAATAAATGGAAATTAAGCGATCCTAGAAAATTGCTGATGAGAAATACAAATTTCATATGCAAAACAAAATCAATAGTTACTCAATGAAGAAAAAAACTAAATTATACTTCGCTTAAACCTGAAACTTACAAGTATTGATATATAAGACAAATCAACATATTGCGCTGAATTTTGGGCGACGATGCTTTAAAGCTCAGTCGTAAAATTACAAATCCTAAACCAAAAATTTACGATAGAAAGAAAGCAAATTTATGGTCAAGATTGACGTAGCATAACAGATTTGGAAAACTTTACAGGTGTGGTAGAAAACCTCAACCTAAGATATGCCTAATTTAAGTTCAACGGAGAGCCCTAATCAATTGTCGAGACATTTGGATCGATAGAGATAGGCAGGGAAGCAACGAAGGATGTGACCTAAGAAGTGGTGGAGCACGAACAGCCGACGAACAGCGGAAGATGGAGACGAACAACCGATCGCTGCGGAGGGCGCTCGTCGAAGGAGGGCGACGAAGAACGATGATAACAGATTAATTATAGGTGGTGGGAAGGGGGCACCCAAATCCATAAAAGGAATTTAAAATTAATATAAACCGGGAGCAAATGTTGAATTTATTGATCATTTGATCGGTTTGATAAAATTAATTTTTTCATAATATATTTTTGTATTAAATAATTTAATTTATACATTTTATATTTTAGTGCATCAATAAAAATACATTATATAAAAATAACAAATTTAAATCATATAAACATAAATTAGTAAAAATAATATAGTTTTTAGTTAAGTTATTTTGTTAATTTTAAATAGATTCTTTTTTTCAACTTTCAAAAATCATTTTAGCAAATGTGAACCAAGGAGAGAATTTTGTTTGTGACGACAAATTTATGTGTGCAACTAAGCAAATTTTACTTTTACATTAATATATAACTACATGTGTACGGAGGTCAAAAGAATTTATAAAAATAAATAAAATAAAATAATTAAAATTTTGGGACGATTCATTGAATTTATTTGATGATTGAAATAGAAAGAGTTAACAATTATTCAAATTTACTTGCCATGAAATACTATTTTACTAATTAAACATGTCAAAATTTGAAACACAAACACAATATATTTATTAAACAATTATGTTATAACCAAAATTTTAATTATATTTATTCGGTTGCGTAGCATAAAAGCGAGGGCTTAAATTGAGCGAGCTAGCGGAGTTTCGGGACGAAATTTGGTAAGTTTTTAATTTAGAAAAAAAA
Source organism: Canna indica (assembly GCA_034359265.1). Lineage (NCBI taxonomy): Eukaryota > Viridiplantae > Streptophyta > Magnoliopsida > Zingiberales > Cannaceae > Canna > Canna indica. Next base: position 51,728,320 of record CP136896.1, on the reverse strand, counting down.
ATAATTATTATTATTCCTGCAAATTGGTATGTCACGGTGAGAGTATACCTCAAGACGAACTCAACGGTTCGATCGGAATTTTGAATCAGACTTAAAATGAACCTATAACAAATTTTTTAGTCGGGTTAAATAAGTGAAGGGAAAATTGGTAAATTGAGGATTAAATAAACCCCAATCTATAAATTAAAGGGGGGTTGTGCGGCTGGGCGCCGACAGCACCTGAACAAGGGAGGCATCGGCGTTTGGAGGCGGACGACGGCCGGAGTTGTCAAGCCCGTTGGAGGCGATCGTCGCCCCCCCCCCCTCTTCTAGAAGTTCTTGATTGGATTTGACGTCTTGAATCCTAGGTCCTTGGTGAATCTAAAAACCTATATTGATGATGTATGAGTCCTTGCATCTATGTTTCAATTTTATTCCTTACTGTCGCATGATTTCTTATAAATTCCGTATGGTTCTTGTGGATTCTTGGGGTGTGCTGCCCCTTATTCTTGAGTATGTCTTGTTCCTAATCTATATCATGATCTTTAGGCTTAATTAATCGGATGATAGGTATTTTTTGTGGCCCTTGTAATCTGTCCTTTCTTCACATTGGCTTTGGGCTACTGCCGCACCATGGCGGCAGCAGCGGGTGTCGTTGTAGGCGGGGAGGCTGCCACGGCCTCCCAGCCATGAGCCGGCATTCCACCGGCGCCGGAGGCGGTGACAGACGCCGGAAGGTGATCGTCGATGGCCAAGCGATCGCCCAGCGAGGATTTGTGAGGCGAAAGGTGGGGGGTCGAGCGAAGAGTTTATTTTATTTATTTTATTAAATAACTAATTAAGAGAGTTGTATCGTTAGAAATATGTTGGTATGTGTAAATTATTGGGGTATATTTGAAGTTGAGCTTAGAGACATCAGATGAGATCGAGTTAAATATGAAAGTTATAGTATTTCGCGTTCTGGACACGATGGTGGTGTCTGATTTCTGATCGGAGGTCATTTGATATACATTTTAAATATTTTTCAGTATTAATTGAGATGGGTGATATATTGGTTCTAGTTAATTTCGATATCCCCTAGCTGCAGAAATTAGGCATTCACTTGATTTGATATCATCACATTTAGACTCTATTAAAGTTAGTCGATTCTCTCCTCAAATTTTAGTATTTAATTCCAACTATTACATTTATGCAAATTTAACCTCATGAAGTTTCTTAATATGAGTTGCTTTCTTGCGCTTGTACGGTTGTAAATAACGCCGTGGGGGTGTTATATTTACTTCTTTTACTTCTACATAAAAAAAAATGGTTGGTTGATTTATGTATGTCTGGGTGTGCTTGAGGGTGTGGATTGGAAAGCTCGTCAGCCGCCACACTAACGATCGACCCGGGTGGCGTGAGCGGGAAGTACACTAAGACAAAGAAATGATCAGTGCCCGACTCATAGGACAAACGGGTCCTTGGATTATTAGGCTGGCGGATCCCTATGTATTGGACCAATGGGTCCCCTGAACCGGGAAGCTCGTCAGCACCGCCACACTAACAACCGACCCATGCGGCTTGATTAGATGGTTGGTTAATTACATGATGTTTATATCTTGTTAAGATATTGGATGTGTGCATTTCAGATATTATTTAAACTTATGGATGGTTGCACTTGATGAATGTTATATTCCTTATGATTGGTGATTATACATAATTATTTCTGCACATGTTAACACACTAGTCTATAAGTCATTTACCTGCTATTTGAATTACTGGACATGGTTATTGAGGACTAAGCTACTCAATAAGTCCTAGTTGGACTTACTCTTTATATGTTGCATTTTTTTCAGCACTAGGAAATGATCAAATAGGTACTGGGACACAGTAGCGCAGTTGGTGACGATGGGGACAACGAATCTCGTGACACGTCGTGGTTGGGGGATGTATACCCAAGCCTGTAGGGTATTTTTATTTTTATTTAGTCATATGAGTTGATGTTGGATTTGTTTTCCACATTTATATGATAAACTCTATTCTTAGATTATCGCCCCGCTCATATGTCTGACTAAAAGAAGTAAAATTCATTTGGGATGACAAATGCGAGGAGATCTTTCAGAAGCACAAGGACCGCTTGACTGCCGCCCCATATTAGCACTACCTTCAGGGTCAGGAGGATTCACGGTATATTGTGATGCTTCTTAGGTTGGGCTAGGGTGTGTACTGATGCAGCATGGCCGAATAATTGCGTACGTATCCAGGCAGCTGAAGAACCACGAGAAGAATTATCTGACACATGATCTTGAGCTGGCAGCTATAGTTTTTGATCTGAAGCTGTGGCGCCATTATATGTATGGTGAGGCCTATGAGATCTACACTGACCACAAGAACCTCCAATACTTTCTCACCTAGTAGGACTTGAACCTGAGGCAGCGCAGATCGCTCGAGCTGCTAAAAGAGTATGATTACACAATCTTGTACCACCCCGGGAAGGCAAATATGGTGGCTGATGCTTTGATCAGGAAGTCCATGGGTAGTCTGGCACATATGACGGCTAGGAGGAGACCGCTGGCGCGGGAACTTACCGCGTGTTTGGACGGCGGAGCAGTCCTATCAGTGTTTGACTTTGGAGCTTTGATGGCGCATATGCGAGTGCAGTCAACGCTAGTGGATATGTTGCGGGCAGCTCAAGCAAACACTACTAGAAAAATGGGCATCAGCAACGGCCGCGCCGTTGCAATAGAGCCGTGACAGAAAGTCGCGTTGCTGATAACTTAGCAACGGATCAGCAACGGCCGCTCGGGCCGTCGCTCAAAACATTATCAGCAACGGCCGCTCGGGCCGTCGCTAAAAATATTATCAGCAACGGTTTTGCCACAGACCCGGAGCCGTTGCTGATAACATTAATAGCAACGGCCGCTGAGTCTGTAGCAACGCCGTTAGTAAAACTCCGTCGCTAAGCCGTTGCTGTAGGTCATCAGCAACGGCTTTCGATACACTTTTAGCAACGGCTTTCCCACGGACGGCCGTGGGAAAGCCGTTGCTGATGACGTATACCTGCAAACAGAAAATTTGAAATTTTCAAATTTCCATTGATACATTATCTGATACATAACTCACACACCCATACCCTCATACACACATTCATTCACACATCACAAACACACCAAGATATACATCAAAACAATTATATTTATATTGATAATTATCCACGATAGTATAAAAACAATTCAAATGCAAAATTGAAGTATCAATATCCAAACAAAATAAGTTAAACAAGTTCAATATCCAAACAAAAAATCTCACGATCACGATGGAGGATGGTCTGGATTATATGGTGGGGTCTGGAGTGCTTGAGTGTATACCGGCGTGGACTGACTCGAGGACGATGGATTAGATGATGCCGAAGAGATGCCTGCTTCGGGATGACCTGACATGTTGCGTAGCATAGCTTGTATATCCGCCATCATCTGACTCTGGCGCTCCATCATCTCAGTCTGACGCGCGACCGTCTCCTCTAGTGTCCTTATCCTATTACTATGATCATAACTGGATCTGGAGGTGGACGGCCGCTCACCAGCAACCGGAGGGGTCGGTGCCCCAAGTGGCCCTAGTACGGCTCGCGCATGACCACTATCTGCGAAGCCATATACGCGGCCATGGTCCCAGCCACCTGCGGCCTCGACCCACGATGCTGCGTCAAAGTCCTCGGGGGTACCCCCACGCTGCACCACCGTCTGGCTGTAGGTCTCCTACTCGAGTTTGATTTTTTGTTTAATATTTATCATAAAACTTAAATTATAAATATATAATGTATAATTTAAACAAATATATAATTACCATAATGTATGCAGCGCGGTTGTGGATGTACTCCCTCGTCCCATGTGCTCGACGGTGAGTCCGCTCAAACACCGCCATCGGGGAGGGTCGCTGGACAGTCCCGTCATCCGACACCGTCGTCTACATTTACAAAACAAATACATTAATTAGTACACATAATAACAAATAAAATATATAATTAAAAGATATACTTACCATACGGTTTGCGTGCACTGCAAATGCAACAGAGCCGCCGGTGTGACGCGCTGCTCCCCCCGACATGCGATTTCTAGCCGCATTCCGAGAAACCTCCTGCCATCGATCCGTCGACCATATCCCCACGAGCTGGTCCCATATATCCGGAGTAATCCAACCGGGGCCGTATCCCCGAGTCTCCGCGATGTTAGTGGTCCCAGCTCGGGCCATCGCTTGGGACCGAGCCTGCCCCAGCTGCCCGTTGTACCTTGCCCGGGAAATAGCCTCCCAGGCAGCGTAAATGAAGGGCCTCTGGTCCTCGGCCCATGTATAGCGAGCCTGCAAAATAATAATATCAGTACCAATATTATTATATCATCATGCATGTAAAAAATAATAATAATACGTGCCTCAAACTCGCGCCATAACATGTCGACGTGCTCGCTAGGCACGTGAGACCACGTAGGTCATGCCCCGTGCATGTATCGTCGAATAGTAGAAGAAATGCTCCTCGGCACTTCTTCTTGCTCGAACCTGCACAACAAAAATAAATTTTAATATTATATTATGATATAATGAATTTGTAATGATTCATAATTCATGATATATTACCGCTCCCCAATCACGCTAATCAATCTACGTGACTCTGTGGCTGGTGGAGGCTGCCACCTGTTCGGCCCGCGTGGCCGCCTACGTCTGGATGTACTAGCCTCGGCAGTATCATCCTCATGAGGATCAGCAACAGGAGGATCAGCAGCATGAGTAAGTGCTGGAGTCTCACCGATCGGAGACTCCGAAGCTCTCCTGCGTCGATAACCACGACCAGACATATCTGTCGAACAGACATATAATCAGATTATTGTATAAATAGTAGAGATATATTTAATAAAATATATACTTTACAATTATTCTTCATCATCTGAATAATAGTCTTCGAATTCTTCTTCTTCTTCCTCTTCTTCCTCTTCTTCATCTTCTTCATCTCCAGCTTCCTCAATTTCATGATCGTCATCATCAGCATATTCAACTTCTAATTGAATTGACGTTGTGTCTGCATCCTCGAGTATTGGAATAATACGATCCACAGCAGGAAGATCATCTTCTTGATAGAAACCAGGAGGATCATTTTCTCCTACTATCGGATCAATTTTTCCTCTACCTTTTGTCTTACAGACTACACGCCAATCTGCTCTATCTTTATTTCGAGCCGGATACTTCGCGTAATATACTTGTTCGGCTTGTGATGCCAATATAAAAGGCTCATTTGCTGCCAATTTCAATTTTTAATTAACCTCAACAAGTTTGTATTTTGGATGAACTATCATGCCCCTTTCTGTTGTATCGAACCAATGACATCTAAATAGGATCACTGATTTCAAGCCGAAGTAGTGCAACTCTATCACTTCTTCCACCAGTCCATAAAAATCCATATCACATTCAACATAGGTTGTCCCTTTCACGCAGACCCCAGCATTCATCGTCTTCTTTGTAAATGAATATTCAACCGTGTGAAATTTATACCCGTTAACAAAATATCCGCTATAGCACGACACAAGTCGCGACGGTCCACTAACAAACTCAAATATTCTTTCATCTATTTCAGCTCTGTGATCTTTGCTGTAAGTCTGAATCCAAGTAGGGAAATCACGATTCCGTAATATCTCTAATTCTTCATCGTTGTGAATAGAGTATTTTTGCACCATTTCAATGTCAAATATTTCAATGAATTGTTCAATCTCTGGACAATTGAGTAATACATACAAGTGTGCCAAATGATACTCTTCATCGCTTAAGTGTCGAGATGGACGAGAACCAAAAGCACGACCAGAGTGACAAAATATATTTAAACGTCCATCTGAATGTCGAACACCCCTGTTGTCGTTACGTGGAAGACGATCAAATCTTGTCTGTACTGTCGATTCAAAGTAAAATGAGCAGAATGTTGAAATTTCTTGGATGATATACGATTCAGATATTGATCCTTCAACAGCTGCGGTGTTCTTTACTTTTTTCTTCAGACGATTCATGTATCTTTCAAATAAGTACATCTAACGATATTGAACGGGGCCACCAACTCGTGCCTCGTATGCCAAGTGTATCGGTAGATGCTCCATCGAGTCAAAAAATGCAGGAGGGAAAAACTGCTCCAGCTTGCATATGATTTCAACAATATTATTTTCAAGTGTTGACATATCTTCGACTCGAAGGACATTTGCACAGATGCTTCTAAAAAACATACTTAATTCAGTCAACGGACCCCAAATATTATCAGGTAGAAGATCTCGAAATGCGATCGGAAGTAATCTTTGCATGAATACATGATAATCATGGCTCTTCATCCCTGATATTTTGCAATCATCGACGTTCACACATCGAGATAAGTTTGAAGCATATCCATCGGGTAATCTGAGTTCTTTTACCCATTGACAAACATCTTTGATCTGTTGTTTATTTAACACATATAGGGCCTTCGGTTTCAGATATCGTCCGTTGACCTCTTGTAACTCCAACTCTGGTCTTTTACAAAGTATTTTCAGATCATATCGGGCTTTGACATTATCTTTAGTTTTTCCAGAAATATCCATCAAAGTGTTGAAAATATTATCAAACACATATTTTTCAATGTGCATGACATCTAAATTATGTCGAATCAATAATGAACTCCAATAGGGCAATTCCCAAAAGATACTTTTTTTCACCCAGTTGTGTGTTTGGCCAAAACCTGACACTCTTTCATTGCGACCAAATACTATATCTGGAAGTGCTGAAACACGTGCTAACATTTGTTCACCAGACAACATCGGTGGTGGCCCATCTCTTTCGACTCTGCCCTTAGTAAATTTATTACGATTCCTTCGATACTGGTGATTAACCGGTAGGAATCGACGATGACAATCAAAGAATGAGATTTTTCTTCCGTTCTGAAGACTGATTGATTTAGAGTGTTCCATACAATACGGGCAAGAGAGTCGGCCGTGAGTGCTCCAACCCGACAACATGTCGTACGCGGGGAAATCATTGATTGTCCACAAGACCGCGACCTTTAAATTGAAGTTTTGCTTCCGATGACAATCATAAGTGACAGCTCCCTCAGTCCACAATGTTTTCAATTCATCTATCAAGGGTCTGAGAAATATGTCAATTTCTTTTCGCGGACCCTTAGGACCCGGAATAATCATCGAAAGATAAATAAATTCATCTTTCATGCACATTGACGGTGGCAAATTATAAACTGTCAGCAGCACTGGCCAAACTGAATAAGGAGTTGCAGAATGTCCAAACAGATTAAAACCATCTGTGCACAATCCCAATATGATATTTCTAGTATCCCTAGCAAATGAAGGATAACATGTATCCAAATGTTTCCATGCTTCACTGTCAGATGGATGAGTCATTATTGTATCATCACGACTTCTTGCATGCCAACTCATGTAGGGGGCTGTCTTTTCCGACATGAATAATCTTTGAAGCCTCGGTGTTAGTGGAAAATACCGAAGCACCTTAAACGGGATATTTTTCTGTCAGACCGATTTCTTCTCCTTATAACGAGGGTGTTGACATACAGGGCATTTATCCAACTGCACATTTTCTTTATAATATAAAATGCAGTTATTTTGGCACGCGTGTATTTTTTCGTACCCAAGCCCCAATTTTCTCATTAGCTTTTTAGTCTTATAAAAAGTAGGCTCAAACTTGTTATCAGTAGGCAGCATTCCATTAATCAATCCAGCAATCCGATCATACGCAACTCCGCTGATATTACAATCGGCCTTGATGTTTAAGAGCTGTGTCATTGCTGAAAACCTAGTGTATTTAGGACAATTCTCATACAAAGGTTCATCGGCAGCTTTCAACATCTCGTAAAATTCTGCAGCTTCTTTATTCGGTAATTCAATCTCTACCGCAGCCCCTACTTCTGTGATATCAACCGCTGTAGTATCTGGTGGGACTGATGTCTGAAGAACTGGCCGATCAACATTATCATTCAGGCGGAATTGACCCCCAAGACTATCAAGTATCATAGTTCTATAGGGATTACATTGACCGGATGAAGAAGCACCAACAAAGGAAGATTCACCATATGTCTGAACGACAGGATTGCTCGACGTCCCGACTTCGCGTGACTCCCCGTGACAAGTCCATAGAAAATATCTTGGTGCAAATCCTTTGCTATATAGATGCAGAGTGACAGTCTCCCGATCCAAAAATCGTCCATTTGAACAAATGCGGCACGGACATCGGATTTGATCACCCATGCTAACGAAATTCCGATTCGAATAGGCGAAATTTAGGAAGTACGTTACGCCTAATCGAAACTCATTCGTTAAAGCTCCACGATCAAGACGTCGGTACATCCAACTTCGATCAGCCGACATGATTCTGTCAATCAATGACAATTTCTTTGGTTAATGTCTTTAGGTGAGATTGTCCTATTCCATTCGGGATTTATGTTATTCGTACTGCACTTACGTTTTTATTTTAACTGTTAACTAATTATTCTAAATTTCGACAGCATCTCCCTACAGTTCTCCGAATACGCATATCATCTGGGCGCGTATCGGAGAACAAGAGAGATGTTGCCGAATTTTAGAATAATTAGTTAACAGTTAAAATAAAAACGTAAGTGCAGTACAAATAACTATATTCCCAAATTGTCCAATCAGGGACAATTCAAGAATTGTACGTCGTATAAAAGATCATCTACTTCTTTTACACGAACATACAATTCCCGAACGGATCTAAGGTTTTGCTAAATCATATCCGATTCGTCGATGCGTACGTGAAACATATCAACTCGTCGGATGGATGATTATTTTCTAAATGTTTCGAGACAGTTCGAGTCCATATTGGACGATTTCGGCGCGCGTCCGAAGTGGACGATTCCGGCGCGAGTGCGAATTGGACAATTCCGGCGCGCGTCCGAAGTGGACGATTCTGGCGCGAGTCTGAATTGGACGATTCCGGCGCGCGTCCGAAGTGGACGATTCCAGCGCGAGTCCGAATTGGACGATTCCGGTGCGCGTCTGAAGTGGACGATTCCGGCGCGCGTCCGAAATTAATCTAAACCCTAATAATTAATCGAACAAATTAAACAATTAATCTAAACAATTAATTAACAATAATAAAACAATTAATTAACAATTATAAAACAATATAATATATATATATAATTATAAATTCCGGCGCCGGAGTCCACCCTCCGGCGCCGGCGTACAGTGGCCGGACACACTGTCCGGCCACTGTACAAGGTCCGGCGGCAGCCATCGGCCGACCGCCGCCGGCCGAAACCCTAGAAATAGGGTTTCGGTCGGATTGATTCCCGCCGGCCGCAACGGGAAGAGACGGCCGGTCAGCGAGGCATACCTGAACAAGTCGGCAGCAACGGGAGGAGGAAGAGGCGTCGTCGGCGTCGGCAGCAGCGGCGGCGAGAAGCGAGAGCGGCGGCGGCGGCAGCAGCGGGAGGAAGAAGGGTCGGGCGCGACTGGTGCCCTATATAAACTTATCAGCAACGGCTCACTCGCCCGTTAGAAAGCCGTTGCTGATAAGTTATCATCAGCAACGGCTCACTTATCCGTTAGCAAGCCGTTGCTGATAATTAAAATATCAGCAACGGCTCGCCTTTCCGTCAGAAAGTCGTTGCTGATAATTAAAATAATCTGCAACGACTCGGGTGTCCGTTAGAACGCCGTTGCAGATACAAATATCTGCAATGGCTCGGGCGGCCGTAAGAATGCCGTTGCAAATAGCAACGGCTTGAGCAGCCGTTGCTGATAGCCGTTGCTGATAGCCGTTGCTGAAGACCAAGTTTCTAGTAGTGAAAGGATGCTTTTTGCTCGATGAATGTGGACCTGGTCAGGAGAGGTGATGCTGACAATGGGTACGGGGTGGATTCCGAGGGTGTCCTGAGATTCAAGGATAGGATAGCGGTGCCCGACATGGCGGAGGTCCATAGACAGGTGCTGGAGATGGCCCACCGTTCCACCTACACCATGCATCCGGGGGCCACAAAGATGTACCGGGATTTGAGGCAGCATTACTGGTGAAAATGAATAAAGAGAGAAGTGGCACAGTTCGTGTCTAAGTGTGGTCTGCCAGTAGGTAAAGACTGAGCACTTGAGGCCTGCAGGGTTATTGCAGAATTTGGAGGTGCTAGAGTGGAAATGAGAGAAAGTCACTATAGATTTTGTTACAGGCTTATCGAGATCAGGGAAGGAAAATGATTCCATCTAGGTAGTGGTGGACCGGTTAATCAAGTCGACACATTTTATTCCAGTGAAGACTACCTTCACTGCTGAGCAGTATGCAGGACTGTTTCTGGACCGCTTTATCGCATATCATGGGATCCCAGTAATGATTATATCTGATTAGGGTACTCAGTTCACCGCTTGGTTCTAGTAGTCTTTCTAGAGGCTTTGAGCATGCAGGTTCGGTTTAGCACTGTTTCCACCTTCAGACGGACGAGCAATTCGAGAGGACCATTCAGACACTGGAGGATATGCCGAGGGCCTACGTTCTAGACTTGGAGGGCGGTTGGAAGAGACATCTACCCCTGGTTAACTTCGCCTATAATAATAGCTACCAGAATAATATCGGTATGGCACCGTTTAAGGCCTTGTACAGGCACAGATTCAGGTCGCCCGTAGAATGGTTTGAGGCTAGCGAGTCTCAAATGTTAGGTCTAGATCTGGTTCATGAGGCAGTTGAGAAGGTAAAGCTGATTAAGGAACAACTTTTGGCAGCGCATAGTCGTCAGAAAATGTATGCATATGGTGAAGCTCAAGACTTGGAATTTTAGGAAGGGAATTTGGTTTTCCTAAAGGTGTCTCCTATGAAGGGAGTTGTTCGTTTTGGAAAAGGAGGGAAACTAAGCCCCAGATTTATCGGGTCTTTCCTGGCCTATCTTGCGACGTAGAGGTGTGGTTGCTTATGAGTTGGCCTTACAGCCTAGCATGGACATGGTTCACCTGATCTTCCATGTGTCCATGCATGTTAAAGCGGTACGTTCGAGATGAGTCTCATATTCTTGATGCTGCTGCGGTCGAGATTGATCCGACAGTTTCATATGAAGAAAAGTCTATTGAGATTCTGGACAGGCAAACAAGAAAGTTGAGATCTCGAGAGGTTCCCCTAGTAAAGTCCACTGGGAGCATCACTCTGGTCAGGAGGCTACTTGGGAGGTTGAGCGTGACGTAAAGGAAAAATATCCCCATCTTTTTGATGTCGTGGTGAGTTTCTTCTTTTACTTAAAAATTCGGGGATGAATTTTCTTTAACCAGGGTAGATTTTTATAACCAAAATTGATTATATTTATTTGGTTGCATAGCAAGAAAGCAAGGGCTTAAATTGAGCGAGCTAGCAGAGTTTCGGGTCGGAATTTGGTGATTTTTTAATTTATAAAAAAATTTATAATTATTATTCATACAAATTGGTATGTCACGGTACGATGAGAGTAGACCTTGAGACGAACTCAACGATTCGATCAGAATTCAAATCGGACTTAAAATGAACCTATAAGGAGTTGTCAATCTCGTCAGAGGCGATCGTCGGGAAAATCCAATAGCATCTCTTCATTCTCCTTCCCTTCAATCGGTGAGTGGTTTATCTTCTTCCTTGTTCTTGGATTCTAGCAGCCCCCCTAGAAGTTCTTGTGTGGATTTGACGTCCTGAATCCTAGGTCCTTGGTGAATCCATCTATGTTTCAACTTTATTCCTTACTACCACATGATTTCTTATAATTTCTGTATAGTTCTTGTGGATTCTTATAATTTCTGTATAGTTCTTGTGGATTCTTGGGGTGTGTCGCCCTTTATTCTTGAGTATGTCTTGTTCCTAATCTATATTATGATCTTTAGGCTTAATTAATCGAATGATAGGTATTTTTGTGGCCCTTGTAATATGTCCCTTCTTCACCTTGGCTTTGGGCTGCCGTCGCCCCATTGCGACAGCAGTGGGGCTGCTGTTGTAGGCGGGGAGGCCTCCGCGGCATTCCACCGGCGCCGGAGGCGGCGGGAGATTCCAACTGGACCGACAAAAGGTGATCGATGGCGGCCAAGCGACCGGCCAGCGAGGATCTGTGAGGCGAAGGGGGGGGAGGGGTCAGCGGGTTGGCGAGTCGAGTGGGGTGTCGAGCGAAGAGTTTATTTGTTTATTTTATTAAATAACTAATTAAGAGAGTTGTATCGTTAGAAATATGTCTGTATGTGTAAATTAATGGGATATATTTGAAGTTGATCTTAGAACATCAAATGAGATCGAGTTAAATATGAAAATTATAGGATTTCGTGTTCTGAACGCGATGGTGGTGTCCGATTTCTGATTGGAGGTCGTTTGATAGTCCTTTCGAATATTTGTCAGTATTAATTGAGATGAGTAATATATTAGTTCTAGCTAATTTCGATATCCCCTAGCTGCACAAATTAGGCCTTCACTTGATTTGATATCATCACATTTAGACTCTATTTAACTTAGTCGATTCTCTCCTCAAATTGTAGTATTTAATTCCAACTATTACATTTATGCAAATTTAATCTCATGAAGTTCCTTAATATGAGTTGCTTTCCTGCGCATGTACTGTTGTAAATAACCTCATGGGGGTGTTATATTTACTTCTTTTACTTCTACATAAAAAAATGGTTGGTTGATTTGTGTATGTCTGGGTGTGTTGCGGGTGTGGACCGGGAAGCTCGTCAGCCGCCACACTGACGATCGACCTGGGTGGCGTGAGCGGGAAGTACACTGAGACAAAGCAATGATCGGTGCCTGACTCGTAAGACCGACGGGTCCCTGGATTATTGGACTGACGGGTCCCTGGGTATTGGACCGACGGGTGTAAACTTATGGATGGTTGCACTTGATGAATGTTCTATTCCTTATGATTGGTGATTATGCATAATTATTTTAGCACATGTTAATATACTGGTCTATAAATCATTTACCTGCTGTTTGAATTACTGGACATGGTTATTGAGGATTAAGCCACTCACTAAGTCTTAGTTGGACTTACTATTTATATATTGTATTTTTTTTCAACACTAGGACGTGATCAAATAGGTATTGGGACGCAGTAGCGTAGTTAGTGACGATGGGGACAGCGGATCCATCGGAGGATGTATACCCAAGTTTGTAGGGTCTTTTTGTTTTTATTTAGTCACATGAGTCGGCGTTGGATTCGTTTTTCGCATTTAAATGATAAACCCTATTCTTAGTTAACTGGATTTGTTTTAGGGAGTCTTGGACATTTATTGGCTTCGGAATCCTATTGAGATTTTGTTTGATTAAATATTAATGATAGAAAGATAGTTTCTATTTTATGAAATTGTTCAGAATTTTCGTATTGTTGTTTTTTTTCTTAGTTGGGTTAGGCTCCGGGGTACGTGTAGTACTCTGGCCGATCATGCCCGGGTTTTGGGGTGTGACAATATATTTATTAAACAATTAGCACATATATTTTAATGAGTCTATATGCACTGTAGTAAAATGTTTTGTTATCAACGAATTAAAATCATTAGCATCAATTTTAATTTAATAAACTAGAACTAATTAACTTAAAACCAGCGGTTATAATTTCATCATCTTCCCATCTCTGCGCGCATCTTCTCCTCTTCGTATCTTGTCTGCCACCCGTATTGGAACCCTCTTTTCTCTTCCCATTCCCCTCCCGATCTCCATTCTTCCCATTCTCGATCTCCCAATTTGCCCTGATCTACACCGATCTGTTGATCCATCGATGCATCTCCATCAAGGAACGACGGAAACCACTTACCGCCTGAAGGCACCATGAAGTCATTATCGCATACATATCCCATTCCTGATCTCCCGATCTGCCCTAATCTGCACCATTTGTTGATCCATTGATGCATCTCCAACAAGGAACGACGGGAGCCACTTACCGTCCAATGACACCATGAATTAAGGTCAAAGGGCTGGGCCGCATGATATGTCTATGGCAGTGGTTTCCAAGCGCTCTCTTCTAGTAATGGTGGCACATTTGGCTCTACTCTAAAAAACTCGACCGGAGGAGCCTGTGGGGTAGCAGCTTCCCGACGATTTCTTCCAGCATTGGCGGTGCATTTGTTTCTACTCTAAAAAGTTCGATCTTCTCATAATCGCTCCGAGCCGCAGTATCTACCTCTAGGATCCAATTGGAGACATCCATCGAAGGAACTGCTTGCGGTTGCGGCGGTGCCTCGGGTACCAGAACATGCAAGCGAAGAGACGGACGAAGCCCTTGATGTGGCCGGAAGGTTAGCGAAAGGACAACGTGATTGTGTCTGCCGAAGCCGCAGGGAGCGAGGAGAGGGGGATGCGCTCCAAAATGGCTCCGCTGGCGCCGCGACGAAAGGGTAAGCGAGGCGCAAGGATTTGGATGGTGAGGTGGAACCAGGGTCGCTGAGGAGGCGGTAGGGGAGTCACATGGGGATGCTCATCAAATAGATGCAGGAGAAGGAGGGGTGATCCATTGGGGAGAAGGAGAAGAAGATGGAGGGTAGAGATTAGAGAAGGAGAATAAGAGGGTAAGACAGACGGATTAGGTAAAAGAGAAGGAGAAGAGGGGGAAAATTAAAAGAACAATGGGCTGTAGGCGGCTGCCGTGCTGCGAAATGAACCGGGAAAATGAAAAAAGAAAATAAATAATAGTCGGAAATTAAAAAAAATAAGAAAGGAAAATAGAAAATGAAGAATGAATATAGATTAATGGGAAATTTTCAAAAAAATCTATAACTTTTTATATAGTTATCCATTTTTGTTGAAATCTTTTCCATTGAGAAGATAATTCAAAGGGTACGTTAACTAGTATTTGTTGAGATTTTTTAATAGTCTATTTTGTATATTTAAGAGTGTACTTATGATTTATATGTGGTATAAGTTTGTGCACACATGCCAATTTCAATTGAAACATTTTTATTTTAAAAATAATGAAAGAATATATTTTATTGGTATTTTTTGATAATTTTAGAAAAATAATATTGTGTGTAGTAAAATTTACTAAGTGTTGTGTGTGATTACTAATGTTTTATTGATATTTTTTAAAAAGGGAATAGGAAAGGTGACGAGAGAGAAGAAAATAGAAGCAAAAATAAAGTGTAGAAACGGAAGAGAAAATAGTGGGGGCACCAATTCTAAGGGGGCAAAAATACTCGCCTAAAATTTTGGCAATCTTTTTATTTTAAAAAAAATATTTTACCATCTATGACACATGTAATTTATTATAATAAATAATTTTATGTCTATGACAAATATATTATTGCAAATAGTTGCCACAAAATATCATGACAAAGTTACGATAAAAATATTGTCGCAAACGCTTGTGGCGAAAAATTTATCGCAAACGCAAGCCACGTTAAAATATTCTGAATTAGTGGCAAAATATGTTGTCATAAATTTAAAAGACTATAAATTTTAAACTTTGACTCAATTATTAGTGGCAAACATAATGACAAAATTAGAAAAATTATCACAAATTGTTCGATCTTATACTTATAGCCATAAAAATAATTTTACCATAAATTTCATTGCTGATTACACCTTTTGTGACCAATTGTTGTTGGCTATTCCAAAATTTTATTACAAATTCTTGTTTTTTTTATAGTGGTAGGACTATTCCAAAATGCTTTGAAGGCTGCCATCATGGAACAAACCTTGTACCCGATTTTATTGTTAAACTAAATAAATGGAAATTAAGCGAACCTAGAAAATTGCTGGTGAGAAATACAAATTTCATATGCAAAAGAAAATCAATAGTTGCTCGATGAAGAAAAAAATTAAATTACTACACTTAAACCTGAAACTTACAAGTATTGATATGTAAGACAAATCAACATATTGCGCTGAATTTTGGGTGATGATGCTTTAAAGCTCAATCAATATCATACTCATAAAAGTACAAATCCTAAACCAAAAATCACTACAAGAAATGTGATAATCAGCGACAGCATCAGCAACGACCGCCCACGCTGTTGGATTGACTCACGACATTCCTATGGCCGCTCAAGCCGTTGCAGATGTGATATATCTGCAATGGCTTATCTACGATCGCTCGGGCCGTTGCTTACAAGTCGATGGCGAGAATGCGGCACACAAATGAAATAACTTATTAGCAACGACGTTACAAAGGTCGCTTCAGTCATTGCTAATGATATTACCACATTAACGACGGCTTACTTACGACTTCTGCAAATTTCATATGCAAAAAAAAAAATCAGTAGTTGTTAAATGAAGAAAAAAACTAAATTACTTCGCTTAAACCTAAAACTTACAAGTATTGAAGTATAAGTAAGACAAATCAACATATTACGTTGAATTTTGGGCGACAATGCTTTAAAGCTCAATCGATATCATACTCGTAAAATTACAAATCCTAAACCAAAAATTTACTATAGAAAGAAAGCAAATTTATGGTCAAGATTGAAGTAGCATCGATGGTAACCAAGCATGATAGAAAACCTCAACCTAAGAAATGCCTAATATAAGTTCAACCGAGAGCCCTAATCAATTGCCGAGTCATTTGGGCCGATAGAGATAGGCAACGAAGCAACGAAGAATGTGACCTAAGAAGTGGTGGAGCACGAGGCAAGCCGGAGATGAAGATGAACAACCGATCGCTGCGGAGGGCGACGAAGAACGATGATAACTGATTAATTATAGATGGTGGGAAGGACACCCAAATCCATAAAAGGAAATTAAAATTAATATAACCCAGGAGCAAAGGTTCAATTTATTGATCATTTGATAGGTTTGATAAAATTATTTTTTTTAATAATATGTTTTTATATTAAATAATTTAATTTATACATTTTATATTTTAGTGCATCAATAAAAAAATACATTTTATAAAAATAACAAATTTAAACCATATAAACATATATAAATGAGTAAAAATAATATAATTTTTAGTTAAATTATTTTATTAATTTTAAATAGATTCTTTTTTCAACTTTCAAAAATCATTTTAGCAAATTTGAAATAGAAAGGGTTAACAATTATTAAAATTTACTTGCCATGAAACACTATTTTACTAATTAAACATGTCAAAATTTGAAACACAAACACAATATATTTATTAAACAATTAATAACACAATTAGCACATATATATATATATATATATATATATATATATATATATTAATGAGTCTATACGCCCCATAGTAAAATGTTTCGTTACCCACGAATTAAAATCATTAGCATCAATTTTAATTTAATAAACTAGAACTAATTAACTTAAAATCGGCAGTTATAATTTCTACAGAAAGTTGTAATTCTCATGAATTAACTTTTCATGTGTATTTCTTGGGAAGTACCTAAAAAGTGTTTGGTTGACAAAAATTAATTCATATGAAGTGTAACTTTTCACCTACAACATATTTGGTTGAAATGAGTACTTCCGAGGAAGTACATATGAAATGACCAATATATCCTTCTTTATTGATAAATCTTCTTTTATAAATTGATATTTTAATTTATATGTATTAGTATATATGAAAAGAAATAAATTTTATTTGTAAATTAATATTTTAACACACATATATATATATATATTATATAATATATATTTTTTACATATATAATTAATATAATATATACTTTATTATATAGAAAAATAATTTTTATTTGTAATTAATATGAAAAATTACATATTTTACTAAATAAAATAAAATAAATATGTGAAAAATTCAAGAATTATTTAATCTCGTAATGTTGATAATATAAATCACAAATTCCATATTAAATGCAAATGTTTGGCCAATATTGGTTTTTTCTTTCAAATATAATGCATGAAGTACAAGTGTACAACTTACCTAGGGCTCCCTAGGTAAGTTACTTCTTGTGTTTTGTAGAAAATTGCACTATAGGGAAGTTGTACTTCTTGCATTTTGCAGGAAGTGTGTCAATCAAACAAGAGGTCTTTTTGCTATTTTCTAGAAAGTACAACTTCCTACAGGAAGTTGTGTGAACCAAACAAACGAGGTCATCATCTTCCCATCTCAGCGCACATCTTCTCCTCTTCGTATCTCGTCTGCCGCCTCTATTGGAACCCTCTTTCCTCTTCCCATTCCCCTCCCGATCTCTATTCTTCCCAATCCTGATCTCTTGATCTGCCATGATCTACTCCGATCTGCAATGATGAGCATCGATCCATCGATGCATCTCCAACAAGGAACGATAGGAACCACTTATCGTCCGACGACACCATGAAGGTCATCATCGCATACAGATCCCTTCCCGATCTGCATCGATATGTTGATCCATCGATGCATCTCGAACAAGGAACGACGAGAACCACTTACCTTCCTAGGCACCATTGAAAGAAATAGTGCCACTGAGCCAATCACATGTTGATGTGTAGATAACTATTTATTGTTAATGAATAATATGAGACACCTTTTCATCATATGATGCATCTATATTTTGTATATATTAGATCATGATGAACCCCATGAAATCGGGCAACTGATTCTAAGGCCATAATGAGATCATGCTAATGAGACTTGGAATCCAGATGCCCCTGTTCTAAATTTCCCAGACATAGGATCACCAATTAGGGGATTGATGATTCCGGATAGACTGATGCACTTGGTACATGTTTTATACGATAAGGGTAGCTAATCTCATAGTTACCTATAAGTCGTCATTAATGTATAAGTGTAGGTGCTCATTAGGGAATGAGTTCACTGAACGGAGCTGCATGAGGAACTCAGAATGGAATCCTTACATGAGTGTCAATGGGATGTTCCTCGGGTGATATTAGGTGCAAGCAGTCCTTGGACCTGAGGTTGTCACGGTTGCCTTGTGAGTGACAACTCATTGCTTTGGTTTTATCCCTACATGGTCATCAGCGTCATGTGCCAGATATTACTGAGCATGGGGAAACATTCATAGAGGTAGGTGAGCAACCAACATGAAATCGGTTACTCCTAGTGAGAGGAGATAACGTCCTATGTGTCCCTACAAGTGTCGACACGGGAATCTCTGGCCAGAGTAGACATGAAAGTCAGGAAGATGTTTCTGACGTTTCATTATTGAGACGATATTTTGGCGAGTGAAATACATATGAATCAGTATTAGAGTTTGACACTTCTTTCGTACCCTAGTCGACATCGGGACGTTGTAACCAGGGACTTAGTTGCACGGTAACTAATCATCGAAGGGCGTTCGATCCCTGTAGATTTAACCTCACACTATCCGGGTAGTCATGATACGTTGCTAGACGTCAATCTTGACTTGTGAGTGGAGTCTCTCACGACCACACTAAAGGGGTTTTAGTGGTGGCTCGTAAGATTCAAATAGAAGTCGTTCTATCAAATCTGACTCTCCGTTATGCACAACTCATTGCTAGCTTAATGTGGGGCCCAATGGGTCACACACAACAAGCTAACCTCATAACAGACCTTATGAGATAAAGTCCGAATGCGGCACTATATGTCTACTAGCATGGACATACTGCAACACGATCACGGATATCGTTTACAAACATAATAGGAAAGATATTTTCTATAGGAATGAATATGCGAGGAAGGAGTTCACCGGTAACCCTAATTTGTAGGGTATCCCTAAATTGTAGGGATTGCCACATGATAAATCTTAATTAATAATAATTTAATTTATAGAGATAAATTAAAGTTTATATTTAGTTGAATTTAATTAATTTTGAATTAATTATAAATCCATTAAATATAAATTATTGTTTTGTAGGCAAACCTCGAAATTTTGAATTCCGGTGAGAGGATTTAAAAAGGGGGGGTCCACCATGGGGCCATCTACTCACCTTATAAATAGATGGCCTAACCTCCTTTGAGAGAGGTTAAGCAAACTTGTTAGAGTTCTTGGAGAGGAGCAAATTCTTGGATTCTTGAGAAGCTTTTTGAAGACCAAGACTCCAAAGAGCTCCTCTTGATCTCCATGGGTGGTCGACCATCAAGATCCTCCTTCCCGGGTTTGTGAAGCCGATTTGGAGGTCTCTTCCTCTTGGGTGTGTCATCTCCTTCATTCTCTTGGAGGAGTCAAAGGAGGACATCGAGGTATTCCTTCATCTTCCTCCTCGTTCCATGGTTTTCTCATCCCCTCTTCATTCCTTTTGGTGCTCAGTTCTTGGTGGAAGGGCCGGCTTCCCCTAGGTGCATTTTGGAGTTGAGTTTCCATCTCCGTTGAGCCACAACAGGTCTTGGTGTTCGTTGTCCCTTGGTTGCGAGGTGTTTGGTGTGGAACTTCCTTGGAGGACGTGCGCTTGGACATCTTGAAACGGGGATAGGGGGCAGCCTTGTCATCCGCAGTATAAGGTATATCATCTCTTTATGTCGACTTGATTCCATCTAGGTAGTGGTGGACCGGTTAATCAAGTCGACATATTTTATTCCAGTGAAGACTACCTTCACTGCTGAGCAGTATGCATGACTGTTTCTGGACCGCTTTATCGCATATCATGGGATCCCAACAATGATTATATCTGATCAGGGTACTCAGTTCACCGCTTGGTTCTAATAGTCTTTCCAGAGGCTTTGAGCATGCAGGTTCGGTTTAGCACTGTTTCCACCCTCAGACAAACGAGCAATTCGAGAGACCATTCAGACACTGGAGGATATGCCGAGGGCCTGCGTTCTAGACTTGGAGGGCGGTTGGAAGAGACATCTACCCCTGGTTAACTTTGCCTATAATAATAGCTACCAGAGTAATATCGGTATGGCACCGTTTAAGGCCTTGTACAGGCATAGATTCAGGTCTCCCGTAAGATGGTTTGAGGCTAGCGAGACTCAAATGTTAGGTCTAGATCTAGTTCATGAGGCAGGTGAGAAGGTGAAGCTGATTAAGAAACAACTTTTGGCAGCGCATAGTCGTTAGAAAATGTATGCATATGGTAAAGCTCAAGACTTGAAATTTTAGGAAGGGAATTTGGTTTTCAAAGGTGTCTCCTATGAAGGGAGTTGTTCGTTTTGGAAAAAGAGGGAAACTAAGCCCCAGATTTATTGGGTCTTTCCCTATCTTGCGACGTAGAGGTGTGGTTGCTTATGAGTTGGCCTTACAGCCTAGCATGGACAGGGTTCATCCAATCTTCCATGTGTCCATGTTAAAGCGGTACGTTCGAGATGAGTCTCATATTCTTGATGCTGCTGCGGTCAAGATTGATCCGACAGTTTCATATGAAGAAAAGTCTATTGAGATTCTGGACAGGCAAACAAGAAAGTTGAGATCTCGAGAGGTTCCCCTAGTAAAGTCCACTGGGAGCATCACTCTGGTTAGGAGTCTACCTGGGAGGTTGAGCGCGACGTAAAGGAAAAATATCCTCATCTTTTTGATGTCGTGGTGACTTTCTTCTTTTACTTAAAAATTCGGGGATAAATTTTCTTTAACCAAGGTAGATTGTTATAACCAAAATTGATTATATTTATTTGGTTGCATAGCAAGAAAGCAAGGGCTTAAATTGAGCGAGCTAGTAGAGTTTCGGGTCGGAATTTGGTGATTTTTTAATTTATAAAAAAAATTATAATTATTATTCATACAAATTGGTATGTCACAGTACGATGAGAGTAGACCTTGAGACGAACTCACGATTCTATCAGAATTCGAATCGGACTTAAAATGAACCTATAAGGAGTTGTCAATCTCGTCAGAGGCGATCGTCGGGAAAATCCAATAGCATCTCTTCATTCTCCTTCCCTTCAATTGGTGAGTTGTTTATCTCCTTCCTTGTTCTTGGATTCTAGCAGCCCCCTAGAAGTTCTTGTGTGGATTTGACGTCTTGAATCCTAGGTCCTTGGTGAATCCATCTATGTTTCAACTTTATTCCTTACTACCACATGATTTCTTATAATTTCTGTATGGTTCTTGTGGATTCTTGGGGTGTGTCGCCCCTTATTCTTGAGTATGTGTTGTTCCTAATCTATATTATGATCTTTAGGCTTAATTAATCGAATGATAGGTATTTTTGTGGCCCTTGTAATATGTCCCTTCTTCACCTTGGCTTTGGGCTGCCGTTACCCCATTGCGACAGCAGTGGGGCTGCCGTTGTAGGCGGGGAGGCCTCCGCGGCATTCCACCGGCGCCGGAGGCGGCGGGAGATTCCAGCTGGACCGATGGAAGGTGATCGATGGCGGCCAAGCGACTGGCTAGCGAGGATCTGTGAGGCGAAGGGGGGGGGAGGGGTCAGCAGGTTGGCGAGTCCAGTTGGGTGTCGAGCGAAGAGTTTATTTGTTTATTTTATTAAATAACTAATTAAAAGAGCTGTATCGTTTGAAATATGTCTGTATGTGTAAATTGATGGGATATATTTGAAGTTGATCTTAGAACGTCAAATGAGATCGAGTTAAATATGAAAATTATAGGATTTCGTGTTCTGAACGCGATGGTGGTGTCCGATTTCTGATTGGAGGTCGTTTGATAGTCCTTTCGAATATTTGTCAGTATTAATTGAGATGAGTAATATATTGGTTCTAGCTAATTTCGATATCCCCTAGCTGCACAAATTAGGCCTTCACTTGATTTGATATCATCACATTTAGACTCTATTTAACTTAGTCGATTCTCTCCTCAAATTGTAGTATTTAATTCCAACTATTACATTTATGCAAATTTAATCTCATGAAGTTCCTTAATATGAGTTGATTTCCTGCGCATGTACTGTTGTAAATAACCTCATGGGGGTGTTATATTTACTTCTTTTACTTCTACATAAAAAAATGGTTGGTTGATTTGTGTATGTCTGGGTGTGTTGCGGGTGTGGACCGGGAAGCTCGTCAGCCGCCACACTGACGATCGACCTGGGTGGCATGAGCGGAAAGTACACTGAGACAAATTAAGCAATGATCGGTGCACGACTCGTAGGACCGATGGGTCCCAGGATTATTGGACTGACGGGTCCCTGGGTATTGGACCGACGGGTCCCTTGGATCGGGAAGCTCGTCAGCACCACCACACCGACGACCGACCTGGGCGGCTTGATTTGATGGTTGGTTAATTTCATGATGTTTATATCTCGTTAAGATTTTTGATGTGTGCATTTCAGATATCATTTAAACTTATGGATGGTTGCACTTGATGAATGTTATATTCCTTATGATCGGTGATTATGCATAATTATTTCAGCACATGTTAATATACTGGTCTATAAATCATTTACCTGTTGTTTGAATTACTGGACATGGTTATTGAGGATTAAGTCACTCACTAAGTCTTAGTTGGACTTACTATTTATATATTGTATTTTTTTCAACACTAGGACGTGATCAAATAGGTATTGGGACGCAGTAGCGTAGTTAGTGACGATGGGGACAGCGGATCCATCGGAGGATGTATACCCAAGTTTGTAGGGTCTTTTTGTTTTTATTTTGTCACATGAGTCGGCGTTGGATTCGTTTTTCGCATTTAAATGATAAACCCTATTCTTAGTTAACTGGATTTGTTTTAGGGAGTCTTGGACATTTATTGGCTTTGGAATCCAATTGAGATTTTGTTTGATTAAAAATTAATAATAGAAAGATGGTTTCTATTTTATGAAATTGTTCAGAATTTTTGTATTGTTGTTTTTTTTCTTAGTTGGGTTAGGCTTCGGGGTACGTGTAGTACTCTGGCCAATTATGCTCGGGTTTTGGGGTGTGACAATATATTTATTAAACAATTAGCACATATATTTTAATGAGTCTATATGCACTGTAGTAAAATGTTTTGTTATCAACGAATTAAAATCATTAGCATCAATTTTAATTTAATAAACTAGAACTAATTAACTTAAAACCAGCGGTTATAATTTCATCATCTTCCCATCTTTGCGTGCATCTTCTCCTCTTCGTATCTTGCCTGCCGCCTGTATTGGAACCATCTTTTCTCTTCCCATTCCCCTCCCGATCTCCATTCTTCCCACTCTCGATCTCCCAATTTGCCCTGATCTACACCGATCTGTTGATCCATCGATGCATCTCCATCAAGGAACAACAGAAACCACTTACCGCCTGAAGGCACCATGAAGTCATCATCGCATACAGATCCCATTCCTGATCTCCCGATCTGCCCTAATCTGCACCATTTGTTGATCCATTGATGCATCTCCAACAAGGAACAACGGGAGCCACTTACCGTCCGACGGCACCATGAAGGTCAAAGGGCTGGACCGCATGATATGTCTGTGGCAGTGGTTTCCAAGCGCTCTCTTCTAGTAATGGTGGCACATTTGGCTCTACTCTAAAAAACTCGACCGAAGGAGCCTGTGGGGTAGCAGCTTCCCGACGATTTCTTCTAGCATTGGCGGTGCATTTGATTCTACTCTAAAAAGTTCAATCTTCTCAGAATCGCTCCGAGCCACAGTATCTGCCTCTAGGATCCAATCGGAGACATCCATCAAAGGAACTGCTTGCGGTTGTGGCGGTGCCTCGGGCAGCAGAACATGCAGGCGAAGAGACGGACGAAGCCCTTGATGCGGCCGAAAGGTTAGCGAAGGGACAACGTGATTGTGTCTGCCGAAGCCACAGGGAGCGAGGAGAGGGGGATGCGCTCCAAAATGGCTCCGCTGGCGCCGCGACGAAAGGGTAAGCGAGGCGAAAGGATTTGGATGGTGAGGGTGGATCCAGGGTCGCTGAGGAGGCGGTAGGGGAGTCACATGGGGATGCTCATCAAATAGATGCAGGAGAAGAGGGGTGATCCATTGGGGAGAAGGAGAAGAAGATGGAGGGTAGAGATTAGAGAAGGAGAATAAGAGGGTAAGACAGACGGATTAGGTAAAAGAGAAGAAGAAGAGGGGGAAAATTAAAAGAACAGCGGGCTGTAGGCGGCTGTTGTGCTGCGAAATGAACCGGGAAAATGAAAAAAGAAAATAAATAACAGTCGGAAATTTAAAAAAAATAAGAATGGAAAATAGAAAATGAATAATGAATATAGATTAATGGGAAATTTTCAAAAAAATCTATAACTTTTTATATAGTTATCCATTTTTGTTGAAATCTTTTCCATTGAGAAGATAATTCAAAGGGTTGTGAGATTTTTTAATAGTCTATTTTGTATATTTAAAAGTGTACTTATGATTTATATGTGGTATAAGTTTGTGCACACATGCCAATTTCAATTGAAACATTTTTATTTTAAAAATATTGAAAGAATATATTTTATTGGTATTTTTTGATAATTTTAGAAAAATAATATTGTGTGTAGTAAAATTTACTAAGTGTTGTGTGTGATTACTAATGTTTTATTGATATTTTTTAAAAAGGGAATAGAAAAGGTGACGAGAGAAAAGAAAATAGAAGCAAGAATAAAATGTAGAAACGTAAGAGAAAATAGTGGGGGCACCAATTCTAAGGGGGCAAAAATACCCGCCTAAAATTTTGGCAATCTTTTTATTGTAACAAAAATTATTTTACCATCTATGGCATACGTAATTTATCATCATAAATAATTTTATGTCTATGACAAATATATTATTGCAAATAGTTGCCACAGAATATCATGACAAAGTTATGGCAAAAATATTGTCGCAAACGCTTGCCACAAAATATCGTGATAAACTTGTGGCGAAAAATTTATCGCAAACGTTTGCCACGTTACAATATTTTGAATCAATGACAAAATATGTTGTCATAAATTTAGAAAACTATAAATTTTAAACTTTGACTCGATTATTAGTGGCAAACATAATGACAAAATTAGAAAAATTATCACAAATTGTTCGATCTTTTACTTATAACCATAAAAATAATTTTACCATAAATTTTCATTGCTGATTACACCTTTTGTGACTAATTGTTGTTGGCTATTCCAAATTTTATCACAAATTCTTGTTTTTTTGTAGTGGTAGGACTGTTCCAAAATGCTTTGAAGGCTGCCATCATGGAACAAACCTTGTACCCGATTTTATTGTTAAACTAAATAAATGGAAATTAAGCGATCCTAGAAAATTGCTGGTGAGAAATACAAATTTCATATGCAAAAGAAAATCAATAGTTGCTCGATGAAGAAAAAAAATTAAATTACTACACTTAAACCTGAAACTTACAAGTAAGACAAATCAACATATTGCGCTGAATTTTGGGTGATGATGCTTTAAAGCTCAATCAATATCATACTCGTAAAAGTACAAATTCTAAACCAAAAATCACTACAAGAAATGTGATAATCAGCGACGGCCATCAGCAACGACCGCCCACGCTGTTGGATTGACTCACGACATTCCTATGGCCGCTCAGGCTGTTGCAGATGTGATATATCTGCAATGGCTTATCTACGGTCGCTCGAGCCGTTGCTTACCAGTCGATGGCGAGAATGCGGCACACAAATGAAATAACTTATTAGCAACGACGTTACAAAGGTCGCTTCAGTCATTGCTAATGATATTACCACATTAACAACGACTTACATACGACTTCTGCAAATTTCATATGCAAAAAAAAAATCAGTAGTTGCTAAATGAAGAAAAAAACTAAATTACTTCGCTTAAACCTAAAACTTACAAGTATTGAAGTATAAGTAAGACAAATCAACATATTACGTTGAATTTTGGGCGACGATGCTTTAAAGCTCAATCGATATCATACTCGTAAAATTACAAATCCTAAACCAAAAATTTACGATAGAAAGATAGCAAATTTATGGTCATGATTGAAGTAGCATCGATGGTAACCAAGCATGATAGAAAACCTCAACCTAAGAAATGCCTAATATAAGTTCAACCGAGAGCCCTAATCAATTGCCGAGTCATTTGGGCCGATAGAGATAGGCAACGAAGCAACGAAGAATGTGACCTAAGAAGTGGTGGAGCACGAGGCAAGCCGGAGATGAAGATGAACAACCGATCGCTGTGGAGGGCGACGAAGAACGATGATAACTGATTAATTATAGGTGGTGGGAAGGACACCCAAATCTATAAAAGGAAATTAAAATTAATATAACCCAGGAGCAAATGTTGAATTTATTGATCATTTGATAGGTTTGATAAAATTATTTTTTTAATAATATGTTTTTATATTAAATAATTTAATTTATACATTTTATATTTTAGTGCCTCAATAAAACATACATTTTATAAAAATAACAAATTTAAACCAAATAAACATATATAAATGAGTAAAAATAATATAGTTTTTAGTTAAGTTATTATATTAATTTTAAATAGATTCTTTTTTCAACTTTCAAAAATCATTTTAGCAAATTTGAAATAGAAATGGTTAACAATTATTAAAATTTACTTGCCATGAAACCCTATTTTACTAATTAAACATGTCAAAATTTGAAACACAAACACAATATATTTATTAAACAATTAATAACACAATTAGCACATATATATTAATGAGTCTATATGCCCTGCAGTAAAATGTTTCGTTACCCCGAATTAAAATCATTAGCATCAATTTTAATTTAATAAACTAGAACTAATTAACTTAAAATCGACTGTTATAATTTCTACAGAAAGAAAGTTGTAATTCTCATGAATTAACTTTCCATGTGTATTTCCTGGAAAGTACCTAAAAAGTATTTCGTTGACAAAAATTAATTCATATGAAGTGTAACTTTTCACCTACAACATGTTTGGTTGAAATGAGTACTTCCGAGGAAGTAAATATGAAATGACCAATATATTCTTCTTTATTGATAAATCTTCTTTTATAAATTGATATTTTAATTTATATGTATTAGTATATATGAAAAAAATAAATTTTATTTGTAAATTAATATTGTAACATATATATATATATATATATATATATATATATATATGTGTGTGTAAAATATAATATATTTTTTACATATATAATTAATATAATATATACTTTATTATATAGAAAAATAATTTTTATTTGTAATTAATATGAAAAAATTACATATTTTACTAAATAAAATAAAATAAAATTAAATAAATATGTGAGAAATTCAAGAATTATCTAATCTCGTAATGTTGATAATATAAATTACAAATTCCATATTAAATGCAAATGTTTGGACAATATTGATTTTTTCTTTCAAATATAATGCATGAAGTACAACTTACCTAGGGCTCCCTAGGTAAGTTACTTCTTGTGTTTTGTAGAAAGTTGCACTATAGGAAAGTTGTACTTCCTACATTTTGCAGGAAGTGTGTCAATCAAACAAGAGGTCTTTTGGCTATTTTTTGGGAAGTACAACTTCCTACAGGAAATTGTGTGAACCAAACAAACGAGGTCATCATCTTCCCATCTCAGCGCACATCTTCTCCTCTTCGTATCTCGTCTGCCGCCTCTATTGGAACCCTCTTTCCTCTTCCCATTCCCCTCCCGATCTCCATTCTTCCCAATCCTGATCTCTCGATCTGCCATGATCTACTCTGATCTACATTGATGAGCACCAATCCATCGATGCATCTCCAACAAGGAACAATAGGAACCACTTATCGTCCGACGACACCATGAAGGTCATCATTGCATACAGATCCCTTCCCGATCTGCATCGATCTGTTGATCCATCGATGCATCTCGAACAAGGAACGACGAGAACCACTTACCTTCCTACGACACCATTGAAAGAAATAGTGCCACTAAGCCAATCACATGTTGATGTGTAGAGAACTATTTATGGTTAATGAATAATATGAGACATCTTTTCATCATATGCTGCATCTATATTTTGTATATATTAGATCGTGATGAACCCCATAAAATCGGGCAACTGATTCTAAGGCCATGATGAGATCATGCTAATGAGACTTGGAATCCAGATGTCCCTGTTCTAAATTTCCCAAACGTAGGATCACCAATTAGGGGATTGATGATTTCAGATAGATTGGTGCACTTGGTACATGTCTTATACGATAAGGGATAGCTGATCTTATAGTTACCTATAAGTCGTCATTAATGTACAAGTGTAGGTGCTCATTAGGGAATGAGTTCACTGAACGGAGCTGCATGAGGAACTCAGAATGGAATCCTTACATGAGTATCAATGGGATGTTCCTCGGGTGATATTAGGTGCAAGCAGTCCTTGGACCTGAGGTTGTCACGGTTGCCTTGTGAGTGACAACTCATTGCTTTGGTTTTATCCTTACATGGCCATCAGCGTCATGTGCCGGATATTACTGAGCATGGGGAAACATTCATGGAGGTAGGTGAACAACCAACATGAAATCGGTTACTCCTAGTGAGAGGAGATAACGTCCTATGTGTCCCTACAAGCGTCGACTCGGGAATCTCTGGCCAGAGTAGACATGAAAGTCAGGAAGATGTTTATGATGTTTTATTATTGAGACGATATTTTGGCGAGTGAAATACATATGAATCAGTATTAGAGTTTGACACTTCTTTCGTACCCTAGCCGACATCGGGACGTTGTAACCAGGGACTTAGTTGCACGGTAACTAATCACCGAAGGGCGTTCGATCCCTGTAGATTGAACCTCACACTATCCGGGTAGTCATGATACGTTGCTAGACGTCAATCTTGACTTGTGAGTGGAGTCTCTCACGACCACACTAAAGGGGTTTTAGTGGTGACTCGTAAAATTCAAATAGAAGTTGTTCTATCGAATCCGACTCTCCGTTATGCACAACTCATTGCTGGCTTAATGTGAAACCCAATGGGTCACACACAACAGGCTAACCTCGTAACAGACCTTATGAGATAAAGTCCGAATGCGACACTATATGTCTACTAGCATGGACATACTGCAACACGATCACGGATATCGTTTACAAACATAATAGGAAAGATGTTTCCTATAGGAATGAATATGCGAGGAAGGAGTTCACCGGTAACCCTAATTTGTAGGGTATCCCTAAATTGTAGGGATTGACACATGATAAATCTTAATTAATAATAATTTAATTTATAGAGATAAATTAAAGTTTATATTTAGTTGGATTTAATTAATTTCGAACTAATTATAAATCCATTAAATATAAATTATTGTTTTGTAGGCAAACCTCGGAATTTTGGATTCCGATGATTGGATTTAAAAGGGGGGGGGTCCACCATGGGGCCATCTACTCACCTTATAAATAGATGGGCTAACCTCCTTTGAGAGAGGTTAAGCAAACTGGTCAGAGTTCTTGGAGAGGAGCAAATTCTTGGATTCTTGAGAAGCTTTTTGAAGACCAAGACTCCAAAGAGCTCCTCTTGATCTCCATGGGTGGTCGACCATCAAGATCCTCCTTCCCGGGGTTGTGAAGCCGATTTGGAGGTCTCTTCCTCTTGGGTGTGTCGTCTCCTTCATTCTATTGGAGGAGTCAAAGGAGGACATCGAGGTATTCCTTCATCTTCCTCCTCGTTCCATGGTTTTCTCATCCCCTCTTCATTCCTTTTGGTGCTCGGTTCTTGGTGGAAGGGCTGGCTTCCCCTAGGTGCATTTTGGGGTTGAGTTTCCATCTTCGTTGAGCCACAACAGGTCTTGGTGTTCGTTGTCCCTTGGTTGCGAGGTATTTGGTGTGGACCTTCCTTGGAGGACGTGCGCTTGGACGTCTTGAAACGGGGATAGGGTGCAGCCTTGTCATCCGCAATATAAGGTATATCAACTCCTTCTATTCGTAAATTGAATTCTTTAAAGATTGCTAAAGTTGATCGCTGGTTTTGGAATGATTTGTATTTTTTTTAAAATCGTTTTTTCCGCTGTGCTTATTCATCCATTCCAACAACCATGAAGGTCATCATCGCATACAGATCCCTTCTATTTTTGTGGAAGCATAGTGCTTTTTTAAGGATAGGTCAAGTTGTTTTACACAAAGAATGTTAGGATGTCAAATTCTATTGTATTCATCATTGGTATTATTTGTATAAATCTTTTAATGCCATTAGAGTTCTGAAAATCACCTGATGGTACATTTGTCTTAATTATTTCAAAATCAACTACTCCTGAATATTCTGGATGTCACCTTCATATTTGGTTTGTGAAATATGTGATGCTGCTCTTTCTGTCCATTGCTTAGCGTCCTGCATGTTAATCTCTGCAGTTATTATGAAGCTGCTCTAGTAAGACTAAAGTAGGTTGTTTTCCTCGTGTTTTCATTTTTATTAAGAAAACCGATTTTGTTTTCATTCTGGTTTCGATTTAGTTTCATGAAAATACTGAACCAAACACATTTTCATAAGCAGTTTTGGTTTCAGTGAAACCGAAACCATGAAAACCAACTTGATTTCGCTAACCAAACAGGCCCTTATGATTTCTTCTTCTGTTGTATCAATAAATTGATCCAGAAATTCACCAACTTGAAACAGGGTTTATACGGATTTTGCTTGTCGTGGTCACGTTTTTCTTGTTGCCCTTTGTTCTCTCATGGAGTTGATGCTCGGGTACACAGGGTATGATCATGTAAACCTCTTCGACAGGCAACAAAAGTTTTTTTAGATAAAACATTTAAATATGTATCTGTAAAACATCTGAAATGAACATCTGCAGATATGTAGGTTGGGACTGAGAAAGAGACTGTTGGCTTTGATCTTCGACCTTCGGATGCCATTAATATGGCTCTTCGATGCAAGGTAAGATTTGTTTCTACCAGTAAGTTAAAGCTCGTCTTAAAACAATCACTTTACTGTGCAATAATAAGATTGTACGCATGGACCATGAAGTAGTCTAAATGCAAATGCAAGCTCAAGTTTTAAGTACAACACATTTGTGTTAATTAAAATCGGGCAAACTGCACCTTGTATTGGGCATCAATAACACTAGTACTTCTCTGTACTCATTCAGACACCCATACAAGTGAACAGACTTCTTGCATACAGTGATGGTGTGAGACTAGCTGAGTCGCCTAAACTAGTAGTGACAACTACTCCAGATGGCATTCTATCCATAGAACTTGATAGGTAAAAATATTGTAAATGCTTATCATGCTTTATATACTAGGACCAGAACAAGATGCGACAAATACTACTATTGAAGAAAATATATTTGTTTGTTTCTACTTTCCTAGATATGTGTATTAAAGAATATAAATGCATGAAAGACTTCAATCTTTTAGGAAAAGTAGTCATCTAATCAAATTTCAAATTTAGCATGGTATCAATGTAAGAGATCATGTTTCATCTTGTGAGTGTCGCAAACTCTTTCTTTTGAATACTAATTTACATTGCTAAAGTACCAACTTGATTTTTCTTTTTCTTTTTTTCTCATTTAGCTGAGATTTGATTTAAGCTATGTTAACTTTAGTTAAGATATAAATTGAGTTTTTTCCTACCAACTAAAACTTTTAGGATAAGTGATAACCTAACTAAACATTATAAAAGAAAAAGGTCATGAGTATGATACCTTCCTAGCTTATTTCTCTCTTTTTTTCTTCAAAATGTGGGCTAACCAACATCGTTTTTTTTTAAAATATATATATTTACAAGTACTCTAAATGACACTCTAAAACTTTTAAAATTTATTAATTTGCAGGTTTCATTTCTTTCCTTCCATTTTGAGTCATGTAACCTTGATAATTTGTTATTTTGATTATCACTATTTTAATTCAAGTTTCCAATTTTCGGAATTGGTTGTGTATGGTACCCCTTCTTGTTTCTATTAATGATCCAATTAATTATTAAAAAATGAATTACCTTGATAAAATATCTCATGTCTTTTGTTGTCACGCCCCAACTCAGGGTCACGTGACCGATCAGGATTTGTGAAAATACCCTGAAGCCTAACTCATGCAACAACCCACGCAGGTGAATATATGATAATGAGACTGAAAACATAAAATGCTATGAATCCACTGATATGAAATAAAACTTGTTCAAGGATAATACAAACTCCAAATGTCCACTAAACATAACAACTCTAGTGCATGAAAGAAAATCACTACACGACTACAACTCCAACTCACCTTGCTACGAGATCAATGATGTGGTTTGCCCCTCCAACTGCGCCATCCTCATCTAGCCATATCTCACTGGTTAGGCTCTACAAAACAAAAATAAATAAATCGTGAGTCCATGAGGAACTCAGTGAGTGGTTCTACTGAATCTCCACCTAAATCCCAAGGATAATAATATATATATAACGATATGAAATAATCAATCGAGATATAAACTTTTGGGATTTAAGTTACCACTTGGCCAACCGGCCAACCACACATCTCAAACCACTTGACCATAACCGACCACACAGTATAAATCACTCGGCCATGATCAACCATGCATAGGGTAACGTCACTCCGCCATATCCGGCCAAACATATCATTCCAAATAAATACAAAACCGATCTCTCTGTTGTTTTAAGTGCATGCATGGTACTCTCCTGCATGATATCATACTAGCAAGCAAGTTTTGAAATTTTTGTTGATCAAATGCTCTAATATTGGCATTCTTCTCGCTACAACGAAACCTCTATTAGAGGCAAATAATTAGAAATAATTAATATTTTGTCTCATCTAATACTATATTTATAAAAGAATTTGGCCACTAAATATCTTATATAGTTAAAACTTAATTAAATTCCTTTTAAAAAAAATTAATTAATTAAAAGGCCGCCTCTCTCCCACATTCTTTTTTCCCAATCCTGCGCGTCATCTCGCCCTCATTTTTTCCAAATCCCTGCAATCTCACCTCTCTCCCGCGCCGCTTCCCGCTCGTTCAATCGTCGTCACACGCATGCAATCTCCGGCACACGCGTGAACCTCTCACCGACGCGGCCATCAGAACCCTATCTCTGGCCGTGTACCTTATTCCTTCGCTTCCTTGTGATTTCTCTCGATCCTGCAGTGGCGGTCCTCCCTCTTCTTTATCCGATCCCATGTTTCTCCAATCCTCTCTCCGGCACCTTCCCATATCCGACCCGCTCCTGCAATCACCGATGCCTTCCAATCTCTGTCGCGTGATTAGGAAAAAAATCCCTAATCACAATCAACGTCAGCACCGTATTTCCGGCAGACCACACCCTACCTCCAGTTGCGGTAATATTCCTAAAAAGGGCATCTTCTTCAGCTTAATCATGAGTTATAAGTTTCATCATGTCTTTTTTTTTTATTAATTCACTCTTTTCTGTTCTTACTGAATTGATCTTTGCAAGAACACTCGTGTTTAATTTAATTTGTTGTTCTTTTGTTTGTAATTTAATTTAATGTTAATGAAAAGAGAGTTCCTGAAGCTGCCTTTTAGAGTTTCTACTGTAGTCTTAATTTGTAGGAAAATGACCTTATATATGGATCTTGCCTCCTCTTCTAAGGAGTTAGAATGAGGGAAAACTAATTGAATTTTGCAATTAATTTGGTTTGGTTTTCCCATGCTTTAGCTAGTTTTGTTTCATGATCTAGTTTAATTTCTCAGCAGTCGAATTAACTAGTTAAATTAATGCAGCTGAGTGTTTATTGGTATATTTTAGGGCATATTGCTAATGTTAGGTAATATTATTTTATTTATTATTAATGCTTCATTCATCTTTGTTCTTAATTAACATGTTTACCTTTTCAGGTTTCTGAAGTCTCCTTAGTAGTTTTTTGGAGAATCACTAAGTTTCTGGTTATTAAAATATTAGTCATTTTTGGTTTAGTTTTTCAGTATTTTTGAAGTATTACTTCAGTTTCATTTAAATTGCTGAACATGTATAATTGTAAGAGTATCACTGGACGAAGTTTTATTGTTTCAATAATTTCATTATGCCCAATGTTTGCAACTTTTATTGTAACACTTCCATTATCTTAATTTGCAACTATGCTTTTAGATTTAGTTTTTGATTGAAATTTACAAATTCGATTCTTATTTGAATTAGTGGAATTATTATAACTTGTACAGATCTAAGAAAAGCTCCAAAGCAAGTTTCATAATTTATCAATGGTAATCTCTTAATTGATTTTATGGTCACCTTTGTTAGTTCTAATGTCTCTTTGCTAATTGGATAAGAATTGAACCAAAGGGCAATGTGGTGGAAGAGAACTTGTGTACTACCATAAGGGTGAATATTTTTTGCCGTACATCATTTTCATTCTTTGAGTGTATGGGACCTGTAAAATGTACTAACTTGGTCACTATTGATTCTAGATGCACTTTAGGCAATGCGCTATTGTTTTTGTTTTCCTCTTCATTATTAGGCTTCCGAATGAACTCATGCCAAGCAGATAATTTGTTTTGCTTATTTATCTTTTAGTTTTTGTTTACTTTGCTGAAATCTTGCTACATGTTCATTGAGGTAACTTTTAGATCTTTAACATTGATATTAAAAATTAGTCTGGTTCATATGAACAATGATCTGCACTTACGTTTTGCTAGGTTCCTGGACTGACATATTATTCAATTCTCTACATCCCTGGATGATCTACTGGTACGAAGTTTCTATCTTCAACTTTAACATCGTCAATTCTAAAATGCTCGGGCAAACGATACAGATGTCTACACTAGTTATCTTCATTCCACCTCTTGCATCCCACCTGAATTTTTGTATCTTAGTAATAATGAGCTATTTGTACATGTTCTTTTTTTTTTTTGCTTGCTCTGTGTTTCAAACAATGACTAGTTCAATTAATACAGCGGCAACTGAAATGATTTTTCTTAATGTTCCAAAAGTTGCATTGTAATGAAAATCTAGTATCTTTAATTAGTTTTCTTTCTTACACAATAATTAAGAATTGCGAACACTTGATGTTGATCCATTGTATATACTTTCAGATAATCAAAAAAGTTCTCAATAAGATCCGTAAAATGTAAATGGTTGATTCTGCTCTTGAAAGGTTTTCATCTAGTGCAATTCTACTTGTTTGTTTGTTCTCGTTTCTCTATGGTGATTATTTCTCGTGCCTTTCTTCCATTATGATGCATTGATGGCAACGGTTCGGTTAACCCCAAACCGCATTTTTGGGGTTAACCGAAACCGAAATCGAACTACACACCCGCAAACCAAAACCGGTCGGTTTCAAAAACTTATATCCGAAACCGAAACCGGCTCGGATTTGGTTATCCGCGGATAACCAAAATTGGCTCGGATTCGGTTATCCGCGGATAACCGAAACCGATTATTTTGGTTCAAATTGAACCGGTTATCCGTTTACTAACCGGTTAACCGGTTTGTAAATGGATAACCGGCTAGAAAATTTTTGGAATATACAACATGTTCAATAGATGGGCATCAAAATAATTTAAGCAAACCTATTACAACATTTGAAAGTTCAGTCGAGAAAAAATGAAGCTTGGAAAATGGATACAGTGAAAATAAAAATCCCCCTAAAACAGCATCATTGCAATATTTTTTTTCTTTCTGTTGCCTCAAGGAGATTTCCGAAAATAAAATAAGCGTTCAACAGGAAATTAAAACAAACAGAAGTCCACAGAGCATCAGTGAATATTTGAATGCATATACTAAAGCTCAGGTCTCAAGATGTTTACAAGACCTCTGACATCAAGTGCAAACATGACGAACTCAAGAGTATCTATAACAGTGGACAATGAGACCTTCAGACTCAGCCTATAACCCATAGTAGATTAGCTTAACCAAGAGCCTGAATCAGCAATTGCATATTAATATCTCCCCTGTTCCAAAAAAAGATAAGTTATCAATTACGTTGAAGAATAATTGTGGATAAGCTAAAATCTGCACCATTAATCATATGGTCAATATTCATAATACAAAAAAAGAATAGTGCTTGAGTTCATCTGTGTTTCACCAAAGCAGCATTTTATGTGAGGCTTTTATAGTGCAGAACTGCAGACCAATATCCATAGCATAGCATTGGGCCAAAAGTTAAGGCTCATCTTAGCAAGGAACACTAAAATAACAAACAGGAACACTACAGATGATAACATTGCTATTGAAGTATTCTGCTAGTAATCTTTTGTAAGTCCTGCCTAGGTACATAAGATCAAAAGAAATGATGTTCAAGCAGAAAAAATCAACCATTAAAAGAATGGCATCGCGATGCAATTAATCTCACAACAATGATGCTATAGTTTTATGGTTGTTAGATGACACGGTGAATAATACTAACAGCAAATGAATAATCATATAAAATGAAAAAAATCAAGAAGTACGATGTATTACCTGCCAGGATCCTTGTTGACCTTCCGCAGGGCCATTACATTGTCCATAGGCAGAGCTTGGTTCTTGCGAGTATTCACCCCCATAACCAGAACCTCCAACTCTAGTACTTTCTCCACCATAACCAGAATTAATATCTTGTCTAACCCGGCTCGAGTCAGGGAATGGTGGAATGCATGAGTCAGGACAGCGGGAGAATGGAGATAGGAGGAGGGAGTCGCCGAGTCCGGCCGTCAGGGAATGGTGGAATGCAGGAGTCAGGATAGGCGAACATCGGGAGAATGGAGATAGGAGTCGCTGTCGGCGCCAAATGGGGGAGATGGAGATGATTAGGGTTAGCAATTATATATATATATACCTAAACAGGCAAGTGGGTAACGGGTTTCGGGTTTTAAATTAAATATTCGATATATAGTTATAATTATAATTAACGGTTCCGGTTATCGGTTAACCGCGGATAACCGGTAACCGAAACCGTAACCGAAACCGAATTGTAAATCCACTATCCGAAACCGGATTTTGCGGTTCGGTTAACCGGTTCCAATTGCCACCCCTAATAATGTGTGCCTTCCTTCAATTATGATGCAATTATTAATGGCTGCTTGTGCTTACTATTAGATCTTGTGCTTAACTGCTTACTGGAACACAAGCATGTAACTATATATTGGCTGTTTGAAGATCTTTTTTTGCATTGTTAAAATTAACATTGCTTTTATCCATGATCATTATACATATACCTTTCTGAATAAAGTCTACCTTTCTTTTTTAAAACTAAGAAAAATTCAAGCTTTAACTACTGAATCTTGTTATTTCAGCCCATTGAGTGAAAGTGCAAGGACAGTGGGAGCTGGTCCAACCGTACCTGTTGTGCAGGCCGGCCGGATGCTGAAGTCTTCAAACTTGCAGTCACAAACTTCAAGGTCCATAATTGGACTCTATTCTGTCCAGGGGCTTGAGAAAATGACAGCTGATGCAATCAACATTACAAGGGAAACTTAAGTTTTACTATCATGTCATCTCAAGGAGAATAAGAACTTTGATGTGCCACCAACTCAACTAAGCTTGGTAAGACTTAATCAACTCAGTTTGGTCATTTCATCCATGCAAAAAGTAAGACTCTCGTACTGCAATTACAAACACCTATACTCGATAATGTTTTAGTTTGAGGGTAGATAACAATGGGACTAATGGCTTAGCGAAGTTTTCTTTGTAACTTCTGCATGCATGGAGTGTCCTACTACTGTGCCTAAGTAATTCTGATGGGGATTTATGAAGTGAAAATATGTATCCATTAGTCCTACTACTGATGGGAACTTATGGAGTGTCCTACTGCTGTGCCTAAGTTTTCTTTGTAAATTCTGCATGCATAGACTTATGAAGCTTAAAATATAGATGACAACTTCAAATTGCATTGCATGAGATGTAACCATGCAAATAAGCAGCAGATAAAATAACACAAGATTTTTCTTATAAGATTTAATACACTTTCTGAGC
The DNA here is from genome assembly GCA_034359265.1 of Canna indica. Classification (NCBI taxonomy): domain Eukaryota; kingdom Viridiplantae; phylum Streptophyta; class Magnoliopsida; order Zingiberales; family Cannaceae; genus Canna; species Canna indica. Next base: position 51,689,966 of record CP136896.1, on the reverse strand, counting down.
TTGACATGTCTAGGAAAATGAAGATGATCTCAATTGAAATAACAACAGAAGTTCCCTAGTTCAAATTGCAAATTAGTAAGATATCACGTGAATGAAAATTTTGTTCCTCACACCAAATAACCAGGAAACATAGTAAATTGGGAAAAATGTAGATAGATACTACATAAGACAGTTACAACCAATAACATCAGCTAATCAACTTTAAATTGCATTGCATGAGATGTAACCATGCAAATAAGCAGCAGATAAAATAACACAAGATTTTTCTTATAAGATTTAATACACTCTCTGAGCTTGACATGTCTAGGAAAATGAAGATGATCTCAATTTAAATAACAGAAGTTCCCTAGTTCAAATTGCAAATTAGTAAGATATCACATGAATGAAAATTTTGTTTTTTTTTTAACAAAGATAGAAAGTCACAATAGGTGACCATACTAGGGTTCGAACCCTAGATCTCTAGGCAACGTTCAACATGTTGCCACCAATTGTGCTACCTACAGTTGGCATGAAAAAAAAAAAGATAGATACCCACCAACTGTGCCACCAACATGAATGAAAATTTTGTTCCTCACACCAAATAACCAGGAAACATAGTAAATTGGGAAAAATATAGATAGATACTACTTAAGACAGTTACAACCATTAACATCAGCTAATGAAAGAAAAAGTTCTTAAACTAAAGGTATCTCATGCACCTATATCATGTATACCTTTTGCAACCTATACAATCAAAATTATCTGTATCTTCATAAAGACACCCATTTTATTTTGCTATTAAAATTGTTATTTTTTCACTTGATATTTGACTTAATAAATTGAATATATATGGGGAATAAATTGTTATTAAAATTGTTATCTGTGTCTTGAGAACCTAAGAACAGACTTTGTTGTTCTGCCACGGTGATTTAAGTAGAGATAAGGATGATCTGTTTTCTCTTTTTGAGCCACAACTCAATGTCTTGATGAAAGATACTTGGACGAGGAAAATTAGACAGGTTTCAGTGTGGTGGTAGATAGAAATTTTGGGTAAACATATATGAATATGATACAAAAATCCCTTCTCCACTTCCCGTGTTCCTAACTTATCAAACATTTCCATTGCAGAAGTGCTCGGGAAATGAGACTTACAGCATCTTTGAACTGCGAGTTATACATCTCATCCAGAAATCTCAAAAAATTGAGACCCAGATTTGAATAGAGTCAGGGCATCTCAACATTTGGGCAATCTGAAGATCTATGGGTTCAAATATGGGCATCCCAGATTTGAACTGCAAGTTACGCATCTAAACATCGCAGACAGGCAAAAAAGCTCACCGGATTTTACAGACGAGGAACTATAAAATTCATTGCAAATGAAGAAATGCGGGTTACACATCCTAAAGAAAAGATATCCATGGGTAGAAAGGACACTGTATTTTGCTTTCTTCCTGATAATTTTTTCCAGAGAGGAGGCGAGTAAGATCTTCACGCCGTCGGGGAGAAGATTTTGGCCTCCCTAAATGAAGCTGAAGAATCCCAATCGGCGAACTCTGTGCTCTAAATTCAAAGGAACTTCATGCCCTGAAACGGAGAGGAAGAGGAAGAGGAAGAGGAAGAGTAACTCCGTGGCAGGAAACAGAGAGGCTGATTTGGCGTGTGATTTCAGCTGCAAAAGAAGAATAGGCTGAATGAAGAAGAGGTTGCGGTACGGTACCGCAGTCTGTTCTAAAAACTGTCAGTTCAGGCCTTCTTTTGGACAACTAAATTTTTTTAAATTAATTTTATTGTAGTGTATATTTTATGCTTCTCTCTTAGCACCTTGTTTGGGATTTTCATGTGCATCCTATTTTATGGTAAGCATGTTTGAAATATGTTTCATAACTAAATAGTTAACCGAAATCCCTCCCTCTTCTTCTGAAGCTCCCCAGTTGGATATCAAGTAACACTAACCAGGTGTATATACTCATAGAAATAATGCTTCCTAGTCTGGCGAGAAATCATATTATTCTAATTATATATTTTTGGTATTTATGTGTGTTGTTGAGACGCAATAATGTTTACATTTGTATTCCTTCGCTTATTACAAATTTTTTTTTTCTTGAGACGCAAAAGAGATGAGACAGGGAGAAGACAAACACAACAAGATAAGTAAATTGTAATAATTTTTTATTACTGATTGTGAGATACATTAAAATACTGAAAAAATAAACTCTCCTAAACACTACTAAAAAGAAAAATTCTTCAAAATCATCACCATCCTTCTTCTGTGAGCAGCTCAAATCAGCTCAAATCTACAAAGGGGGCAGGTGTTATGCATCCCAAGCCATGGCAAAATGCATCCCTCGTGAAAAAGATGAAAGCATGGCAATTTCTTAAGTTTGTCGTCCACCGTAATCGCATCCGTACAAATAGCACAACGAATGTCAATGTCAGTAGAATCTTCTTTGGATAACACCACTGTGGGAAGGTTCTCAATCACGGATTTCGCTGTTGGAAGGCTGCTCCTTATTTCGTCATCGTGGTCGGCGAATTGCTCAACCAAGACCTGAAGATCAGAGTCGTAATCGGATGGATAGTCAATGCCCTCCTCTTCGTCAAAATAGTCAGGTTCATCGCTGTTGATGGCCAGCGAATCCTCCCAGTCAGCTATATCTGCATCCATAACCTCATCGTCGGCATCGTCCCATGCAAAGGCATCCTGTAGGTCGTCGTCGGTCAATTGGAGGCCGCTGTATTGCCCACCGTTGTCATCAGGATTCATGCCCACTGCTACAATCTGCTCATCGGCGGTGTCCAGAGCGACGCCAGAATCAACAGTACGAGGGACGACAACCTCCGGCTCCGGATCATACCCCGCGTCATCCTCCTCAAGACCGTCGCAGACGCTGAATACGGGCGGTGGCAGGGCATCTGAGACGGAGGTCGAAGGGGACCGGCGGCGACGGAACAGGTCGAGGGAGAGGGAGAGGCGGTCGTCGTCAGAGTTATCGGAGCCGGAGCCGGTGCCGGGGAAAGGTACCCCAGAGGAAATGACGGGGACGAAAGGGTCCTGGTCCGTGTCCGGGTCGCCGTCGGAGGTGACAGAGGATGTGATGGACGAGAAAGATGCCGGCGGTAAGCGGCGGCTCTCCAAATCGTTGGCGATAGGTTCTTTGACGGTGGGAAGGAGGAAAAGATCAGAATTGTCCGCCATTAACGGCGGCGGCGGGACGCGATCGATCTCGGAGGGTTCTATTTCGTCGGCGACAGGTTCTTTGGGGGTGGGAAGGTGGAAGAGATCAGAAGCGTCCTCCATTGAGGCGGCGGAAAGCGGAGGCTTTCTGGCGACAGGTTCTTGAAGGGTGGGTTGGAGGAAGAGATCGGAAGCTTCCGCCAGCAAAGGCGGCGGCGATAAGGAGCAGTTCTCCGGCGCAGCAGGTTCTTCTTGAGCAGGGAAGGCGGAAGCGTGCGGAAATAAGTCAATAAGTGAGAGAGAGAGAGGGAAAGTCTAGAGACGAGTAAAAAAAGATATATATATACACTTGAGGTCGGCGGGGATCGAGCAAAGGCATTAAAAAAGAACGTGTTTTTAACTTTTGTCTTTGGAGGGATAATAAATAAAAATAAAAATGTTGAGTATAATTAATAATTAGAATATTAAAATTGAAATATTAAAATGTTGGGTATAATAAGCAGATTTAGGGCACCCATCCACGCACCAAGTGAAGTTTCCATCATCCCCAGCTCTGCGGCGACAAAGGCTACAGTTTCGTCGTCTACTTTTCCTTCCATTTCCTCCTTTGCTTTTAATCGATTTCGGTCGATTTATTTTCTTCCGTATAAATTTCCCTTATTTGTGAGGATCCCCGTCGATCGATCTCTCGTTGGAAGGAGAGAAGAATGGAAGCCCTACTGAAACTAGAGAGGGTTCAAAACGTTCTAACATTAATCGATGCTCTACCGCTAGAGGTCTCTCCATCGGCCATGGAGACAATGATTGCTTCCTTACTTATTTCCTTCTCTTCTCGGTTTGTGCCTCTATAGTTTGTTCATTTAGAGTCGCTGTCTTGACGGTTGACTTGCAGAGGTCGGCAGAAAAATAAATAAAAATAAAAATGTTGGGTATAATTAATAAGTATCTGTACTATCGCTGTGCATGATTAACTTATAATTTTTTTAAAAAAAATTAAAATTAAATATTATATTTTAATATATATATATTTATATACAAATATTATACTTTATCAAAAATTTTTTGATATTTTTCATATTTTGTAATTATATAAATTAAAATTTAAAACTAATTTTTAAAAATAATTATTTAAAATTTCAATTATAATTTAAATTTTATTTAGAATTTAATATTTTTAATATTTTTAATAAAAAAATTAGAATTAAATAATTGTATATCTAGATTTTCAAAAATAAAATACTATATTATTAATAATTTACAAAAAAAATTGAAATTAATTTTATATTTTTAATATATTATTAGAGTTGAATATTTATATTTATTAATATTATATTATATATATTTAAAAATAAATATTTATATATAATTATTTTTCAATTGATCTTCTTTCACTAATAAATTTCTTGCAGGACTAAAAAGGAACAATTACCCTTGGCAGCTTTAAATCAAGAGGTAAAAAGCAAAAATAGTCACTCGCATAAGCATCCTATACACTACAAACTGGAAAGGGCAACACATTGCAAGTCATTTATTTCTGTATAAACATGGTCATTCAAATGAAAATATGTAACACATTTATTTCTGTATAAATATATATGTCAATTCAACACACTCCACCAGTGCCATAATCATTCCCATTTTTTTTGTTTACTAAAAAGAATTTAGATGACAATCAAGATTACAACAATCCAGAGGAAGGCCCACCAAATTGTTGTAAGAATTCAAACTTGCTTCCGAGTTAATAAGGAGAAAAGTCATTGACTTCAGCAAACATTGTCAACTCCACTGTGTTGACACTTTTCACTCTCTTCAATAGCATACTTGAAGAAATTTGCTGATAGAACAAAAGATTCCTAGCAACAAGTAAGCAGTCTGGTTATCTTCCATTAGATAGTATGTTTACAACATAGAAATTGTAAGATCTTTTAGACTTCAGTATGTGTACCTTTCCAAACCATCACTAGCGCCTTCAAACCAATAGATCAACAACGCCTTGTCTAGTCGAAATTCATATTTAAGAATAAAAAAAGAAAGGGCCAAATTACTGTGATAAATTCATTAGATAAAACGTATACAAGAATACATTGTTATCTGTGACAAATTTAAAACAATACATTTGCCAAGAGAAAACTAGTTTCAATAAGCAGAAGTTACAAGTAGTACCATTATAGGAACTTGGTAGAAACAAGTTAGGTCAAAATAATAATCTATCATAACATAGAACTCTATTATAAGGCATGGTATTCCGCCAGAAATTGATTTATTGTTCTAGAAGTAAACTACCTAATAGCATGGAAGTGGTTCTAATTGATAAAAGGAAGATATAGAATGAAAATCCATCAACATTTGTAGCATAGTAAAACTTAATCATACGTACTAGTCTTAACAAAAGAAGGATTTGAGATGCACTTATCCCGAGGCAAGTAGATTACAGTAAGTAAACTGATAATATATAATCAGCATCAAATTTAGAAAAAAAATGCTTATCTTGAGCCATATACAGTCATATGGTCAGGTCAGCTCAAAATTAGTACTCAAAGCACTGTAACACTGTATTTGTATAATCCCACATGACCCCAAACATTTAGTCAAGTAGCCATCAAACGCAATTTGTAGTGATATCTCAAATTGATCAAGGTACTTAAGATGAGAGTTAAAAGCAATCTCCAATGCCCAATATATAAAAGTACATATGAGATATGTATAAAGGAAAATGCTACCAACTATGAATTTAAAAGTCACCAGAAACAAGAACCTTTCATGAGGGCATCCTTAACTCGAGCAACAGCATGCTCCATCTTCAGTTGTTTCTCACTATACGAGGTTTTGACTTATATTTGCCTAAAAGTTAATCAGCGTTACATAGTGCAAAAGATTTGACATCATTAAGAGATTCAGATATGTGAATGGGTAATGCATGTAATATATGTCAATGCCTGATAGAAAACAGTGGCAGCAAGCTCCATTATGCCTTGTTGGGCACTCCCCAGAGCTCCAGACTTGTCCTCTATAGATATATCGTTCCTGATGTCAAATGCAGTATAAGTAAGCTATTGAAGGTTTGCCAACTAAACAAAGAGAATAAAGAGATAGGACTCACCAAAGAACTCCAGCATCAATGCCTTGATCAAGCTACTTGACAATAACATCTAGAAGTTGTTCTATTTCAGAAGGCTTCAGTAATGAGTCAACTAGTCTGATGGGAGTTCCATAAAAGACATAGAAACTAAAGTCTTTGGTGATGAGCTACTTGAGCTACATAAGTCTACAGTGGTGGTATAATCATCCCACGTGTGAATACCCAATCAATATAGTATTTCGAGAAGGCTGCATTGTGTAGGTTGGATCTTGGCAAGCAATTGCTTATCAATGATGCCTTCTATGGCATTCTTCACAATTCAATAACTCTGAGTAAATAGCTTCGATAAGGGAGACACTCTCAGTTAGATATAGGGTACTTCTTCCCAGCAAATGCTAAGGTGATCTCCATGATACATCCATTCAGGCTTGTGTTGGGGAATTGGGATGACAACTTTGCTTATATAGCTTATTATGGAGTATTCAAATTCGATTTGGTACTATTTAGACAAATGATTACTAAAAATAACTTGCTACTAGAAATTATCTATTAGGAATGAATATAAGAAATGAATAACAAGAGAAAGGAACAACAAATCATAGCCAATTTGTGCTTGGCTTCTTCTCATGATTCCTAGCAACTTTTGAACACCCTTCCAAAGCTTTTGCACCAATGAATCAAATGACTAATGATGTAGGATGAAAGAATAGCTCAATAATATATTTGCTCAAGGATAGCACAAGAATGAAAGGATCAAAGGACTAATGGTGCAGAACCTATCAGGACAACAATATTAATAAGAAGCAACCCTTTACAAGGACCAACAAGAAAATAAAAGAGAATATAATTATATGTATTCCAGCTTTAATAGAAAAATAGATCATCTCCTCCATTTCTGAATTGATGATGTTGAAAGAATATGTTTTCATGAAAATTGTTTTCATTAGAAAGCACAAGGAAAACTTCAGAAGAAGCTCATCTAATAGCCCGTTCTTCTATTCCAGGCACTTCCTTCTTGAGGTATCTGTAACATTAAATAGATAAATAAATAAATTCGTTGAAAAAAATCATTAGCATATTAGTTTAAATAAATAGAGCTTCATGTGCTTGTTATTCAAAAAAAATGGTAAAGGAAGATGCATACATGGAATTTTCATTCTAAACATCATAACAATAATAAAATGTATCAACCTTGTGCCCGTAAGTTGTCCTGTTACCTGTGAAAATCTGCTCTATCTACCTCCATTATCATATTCCTATTCAGCTAATTGAACCTAACTAAAGGCGATCAATGGGTACTCAAATCCATGAGTTCAAAATTATACCATGATTACTGCATATAGTCAAGTACTACTAACTATGCTAAACCCAAACCCTACTCAAGTACTTATCTTCACTCCGAGAAACTAACCCAAATGACTAAATGGTGCCCCAACGGGTAAAATAAGTTGTAATACTTGAAAAAAGTAGACCCATAGTCATCCATATTCTACTCAAAGTGCTAGAATAAAGGATGAAAATGAATGACAATCTTCTTATCACCAGATCGACTCACATTCCTATTCTTACTGATTATGAAACAGCTAAACCAGAAAAATAACATATAATCATAAACCACTCAGAAAAAAGAAAATGTAAGTTCTTCAAATATACAGAAATTTTTTTCACAACTTCAGGACAAGAGTCTTACTCTTGGGCCATCGCCCAACGAAATAACTGATAAAGCTGAACAGATTCATTGGAGGCATGGCATGCAAGAAGCAAATAGTTTCGTGGTTGTACCATCCATGCAAACCTCATGCACAGTCCTGAATAGACACACATAACTGCAGCAACATTTCAATCTAACTATCGGTCATTCCACAATCTACTAACAAATGAGTGTAAAACTGTTTCTAACAAAAGAGAATCTTTATGAACAACAGTCATATTCCTATATATCATCTCTGGAGGTTTTTTTGTATCTACCAAACCCTGGAAAACCAAGAAAGAGACAATTTGTACAAGATTGAAGTAATTTAAAGCTATAGAATTTGGTAGAAAAGAAAACAGCCCAAGTTTCTTTTATTCTACGTATCATTTCCAATCTTGTTCATGAATGATATGTGAAGATAAACCTAGGAAGCAAGTTGGAACCTCTAGTGTTGACATACAAGAAAAACAGATCAGTGAAAACAAAATAAACTATACCAAAATAGCAAAACAAGGGAACTTACAGCAACAACGAAGCCCCCATTGGCAACTGGCCCCCAAAAGTGGGTTGTTTTTGGTCCCGTAGGGCTGTCCCAAAATGCTTTGAAGGCTGCCATCATGGAACAAACCTCGTGCCTGGTTTTATTGTTAAGCTAAATAAATGGAAATTAAGCGATCCTAGAAAACTGCTGATGAGAAATACAAATTTCATATGCAAAACAAAATCAATAGTTACTCAATGAAGAAAAAAACTAAATTATACTTCGCTTAAACCTGAAACTTACAAGTATTGATATATAAGACAAATCAACATATTGCGCTAAATTTTGGGCGACGATGCTTTAAAGCTCAGTCGTAAAATTACAAATCCTAAACCAGAAATTACGATAGAAAGAAAGCAAATTTATGGTCAAGATTGACGTAGCATAACAGATTTGGAAAACTTTACAGGTGTGGTAGAAAACCTCAACCTAAGATATGCCTAATTTAAGTTCAATGGAGAGCCCTAATCAATTGTCGAGACATTTGGATCGATAGAGATAGGCAGGGAAGCAACGAAGGATGTGACCTAAGAAGTGGTGGAGCACGAACAGCCGACGAACAGCGGAAGATGGAGACGAACAGCCGATCGCTGCGGAGGGCGCTCGTTGAAGGAGGGCGACGAAGAACGATGATAACAGATTAATTATAGGTGGTGGGAAGGGGGCACCCAAATCCATAAAAGGAATTTAAAATTAATATAAACGGGGAGCAAATGTTGAATTTATTGATCATTTGATCGGTTTGATAAAATTAATTTTTTCATAATATACTTTTGTATTAAATAATTTAATTTATACATTTTATATTTTAGTGCATCAATAAAAATACATTATATAAAAATAACAAATTTAAATCATATAAACATAAATTAGTAAAAATAATATAGTTTTTAGTTAAGTTATTTTGTTAATTTTAAATAGATTCTTTTTTTCAACTTTCAAAAATCATTTTAGCAAATGTGAACCAAGGAGAGAATTTTGTTTGTGACGACAAATTTATGTGTGCAACTAAACAAATTTTACTTTTACATTAATATATAACTACATGTGTACGAAGGTCAAAAGAATTTATAAAAATAAATAAAATAAAATAATTAAAATTTTGGGACGATTCATTGAATTTATTTGATGATTGAAATAGAAAGAGTTAACAATTATTCAAATTTACTTGCCATGAAATACTATTTTACTAATTAAACATGTCAAAATTTGAAACACAAACACAATATATTTATTAAACAATTATGTTATAACCAAAATTTTAATTATATTTATTCGGTTGCGTAGCATGAAAGCGAGGGCTTAAATTGAGCGAGGTAGCGGAGTTTAATTTCGGGACGGAATTTGGTAAGTTTTTAATTTAGAAAATAATAATTATTATTATTCCTGCAAATTGGTATGTCACGGTGAGAGTAGACCTCGAGACGAACTCAACGATTCGATCGGAATTCGAATCAGACTTAAAATGAACCTATAACAAATTTTCTAGTCGGGTTGAATAAGTGAAGGGCAAATTGGTAAATTGAGGATTAAATAAACCTCAAGCTATAAATTAAAGGGGGGTTGTGCGGCTGGGCGCCGATAGCACCTGAACAAGGGAGGCATCGGCGTTTGAGGCAATCGTCGGGAGAATGCAATAGCATCTCTTCCTTCTCCTTCCCTTCATCCCCATCTCTGCGGCGACAAAGGTGATAATTTCATCATCTACTTTTTCTCCCATTTCCTTCTTTGGTTTTAATCAATTTCGGTCGATTTATTTTGTTCCGCATAAATTCCCCTTATTTGTTCTAAGAGAAGGGAGCATCCCTATCGATCTCTCGAGGGTTCAAAACGTGCTGACATAAATCCATGCTTTACCGCTCGAGGTCTCTCCTCCGGCCATGGAGACGCTGATCGCTTCCTCGCCGATTTTCTTCTCTTCTTGGTTTGTTCCTCTACAATTATTCCACTTAAGTCGCCGTGGCAAACCTCTATTTTCTCCTTGAATCTCCGTTTATGATGACATACCCTTATTTTTGCTACTGATTTCTTGAATGAAAACAAGTAGAAATTAGTAATTTTGAAGGAAATCATATGAGGTTCTTCTCCCATTCTTGTGAAAGAAATTACTCCAAATATGAATGTTATAGGAACAAATAGTTTTTTTACTAAAACAATTATACATGCTTATTGCAGTCAATGAAAATCCTATAGGCGTCCTAAGATGAATGTTTCAAAGTTATTTTTCTTTTCTTGTTAGAAATTGCCTGATTCAAAAGTCGTCTTGAAATCATGAGTTTGAAATTGGTGGCATTTTAATGGAAGGTGATGCATGACTATATGTTTTCTTTCAAATCCGTCTCGGGCTAAAAAAAAAAAAAATTACTAAAAAAATGTACATGCTTATTGCAGTCAATGAAAATCCTCTAGGCGTCCTAAGATGAATGTTTCAAAGTTGTTTTTTTTTCTTGTTAGAAATTGCCTGATTCAAAACTCGTCCTTGAAATCATAAGTTTGAAGCAGATGACATTTTATGGGAAGGTGATGCATGACTATATGTATTCTTTCAAATCTGTCTCGAGCTAAAATGAAAAAAATATTTTTTTACTAAAAAATTGTACATGCTTATTGCAGTCAATGAAAATCCTGTAGGCGTCCTAAGATGAATGTTTCAAAGTTGTTTTTTCTTTTCTTGTTAGAAATTGTCTGATTCAAAACTCGTCCTTGAAATCATGAGTTTGAAGCAGATGACATTTTATGGGAAGGTGATGCATGACTATATGTATTCTTTCAAATCTGTCTTGGGCTAAAATGAAAAAAATATTTTTTTTACTAAAAAATTGTACATGCTTATTGCAGTCAATGAAAATCCTGTAGGCGTCCTAAGATGAATGTTTCAAAGTTGTTTTTTCTTTTCTTGTTAGAAATTGCCTGATTCAAAACTCGTCCTTGAAATCATGAGTTTGAAGCTGGTGGCATTTTAATGGAAGGTGATGCATGACTATGTGTATTCTTTCAAATCAGTCTTGGGCTAAAATGAAAAAAATAGTTTTTTTATTAAAAAATTGTACATGCTTATTGCAGTCAATGAAAATCCTGTAGGCGTCCTAAGATGAATGTTTCAAAGTTGTTTTTCTTTTCCTGTTAGAAATTGTCTGATTCAAAACTCGTCCTTGAAATCATGACTTTGAAGTTGGTGATATTTTAATGGAAGGTGATGCATGACTATATGTATTCTTTCAAATTTGTCTCAGGCTAAAATGAAAGAAATTGTTTTTTTACTAAAAAATTATATATGCTTATTGCAGTTAATGAAAATCCTACATGCGTCCTAAGATGAATGTGTTAAAGTTGTTTTTCTTTTCTCGTTAGAAATTGCTTGATTCAAAACTCGTCCTTGAAATCATGCGTTTGAATTAGCTGATGGCATTTTATGGGAAGGTGATGCATGACTATATGTATTCTTTCAAATCTATCTTGAGCTAAAATGAAAAAGAAAAAGAAGAAGGTATTTAGTGCTTTGCCTCAAGCATGGTAGAAGCTCATCTGAGAGCTTTCTTATTATGTTATTTCAATGTGATTTAGGGTGCGTAATGCTGCATATGAGTTGGTTAAAATGAAAATCCTCCAATCATATCTGAAGTCCAACCTGCAATGGATGTGAAACCTGTTGCAGAAGCTAAATAATGTGATTCATGTGTATGCTTATTTCTGTTAGCTTGATTCTTATTTGGTTGGTCTTAGGTGAATGAGTGTTCTTTTACTTCTTGTTCTGTTGGACTTGCTTATTTTTTTTGGTAAAAATTGTGTTGGTTTAAATTTCATGTCTATATTCACCAATGGACCTTTAAAACATTAGGGCGCGTTTGTTTGCCCTATTTGGTTTCGCCCGAAATCGAAAACCGACTCGAAATTGTATGTCTTGTAAAATTATGGATCCGTTTCGCGAAATCGCTGGTTTTGCGAAACCAACAATTACACGTAAATGATGAAATCAACGAATTCTACCGGAGGTAGAACTTGCTGGTTTCATGAAATTAGTTTTCGCCCCGCGAAACTGCGGTGGCAAACTTGTGAATACCACAAATTTCACCGCAATTTTCGCCGCCCCCAACAAAACCCTTGAATCCCATTTCCCGTGATGAAACCTAGCCTGCGAGATTGGCGGGTTTTTTCGCCCGAGCCCGTCTTCGATCTATGGACTCGATTTCCTTCCCCATCTTCGATTCTTGTAACATCCCTTCCTGGATCTGGAATCGGCTTGAAGTGGCTTTGAGGTGTTCATGACTTAGCTCCCACAGGGAAGAAGCTAAAGGGTGCTGCTGGTCTAGGGGCAAGTGCTTTTTGGAGGAAGAAAGGATGTGTGAATTGGTGGGTGGGGTTGGATCTCGGAGGAAGAAAGAAGATCATTGCGGCATTCTTCAGGAAAGCAGCAAAATATCTTGTACCTTCATTGTTTCTCTGTCACTGTAGTTTGATTCTGCTGACCAGACATCCCATTGTCGTCCATTTTGTTCACCTGCATAGTTTTTTAAGCTACTGAAGAATTGTTTGACCACTGTGAATATATTTCTTTCCTATTTGGTGCTTGTTCATTTGCGATGACTACAACATCATTTGGAAGGCTTGAAATCTCTCACTTCTTTATGGTCTCATGATTCATGAATAATGTGGAGCACCCTAGATTAGGATGTTTGCATCTCAGAGTAAATGTAGGATTTTAAGAATCATGTATGTCAATGGTACTTAATCTGTTGTCATATTTCATCAAAGGCAAGTAGTCAGCCATTAGTTTGCTCTCTTTGTACTAACAAGGGCCATTTGTTGTTGGAAATTTTGTCTTAAAAGGCTGATGATGCGATTTGAAAAGAGTGCGAAAGATGTTAGAGGGGATGCCATTCTAGAACGCACAAAATAAATTCTTATATTATTCTAGCTACTCAAATTAATTATATGACTTTCCTTGAGAAGTTCATTTTCAGTGAACAGTGCCTTTCACTGTGTTGATGTTTGGTTATTGGCTTTACAGAGAGGAATATTGAGGATATATTTGAAATGCATAACAATATTGCAGGATATATCTTATCTTCTAACGTACCATCTTAGTGAACATGTGAATGAGCATATTCTGTTTGGTATATTACCATCTGCTGAGACCATTTCTGACTTGATATTGAGGAAACTACTAGGAGTCCTCATCGTTATTTATACTACCTATATAAATGTTGAACTTCTGGGAGATGCAAAGTCGAAGACCATCCCAAATATAGTCAAGAGAAGTCTAACATCAGCTCTCTCAAAGGGAAGAAAAAGTCTCGTGGTACTGGGAAACTTGGTTCTACCCCGAAGGCAACAATTGTGGATTCCAGGTCATGTAAACCTTTTGAGGTATTTATCCTTCTCATATCATTGTAAACTTTTCTTACATCTTGTCATAATGTCATTTATAACTCATAATAATTAATGTGTTCTATTTCCAGGTTCATGGATGCAGAGCAAGCAGTGCTTCTGAGTGCACCACTAGGCTTTGCTCCCTAGAGGAAACTCTTGCAAGCTTATAGTCAGAAGGCTAAAACAACTAATATGCAAGAAGATCCTAGAAATGGGACTTAATCAGGGGAGAATGATAATGTAATCACTTTAATCCATGAACTTATTAATGTTTTAGCTAACGTAATCACTTGATGGATTGAATAATCAAGTGGTTGCTAATATGCTAATCCCTTGTTGAAAAATGTCACCTTTTTTTTTTTAGCCAAAGTCGAAAGGTTCTTTGATTGAAAGAGAATGAGTAACATGACTCTATAATGTAACAATTTGGAGAAGGAAAATAATTCCAAATATCACTTCCACGAGGGAGGAAGGAAAGATGATCTAAACTATAAGTCTTTTGTTGATTGCCAAGGTCAATAGCCACTCGACATATATTGTCCACTGAAGATATCGTCGTTTAAAAGACACTGGAGTTTCTATGAATCCAAATGATCCATAAATACCAGCAAAATAGCTCTAGAGCTTTTGGGAAACTTGGAGGTCTACACTGAATACCAAGCCACCATTGCACCAGGGATAAGGTCGGAGGATGTTGTTGAAGTGAAAACGGAGAATTCTGCCACACCTGCTCCGCCATTGGACAGTGAATAAAGAAGTGATCAATTGATTCTTGCGATGAGTTGCATTGTGGACAACGAGTGTTGGTGATAGGAATATGTCTTCTCGTCAGTTCAGCTTGAGTAGGAAGAGAATAATGCATCGTTCGTCACATAAAGTGTTTTGGTTTTGGAGGAACTTTAATCTCCCATAATTTCTTCCAGGAGAACCCAAGTTGGCTTTGCTGATTGGAATGGAGGATAGGAGTAATACTTGTAGCTAATTTATATCCCGAAGATATTGAGTATTTTCCGTTGGAGTTATAAAACCAAATGGGTTTATCTCGGCCATTCAAAATTTCAATATCAAGGATGGTTGAAGCTGTCACCGGAGGAAAGAGGTTCCGCACCATGGTAACATTCCACAGTCGTAAACCTGTATCAAACAATTATGAAATTAGAAGGTCCCTCGATCCTATTAATTTTGGACCACATATGCTGAAGTAAGGAGGGATTGGTAACCATTTAGTACCAATAACTAATCTCAAAGTACTAGGACCAATCCTCCAGTAAATGCCTTGTTGTAGTAGTTCTTTTCGTTTTACAATGCTCTTCCAACCCCATGAAGAGGCAGTATGTGAGGTGGCCTCTAGATAAGATGAATAGGGGAAATATTTACCTTTGAGACCTGGCCGAGAAGAGTGTTAGGGCGCATGAGAATTCTCCAACCTTGTTTGGCTAACAATGCCTGGTTCATGTTCTTGCAATCTTTGAAGCCAAGTCCACCATAACATATATCTCTGGTAAGAACATGCCAATTGACCCAATGTGTGCCTTTCTTATTCGGTTTATTACGCCACCAAAAATTCTTCAGAATTCTATTGATCTCATTGCATAGGTTATCCGGCAACATGAAGCAGCTCATAGAATAATTAAGAATAGATGAAAGAACAACTTTCATAAGCACTGATTCCCAGCTTTGGACAGAAGCTTCAACTTCTAATTCTCAAGTTTCTGTTTCGGTTTGGAGATGATGAACTCAATGTAGTTCGCTTTGATCTAGGAATGATTGAGGGAAGGCCAAGGTGCTTATCGTGAGCACCTATATGCTGAATCTGAAGAACTTGACTAAGTCTTTGTCGCCATTTATGGGGTGTGTTTCTAGAGAAAAAATGGACGACTTGTCAAAGTTGATTTGTTGACCACTTATGGAAGTAAACCTTTGTATAGCTTCAGAAATGCGATACATATTGTCCATATCAACTTTGCTGAACAAGATTAGATCATCTGCAAAGAACAACGAAGAAATTGGAGGACTCAGACGACTGATTCAGATGCCCTGCGACTGATATTAGAGAATGTATGTTTACTAAGGATATGAGTTAAACCTTCCATACAAATTACAAAAAGAAGAGGAGATAATGGATCTCCTTGTCGTAATCCACACTGAGGAGAAAAATATTCGAACATGTTGCCCTCCATTTGAATAGAGTAGGTGACAGAAGTCACACATTGCAATACCAAATCAATGAAGTGTTCGTCAAAGCCCAAAGCATGCATCACACTGTAAATGAAAGGCCATTCAATTCTATCATATGCCTTGCTCATATCTAGCTTGATTGCCATTTCCTGGATTGAATTCGCAGACTTAGTTTTAAGGTGATGCACTATCTCATGAGTGAGGAGAATGTTGTCCGAGATCAATCTTTCCTTAATGAACGTACACTGATTTGCAAAAACGATTGAGTCCATAATTCTTTGTAGTCGAATGACTAACACTTTTGAATATATCTTATATATGCAATTGCATAGCCTGATCGGGCAGAGGTGAGACATATCTTGTACAGTGCAGCCTTTAGGAATGAGGGTGATAGCAGTGTGGTTAAGGCTTTTGAGTAGTTTTCAGCTTCTAAAGAATGGATCTACTGCAGCAAAAACTTCGGGACCAATGATTTTCCAATATTGCTGAAAAAAACCACATGTGAGACCATCCGGACCAGGGGCACTTTCTTTTGCAACAAAAATGCTGCTCTCTTAACATCATCCTGAGATACTGGTCGGATGAGCCAATTGTTCATTTTCCTGTTCACTCGCGGTTGCATCTCCTGGAGCTCGTTTTGAGCATTGTTAGAATATCGTGAGGAGAAAAGATGCTGAAAGTACTCAATACTAGTTTGAGCAATACCTTCTTTACCTTCCACCCAGATCCCGGTAGAGTTTTCGATGTGTTTAATTGTGTTTTTGCTTCGCTGTTCCACAGTACTCGCATGAAAAAAGGAAGTATTGCGATCACATTCCTTAAGCCATTCAATCCGTGATTTCTGCTTCCAATATTGTTCTTCCTCTTATAGTGCTTTTAATAAATCAGCTTCGAGACATTTGAGTTCAGTGATACTTCGAGGAGGACTGGATGCTTGAAGGGACGATATCTGTTGTGATAAGATATTGATGTTTGAAGTTGAATTCAGATGTTGAGTCTTCCTCCATAGTATAAGATGATTCCTAGTTTCCTTCAACTTAGAAAATATTTTGTATTGTTTGGATCCAGAACAGTTGGAGTTCCAAGCGGTTGAGATGATGTCCCTAGTGTGAGGGTTGTCCAGCCACCGGTTATCAAATTCGAAGGAAGGTTTAGTTCTAGTTTCAGATAAACAACTAATCAGTAGCTACAGGGACTTGAATTGTTTGATCGAAATTCTTTGCTCGTTTGGATCTTCGTATCTCCGATTCATCCTCCACTTGTTTGTTCTTATTGCCTATTAGTAGAGAAGCTTTCTTTGGTGCACATGGACTTTGTATGTTTTTGCCTTTTCGAGCAGCCTCTTTCATCTTGCTGACGGAAGTGGATCTACTTGTGGGAGCAGAAGCTTTTGTGAGTTCAGTTTCACCAGGATTAGCCTGACCTTCTTATACACAAGTTATGATACTTGTCTCCATTTGCAGTGATGGTCAGGACATTGAGAGGGAGGACAGATTATTTAACACCATTGCTTGATCAAGTGGTGGTTGGTGCACCACATTCATAGGAGGAACGATTAGACTTTGCTCAATTCTTTTGACAGTCTGTGTAGCTCTTAACCACGGGCCAAATTTGCGTTCTGCAAAGGTCTCATCTTTTTCATCTTCAATTAACTTGTTGCATCCTTTATCGTCATGTCCTATCAATCTGCAATAGTAATAGAATAATGGTAACCGTTCATATATGATGTTTGACCAGAAGTCTCCCTGGGATGGAGAAGATGAAGAGACACATGTTCTTATAGGTTTATCAATATCCATTTGGACTTTAGCTTTAACAATCAAACCTTGGGGGTCTTGAACAACGAATAATCCAATCTGTTCAACACTTCCAAGTCTATTGCAGAGTTTCAATCCCACTTTTGTGTTGCGCAAGTGACCTGGGATACCTCAGAATTGGACCCAAAAGAAAATTATGTTAAAATGATACTCCGAGTTGTTAGACCCAGGCAACCATGTCCTCAAGACAAGTAATCGGTTCTTGTATAATCATGGCTGCCCTCGAAGAATCTTTAGAGAATTCATTACATCTTCAAAATAAAATTTGAAAATTTTTGAAAGGACTTCCTCACATCGGAAGCCTTTGGTATTTTTGTCTATGGAAATTGCAAGTTGATCAGTCTCTTAGATAAATGTAATTTTTAGTTAACAAGGTGCAGATAAAATTACCATTCTTGTATACTATATCCTGTTCTTAAAAATGTGCTTGAAAGTTGAAACGTTGCGTTGTACAAAATGGTAGAATCACCATCCACGTTGCACACCCAAATCATTTCCCTACACACACAATTAATGGATAATCACGCTGGATCAATGTGGTCCCTCGATGCTCATCCAATCAACTCTTAGACCCTTCCACTAAAGTAAAAATAGCACGGGCCCTACATTTGGACCCAGACTCACGTGACTAGCGCATGTCATTCATTTCTCAATACCTCTGGCTCCGCATCCATTGATTACATGCTACCCTCTCTCTCTCTCTCTCTCTCTCTCTCTCTCACTCTCCGTTATTTCCGCACGCTCCCGATCCGCCTTTCCAACCTCAAGAACCTGCTGCGCCGACCATCCCGGAGAACCGCTGCTTGTCGCCGCCCCCTTTGCTGGCAGAAGCTGCCGATCTCTTCCGCCATCCCACCCTTAAAGAACCTGTCGCCGGCGAGTTAGACCCCGGAAAGCCTCCGCTTTCCGCCCCCCTCTTAATGGCGGACGCATCTGATCTCTTCCAACTTTCCACCCCCAAAGAACCTGTCGCCGACGAAATAGACCCCTCGGAGATCCATCGCGTCCCGCCGCCGCCGTTAATGGCGGACACTTCTGATCTCTCCCACCTTCCCACCGTCAAAGAACCTATCGCCAACGATTTGGACCGCCCTGAGAGCCGCCGCTTACCGCTGCCATCTTTCTGGTCCATCACATCCTCTGTCACCTCCGACGGCGACCCGGACCCGGACCCTTTCGTCTCCGTCTTTTCCTCCGGGCTACCCTTCCCCCACACCGGCTCCGATTACTCTGACGACGACAAACTCTCCCTCGACCTGTTCCGTCGCCGCCGCTCCCCTTCGTCCTCCATCTCGGGTGCCTCTATGGACCCCTTTTCCGATCCCCTGCCACCCCCTGTATTCAGCGTCTGCGATGGTCTTGAGGAGATCAGGTCTTCTTGCGGCTTCGGTTACCGCCTCGGGCTTCGATTAGGGATCGAGAGGGGAGAAGTTGAAGAGGAGAATGACACGGGGTATGATCCGGAGCGGGAGATGGTCGTGCCAGGCTGGTCGATGGATGATTTCTTTGTTGGGCGGAGGAGCTCTCCTTCCGAGTCGATCGAGTCTACTGTTGATCCTGGGGGATTGAGGGTTGTCGCTTTGGACTCCGATTCCGACACTGATGAGCAGATTGTAGCGGTGGGCATAGATTCTGTTGACAATGACGAGCAATACAGAGTCTTAGATGATTCAGGTTTTCGACTACGTTTGGACAGCCTCCAATTGACTGAAGGCCGACAGCATGCCATCGAGGAGTTTGTATGGGAGGATGGTGTTCTTAGTCTCAGAGCTGTAGGTTATGCGGGTGCATCTTCTAATGGGAGCACATCTTCTGAGATTGGAGAAATGGAGAGTGATGAGGTTATGCATGAAGATTTAGCAGATTGGGAGGATTTGCTGGCCATGAACAATATTGTTAGCACTGCTGCGATAGAGCCTGAATACTATGACTACTTTGATGAAGAAGAGGACATTGTCTATACATCCAATTACGAGTCTTTTGAGGTCTTGGTTGGGCAATTGGCCGATCACGATGGAGAAATAAGGGGCAGCCCTCCCGCAGCGAAATCGGTGGTTGAGAACCTTCCAACTGTGGTCTTAACAAAAGAAGACTCTGCTAACATTGACACTGTTTGTGCTATTTGTAAGGATGAAATTATAGTGGAGGATAGACTTAAGAGACTACCGTGCTTTCATCATTTCCATGAGGGATGCATTTTGCCATGGCTTGGGATGCGTAACACCTGCCCCCTTTGTAGATTTGAGCTGCTCACAGATGATTCTGATTATGAGGCAAGGAGGGCGGCTAGTGTTGTCTCCGGTGACGTAGGTCAGCTATGATTTTGAAGGGTCACCGGAAGCTTAGAACTTCTGAGACAAGCAATTCCTCTTTGTAAACAAGAATTTATTTTCTTTAATAGGACAACACTGATGATAGTGTCTTTTGCAGTTTGCTAATTGTTCATGGGAGTTTATTTTTCAATATTTTATCCCATGGCAACCTGAACATTGTGGATAAGCAATTTATTTTCTAATGCAATTTGGTTTTATGTCTTTTATTGATTTCACATTTGTTGTGATCCAAACAAGTAATGTTATCGCCAATTCAAAATATTTCTTGAATTGATTTGTTGTGACATTGGAGATGTTTTTACCATGGAAAATATTATCAAGAAAAACATCTTACTCAGCAAGGTACATATGATTTATGTTTTTATGAAAAAAAATAACCATTGCTTTTATTTTAGCCTCTAATGTTTTTTCATTGTGGTCCCTCAAATTTAAATGTTAATACTTGTTCACCCCAATCAATCAAGCTCAATCTATATTAAAGAAGACATTTAATTGCTTCTCGCCAACGCACAAGTCTCTACAACAAAAAGAAAATGTAGAATTTAATTACAAGCTACATGCATGTTTGAGGAACCGGGAAGATGTTGCGTTTTAATAATAACTACCAGTATTGCTAATAACTAGCAAACAAGTAGAGGTTACTACTTTAGGTTGTCGAATAAATTTTTTTAAAATAAATAAATTCTAAAATAATAATAACTACCAGTATTGCTAATAACTAGCAAACAAGTAGAGGTTACAACTTTAGGTTGTCGAATAATTTTTTTTTAAAATAAATAAATTCTAAATAATAAATTTTATGGAGAAAATAAATAAACATTCGGCGAATGATGATCGAGCATAGACAACCAGTGAACATATAGGTGCAAGTAAATATGAGCTTTACCAATAGTCCAATATTTCGTTACTCACTCATTGTTCATAATCACTCATAGAAAGTTGTAGCTCAGTCTTCTCCAAAGGGCTCAAAGCATCAGCCCTCTCCAACCAGAGCAGCCTTTGCAACCATTCATCTTTTGATGATTAGTATCTCATCAATTCAAAATCTAGGATGAGATTGACATGTATGAGCAGTGCAATTGCAGAGCTACAGTTTGGTCAAGCATTTTCCAAGTTACCACAAGGGTGGATTCTTCAGGGGATGATGACTCACAAAAAGACAGTTTTCAAAGCAATGAAATGCTTTCTTCTTTTACTTGCTTTAAAAGCAGAATCATTTCTGGAATACCGAAAGCAACAAAGTTAAAGCATCTTCTGAGTTGTTAAAACAATCAACTTTAAAGAACTCAACAGCACAACAAAATATTGTTGAATGCCACTTTATTATTAGTAATCAATCATTTTTCAAGCCATCAATTAGAAATTAGTTCAATAATCTTCTCGGGATAATTCTTATTTTCAGTATCATTATAAATTGGGCAAGCATAATGTAGGTTGAAATTGCAAGGCTTATATACATGGTCCTACATTTCCAAGCATCATCTTTTTAGATTGTAAAAATTTCACAGTGCAATATCATGTGTCAGAGCTCCAGCATTTGAGTAATAAAATATCCTCATCATATTAGACTAAAAATAATTGAAGATTGTCATGTTGGAATTTATGTTATTTATTTGAAAATTAATAATTTTCCATATGTTTATCTTTAATTTATGGATCCATCTTTAAAACTTTAATACTATTTCTTAATATTATTTCTTTTATATATTTGATATGATCTATTTTCAAAATATATTTGTTGCTGAGTAAAGATTTCATCCCTTATAATACCAATAGAGATAGTTTAGCCAGAAATTAGTTTTACTTTGGGCGAAATCGGAGCTCTCTCATGCCAGGACTAGCAAATTTTGTCGAAGCACATATCATCGTGGTCGACTCTAGTGTGCCTATTTTTCTGAAATTCATCACTTTTGATTAAATTGTCTTATATTATTGATTTATTTTTAACGGTCTAGGTAATTGCCTTCGTAGTTTATATAAATCTCAGCTCATCATATTTTTAATTCATCTATAATCTATCCGAAAACTATTCTATTGGGTTTTTAGTTAATTTTTTTAATTGATGCTTGTTTTGATTCCTAGTTTATTTTCTTCGTCGGCTTTAATGTGTTTAGGTTCATTCATTCCTAAATTGTTTTTATAATTCTGATTGGCTCAAATAATCAAATCCTAATTAATAGGGTGTAATCAAACACTTTTAATACTCTTTAATATTGTATCCATATCTAATTTTGTCATAGAATAAAAATAGGGAAAATGTACAAAAATGCCCCTAACGTTTTCTCACGAGTAGTAAAATGTCCCTAAGGTTTTTTTAGGATCAAAAATACCCCTTACGTTATGAAATTGGATACAAAAATATTCCTATAGGTAAACAACGTTAATTGAAATATAACAGAGCTGACGTGGCTGATGACTAGGACCGATGACGTGGATATGTGGCGCGCATACAGGTCAGACGTTTTCTCACAGTTACTAAAATGCCCCTGACGTTTTCTCACGAGTACAGAAATGCTCATAACGTTTTCTCACAGGTACTAAAATACCCCTAACGCTTGTTTTGGAGCTAAAATTACCCTTGAGGTTGTTGAAAATTGTATAAAAATGACATCATGCTAACTTTTGTTAGGTGAGACTTAACAAAGATGTCGTGGAAGCTGATAAATATGTTAACTTTATATGTGGCACACATGCAGAGAGCAACTTGCCATGTAAGGGACACATAAGAAATCGAAAACTGAAAATTTAGAAAATAAAAACCACATCAAATTGGTTAATCAAAAAATTTGGTTTAGTTTCGAACCGATTTTTCGATTAACCGAATTTTTGATTTTTTTGCTCACCCCTACGGTTGTATGGCAAGTTGCTCTCTGCATGTGGATCACGTGTAAAGTCAACATCTCTGTTAAATCTCACATAATAGTAGTTAGCTTGATGTCATTTTTGTACAATTTTTAATAACATCAGAGGTATTTTAGCTCCAAAACAAACGTTATGGGCATTTTAATATCCGTGAGAAAATGTTAGAGATATTTTTGTACCCATGAGAAAACGTTAGGGGCATTTTAGTACCCGTTAGAAAATGTCAGGGGCATTTTAGTACCCGTGAGTAAATGTCTTGGCATACATGCACACCACATGTCCACGTCATCAGTCCCAATCATCAGCCACGTCAACTCCGTTATCTCTCAATTAACGCCGTTTATCTATAGGGGCATTTTTGTACCTAATTCCATAACGTAATGGGTATTTTTAATCCAAAAAAAAACTTTGGGGCATTTTAGTACTTGTGAAAAAATGTTAGGGGGCATTTTTATATATTTTCCTATAAAAATTATATAAGAGAGAATTTGATATTATTTTTCATTTAATATATACCAAATATAATATTTATTTTATCTCCTTCTAATTCATGCGTATCGAACAAGTAGATTTTGGATTGAGGATTCGACTCACGTGACAAATCTGGAAAGTTCTCTCATGCTCCGGCGATTCGAGAGGCGAAAGGTTTGGCGATGGAAAACCTTAGGGTTTCCATCGCCACCGCATCTGCCTCCTCTGCTCAGCCGCATCCCCCTTCTGATCCCCTCGCTTCTTCCCTCCCTCTCAACCCATTACCCGATGGCCTCACACCATCTACCATTCGAAAAGACCCTGCGAAGAAAGGCGATGTTTCGTCGCCTATGCTGAAACCTAGTTCTTGGGCCGAGATCTTAAAGAGTTCTTCTGTAACTAAGGGCTGGGGATCTCAACCCTCTGGACTTTTCTCTAAGATCCAATCCCAACCAAAGATCAGGTGGTTTTCACCCCCGAACATGTACTTTCTCTCCGACAACCATGGGAGGCGAGTATCATCGGTAAGTTCCTCGGCAAACCTCCTCCTCTAGAAGTCATTCGATCTTGGGCAAATCGTTTGTGGTTTTCGTATGGTTTCCAATCAGTTCTCGATTTAGATGAAATTTTTTTCGTTTTTCATTTTACTTCAACTAAGCTGCTAAATCTGTTCTCACGGGAGGACCTTGGTCTCTCAGGGAAGATATTCTTCGTCTTATTCCCTGGAAACCACTGTTTAAACCCTGGGAAGAACGTTTTCTTACTGCTCCCATCTGGATCCGTCTTCAATCTCTTCCCTTAGAATTTTGGAGTGATGAATATATTCGGCATATTGCTTCTAGTTTCGGCTCTGTTTGGCGTGTGGATGAACGATCCTTTGGTTTTGGACGGGGTAAATATGTTAGGTTTTGTGTCGAATTGAATCTTGCTCACCCCCTTCGTCAAGGAATCTGGATTTCAGTAGAGGAACAAGAATTTTTTCTACCGGTTTGCTATAAAAATTTGCCATCTGTATGTTTTCAATGTGGTCTCCTAGGGCATCAGTAATATGATTGCCCCAAGTTGACTCGTTCTTCTATCCCGAATGTTTCTGTTCATCTTTCTAAAGGCCCGAAAATATTTCATCGGAGGAGGGTTCTCTTATGGCAATGGATTCGGCTTTAAATTTTAAAAACCCTAATTCAGTGTACCTAGCTTCTGAAAACCCAAAATCTTTTCAATCGGCTTCTTCGAATTTGCAAAAATCTTTTACTGATGCTGATTCTAATGTTATGGATGACCCTGTTATGGGACCTTGGATTGAAGTTCGTCGTAGAACTTCTCGCCGGAATGGTCCTCGTAGTGCGCGCCGACCCTCTTCGGTGAGGGAAGGTTGTGCTCGGACCAAGGAGAACTCAGCTAAACCTATGCAGGTAGGTGAAAAGGTAAATCTTCACAGTGTTCCAATTAATTATGTTGATATTGCTTCCAATTCTACTATTTCTAAATCTCAGTTGGGTAAGGCATCTAAAACTAAGTTCACCCCTCCTAATACTCATAGGAAACCTTCCCCTTCCCCTACACCCTCTAATGTAGAAGCCAATACCAAAATTAAAGCATTGGCTAAAATTATCCCTACTTCTCTCATCATTGACCCTCCTGGGTCTAAATCTCTGCCCCAGTTAGCCTCGGAATTGAATGTCATCTTCAATGCTCAGGCCTTGGACACCCAAACAAATGTGCCCTCAAGGGTCTCATCTAAAAAAAAGCCCAAGCCACCTAAATAGAATTCTAAATCAAAATCCCTGCTCCACTCCCATACCATTAGAGCTACTAATAAAAGGCATAGGTCAAATTCTATTCCTGATACTAGAACAGATGAGCCTTCCACAAAGCCTGGATCTTCCATCCCCCCAAATCAATCCCCCTCCAATCATGAACCTATTGAATTGTAATGTTAGAGGAGCATGGAGAAAGCCTGTTAGGAAGTTTATTATTGCTCAAATTAGTCTCTCTAATATTAAAGTTTGTATTTTACAAGAAACTCACATTGATAGAAATAAATCCAATCGGCTTATTAACTCTTTTGGTCGCTCTTGGAATGGGGCCATTCAACCCAACACTGGTGCTTTAAGTGGCATCATAGTGGCATGGAATTCTGAGTATGTTCAGGCTCAGGTGATTTCTACCCTAGCTCAAGTCATAAATATTGTTATAAAAATTGAGTCTTCTGAACCATTTTTGCTTTCAGTTGTCTATGCAAGTACTGATCCTAGTCTTAGGAACAATCTATGGAACTCTTTTGCTAATTTAGATTTAAATGCTTTTCCTTGGCTTATTCTTGGTGATTTCAATTGCATATTGAATAACACTGATAAATTAGGTGGTGTTCCTTCTAAGCTTACAACGCTTATTTCAAATTTTCGTAGTTTTGTAGCAAATTGTGGGTTGATTGACTTAGGTTACACTGGTCACAAATACACATGGTCAAACAATAGGACTGGGCTTGCTAAAATTCTCATTAGACTTGATAGGGTATTTTTGAATGTTGTCTGACTTCATTTCTATAATAATGCCACAGTGAAACACCTTAATAGGGTCACTTCAGACCATAGGCCTCTTCTCATCTCTCTTCCTACTCATACTCAACCAAAAAATACCCTATTTAAATTTTAAAACTTTTGGACTGAGCATGAATAAAGCAAATCTATTATTGATAATGCTTGGAACTCCCCCAAATAGCCCTCTTGGAGCTTCTACTTTCTCTAATAAACTCAGAAGCACTAGAGGGGCCCTATCCTATTGGAATAAAAACGTTTTGGGTAAGCTAGAAAAAAACCTAGAGTCTACCAGTAATGAGATCAGCCTTGCTGAATCTCTTGAAGGCTCTCCTTGTGCCCCTGTTGACTTGGATATTAGATTTAGATCTCTGCATAACAAGTTCATTGCTATTCAAAGATAGATTTATCTTAAATGGTGGTCTAAATCTAAGTCTAAATGGATTCAGGATGGTGAAAAAAACTCTGCTTACTATCACAGATTGGTAACCATGCGCAAAAGGCAAAATTTCATCCTTTCTATCCTTAATAACATTTCTATTCCTATCTTTAACCCTAAGGATATCCTTAGAGAGTTTGTTACCTTCTATTCAAACCTCTGGTCCTCAACCAATAATGCCCTTCCTAATTTTGTATCCTGGCCTATCTTTAAAAGGTTGCCTTAAGACTCTGTCAGCCTCTTAACTGGCCCTTTTTCCTCTGAGGAAATATGGAATACCATTAAGTCCCTTGCAAATGGCAAAAGCCCAGGTCATGATGGCTTTACCATTGAATTTTACAAAACTTATTGGCCCATCATCAACAAAGACTTCTGTTTATTTCTAAATGACTTCCATGCCACTGCAATATTGCCTAAAAATTGGAACCAAATCTTATTAATCTTTATTCCTAAATGTTCTAATCCAAAGGTGGTAAAGGACTTTTAGTTCTAAATGACTTCCATGCCATTGCAATATTGCCTAAAAATTGGAACCAAATCTTATTAATCTTTATTCCTAAATGTTCTAATCCAAAGGTGGTAAAGGACTTTCGACCAATTGCTTTATGCAATCTATCTTACAAAATTGTATCAAAGCTAATTGCAAATAGGCTCAAAGTCTTCCTTCCTGACTTGGTGTCCATAAATCAATCTGCCTTTGTTAAAAACAGAAGCATCCATGATGATATTCTAGTGGTTCAAGAGCTTGCTCATTCTTTCTTCAATTTAAAAAGTAAAACTCTCGTTATCTTAGTCAAACTTGACTTAGAAAAAGCTTTTGACTCTTTGAAATGGGATGCCATTACTAAAGTTCTCTCTCTCACTAATTTCCCTGACATCTTCATTCAATGGATTCATTCATATATATCCACTACCTCTTTTGCCTGCCTGATCAATGGCTTGGTTTCAAACTTCTTTCCTGCAAACAAAGGTGTTAGACAGGGAGATCCCCTATCTCCCTTCC
The DNA here is from genome assembly GCA_034359265.1 of Canna indica. Classification (NCBI taxonomy): domain Eukaryota; kingdom Viridiplantae; phylum Streptophyta; class Magnoliopsida; order Zingiberales; family Cannaceae; genus Canna; species Canna indica. The sequence goes on along the minus strand of CP136896.1, from coordinate 51,662,489 downwards.
TATACATCTTAGTTGCCCAAACTCTCTCAAACCTAATAGACAATGTTGTTGGCAACAATCTATTAACCCCATACAAGATAAATGACTTAATCATAAGCCACTTAATGTTTGCATATGATATTATTCTTATCTTCAAAGCTAATTCAAAGAGCTTGAACACATTTAAGAATATCTTCTCCACTTATGAGCTCTTGACTGGCCAAAAGGTGAACCTTAACAAGTCTGACATTTACTTTCCAAGAGGCACTCCTTCCTCTGCCAGAAGGCATATCTCCAATAACTTAAACATGAAGGTGGGTAAGTTCTCATTCAAGTACTTAGGGACAATGATTTCCCCTAGGAGACCCCCTCCTAAGACAAATGATTATATTCTTGCTCAAATTGACAACAAAATTAGCAATTGGAAAACTAATATGCTCTCTCAAGCTGGGATAATTGTCTTGATCAATTCTGTTATAAATTCTATTCTCATTCATTCTATTTCGATTACCTAGCTAAATCAAGAACTCATAGATAAAATTGAGATGAAAACTAGAAGGTTTCTGTGGAATAATTCCAACAATAAACATGCTATACACTTAATTGATTCGAACACAGTGTTTTTGCCCAAAAAGCAGGGTGGTCTTGGAATCCATGACCTGAAAACAAAAAGCTTGGCACTTAATGCCAAGAGAATTCAGGCCTATTTGAATGATGATACTACCCTATGGGTGCAGCTTGTCAAAGCCAAATACCCTCCCATTTCTTTTACTTCTAAGGAAAATTATAACTCATCCAGAGTATGGAAGCTTTTTCTTGAAGCTTTCAATTCTCTAAAATTTGGTTTCACCAAAATAATTGGCTCTAGCAGCAATACCTCATTATTGCATGATAATTGGATCCTTGATATGCCTTTAGCTATGAAACCTAATGTTAATCTACTGAGCTCTCTCACTCATGTGCATCATCTTATGCTTAATTCTAATTGGTGTTGCTCTGTCGGAAACACTTTGTGTGCTGCCCCTTTATGGAATGCTATTGAGGAAATCAGGTTGCCTAAAGAACCCTAATGACTTCTATATTTAGAATAATGAGGAGATGAGTAGGGTTTCTTCTTCATGTAGGATATCCCAGCCTACATGTTTCTTAGGAACAATAAATAGCCCCCTGATGGTTTGAATCATGTCTGGGATAAAACCTGGAAACTTGCCACTTCTCCGAAGGTAAAGGTTTTTATGTGGAAATTTTTTCATGGTAGACTTTTAACTAATTTGAGACTGTTTCATTTAAACATTTCCAATTATAAAACCTGTGTTTTATGTGGTTTTAATGAGGAATCTCTTATTCATCTTTTTTGTGAATGTCCTTTTACAACTGAATTGTGGCATTTCCTGGGTTTGAAACTTGGACTTGATTTTACCCTAAGGGATGGGTGGTGTTCTGGTAGCTGGTTGCAGCTGGATATTGATCCTTTAATGGTGATACGTCCCTCAGCCATTATTGCTAACACCCTTTAGTTTACCTGGTTCTTTAAAAATAGAGTTGTGCATGGTGAGAAAATCCCTTCCATCTCCAATGCTGGTAATAGAGTTATTGCTTTTTCAAAGCAATACCTACCAAATATAGAACCTGAGGGCAATCATACTACATCTTCCCCTATCTTAACTTGGCAGCCTCCTACTATTGATTGGATTAAAGCAAATTGTGATGGTTCTTATGCTGAAAAGGAAGGTGGTTCAGGTTGTATCTTTCGTAATTCTAATGGTGAATGTTTATATATTTTTTGCAACTATCTTACTACTACTTCTGCTGTCATGTGTGAGACACTTGCTATTCACTATGCTTTGCTAGTTGCAGTCTCTCAAAATTTGAACAACATCATAGTGGAATCAAATTGTAAAGTCATCATTGACTGCCTCAACAAAACTTCTACTGCTCCTTGGAGGCTTGTTTCTATTGTTCAGGATATTTGGACTATTGTAAATAATTCTTTGCATGCAAAGTTCAATTATGCTCCTAGAGTTGTAAATAAAACTGCCCATTGAACAACAAAATGGGCTCGAGCCAGGAAAGAGTCCACTGTTTGGAACCTGGTCCGGCCACCTGAACTAGAGGCTCTCTTGATTAGTGATTGTAATAATAGCCTAAGTGCTACTAAAATTCGATTTTATTTTATTCTTCTTTATCCCTTGAATCAAATCCATCTTTAGCGGGTTAACCAAATTAAATCAATAATGATTAATCAAACTATAGGGTTTTCAATCAAAATTTCAATAATTCAGCTTCTTTATAAGCACAATTACAGGCTTCAAGACAAATCTATTTTATTTTGACCAATTTTAATTAGGACAATTGTTGATTTCAAGATTTCTAATCGGAAAAAGATATTGCTCCAATTCAATTTGGTTTATGATTTGCTGATTATAACAAGTCATACTATAACTCCTTATCACTTATGTGATTCAATAAATTAGGATTTTTTAGTAACAAGAAACATCCCAGTTAGGATTGTCCTCTATTCGGGTCACACCGAACCAAATCGAAATGTTCGGTCCGATTCGGTTTTGATCTCGGCAGGTTCAATTTTTGAATCGAACCAAAACCGATTATTCGTATTCGGTTCGGCTTCGGTTCCCTGAATTTGGGAACCGAACCGAATCAAATCGAGAACCGAAAAATAAAATAATATATTAATTTTTATTTTTTTTATTAGCCGATTAGGCCATTGGGGTCGGGAACTCGGGACTGAAATCCTATGAGCCATTAGGGTTCCTTTCACTGCACTAAGAAAGAAGGGGGAAATTAATAATTTATGTCAAATAAGGTAATGTCAAATAAACTTTCTTTAAGTGGCTGACTATAATTTCCAACTTTTAGCTTTAGACCAAATCTGAGTTTTATCATGGCTTGGAATAAGCTTTTAGAAGTCCAGGATACCTTTCCATTTGATTTACCATACCATGGATGAAAATCTTCATATCTAACCAGTGGCGAATACAAGATGGGGGTAGTGGGGGCCATTGCCCCCACTGAAAATTTTTAAAACCTTTACACATATGTAGTATTTGATCATTAGTGTGCCCCCACTATTTCAGTTAAATTTTGCTCTTCACTGTTGCAGCAACAAGAAGAAGCAAACTTCTTCTTGCAACAAGAAGTTGCTGCTCCTATTGCTGCTTTCAACAGCAAGAAGAAATTTCTTTTTCTTCTTCTTCTTGCTGTTACAAGAAGTTGTTTCAAGTCTTCAACAACTTGAAAATTTTTAAAACCTTTACACATATGTAGTATTTGATCATTAGTGTGCCCCCACTATTTCAGTTAAGTTTTGCTCTTCACTGTTGCAGCAACAAGAAGAAGCAAACTTCTTCTTGCAACAAGAAGTTGCTGCTCCTATTGCTGCTCCTGTTGCTGCTTTCAACAGGAAGAAGAAATTTCTTTTTCTTCTTCTTCTTGCTGTTACAAGAAGTTGTTTCAAGTCTTCAACAACTTCTTGCTCCTGCTGCTTTTAACAGTGAGAAGAAATTGCTTCTTCTTCTTCTTGCTGTAGAAGAAGTTGTTTCTTCTTGCTGTTAGAAGAAGTTGATCCAATTAACTTTTGTCGATCTGCTCATTACTTAATAAGATATTTTATTAGATATAATTAAAGTGAAAAAGAAACACTAGATCAATCCAATTAGGACATACTAAATTTCTAATTAATTTTGATGCATCTAATTTAATTTATATTTGAATTTGATTAAACTTTTGACTAAATATATTTTTGGAATTTTTGAATATTTTAAGCAAATTTATCTAAGTAGATAGCTAAATATATGGATAATTTTTTTTAACAATTCAATACGTGAATAATTGTTTATTTATTTCTAGAAGGATGGCTAGATTGCCTCCATCGTCGCACAAATTTGAAGTGTGAACTTTTAAAAATTTATGTATCAATTTGTCCCCACTAGTAAAATTTCTTGGATCCGCCAATGTAGTCTAACCATAAATGCCCCTAAGTTGAGATGGTGTTATATTGGAGTATTGTTCATATTAGGTGATAGCAGTATTGTATAGTGTATATGTCGGTGTTGTATAACTTGGTGTGAGTGTTCTATGTTTGTAACCGTTCTGCTATCTATTTATGTATTTTAAAAAGGTTATTTTGGCATTTTCTTGTAGAATTATTTGGAGGGTCTTGTAGCTTTTGAAAATATGCTTATCATATATGAATCTTTACCTACTCGACGTTCCGGATTTATTGGTGATGTTTGTTTCTCCAAAAGATGATCAGATTTTGAAAATAGTACTTGGTGGATTGCCTCAATTTGCGTGCTAAGCTTTAAATAATATTTTAAATATTTTATAATGATAGCTTAGTTGGGTATGGTTTTAGGGATGGTTCTTGTTGATTCTCATCCCGACACATGTCTGATTACCCTAAACTCAAGTGTTTATCTTGTTGTTCCTTACCATTGATTTTGTTATATGCTATCGTTAAAATTCTTGTTGCATATTGTTGGCTCATATACATGTTGATATCATGGTATATTGCATGAATTGCATTGATGGTGATTATGATGATTAGGAAATGTGTAGTTGTTAATTAGTTGTATAATGCTTATCATGGTATATTGTATACATGTAGATGATTATCATTATTTGGTGATTATGTTGGCTCATATACATGTTGATATCATGGTATTATGATCTACTATTTGGCGAAAGCCCTGGACATTATTTATTTATTTGCTCAAGATGTATGGGCAGTGACACAAGTGATCAAACGAGGTGCGAGTGTGCGACGTCAAGGTGTGAGACGCCAACGGACTATCCTTCAAGGTAGTCGAACCTCTTGCTTGAGCGGGCTTGAGGTGCCATTCTTGAGGTGCGGGAGTGCAGGGGAAATCCACTATCCACTATACTCTTGCTTGGGTCTATGGTCATGCACACATAAGTAGACATTAGATGTATTTCAGTTGACACGATATATATATATATATTCACAACAAAATTTTTTAAAAAACTTGCGCATTTTTTCAGCGCCTAGCACAAGCGCTGGCTCAAAACCAGCGCCTCGGCGCCGTACAAATGGGTGTCAGCTCGGACTGGCGCTCGTATAAAACCGGCACATTTTCAAAAAAATTACCCAAATATTATATTATATTTATTAATAAATTAATTCTTAATTATTTTATAATATTAGATTTATAGTCCCACATTGATAAAAAAAATCCAAATTATTCTTAATTAGCATAAATATTATCTTTTTAGTCCTACGATGATAATTTTTTTATATTATTTTAAAACATTATAAATATATTGATAAACTTAAAAAAAATTATCAACTAATAAAATATAAATAATATTATTATACATTATACTAATATAAAAAAATATAAATATTTATTTATTTATATATAATAAAATATAAAATTATATATATTTTATAAATTATTAATATAAATAAAATTATTATAAATTTTTAAAAAAATAAAAAATAAAAAAATAAATTTTAATACCGACGCCATGTAGGCGCTGGTATTCAAATAGTGGCTGAAAATCGGCGCCTATGAATAGGCGTCGATTTGCAAAAAATCGACGTCGTTTGGGTGTCAGTTTGGTAATTTCTTCATCCTTCCTTACTGACCCCCAAACCAATCCTTTTTGGTGCGCCTAAATTCATATTTAGGCCCTAAAATGGGTTGGTATTTAAGTTTTTTGTTATAGTGATTGTAGGAGCATTTAGACATTTTGGTGTATCGTATGTACAGTCACATTCACTAGCATCATGACATAATGTTGTCTATCTTAATTCTTGGCATATTGTAAATCCTACTCAGCCTTCCGCTGCATTGCGTCAGATCCTCAAGTATGATGGCATATGGTTCGGTAGCTAGTATTGGCCTAAGGTTTTCTACCTTGGTCTTAATCTCGATTTTGATGATAACTAATGTTTCATTGAGAAATACTTTCAAGTTCCAAGTTGGTTAGCGTTCGACGTCCCCAATCGAAAAAATCAGAGAATTCAGAGAAATCAGCAAGGACGCTCGTCGTCGCTTGGGATTCTTCAAGAAGTTAGAGTTTAGGTTTAGGGTGTCTAGCATGTGATGTAAATCCTCATGATGATGCAAACAACCCAAAATACCAAACCCGAACCCCAAAACATGAAAATTTGGAAAATCAGAAAACGGCCTTGAAATTCATTAAGCCCAGGGAGCTCCTTGGAGGGCTATATGACCTAGACATTTTCTTGGCACCAAAAGTTCTGATAATTGTTCCTTAGGTAAAAACTAGATAACGAGATATTTTAAGAATTTTATGGAAGCTTTTAGCCTACCCATATTTGACCCGGAAAATTATATAATTTTCGTTTTTCGGAAATTTGTACTAGAGCCCAAAAGTTAGATTTTGATTTTTTAGATATTTTTATTGAATCCAAATTGGGGGTAATCCTTATATAACATTTATGTTTTAAAGTTATTAACTGTTATATAAATAGACTTAGCGAAGACGGAACCCAAAAACGAACAAACAAGCAAAAAAATATAGCAAAACTGCCTTGATTTTTCAATTTCGATCGATCGGTCGGTCGATCGAATGGTGCCCAAAAGTGGCAGAATGCATTCGGTCGCTTGGCGATCGCTCGGTCGGTCGATCGACGATCGACCGGCAAACGATCGGACGACGGAAACGACTATTTTTCTAGCCGTTGAGTTGGTTGTTTAAGGCCAACTCTTCATGGTCTATAAATACAAGACCATGAGAGTCTTCCTCCTATGATCAATGATTCCATTGAGCTATTCTTGATCATTCTCAAAGCTTTTCTTGAGCCATCCATTTGATAATCCTAGTTTCCATGATACATCCTTGGTCTTGCCTTCAAGCTTTGAACGATTCATCATTGAGGCATCAAGAGGAACTAGGACTTGTGTTTGGAGCTAAGTATAAGTTGTATATATTGTTTATTTGCCCCATTTACTTGTATTTTTGTGGTTTATTCATTGTATTTGAGTTAGTGTAAGACCTAGAGTGTAGGTCTTGAAATTAGGTGGTAGCCTTGATGTTTGAGGTTTAAATCCACTGGTGCAAACTTAGTTTACTAGGATTAGTATTGTTTTCCTTTAGGTTTGAGGTGGGAGAGTGCTCTCGGTAGGAAGGCAGAGACTTCCGGGTGTGAAAGTGCCTTCGGTGTGAGAGCGGAGACTCTCCGGTGAAAACCTCCTCGTTGTAAAGGAAACAATTAATCTAGTAAAGTTTAATTTGAAAATCTTAAGTAGGATGCTTAGGTAGTGGAGTAGGCATTAGGGCTGAATCACTATAAATCTCTTTGTTTGCATTGCTTACTTTGCGTACTGATTACTTGACTTGTTTTATTCGCATCCACATTTAGTCGATAAATTGCAATTTGCCTAAGCAATCTAAGAAAAGATTAAAATCAAAATTAGACGAAAAGATTTAGAAAATATTCTATTCACTCCCCCTCTAGTGTAACCATTTCACCAACATCTAGATTCCTTAGGAGGAGACGCAGTCTGCTGCATATATAGTTGTTTTACCTTTGTTGTATGTGGATTAGTTGTTTTAACTTTTATTTTGAGAACACTTCATCTATTGATTGTTCTTGTCGTTTCTTATCCTTTGGAATTCTAGTAACTTTCCCATTATAAATTGAAGGCTTTAGTGTGTTGATTTGGTTGTTGGTTACGTTCTCCTAGGTGATGCCCCTTATCTAGGGATAAACCTAGGCGGGGCGTAACAAAGATTGTATGACTCCACTAGGGAGTGCATTTTCAAAGATTATAAATATGTATTTACACATAAATCCTAACAATTATAATGAATATTTATAAATATGAGTTAAAAGATTATTTGCATCAACTAATGATGACTCCACTATATAGGGAGTGCATTTTCAAAGTACTTTTTAGGCTTTCCTAAAAGCATTTTGCAAAAAAAAATTGTTTGATAAATTTACACTAAAAATACTTAATTTTGAAAATTAGATTCTAAAAATAGTTCTCTAAGAAGATGTGTGTGCTTTTTGAAAAACTATTATTCTAAAATAATTTACAAAAACTAAAACAATGCTAAAAGGAGCCTGCATCAAGCATCAATAATGTTTTTCCTATCCAAACCAAGTATTTATATCTATTATTTGAACTCAATTAACATGCGTGGTTCTAATTATCTTGTCCTAAACAAGTTAGTCAAATGCCAATATCTAAAAGAAATCAAATCCAATGCCATTCCTAAAAAAGGAAGCCCACTAAGAGGTACTTGATTTGCACTCAAAATGTACTCAATAGGAAGAGGTTTCTTGTTTTGGGACAATAACAATAAGGTGTGCTTTCTTATTCTCTTTTCTGCAATGTAGGGCAAACCCAATCCCACACTGGAATGCTTCCAATGCAATCTGAAATGAGAAGAATACTCTTTTTGTTTTCTTGATGTGAAGAGCTCACCACATTATATATGCAGCTAGCAGAGATAGATAAAGCACACACAGAAGGGATGGGAAATCCTTGTCAAATAAGGCACAAGGTCATCCATTTATTCCTGAAGTAGAGTTTAAGCTTTACAAAATAATCACAAGTCATTCAATGGAAAGTATGTCCATTTTCAGAAGCTACTCAAACACTGCAAAACCACATGTTTTCAAGAGTTAAATTAATCAGGTAGTAATTTCTAAGGTTACTATATTGCCATCTAGGTGATCAGAGTTGGAGTCAGTGAGCTTCATGCAAATTCACACAGTAATGGAAGTCCATGTACATTAAAAGCTTATAAATCCTCCTAAAAACAGTCACATTTCTTTTTTTGCATTGAGCTAATAATTAACTCTCATTTACTAATCAATTACATCAATAATCATATAGAACAAAACTAGTACAAAGACTAGGAATGATGTCAGTATGTAGACACTAAGACACATCTCATTTGGACTTTTTTGCAGAGCCAAAGAAGCTATCACTGATCTACCTTGAAATAAATGTCCTACCAAACCAGCAAAAGACATGGCACCTGATCCGAACCATTTATTAGAGCAGACAAAGTTCAAGTGCCATGGAGAGATTTCATATCTAAACTCTTGAGCCTCTGGAGTTCTGCTAATCTAATTCCAAGCATGGGAAGGCATGTCTTGGAGAGAAGTCCTACTTCCCGGGAAATCGCAAGGCGAACGCAAGCGAAGAACTCGCTTTCTCGACACCTCCAAAGAGTCTACCCACTCAGCATTCAGAAGAGCTGCTCGTTGCTTAGTCTCTCATCTCTTTCCCTCTCCCAGAATTCAAATGCTTCTTCCCTCAACAGTTCCTTCTCCAGTTGGGACACTAAGAATCCAGTGCCACTCCATAAGCTTTTTAGCTCCTGGGAGAGCACAGAGTTCCCACTTGGTGTCCTTGGCAAGGGAACACTAGGGTTTGATAACTTGGGGTCTCTTAGAGGTAGGGAAGACTCACTTGATGATGTTCTACAGCATGAGGATGAGTGTGCTGAACCTGGGAGCCTGAAGAGATGCAGTTGGATCACTAGATTTAGTGGTGAGCTAGTCATTACATTATTGTTAACATTTCCAATTTCCAAAAGAAAAAAAGACAACTTTTACCATGAATTAGAAAATTTATGGGCAATTCATCTAAACAAGCCCTGTTTCTTTTTTCTTTTTTCCTTTTCTATTAAACAGAGCTCTTGCTATTTGAAATATTATGCATGTATATTATGAAAATACCCTTTCTGCAATAATTTGAAAAAATATTAAAAATGATATATATTTGAAATATTAAAATTTTAGATTAGTAGTATAACATGCTAAAAAAATTAAGCATCTTCAGTAATTTTTCAAATATATATTTCTACTATAGTTACATTATTTTTATTTTAAATTATAGTGAAAAGTGCTTAAGTAATCATATATTCTCATTTGTTAAAACTTTTAAGTTGTCGCATAGAAGGGTAATTTGGTCATTTCACACAATTAAACCGCAAAGGACGTATTTGGTAATAAATGAAAATCAGAACCTTTGCAGCAACAAGAAAATACGCAAATCTAATTTGAAAGAGAGAAGAATCTCAAGTAACATCTTCTGAATTGCAGATGAAGCATATGTATCATTCCATGATGAGTGCTGGGGTGTCCCAGCTTACAATGACAAGTAAGCTTTACCTTTGCCATGCATCATTTCTTTATTTATTCTCAAGTTATGATAATTAAAGCATTTACAATGGTTGAATTGAAGTCAACTCTTTGAGCTTCTTTCATTATGTGGAATGCTCATCGATCACAACTGGACTGAGATCCTGAGGAGAAGAGAGTTATACAGGTTTCTACTTGACAATTCCAATCCCTTGAATGATGTACTTGTTTTCTTTGATTGATTTTTTATGAGAATTTTGGGTGATGCAGGGAAGTGTTTGCAGAGTTTGATTATATTGCAGTTGGCAAGATGGAGGAGAAAGATATCATGGAAATAAGCTTCAACAAAGAACTCATGCTGGGAGAGTGCAGAGTGAGATGCATTGTAGACAATGCCAAATGCATAGAAAAGGTTGGTTCTTTACTTTATATTATACATATAACATAGACATATGTTTCAGGTATATGATGGATATAATTTCAGGTATTGAGTTGAAACATGGCTGAGAAATTAGTATGAATAATTACTGAAAGATCAGCATTTTTGTACACTCATGAAGTAGTTCTCAACATCACTAACTGGAAAATTAAATACAAAAACCAAACCATTCATCAAGAAAAGCAAAGATAACTTAGTGAAATTGTAATCTCAGGTGGCCAAGGAATTTGGATCCTTCAGCAGGTACATATGGGGTCATGTGAACCACAAGCCCATAGTAAACAGATACAAGTACCCAAGAAGTGTTCCCCTGAGGACTCCCAAGTCAGAAGCCGTGAGCAAGGATTTGGTGAGAAGGGGGTTCCGTTTGGTCGGTCCGGTGATCGTCTACTCCTTCATGCAAGCTGCAGGAATCGCCGTCGATCACCTCATTGATTGCTTTCGATTCAACGAGTGTGCGAGGGTTGCAGAAAAATCACTATGAGTCGTCTCTTCTTTGTAACCACACTCATGCACTGGCCATGGAAGAACAATGGCTTGTGTTGCATGATTCCGGAGGCTTTGGAGTGTATTGAGTACATTGAATATAAATAATTGTATTTTCCCCTTATTTGGGTTTTAGGATTTAAGGGTGGCCTCTTGAGGTTACTATTGGAAAGATTAGAAACCTAAACATGATGTAGGAAAAAAACCAAACTTTGTGCCCATGTTGAAGAGTTAATCTTGCTCCATATGAGTTGTTTATATATAGCAGTTTGCAGATATTCCCCTATAATTTCGAGGATCTGTCTCTTTAAATTCCAGAAACTATCATGGTTAAACACTGACATTTCTTGGTTCCAGTGTTGAACCAGCAAGAAACTATTTTTGAAATAAATGTTGTTTGTTCTTTTTATGTCTACTTGAGCTTCAAGAAGATATCTGAGGGCAGAAAACAAGCTATTATTTAGAATACTAAGAAAATCAAGTTTAGCATAACTTCTTCAGCTAAATGATCTTTACCTCATCAACATGTGCTATCACAAATTCATCATGGTAATGACCAAGCCCTGCAGTGAGGAGAGTTATAAGATATACTTGATTGTATTTTCCCTCTTGAACCTTCAAGAACAACACAACCGACCTATAAAAATACAAAATTAGAAACAGCAACAGTAACAGAGTCACTTAATTGATCTGAAACAACAGCAACAGAGTCAATTAATTAATACGACTCTAAAATTGTTTCTATAGGTCTTTAGAGGCTAATATAGAACAAATTTTGTGTATATTAGTTTATAAATGTGAAGATTTAGAAATAAAAATCTAATTTTTGTCTCTAATTTTGTGTCTCTATAAGTCGATTGTGTTGTAGTGAGAACAACTTTAAGGTGTATGGTTCACATTCTGAACAAGGTAGCTTGCGGAGCTGCCAAACAACATGCTCTGTACAGTAGACTGATCAAGATCTGAGAAAATACATATGGCAACTTAACTTGTTCACTGGAAATAAATAATTAAGCAAACAATTAAAAGACATGAATTGAGATGCAATCAAGGACGGAATAGTGAATCTATGCAGACATACTTGTTATGAATTAACCTGATATAAAGAAGCATTCAGTTTAGCACTTTATCATCCAATTCTGGAAAATTGCTACAAAAATTGATTAACTGGAAAATTGCTGCTAACTATAATTTTATCATCCAATTCAAACACAACTTAGCCTTATTAATATTTTTACATACAAAACTGTTCATAACGAACCATAATGAACCACTAAAGTTAAATGTCACCAAGAGTGAACAATAGTGAACATATGAAGTGCTTCAATTGCATGTACCTATAGTAGCAATTCTTATAGAAATCTAGCAGAAAAGAGCAATCGTGTCTTTGGACAACCTCTTCAAATTAGAGAACTTAAGATAGTTTAGAAAAAGGCCGATGTGAGCGTCGCCCCAACCTATCAAAAACCCACTTTTCTTGTCAGGGCGTTTCACCGTGGAGTATAGCGCACATCCAAACATCTGATTGGGGAACGGAGCAACGCCCATGAAGCTCCGATATGACCAATATATTATATAACCAAGTACATATTGCATGAATATAACCAAGTTCAAATGTTCAACAATCATAGTTATTGTGGCCTTCAAATCAATTGTGCTATTTGCCATCATTGAATACTAATAAAATGTTCAAATGTTCACCTTAATTGTGCTTTTGCCTTCGTTGAATACTAATAAAATTTTCTTTGAATGCTATTTGCCTTCATTCTTATTTCTTTGATGTTGGCTAATTGTTTGGAAAATACCAATCAAATTAAAAAATTTATTATTGGAAGAGTTTCATAATAAGTATGGCATCCATTTAATTCCCTAGAAAACAATCACTTCACCTAAAAAATTTGGTGGCCTTCAAATCAAAGATCTGCATTTATTTTCCCATGCTTTGTTTGTTAAAGGAAGTATTGGTTATTTAAACAATGATGGTACTTTATGGATCTATCTTGTGAAATCTAAATATGGATCCATTAATATGTGATCTCTTTCTTTTGAATACAAAATGAGTTGGTCTTGGAGACCTTTTTTACATGGTTTTAATGTTCTAAAAGATGGATTTCTGAAAGATGGTGATTGTTGATGTTCCAACTGCTGTTAAGACAACCTCTAATATTGAGATGCTTTGCTTGTGTTGTCTGATCTTATACAGCATCAACAATGGAATGAGCTATTTGTCTTGGCCCAATTATTGCAGAGTCCATTAATAGAATTAGTTTGCCTCTATGACCTAGGGATAATAAATGGGTGTCAAGATCAAACCATGATGAGTAGTTACCACAAGGTCTACTTATGAATTTTTGAGAAGTCATGACTTGCCTCTAGAAGAAAATTCTCTTATCTGGACTTTAATTTGGAAAAATGATACTGCTTCAGAGGTCAAACTCTTCATTTGGAAATCAATACATAATAGATTACCTACTCTTGATCACCTTGCTAAATTTAGCATGCCTTGTTCTTCTGTAAGCTTCTTTTGCATGTCACACCTGGAACCCATCAAACATGTTTTCTTCTTTTGTAACTGCATATTAATTTTTCTTCTAGATAAATGAGGTACCTCAAAATGTTACACAACTTCATTCCCATGGGCTTACATAATTGGTTGGATTAATTAAAGTCAATGCTTATGGCTCATTTCAGGCAGCTGATGGCTATGGAGGTGGAGCTTTCATTTTCTAAGAGGATTCATGATGTTGCCTTCATGTGGAAGGATGTTTCTATAGAATGCAGATTTTGCAGTAGTTGTTGAAGCTGTTGCAGTCAAGGCTGTTGCTGAAATTTGCCAAAAACAATCATCACCCTAGGGTTCTGATTCAAGCTGCTGCCAAATGTATTATGGATACTCTTAATATTCCATGACAGACATTACTGAAAGCAAATTTCCTCCTTTGTGCCATTAGAAACTGCTTTCTCATATATCTTCTGTTAATATAATGTTGATCATATGGGTGTTTTGGAAACAGTAGCCTGCACTAGTCTAATGGAGTCTACATAATATATCTATTTGCTGGTCCACAGCTATTTCTAGCCAAGTTAGTCTGCCGACACACAAATCTTGAGAATATTTCGTCACAGTTAGTCCACCTCTTGCATCACAAAAAGGACAGTGGAGAGGAGTTTCACATCACAAGCATGAGACACTTATAACATGATAAAATAGCTGTCACTGTAAAAGCAAGAGTTATAGCATCCTTGTTATATGTGTTAATGACTAGGCCAAGGAGAAAGCCAAACTCTTTTGTCCCCTTTGTGTTGAGCCTCACCCATCTCTATCACCTTCCATGTGCAATTGTAAGGTCCATGATGGGAGATGGTGATGCCCTTATCCACCACTAGAATTCTTCCCTCTGCTTCAACTGGAAGGGACTGAGACTCTTATGTCCAAATCTTTCAAATTAAATCAACTATCATTCTAGTTTTGTTTCAACTAATTGTGTTTGGTTGTAGATGGGACTATCCTGAACAAGGTTAAAAATACATTGATCTATTTTAAGGATAGAACTCAGTCCTGTAAACTTTGCATTAAAGCTGTGCTCAATCAAACCATCTCATGCATGCAATGGGTTGCCTTAATGATCCCTCCACTGCTATATTTCACAGTGACCTTAGATTTAGGTCCACTAAGCAGATGAAAGAGACAACACAATTTCTTATCATGATGGACTCATGAGAAAATGCAACACCCAAGACAGTGACCAATCTAACTACATGGCACAGATGTAACCCATGACTTTGGATCTTGTGATCAACTTGACAAGACCAAATTAATTATGCCCGATAAATATCAGTCTAGTTCAATTGGCTTCTGAAGAAAGAGGGACACATACAAGTGTGGCTTGGGTCATTGTCTCAAGTCATTTTCATAAGCCATGAATAGAATAAATTAAGCTTTGGGAAACAGTTGGATATTAGGTGAGCACTGTGTGTAGATAATGATGTGTGGGGGGAGATCTTTATTCAGCACAGGACCAAGGAAAGCTACATGTGAGGAGTCTTGGAGATCATGTGAGTTGCCCTGGAGATTGAGTCCAAGGGAATTAAAGATGGCCTTTAACAAGGGAATATAGTTTCTTATGACTCAATAATATATAGGACAATTTTCCCTTGATCCAAGGGATTTGTCTAGTTCATGTTGTGCAGGATGTTGGTCTTTGATCCCAAAAATAACTGATACTTGAAGATATCTAAGAGTTGAGCTCATTGGATTTTGGACAAGTGAGGATCAGCAATCTCCATCAAGTTATTTTAGTCTATAGGGTTAGGGAATTATAAATTCTTGTACCTTATTAATAATATATAGTATATATGAAAATACTATATTCAGAGATAAGCCTGGCCATCGTTTTCTTGAGTGAATTCAAAAGAAAGCTACTAATGTGTCTCAATATTATTGAATTTTGGTTTATATCTATATATTATTAAAACTTATCACATCTAATATATTAAAGGACATGATAGGCCTAATATTTTAAATCATAAAAATGGATAATATTATTTGAATTGTTAAATAATTTATTAGTTATTATAGTTATGTTAAGTATCAAACAAATAATGTTGGTGATATCAATGGAGACAATGCATCAAATGGAGAAATGTGACTAGTGAAAAACTAGGAAAAAGATGCATAACTTTTTTAGAGGTGGAATAACCCTAACAATTGGTAGGACGACATCACTAAATACCACGACCCAAGAATTAAAAATTATGTGTGAGGCTAGTCCTCTAATCTAACTTATCAATTCCTCGCATATATATTGTTAATCTTGATAGAGTTATGTAGCTCTACTTTATGATATTGGAGTTGATTAATAGAAACTTCTTTTTGCAAAGTGCGGATTTTGAAGGCAAGGTTCCAATTTAGAAACATAATTAGTTATCTACAACAAAGATCCATCATCCAAAGAATATGTTTGCTTCATTGATAAGATTGGATTGGATAATAAATGGAGGATTTGATATGAATTTTTTAAATTTGGTATACATCGAATATAATATCAATTTTATATTTTTCTAGTCCCATTTTCTTTTAATCCATGCATCAAACAAATAATGAATATTAATCTATCCCTTATTTTATCATTTCTTATCCTATGAAGCAACTATGCTCCTAGTAGACAGATAGACTTCATATATATGCCACTCAAAGAAGAGATGTTTTGTTATAATCTAATAGCCCTACAACTTTGACATACTTTGGAAATCTAATAGTAATGTAGATTCACCTTTTCTCGAGAATTTTTACCGTGCACTTTTATCTATCATGAAAGATTTACTATTACCTATCAAAACATATTTCACCAATTCATCTTGTTTTGAACACAAAACCATAAAAGGTTACTAATTAGTTAGTTGAAAAAACCTTGGTTCTTATATTGATAGCTAAGTTCCAAAAATAAAATTGATTTAGTGTGAAGATCTTTTTATGACTACTCAATAAAAATTGACTTCCGATCAAAACAAGGTTAATGCAATGGGTTTAATAAGCGTGGCAGAAGACAAAGTGTACACTTTGTGACAATGGTGTTGTGACGATAGACCATTCAATTAATTCATGCCCTCTGGTTTGCGAAGGTTGTAAGAAGAGCATGCAATGGGTCAAACTACCATCTCAAATATAACTATATTCCAAGAAAATGAAAATAAAAATTTAAAAACTCATGACGCTAGCCGTATTCTGATGTTGTATCATATGGGGCGAGAGAAGCAGCAAATCTCAATGTTTTATTGAGAATTGTATCAATTGGGTGGTTCCATATAATATTCAATAATTTCGGGACATGAGGTTAGGTTTAGCCATGGCTTGGAATTAACTTGAGGATCCAATGAGGTGTCTTCATTTGAAATTGTTTCGTTTCATTGTTTTGTACTTTTGCTTTCCATATATAATGAAAGGCCCCTCATATATATTTCCGTCGGGAAATCTCTATTTCTCTTAAACAAAGTATATGAATGCAATTTTTAATTAATTTCAAAATTGTTCAAACACTCTATTTATTATTGGATATATATTCTCATTTGAAAATATCTATTTCTCTCAAGAAAGATATATTCAAAATTATTCAAACACTCCCTTTTTACTATTGGATATATCTACTCTAGAACTACTACTAGAATTCATGTAAATTACTAAGAGTCATCTGCAACGGTCATAGTAGCTGTTGTAATTATTAATGGCCCAACGATAATTGTAAGTTACCTGTTATATATATTAGAAGCATAACAATATCTACGACAGCTTAGAAACAACTACCTCATGTCGTCGCAAATGAGTTAAGTCATCAGAATACGCACATTCGCGCCTTCGCTTTCCTATTCATTTTTTCCTCTCCTCTACAGCGGTAGACACTGCCACTAACACTGGAGCTGCCACTAACACTGGAGCTACTACCTTCACCACCGAGGTTGCTTTTGCTGTCGAGCTACGCCTCCTTCACTCCCTCAACCTTTGAAACTAGTATGTTTTTAAGATTACTTTTGTTTTTTTTATTTTCTTGATCGAAACCCTAAAAATTGGGGTTTTAACTCAGAATCAATGTGGATGGGTGTTGTTCTTACTTGAAGTCGGAGCAATGTGGTCTGGTTCGGTGCATCTCTTGGTCAGGTGTAACTCCGATGAGGGGGGGACCTGCAAAACACACTCTGACCCTCAAGTTAGAATATATTTGAGGTGGGGTAATAGAAATTGGAATATATATATACCTGAGGTGCATCGTGTCTGTATATATTGCAGGAATTGAAGAAGGGTGATTGGTGATGATGCCACCCGGTAATCTCGTACGATCATGTCTTAATTTTTTTAAAAAAATAATAATAAAAGAAAAGAAGGAAGAAAAATAAATTTTGGATTCATCCATTGACATTTACTATTTAATTTATAATGTTTATCTCTCAAGAAGAAACATAGGAAAAAGATTTTTGTAAAAATTCATGTCAATCTTAAAAGTGTCCTTTCTTTTTGGTTTAACTGCATACATTACCTATTAAAATTAATTATATGCACATTATCCTAATTGTCTTGCAGATGGCACCCAAGACAAAGTTTTCAAGTTTGCCCGATAATCTCTTAACCTCCATAGGCAAGACTCAAGCCTCTAGGTTTGTAGACAAAATCATTTTACAAACTCGTCCAGTCAACTTAGGAGACCTAGAAAAGTATGACATTAGAAGCAGACTGGTAGCCCTGTGATGGGTAGAATACATAGGGAGACAAGTATCGGTGTGTCCCATATTGGTAAAGGCATTCTTCTCTAATCTCGTGATAGATAAAGCTAGAATAGGTTACTCACTAGTCCTTAGATCTGAAATCCTAGGTAAATCCATAGTCACCACTGAAACAACCATTATGGATGCATTTGAATTTCCTCTGCTAGGAAGATCACTATATAACATGTCCACACACCACTTTCATGAGGATTTTCCTAGTTTTGAAGTCGTGTCAGTCATTTGTCATGAAGGTTACCAGGGGATGATCCCTACTCAAAACATCAAACTGTCAACTACTGCTAGGATTATGCATCTTATCATTACTTATAATATACTTCCTAGGGTAGGACATTATGATAAGGTAACCAGCACGAGCACTAGAGTGCTCTTTTATGCTATGACCCGGAGACCTATAAACACTCCTGATCTTATGCTTCGTTACATAGGGGATGTTCATGCATCTAGAAAGCAAGCCCTACCCTATGCCACAGTAATCTCTCATTTCATATATGCTGCTGGGTAAACATGTCCAAATTTGAGATAGAGTCTGTGCCCAAAACAAGAGACACCTATACCCTAAATCGTATGAAAATACTTGAAACCCAACACTGTAAGAGGGTACAAGGGGCACCTGTGGAGCACAACGATGATGAAGAGGACAAGGATGAGGCAGATGCTGGTGGAAGCTCGTTAATTGCTACTCATACTGGGCGTTTGGGAGCGTTGGAGCATTGATTTGCTCAATTTCATATTGACCAATTGGATTGGAACAACGGTATGATAGGGCGTCTAGATGAGTACGACCGACACATTGATTAGTATGGTCAGATAATCGATGAGTACGATCACCGCATTGATGAGTACGATCAACGCATCGATTAGTACGATCAGAGAGTTGATGAGTACGTCGTCGCGTTGATGAGATGTATGGTCGGGTGGATAAGATATAGCAATACTATCAGGCATTTGCCACCTCCACCACCTGAGGATGATTAGTTCCACTGTTGCATGATGTTATTTATTATATGGACTTTTATTAATATTATACCTTGTTTAGACTAGCTTGTATTTGAATCATATGGATTTATATTTGCGGATGCTTGCCTTTATGTCTACGTGGTTGCGTTAAACATATATGACGTTACAATTAATTGTATGGTTTACCATGAATGTGCATGACTCTTGTTTTATTTTATTTTATTCTCTAGTACCCTTTTTGATTGATGCCAAAAGGGGGAAAAGAATGTTCATCATGATAGGGGTTGATATGTTCAAATTATGGCATGATGATAGGGGGGAGTTAAAGATATGCATATTGATAGGGGGAGCACTAAATATAATATGTGTTGTATTCATCATCTTATAATGCTCTCAAATATGCACTTTATAAACTCATGCTTCACGTTAATTGTTTAATACATTACATATAAATTTTTTATTTTTTTATTGTCGATGGTTTGTCATCATCAAAAAGGGGGAGATTGTTAGTTGGGGTTTCTCCTTTATGCTCTACTCTCTTCATGATGATAACAAACCAAGTCTACCTAACTAAGTTCTTGAAGCATGAAGGTCGCAAGTTCGATAAAAGGTGAAAGCCAGTTTCGTAGTTTGCGACATTTGTCTTTGTTGTCTTAAGGGTCTCTCTTAAGCCTCGATCTTTATTTTGATGATAACAAACAAGTATTTAATCCAAAGTGTGAAGTTTTGAGTTCAGGTTGAGGTTGCGATACGCATGCCAAATTCGTTCAAACGAGACGATGGAAAAGATCGTCAAAGAAACGGAAGAAGAAATCGTTGAAGAAGGCTCGGGATTAAGACAAATAGAATTAATGTAATATGTCTCTAGGATAGTTTATCCCAAGCCAAAATTGTAAGGTTATCCAAGTTAAAACTTGGTAACCAAACCCAAAGAAAAGGCATGTAAAAAGACATGGAAGAAATCATCCTCAGCCTGGGTTCGGTCGACCGGTTGGTCGACCGAACAAAGCAATATATAGTATAGCATTGCAGCCCACTCGGTAGATCGACTGGTCGATCGGAGATCGCAAAAAATTGGCAGAAGTCATTCGATCGACCGAATGTGGCGAAGGCCAAACAAGCTGGGCTGCGTCGGTCGACCGGTTGGTCGACTAACAGTGGCGAAAAATTGGCAGAAACGTAGCAGTCGACCAATCGATCGACCGACCTAAAGATAGCCTCAATCGCGCGACTTGCTGCAGCCATTCGGTAGACCGAATGTCGGAAGAATTGTGGTCGATTGACCTCTCTCAGCTGCCAGCGATCGCACTGACCGATCGACCGGCCTTGCGACCGAACGGCTTCAACGGTCGATTTTTCACCCGTTGAACGGTCGTTCGAGTGAGGGGTTATAAATACCCCTCACTTAACTTCTTTACTCCTTCTTGCAAACGTTATTGAGCATTAAAAAGAGTTCAATATAGCCTTTAAAGATCTACACCTGCGCGCGCTCTCTGCTCCCAGTCTCGACATCAATACTAGGCGTTGTTCTACTTCAACTGTGTTGCACTTCTTGAGTCATCATCCAGTTGCAAGTTGAAGACAAGAAGGCGGTGGAAAGAAGCTTGGTTCAATATTTCATTCTTTAGCTCTTTCCTTGTATTTGGTCTTCATTGTATCTTGCTTTCAAGTTTGACATAGCTTGCTAGGTGTGCTAGGAAACACATAGGGTCCAACTTGTAGAATTGTATTTTGCCTAGGTGAATAGGATTGAGGTGTTCTCCAAGTGAGGGAAAAGGGTGTCCTCAAGTGTATTCAAAGGGAAACATAAATTCTATAAAGTGGTGTTTAGAAATTCTTGGTGAGGAGCCAAGGTAGTAGAGTAGGCGGTTAGCCGAACCACTATAAAATACTCTTGTTTGTGATAATGGGTATATAATTATCTTTGAGGCATCTAAATGCATTATTAGAAGTACACCCTCAAATGACATCATATTCATAGGAAATATGCAAGAAAATGTATACACCCTAGAATTAAATGTCTTGCCTAATCATCATGTTAGATGCTTAGTTGCCATGGAAAATGACTCTTGGTTGTGGCACAGAAGGCTAGGGCATGCTAGCATGAGCCTCATCCAAGAGATATCTAGGAAAGACCTAGTAAAAGGATTACCTAAGATAAAGTTTGAAAAAGATAAACTTTGTGATGCATGTCAACTAAGTAAGCAAGTAAAATCATCATTCCATAGTATTAATCATGTTAGTACATCTAAAATTCTTGAGCTTGTGCACATGGATCTCTTTGGTCCATGTGATGTAGCTAGTCTAGGTGGAAAGCTATATTGCTATGTATTGGTTGATGATTTTTCTAGATTTACATGGGTTTTCTTTTTGGCCAAGAAAAATAAAACTTTTGAGTTTTTCAAAAAAATTGCAAAGAAAGTTTCAAATGAAAAAGGAGTTTCAATTTTGAAAATTAGGAGTGACAATGGAGGGGAGTTTAAAAATGAAAAAATTTCCGAGCTTTGTAATGATTTAGGTATTCAACATACCTTTTCTTCCCCTATGATCCCTCAACAAAATGAGGTGGTCGAAAGGAAGAATAGAACTTTACAAGAAATGGTTAGGACCGTGTTATGCGAAAATAATTTGCCTAAATATTTTTGGGCCGAAGCCATAAATACTTCTGTTATGTTCTTAATCGAGTTTTATTAAGACCAAAAATAAAGAAAATACTTTTTGAGCTTTGGAATGGTAAAATCCCAAATGTGAGATATTTTTATGTTTTTGGATGTAAATGCTTCATTTTAAATACTAAAGAGAATTTAGAAAAATTTGATTCTAAATTCGATGAAAGAATTTTCCTAGGTTACTCTACTAACTCTAAGGCTTATAGAGTTTATAACTGTAGAACAATGATTGTTGAAGAATCCATGCATGTTACTTTTAATGAAACTAATGATTCTTCAAAAAATATCAAGATTGTGAATGTAGGTGATGAGCTTGAGAATCTCACAGTTCATAATAAGAAAGTGGAGGATGAAAATAATGAGAAGACCCAACATGAAGAACCTTCTTCCTCAAGTCAACCTCAAGTTGAAGATGATGAAGAAGAAGCTCTACCACCTCTCCCTAAGGGATACCGATTGGTAAGAGATCATCCAATGTACCAAGTCATTGGAGAGCCTTCAACGGGAGTGGTAACACGTTCTAAACTTAAAAATTTATGTCAATATATAGCTTTTGTTTCTCAAATAGAGCCTAAGAATATTAAGGAAGCTATATAAGATGAGTTTTGGGTATTAGCTATGCAAGATGAACTCAACCAATTTGATAAAAATAATGTATGAGACTTAGTACCTAGACCTAGTGATCAAACCATAATTGGAACCAAGTGGGTATTTAGGAATAAGCTAGATGAAGAATGACTAGTTATTAGAAACAAAGCTAGGCTAGTGGCACAAGGGTACAACCAACAAGAAGGAATAAACTATTATGAAATATATGCTCCCGTAGCTAGATTAGAAGCAATTAGGATGCTTTTAGCATATGCTAGCTTTAATGGTTTTAAACTCTTTCAAATGGATGTAAAAAGTATTTTTTTTAATGGTTTTATAAATTAATGAAGAAGTTTATGTTGAACAACCCCCCGGTTTTGAAAATTTTGAGTTTCCAAATCATGTTTTCAAACTTAAAAAAGCTTTATATGGTTTAAAACAAGCCCCTAGGGCTTGATATGAAAGACTTTCAATTTTCTTAATTGAGCAAGGTTTTGATATAGGAAAAACGGATGTTTTACTTTTCATCAAGCACCATGAAAATGACATGCTACTAGTTCAAATCTATGTTGATGATATAATTTTTGGTGCCACTAATGAAATGCTTTATGAGTGGTTTGCTAAGTGTATATAGGATAAATTTGAGATGAGCATGATGGGAGAGCTCTCCTTCATGCTTGGTCTACAAATCAAGCAAACCAACAAAGGGATCTTCATCAATCAAGCTAAGTACACAAAGGAGCTCATCAAAAGGTTTGGGATGAATGAAGCCAAGATAGCTTCTACACCTATGAGCGCATCCATCAAGCTTGACAAAGATGAAGAGGACATTAAATTGGACGAAAAACGATATCGAGTTATGATTGGTAGTCTCTTTTATTTAACCGCAAGTAGACCCGATATCATGTTTAGCGTATGTGTATGTGCTAGGTTTCAATCTTGCCCCAAGATGTCTCATTTAAGTGCGGTAAAACGTATATTGAGATATCTAAAGGGCACGGTCAACTTAGGAGTATGGTATCCATGTCATGCATCATTTGATTTAATCAGTTTTTCGGACGCTGATTTTGCCGGATGTAAGGTAGATAGAAAAATCACTAGTGGGTGTTGTCAATTCTTAGGAGCGAGTCTTGTTTCTTGGTTCTCAAAGAAACAAAACTCGGTTGCGCTTTCAACTACCAAAGCAGAATATATCGCCGTGGCTAGTTGTTGTGCGTAAGTCCTTTGGATGAAACAAATCCTTTTAGACTATTGACTTAGGTATTCTTGCATATCTATACATTGTGATAATACTAGTGCAATTAATTTAACCAAAAATCCCATTTTACATTCTAGAACTAAGCATATTGATTTGAGATATCATTTTTTTAGGGATAATGTAGCTAAGGGATATATATCGGTAGAATTTGTATCCACCGATAAACAACTTGCCGATATATTTACAAAACCCTTAGTTGAAGAAAGTTTCACAACTTTAAGGATGCAACTAGAAATTTGTGCTTTACCTTGTGATTAAAGAGTATTTTCCTCAAAATTTACATATTTTCAAAACTTGCATTCTATAAAAGTATCATCACACTTATGTATTGCTCTGTAGTGGGGCTTTGCGACCTATTGGTGTTTGCCTTCTATAGGCTTACATTAGTGGGAAGGACTATAGTGGTAGATGATATTTGGTTATTTTGTGGCTTTCTCGGTTTTTTTGTTTTATGATGAAATTTCATTAATTGTACCTTAATTCTTATCATTTTTTATTGATGTCAAAAGGGGGAGAAAAAGTAAGGTCACACTTGATTTTCACGATGCATATAGGCAGTGTGAGTTTAATAGTTAAGGGGAAGAGATATAGTTAGGGGGAGTTAAAAATGACATGCACAATGGTAGGGGGAGCATAGGTCAAGTTATAGATAATTGAACATGCACATTGATAAGGGGAGCATAGGTTGAGTCATAAGTAGTTGAATGCATATGCTAAGGCACATATCTTGCATACCCTAACTCTTAAATGCCTTAACTCAAACTCACAAATGCTTATGTTTTCTTAAAATTTCATGTTATGTTTATCATCATCAAAAAAGGGAAGATTGTTGGCTTAAGGGTCTCTCTTAAGCCTCGATCTTTATTTTGATGATAACAAACATGTATTTAATCCAAAGTGTGAAGTTTTGAGTTCAGGTTGAGGTTGCGATACGCATGCCAAATCCGTTCAAACGGGACGATGAAAAAGATCGTCAAAGAAACGGAAGAAGAAATCGTTGAAGAAGGCTCGGGATTAAGACAAGTAGAATTAATGTAATATGTCTCTAGGATAGTTTATCCCAAGCCAAAATTGTAAGGTTATCCAAGTTGAAACTTGGTAACCAAACCCAAAGAAAAGGCATGTAAAAAGACATGAAAGAAATCATCCTCAGCCTAGGTTCGGTCGACCGATCGATCGACCGAACAAGACAATAGTATAGCATTGCAACCCTTTCGATCGACCGATTGGTCGATCGGAGATCGCAAAAAATTGGCAGAAGCCATTCGGTCGATCGAATGTGGCGAAGGCCAAACAAGCTGGGCTGCGTCGATCAACCGATTGGTCGACTGACAGTGGCAAAAAATTGGCAAAAAGGTAGCGGTCGACCGACCTAAAGATAGCCTCAATCGCGCGAATCGCTACAGCCATTCGGTCGACCGACGGGTCGACCGAATGTCGGAATAATTATGGGTGGTCGACCCGTCGGTCGACCGACCTCTCTCAGCTGCCAGTGGTCGCACTGGCAGTCGATCCGTCGGTCGACCGACCGATCGATCGGCCCTGCGACCGAACGACTTCAACGGTCGATTTTTCACCCGTTGAACGGTCGTTCGAGTGAGGGGTTATAAATACCCCTCACCTAACTTCTTTACTCCTTCTTGCAAACGTTATTGAGCATTAAAAAGAGTTCTTTAAAGCCTTCAAAGATCTACACCTACCCGTGCTCTCTGCTCCCAGTCTCGACATCAATACCAGACGCTGTTCTGCTTCAACTGTGCTGCACTTCTTGAGTCATCATCCAGTTGCAAGTTGAAGACAAGAAGGCGGTGGAAAGAAGCTTGGTTCAATCTTTCATTCTTTAGCTATTTCCTTGTATTTGATCTTCATTGTATCTTGCTTTCAAGTTTGACATAGCTTGCTAGGTGTGCTAGGAAACACCTAGGGTCCAACTTTGTAGAATTATGTTTTGCCTAGGTGAATAGGATTGAGGTGTTCTCCAAGTGAGGGAGAAGGGTGTCCTCAAGTGTATTCAAAGGGAAACATAAATTCTATAAAGTGGTGTTTAGAAATCCTTGGTGAGGAGCCAAGGTAGTGGAGTAGGCGGTTGGCCGAACCACTATAAAATACTCTTGTTTGCATTGCTCTTTACTTGCTTTTATCATTGCCATTGAATTGTGATCATATCAATCATCAAAGAACAATTGCATTACTTAAAAATTAAATTAAGTAAAAGAAAAATTTGTAAAGGGGGATGACACTATTCAACCCCGCCTTCTAGTGTCAAGGTCCAACTAACAGTCTCGATACGACGTACATTTACGATGACCTATTGAAGTTTGAAGTGTGTACCAAAGACGTCATGGGCGAGTCTAGAGAACACATGGAAAACTCTTCAAATTGACACACGCTGAAGGCTGGAACCCGGAAACAAAGCGTGCAAGAAGAAAACTAGAAAATACAAGCTCGGCCTAGGTTCACTCGACCAAATATGGTCAAAATTTGGCAGTAGTCAATTCGGTCGACTTGTCGGTCGACCGAATGTTGCGAGAGTGGCAGTATGCCCTCGATCGCTCGGCGGTCGCTCGGTCGATCGATCGACTATCGACCAATAATCGATCGGGCATCGACAATGGGCAAAAATATGTCCGTTGATGGGCCATTTGTTTGGGGGGGGGGAGGTTATAAATACTCACCCAAACTCTCTCCCTAGGTGTTGTTGATGCCTCTAAGTCTCATAGAGTGATTCTAAGCATCTTCTAAGCTATCTTTTGATCAAATCCTCAAAACCTAGCCTTGATCCCTCAATCTCAAGTGTTCATCATTGGAGGGCCCTTCAAGTTTGCTTGGCTCAACAAGAAGAGTTGATCCTATTGTGATAAGTCATCTTTTCTCTCTTCTTGTGATTAAAGTTTTTTTAGTTTATTTTTTATTGTATTAACTTGATTGTGTAATAGATCTTGTGTACGGTCTAGTGAATTTGTGGTAACCTTGGTGTTTAAGGTGTAAAGTCACTTGTGTAAAACTAGATTAAGAGTTGTTCTTAGGGATTTGAAGTGGGAAAGTTCACTCGGTATGAAGGTGGATACTTCCGAGTGTGGAAGTGCATTCGAATGGAGTGTAGGGTTCTTCTGGTGTAAAGTCATCGATTATAAGCCACTCTTAATCTAGTACATTTGTGTGTGAAATCCTAAGCACGGGTCTTAGGTAGTGTTGTAGGTGGTTGGTCGAACCACTATAAATTCCTTTGTGTTAGCTTTGTTTTGCTTGCATTTGCTTAATTGCTTTATTTATCGCTTTTGTATTTAATCATTAGATTGTGAATTGCCTAAGTTATAAGAAAATGATTAAAATCGATAAACCGAATTTATGCGACAAGATTTAGTTAACACACTATTCACCCCGCCCCCCCTCTAGTGTAACCATTTATCCAACAGATCGCGCTTAGGGTTGAGCCGAGCTCACCGAGGAGCATAAGGCAAGACCACGCATGGGGTCTATAAGGGCTCTGAGGCCATAAATAGTAAGGGCTCTGAGATCGAAAGTAGCGGCCCTGAGGCCGAGGATCGTGCTTGGGTGGTCAACCCGAGCTCGCCGATGATCGTAAGGCAGGACCGCTCAAGTGGTCAATAAGGACTCTCAAGCTAGAAGTAGTAAGGGCTCTAAGGCCAGAAGTAGAGGCTCTAGGGTTGAGGACCGCGCTTAGGGGTCAAGTCGATCTCGCCGAGGAGCGTAAGGCAGGACCGCGCAAGGGGTCAGTAAGGGCTTTACGACTGAAAGTAGTAAGGGTTCTGAGGTCAGAAGTAGTAGCGTTCAGGTCGAGGATCGCTCTTAGGGGGGTCAAGCCGAGCTCGCCGAGGACCGTAAGGTAAGACTGCGCAAGGGGCCAGTAAGGGCTCTAAGGGCGGAAGTTGTATGGGCTTTGAGGCTTGAAGTAGCAGCGCTGAGGTCGAGGATCGTTCTTGGGGGTCAGGCCGAGCTCGTTGAGGAGTGTAATGCAGGACCGCGCAAAGGGTCAGTATGGGCTCTAAGACTGAAAGTAGTGCACTGGGGTTGTGGACTACGCTTGGGGGGTCAAGCCGAGCTCGCCGAGGAGCATAAGGCAGGACCGCATAAGGGGTCAGTAAGGGCTTTGAGGCCGAAAGTAGTAAATACTCTAAGACCTTAAATAGTAAGGGCTCTAAGTCAGGAACTAGCGATGCCGAGGCCGAGGACCGCACTTGGGGGGTCAAGCCAAGCTCACCAAGGAGCGTAAGGCAGAACCGCGCAAGGGGTGAGTAAGGGCTTTGAGGCCGAGGATCGCGCTTGGGGGGTCAAGCTGAGCTTGCCGAGGAGCATAAGGCAGGACCGCACAATAGGGATAAGCAAAACCCAAACCGACTCGAATAATTCAAAACCCAAAAATTCAATTCGAGTTGGGTTATTCGGGTAACTCAGGTCGGGTCGGGTTGAAATTTTATAAATTTTATTATCTTTTTTCGGATCGGGTGAAAACTTTGATTTACTTGACCCGACCTGAAATACACCTTACATATATATTATGTATAATATAACTACAAAAAATGGGTTGGACTAGTGGTTAGAAGGTTTGTAATAAAGTTGAGAGCTCCTAGTAGAGTCATATTTCTAATACCTATGTTTTCACATTTTTTTCCACTATTTTCACAATTTCAAATTTTTTGTCTTTTATAATTATGAATTATTATTTTTTTAAAAGGAAATTCGAGTTATTCAGGTCGGGGCCCATTTTTTTGGGTTAATCAAGTCAGGCCAAAATTATATTTCGGGTGGGGTCGGGTTGAGAAAAACCCAAAAATTTTGGGTTCAAGTTAATCGGGTTGGGTCGGATTTTGACCCGACCCCACCGATGCTCACCCCTACCGCACAAGGGGCCAGTAAGGGCTCTGAGGCCGCGTGAAGTAGCGGTGCTGAAGCTGAGGACCACAACATTCTTGTATCGAGTTGTGGGACATTTGCTTGAACAACGAGATGGTCATGAAATTCCTAGGCACACACATAGAAATGTGGAAGACACGATCTTTACTAATGCAAAAAAAATTAATGATACAATAAGGTTTTCATAGGTGAAGTGCTCGGTCTGAGCGTGGTTGTGTTTGTCAAGTCAAGAGAGAGAGAAAGGGAGAAACCGATGATTGTTTATGGTTCGCTCCGAGACAATATAGTTGCACTCATGATCATGTCTTTGCTCCGAGTGGTGCTCGGTTTTTCAAGTTGCGCTAGGTTGGAACCATTTTTTAGTGCCTCTACTCGGGTCTCGCTCGGAGGTTCCTGTCGACTGTTCGCCCACGGGTGTTGAGAGCGCGTGGTGGCAAAGCGTCCGGCTCCTTCTTTGGCCTAGCTATGCTTTATTAGAGGCATTCGTTGTAACATCGACGATCTTCTTTCTAGTCGGCGTAGAGTACACCTACTTCTGTTTCTATAATAGGGAATTTCAGCGTCAGGTGGGGGGTCGATACGACGGCTCTCAGGCTGTTCAAGGAAGGTCGCCCCAAGATCATATGGTAGTGACTAGGAACATCGATAACCAGGTAGTGCACGTCGATTGTCTTCACTCTTGGTTGGGAGTTGAACGTCGTTCTTAGCCATATGGAACCTGGAACGTTGACTCACTCCCCTAAGAAACCCACCAAGTCTCCCTTGCAGGGCGAGGGCGAGGCTTCGGTTAGCTATATTTTCTCGAATGTATAATGGGGGAGGATATCTGCCGAACTGCCTAATACACTAAAACTTCTTGGTGATAAAGTTTCGTGCAATCACAAAAATCACGATTCGATCGTGTAGGTTTTTGTCAATCCCCTGAAAATCAAATTCATAGAATGATATTATCGAGGTTCGAGAGAGAGGCTCCTGCATGCGAGCAGTGTCGTCGATTGCCATGATTATTCAGAGGGATCACTTTCTGGCCGAGCTCGATTCGCCTCCTCTCGTGAATTCTCCAGCTATGTAGTCGATGATTCCTCGGACTTCGTTTCCTAGGCGATTAGCTCGGTCATCGTCTCTCTAACCTCCATGGTGGTTTGAAGGTGTCCGGCTTTGACTTCAACGTTGGTGGCATCGGCTCCTGCTCCGACCACGTTCCCTTCCGTGATTGATGTATCAGTCGAGGCGTCCTACGCGGACTAGGCCCTCGAGCTGATCTCCGTACCACGTACACAGTCTCCTGTGGTGTGCCCATATGTGTCATGAAAAGCATACTTTTTGCTCTTGTCAGCGTTAGGCGGCAGTTTTTGATTTCCAGCATTGACAGGGTGTTTGAGGAGTTTCAAGTTGTAGATCTCGCGGAGGATGGTTTCCTTCCTTGTGTTGAATGGAGTGTACCTCTCGTATTGGGCGTTCGGGTGGGATGGAAAATTTGCTCTCCTGTCATTATCCCGCTCACGACGATCTCGATCTTCGCCCTTCGTGTCAGTTTTCTTGGGTTTATTATCTTCGGTAGCATCCTTAACATTTTTCCTCGCAGCCTTTCTAGCCTATCAGAGTTCTTCCATCTCTATATGGTTTGTAGCCTTTTCTCGAAACTCGGCCATGTCCTTCGACTTCGCCAAGGCGATCTGGTCTGTAAAATGTCCGTGCTTCAATCTGTGTTTGGGATCTTCATGGTCATGGCTTGGAATCTCTTTATGTAGTCTCTTAATGACTCATGCTTCCCTTGCTTGACGTAGTGGAGGGCATCATCGGTTTTGGAGTAGATCTAGGACGAGGAGAACCAGTTGGTGAAGACACAGGAGAGCTCCTGGAAGGTGTGTATGGACCCTGGTGGAAGGGAAGATAACCACAGTAGTGCGGCATCCACCGGGAAGGTTGGGAAGGCTTTGCAAAGGATGGGATCAGTTGCTCCGTTGAAGAGCATCATAGATCTTAACATCATTAGGTGCGTAGTAGGGTCACCCATACCATCTAGGGCTTCAGTGTGGTCGACAGCTTGAATCTGGGTGGGAGGCATGCCGCCATGAGGCGCTCGACGATGGGTCCCGAGTCGACAAAGAGAGGAGGGGTAGCCTACGTGACCCTGGTATCATTCTCTTCTCTCTAAAGAGGCGTGTGGGATACCTCGTCCGAAAGCTACAACCTTCTTCCCAGAGGCACATTCCGACATCACTCTCTAAGGACACTCTAAAACTACGGTACACAAGTGGATTTATGCCTTTGTACCAAGGCTGCCACTCAATCAAAACCAAAACCCAAGGTCTATCAGACAAGCTTTAAAACTAAGCTCCTCTTGATGCCTTTTGATAATAATGAAACTTTGGAAAGCAAAGGCAAAATCAAGGTTTAGCTCAAGCTAGGTTAGAATCAAAGATTGGCTCATTTAAGCATCACAAACATTAAAGGATGGCTCAAGGATTTTTGAAACTTCAATTGAAGGAAGGCTGGGAACAAGTTTATATAGATAGCCGAGGGTAAAAAGTTCAGGTTCAACGACTCTCAACAGTTGAAAAAATAGCTGTTGGGCCCGCCTATCAATCTTCGGTTGAACTTCGATCGACCGAGGATTGATTGAGCTTCAACCGAACTCTATTAAAAAAATCTAGTAGGCTTCGGTCGAACTTCGGTCGATCGAAGATCAATTGGAGTTTAGCAAAAACTCTATTTCATGCTAAGTTTTGGTTTTTCGAATTTCGGATATCTATTTCAAGGTTCGAGTTAAGATTTCATCATCATCATCATACATCTTAAATGATTTTACAACAAAACTAAAGATTCTAAACCTAGACTCTACGTTTCCAACATCTTTTGAACACCGATCAATGTCTCTCGAGAATCTCTCTACGTTCGTATCGATCTTTCAATTGCAGACGTTGCGTACCACCTGACTTGGAATATGAAATTATTTCTTAATGAAATATTAATTTCGAGTTTGTTATCATCAAAACCGAAATTAAGATTAATTAAAATTGAAAACTTTTGACCAACGCGACGATCATTGTAGATAGTATTATCTGCAACAATAATTGATGTTATCGACGTCGCAACTCATTAGGGACATCTTCATCCACAATCGCTCATTGCAATTGATGAAGCTATTGCTGATAATTATCACCAGCAGTGTTGGGTGGTATTAGCCTGGTCGCTAATGGTATATCTCAATTAAATTAAAAAGTAAACTAATTTCATGTATTTTTAATAATTTTATAATTGATATATTTTAAGTATTAAAGAACTATAATCTAATTTACAGAAGAAAGCGACCAAAATGCAGTTTAGCGGGGTAAAGATCAAAGTAAGTATTGGCCAATAAAAAAAAAAAAAAAATGTAACATGCCTAAATTAATTTACATACCTAGAAAAGCTAGAGACAAATGTTCGAACGCAGACCACCACCACCTCCTGTGTGTGGTTCACGTACCCAGTCATTATCAACAGTGCTACTGCTTGTCATTTTCCCTGTGCCATTTCCTCCACGTCCGTTCCATTACACATGGTTGGTAACCCTGTACTCTGTGCTGGTACGCTCATTTATTATCCTCGCTCGCGTTCCACCTTTATTAAACCACGTCGGAAGATTTCCTTTTGCACCACGACGAGGTATAAATGTCTCAACACGCATACGCTACTACACTGTTTAAGATTATTGTGTTATCAGGAATAGTTTACGCACCCATCCCTTCATGCACTGTATATACACCCTTATATTCATATCTTGAATAATTAATTCTTAAGAAATTTGTTGAAGAAAAATAAAATAATAAAAAAAATAATTTTTAACATAGTAAGCAAGGATGATGATGAACTTTGCCAAATTTCACCGTTAGCTACGTAAAAAAATGTTGATGAAGCAGGAGGATTGAGGAAGAAGAGGTGGTGTCACATGGGCCGCAGTACAGTAGCGTACTCGTTTTCGTGCCAGAGACGCCGTGTCAGAGGAGGGAGGGTCACTGGCTCGTACGAGAAGAAGGGAGCGAGCGAGCTCAGGGTCGCTGGCCGTAATCATTGGCGCTGCGCCCAATGGGACGGCGCGACGCGGCAGGTGGAGGACCACCGGTGTGGGGCGGCAGCGACGCATCATGATGCGCAAGGCAAGGCAGCGGTGGGTGGCCGACACGCGGATGCGGTCGGTGGGACACCGCCCGGCGTCTCGACCGTACGCGCGTCACCATCCGCCGGACACGCCGGCGCCCACTGGATGTGTACCCTCTCTCTGACTCCCTCGGACGTCGGCGTGAATCCCTCTCTTAATCCCGAGGACAGGAGAACGACATGGTGCTCGAGTGCATTTACGCAAATACTCCCTAACTAACATATTATCTACTAATTGACCGATAGAAATGGTATGGACTTTGGAGTGTTGGCGGGGGTAAAATGGGGAATGAAAAAAAGGGCAACAGAAGATATTAGCGAGTCTTTGTGTTACACATGTAGCAATGTATCAAAAAAGTGTAGTAGTACCGAAGGAGAGCAGGCGGAATTAGAAGCAAGAGGACGAGAGTTATAGAAGCCTCCCTTACCTCGCTCTCTCTCGTCCGCTGTTTTCATGCGATCGCATCCTGCTCTGGTCCTCAACGCCGCAGAAACTTCCGGAACCTTCTAGACTCTGTTTCCGGATCAAATGCAGGACTTCGGTACGATTCCCGGCCTCGCCCGGCGTGTCCTCGGCGCCGGAGGCGGAGGGCGCCTCAGGGGCTACTCGCCGCCGACGGCGGGGCAGCCGCAGCAGCAGGCGCCCGTCAAGTGCCCGCGCTGCGACTCCACCAACACCAAGTTCTGCTACTACAACAACTACAACCTCGCCCAACCGCGCCATTTCTGCAAGTCCTGCCGGCGCTACTGGACCAAGGGCGGCGTCCTCCGCAACGTCCCCGTCGGCGGCGGATGCCGCAAGTCCAAGCGATCCTCTTCCTCCTCGGCGTCGTCGTCCAAGGTCGCAGCAGGCAGCAACCATAAGGATCACCCGCCCCGTCACCCCTCCACCATCACCCGATCCGGCAGCGGCAGTAGCGGCAACTCAACCCTCGCGGCCGCGGAGGCCTCCACCTCCGGCCCCTTCCACAAATCGACCCTTGTGGCCTCTCGCACCGATCTCAAGCCCGATCCGACCACTTCCTTCGATCCAGCGATCGCGATGGAGGCTCCAATATCCCAAACGGCAGAGGCCTTCCCAGACACCTCTGCTGCAGCCGCGAGGACCTTCACGAGCCTGGTGTCCCCCGCGACCGCGCCGGTGATCCTGGGGTTTGGAAACTTTTTCGATCCACTACAAGTTCCACTCTCGCTCCCGCCTCAGCCCAACGCCGAGGAAGACATCGGAGCTCAGCAGGGGTTCACGAATCAGACGAGCGCCGCCGCCGGGTGTGGGTTCGCTGGGATGGAATGGCCCAGTGCATCGGTCGACCCGGCGATCTTCGATCTCGCGGCTGCCGTCGACCCGGCAGCGGCGTACTGGAGCCACGGCCACTGGGGAGACGCCGATCCCGCCCTCTACCTCCCTTGATTCAATCCGCCTCCTCAATTAACGTAATAACCACTCCTTATCTCATAATTGCTAATTAAACTCCTTTGTTTTTGTGAATTATTTTCTTTAAACACGTCTAGCATTCATTTAATTAACTGTTAATTTAGTAGTATAAATGGAAGCAATTCTTAGTTAACTTGTAGCAGACAAATATTTAGTTTCTTTAGATTTATCAAATAGATCATAGAATAAACAAGAGAAATACCAATGCTTAAAACCTACAAGCCTCTCAAGTCCTTGTTCCGTTAGTAAAATTCGGGTTTTTTTTTTTACTTTTATTATTCACTTGTTTCTTTGATGGCAAAGATTTTTTTTTTCTTTGATGGCAAAGATTGATTTTATTTGTTGTTACCCTTTCTTATATAGAAATAGGTGAAAAAACAAACATAGATAAATATAATTGAGCGGATGGGAGGACCGGTGCGGCCGCGTCAGTGGAGTAGTGGACAACGACGGGTGGCACCACCAGCAACCCATTCATCCGCCCACGTGGTGCGAAATGATTGGAGGGGGGCATAGGTTTTCATAAGCTTTGCACCTCCTCGAGTACTTCATGGCATGCATGCAATTTAGGGACGTGTATTCTTGGTGTCTATTAAGATTTTTTTCATGCTGAGTGAATTTATTTTTTCTCATGATGGTTTCTGCGTAATGCATCTAATAGCTGCTTAAATTATTATCTAGAACAAAATTGCAATTTTCTCGTGATGGTTTCTGGATAATGCATTTGATAGCTGCTTAAATTATTGTCTAGAACAAAATTGCAATTTTCTCATGACATTCTGCATAATGCATTGATAACTGCTTAAATTATTCTAGAGAACAAAGTTGCAAGATGTTGTAGATTAGGGGTGGTTTGAATAATCATGTTTTATATGAATAATCAAAACCGAAATCATCAATTTACAAATATTATATTTGAAATCCAAACCGATTAGTTTTTAAAATTGATATTTGAAATAAAAATTGATTAAATGTCGGATAGATGTGGTTATCTCATTACTAAATTGATGCAAAACCATCCAATGTAGTTGAAGAAACATTTTTCTCAAATAAGTTGATACAATAATATACTTCATCTTTTCATCTTTTGTCTTAAAAAACATCATACCAATAGAATTAAAATTGCATCTTTTGTTAAATTATATATTATTAATTATATAAGTATAATCACTTTCAATTACCAGTTATATATTCGCAAAGCGGTAATCGAAACCAAATCAAATTTAAATAGTTATAAAAATCTATTAATTGAAATTGAAATTGAACCGTAAAATTATCACCCATATTTGAATTTTACAGTTCAGTTAGTCTGTTAACCATGCTTATAATTTGTTTAAATTGTCATCCCTATACCATAGATATTAGAATATGCTTGAACATTGAACATGTGCCGCCGTGCCGCTGTGAAATGATATATTTGTGATGAATTTGTGTATTTGGATGGTTAACAATAGTATTGCTTGAGCATGGAAAATGATTAGTGAATCATCAATCACGCATCCCTGGTTATCTCATGTATTCAATTTCTTTGCCAACATCTAAATGTGTAGCTCAAGTAAGCGAGTTTGCATGCACACTTTGATGCTATTTGCCAGGTCATTTTAGGACCCCACATTACTCAGAAAACAAGGATGGGGGCCCCTGCTGTACCTAAAAGAAATGCATGAAGTACATGTGCCATATCATGATGTTTACAGACAGCCATTAATTGATATAGTTCTCTACATTTAAGCATTAAAACGGAATTTGGTATTTCACTTTTTTGGCCATGTGAACCGATCCAATAATTCGATCCCTAGGAGCCAAGCCGTAGGCTCAGGCACTTTCACACTGATGTCCATCAAATGGGAAGTCTTGTACTCCATATCTCAAACCCCTACAATATATTTTGACACTTGAGAGTTGAGCAATCTAGTTTGCCTTCATTCAAGGGATTTCTACAATCTGTTGCAGGTTGATTCCTCCCATGGAGGGATGCGAATTGTGAGGAACCAACCTTGTGCTTTAACTGTACATCTGAAGAGATTAGTGCATAACTTTGTGATAGCACATGTCACATGCTGCTAAGACTGTTGGAATAGATCTTGATAGTATTATAATTACTAGCTGTCACGTAATTAGTATGGTAATTCTTTAGCGATGGCATGCATGATGGCATCCCTTCGTTTTATTTTATGCTGGACTCGAGTCTAGGGGACTCACACCCCCACCCTGTGCTTTTATCTTCCTATCTCTTCATTTAGAAAGTTAGAGAGAGTAAGACAGTGGGGTGCGAGTCCACTAGACTCACCCAGCATAGAAGCTATCCCTTTTTCGTCCTTACTAGATTATGTATAACTAAATCACCTGGTTATTGCCTGGACAGTATTTATTAGGCGACGCATATCATTTTGCTATTTTAACATGTTCACGATGACAGGAATCGGAAATGAAACTTAGGTTGGTTTCATTGCCCTCTTGTTTTTACTAGCAATTTAGTGAGGTTGCTATAGAAACCTGTAATATTATTTATTATGTTGTAGTACTCATCAGCTCAAATATTTCCACAGAGGTCATTTCTCGCAATAATCAAACAGTACTGGCAGCTTACTGGGGCATGCAATGGGGGATTGAGATTGGTGAAGCACCTTTTATTGGATTGTTTCCGAATGAAATACCAACATATAATTAAACTTAATTTACATGGCAGTCATCAACGCACATTGCCTGCTGATATGCAGCATGGACAAGCACGATTGAAGATCTGCTTGCATGATTCTTCTTTGCGTTGCTCTGTTCTACTGCGAGACATAGTTTTTGTGGATTTGTCAAGAAACAATTGTAAGCTTAACTTTTCCCTTCTGAGAGATGCAGAAATGAGGGACCTTTTTGACGTTTCCCTTTGCAATCACAGAGCCTGCACAAGATTGTAATAGCTGAGAGTCTAAAAGATTCACAAAGCATGCAGAGATTGTAATATATATAATAAGCTTGTTTCGATATTGATCTTGTAGGCAAAATATATATATTAGATTCCAGATTTTTTTCCTTTCCATGTTTAAGTTTGACACTTGAATTTGCCCGTGATGCATTTAGCAACACATTTTTGAAACACACACAGTACACAATAATGAAGAGAGCGAGGAAGACTTATCATTCACAAATATTTTTGGAAGAACTGTTTTGCAATGGAACATGGGAAAAACATTTCAAATGCCATAACCACTGCAAACAAGAGAGAGTGATGCCACAATCATTAGAACCTGCTGTAGAACAAATAAGGTAGCAGAGATGGAGGACAGAGAAGAATACGGGAAAATAGAGCAGAGGGGGGCAATAAATATCTTTAAAATGTACAGCAAAAATGACCCAGTCTCCACCAGTTTCTCCTCAAACGCCTTTGGTCTGCTTTAGCCATCCTTATAGGACTAGTATTCCATTCTCTCTGTAGTCTGTAGACAGAGATAGATGGTTTTACTTCATTGAAAAGTTAAATAAGCAGATAACAATCAAGTAAAACAACTCATGGACTAGTGGAGTTCACCTGCCGGCCGTGAATGTCATTATATTTTAGTTGATAAAATAAGCAAAACAATTTGATAAGATTAAATTACCACGAAGATGCATATTCAGACAAATAATAATGTTGTATCCCATAAAGCTGGCAATAGTCACAGTTCATTTCTGTAACAGAAAGTATTTACAACTAGTTGTGTTATTAGTATCAACATTAATATCAAAGTCGAGGTTAACAGATCAGGTTGTATGGATTCATGGTTGAGCTTCATTGATTAGGTCCAATTAAGTTTGATTGAATTAACTTAAGATTAGATTATATAGTATATACAGTTAGGTAGTGTCTACTCAAAATTCGATTGGATTGGATTGAGATTACAATTAAATTTAGTTTGGCCAAGATCATATTAGTTTGAGTTCAAAGAAATAGTCAACTTAGGATAAAGTTGACTCGACACAACTTTCAGTTCAATATACAAAGTCACATCAAATTGGTTAACTCAAATCAGATCGGACAAGTTTGAGTTGAGTAAACCTAGTAGAGATTGATCAATTGAGCTGATCAAGTTTGATTGTATATGTACTTAAGGGCGACTTCTAACCTTATAGAATTTCAAAGTAAAACATATATGTACGAAAGAGGTTAATTTTAAAAAGGTAATTTTAACCTCTTTTAACCCCTCATTTGTTTTGTTTGATCATATTTTTAGATAAGGGCGAGATAGTAATCAAGACAAATAAGCAATAAATCATGTCATGTGTTTGTTTTGGCCTTGAATAAGGGACTCGAAATAATATTTTTATATTATAATTGTAATATCATCTAATATAATAAGTTAATATTTCTTAATATTAGTATATATAATTATATATTAATCAATATAATTTAATATGATAATGTCACAATATATTATCAATATATAATATTTTATATAACAACACAATACAATATAATATGATATATAATATCAGTACATTATATTGAGGTCCATAATATATTGTAAAATATTATATATTACACACTCTCATACCTTATCCAGATTAAATGACACCCTCACCCTTCCTACCGGAACTAATTACTTGGAATTTGTAAGATCTGGCCCATATTCTATCTGATGACCAAGCAAAATATCAGATTTGAGAAGTTCCATATGAACCCCAAATTTGGTTTAAAAAAATGAGCAATAACAATATCATAGAGAAGATCAAAGTAAATTGCAACTACATAAATAGCTAAAAGAAATTCTATTACATTGATAAACTTCCCAAACTTTCATTTTATGTGATATATTATGGCCACCCTCATAATTGTTGCAACATAATTTTCTACGTTATACTTATTTCTAATCATTCATATAATTTGGGTCACACTGCCAGATAAGTGACAATAGGACAGTTTCTAGACATCACCATGTCATGTCGGCCAAAGAGGCTGGCATATAGGTAAACTGACTTTAAATGTGCTAGTAGACACAAGGGAGAGAACCAACTAGTCCAGTAATCTTTAAGCAGCACATTAGGAATT
This sequence comes from Canna indica, assembly GCA_034359265.1. NCBI lineage: Eukaryota > Viridiplantae > Streptophyta > Magnoliopsida > Zingiberales > Cannaceae > Canna > Canna indica. The sequence continues at coordinate 51,623,251 of CP136896.1, read as the reverse complement.
CTGCCATGTAATTAAAGCATAGACACCCCCACCCCCCACTGAGAAAATGTCAATGCCTGTGACAGATAAAAATCTGCTATACAAATTCAATTTATCCTGCAATTGGATTGTCCAAAATGAAATAGAATGACAAATAAACCTAAAGATGCAAAAATGGTATGTAATTGTGTTGTCATGTTAAAAGGAAAAAGTTTACACTAGATCGGATAGGAATGTCTTACATTGGAAAGGCAAAGGAGCGGTTGCTGGTGGTGCTGCTATCAGATCGAAAAGAAATACTGCCGGGATGTGCAATATGCCCTGAAGTCGACCTTGAGTCAGACAAATGATTACATCCAGACAAGTGGAAATTGCTGTGATTATTACTAAAAAACAAATTTTGATCTGAATGTGTTGCAGCACCAGGAACTGTTTCTTCATTTGTAGAATGAAGATGAGCATTTAAAAATTGTTGCTCATATGTATTAACTTCATCCAATGTTGATCTGGACCTCAAATAACCACATAATCCATTCACCCGATCATCAGGAGGATCATCCTTATCCCTGTCATTTTGATTGGAAGATGTGACCTCAAATGGCACTTTTGCGGTAACATGGCATGATTTCTGGAAATTACCATTTGATACAACACTGTTAAGATTTTCCAAAAGTTCATCATTCTTGGCATAATCATTTTCTTCTAATCTGACCTGTTATGAACCACAATGATGTAAAAGAAAACTATATTAAATTGGTGTTGGTAGATCATGTTTCACATAGTTGAATTAATGCAGAATGCTTGCTTGTATATACCAGACAATATATCAATGCATATTCATGCACCAAAAGTATCAAATGAAGAAAACTAATATGGAAAATATTGGTGTATTATGACTTTGCCTGCTCTCCCCCATTGTGCATTGAACATGTTGATAGGGTGTAAAAGAAGGCATTACATTTCCAATGCCAGTATAGATGTTCTCCAACAAGATAAGGACAACGTAACAATACCCTTGTAACCAAAAAATAAAGGCATATGTGCAAGTAGACTGGTAGAAGGCATAGCATACACCACCACCTTCATTGTCTCCTTATGTTTTGATTCATCGCAGCCATGATTTAGACCATAATTGTAGGTTAATTAGCTATTATCTTTTCTTTAATATTATGTTTTCTTTATTTTGATTGCTATTCCTATTAAGGCTAAAAATTGTAGGTTACACATGTAGCCCCTTGGAAATTATAGGTAAACTTACTCCTTCCTTGCTCTCTCTCCCCCGATTTGTTGCCATCATATCGCTTGTAACTAAAAAAATTGTCATAAAAAAATACATATATTGTTGAATTTGATTTGGTGACCATCTTTTACAAAAGCCTAAATTTTTAGGAATGAGCTCAATGTATACATTTATACATTTAACATTCTCTCTCACATGTAGGCAAATATACTTGGCTGAAATGGGGGAATGATTCACGACCTCCGTTCGAATACCATGTTAGAAAATCAACCGTTCGAATACCATGTTAGAAAATCAACCTTGGACCTAACTCCACCCCAAAAACTAGCTCATGGGGGAATGATTGCCCAATCCATTTAAAGGCTATCTAGACCACAACCTCAACCAATGTGGGACTTTAAAACACCCCCGTCACGCCCAAGATCCACATTTGGAGCGTGGTTCTGCAGGACACTAAATCAAACACTTCTGCGGCTACATGAACATGCCATGGCTGCGACCTAGACGCTTGTGTCTTGGCGTGATCAATTCTATCCCCTTCAACTTCAAAACGTCCAAAATATCCATATTACCTATTGTTACATTGGATTGTCTGCCAAAGTGCCAAGTAGCTTCCCTTCGTTCAATATCTTTATGCATTCAGTGAGCTTTAATGGCTCTGGTGGCACATCCTCTTTGCATAAAAATTCCATCAAACGCCTAGTTTTCTCATCCTTATCCCCCCGTGAGGTTCCTTTTGCTATTGAATAATGCAATTTTTTTTGCTGCGGATCAGCTGCCGCAACCACATTTGTTTCTTCCTCCATGTTGGTGCTTCGTAATGTTTGCAGATCTGCCAGTTACATCTCTTCTTTGTCAGGTTGCATCGTTTTTTTTTGACAGGTTGCATCACTTTTTCTTTGTCAGGTTGCATCTCTTCTCCTTTGTCAGGCTTCGGTGGCTCTCCACCATCACACAACCCTTAATTGTCATGTCCTTATTGCGTCTCAATGGGGGATTCTATGGAATTAATATGCACACACTTCAATCTCTTCTTACCAACCTTCACTTTCGTTTGCCCAGTTCTCATCACCGATGCAATTCGGCATGTGATACTACAATCTTTGCTATGGCTCTCTTTTGCCATTGTGTTAACCCTTGGCTGGTGCCAAAAGGGGTTCCACCATGTAGACCTACGCTCATGGTGGCAGAGGTGGAGGCAATAGTGGCATGGGGAGTGATGGGAGAGAGGACACTCTTATGGCACAGAGTGGTGTTGAAGATCATTCCAATAAAGGGTGCATCACGAAGGCATTACTCTTGGGACAAAGAGATCTCTTTACATTCATCCGCAACTCCGCAAGATCTGCGATAAGGTTTAAGGTTGCAAGCCATATGTGATATATCAAGAGCAATAGAACCAAAGTGTTGGAAGATACGTGAATAATTTTATCCCCAGTCGAAATAGATGTGGTTGCAGTAGCTGATCCGCAGCCGAAAAAATTACAGTATTCAAATGAAGGGAAGCTACTTAGCAGACAATCCTGGGTAACAATAGATAATATGAATATTTTGGACATTTTGAAGTTGAAGGATAGAAATTGATCACGCCAAGACAGAAATTAAAGGGTGCAACAAGGACATGACAATTTAGGGTTGTGTTGTGCGGTGGCGGAGAGCCATTGAGGCCCGACAAAGGGGAAGAGATGTAACCTGACAAAGAAGAAGAGATGCAACCTCACAAAAAAAAGCGATGTAACCTCACAAAGAAAAAGCGATGCAACCTAACAAAGAAGAGATGTAACTGGCAGATCTGCAAACATTACTAAGCACCAACATGGAAGAAGAAAAAAATGTGGTTGCAGCAGCTGATCCACAATCGAAAAAACTACATTATTCAATTGCAAAAGGAAATCCACGAGGGGATAAGGATGAGAACACTAGGCATTTGATGGAATTTTTATACAAAGAGGATGCCACCAAAGCCATTAAAGCTCGCTCAATGCATAAAGATATTGAACTAAGGGAAGCTACTTAGCAGACAGACTAGACAGTCCAATGTACAATAGGTAATATGGATATTTTGGACGTTTTGAAGTTGAAGGGGATGGAATTGATCACGCCGAGACAGAAGCATCTAGGTCGCATCCATGGCATGTTCATGTTTCCGCAGAAGTGTTTGATTTAGTGTCATGTAGAACTTCATGCTCCATGTGTATCCTGGGCGTGACGGGGGGTGTTAAAGTCCCACATTGGTTGAGGTTGCGCTCTAGATAGCCTTTAAATAGATTGGGCAATCCTCCCCCATGAACTAGCTTTAGGGGTGGAGTTATATCCAAGGTTGACTTTCTAACATGGTATCAAAGCGGAGGTCCTGAGTTCGAATCCTCCTAGACGTCCAGTTTTCCGCCTCACCCGTGGGCTACAGCATGAGCTGCCAATGGTCGCCCGGCATCCTACAACGACCAAACCGACGCGAACATTAATTTCCTTCTCGGTTTCTCCAAGCAGCCTATTACAAATGTCATAACAAGGCTAGAATTTTTGAAGGAACTTCACGTATCTTCCAACACTTTGATTCTGTTACTCTTGATATATCACATATGGCTTGCAACCCCCTACCGCAGATCTTGCGGATGAATGCAGAGAGATCTCTTTATCCCAAGAGGAACACCTTCCCAATGCACCCTTTATTGGAATGACCTTCAACACCACCTCGCCTCGTAAGAGTGTCCTCTCTCCCATCACTCCCCATGCCACTATTGCCTCCACGATACGGTCGAGTATGAAAATTGCATACCGGCGGGTTTTTTTTAAAAAAAGAAATAACTCCAAATCTCCATACCGAGCGGTATACCGCCCGGTATGCATATAATACCGCCCTAACCGGGCGGTATGAACCCGAAACAAGTGGCCTCAGCGCCGTTGACTGGCCCAACGGTACTAAGGCCTCATACCGCCCATAACGGGCGGTATATGACAAAATACCGCAATATACCGCCCGGTATTACCCAATATACCGCCCGGTATTACCCAATATACCCGATTTTTTCAAATACCGAGTATATCGTATACCGGAAACCTAAAAAACCGGTAAATATCTATATGGTGGAACCCCCTTTGGCACTAGCCAAGGGTTAACACACTGGCGAAAGAGAGCCATAGCAAAGACTCTAGTATCACGTGTCGAACTGCATCGGTGGCTTTCGTGGACTGTGCAAAAGAAAGTGAAGGTTGATAAGAAGAAATCGAATGGTGTGCATATAGTTCCACAGAATCCCCCGTTGAGATGCAACAACGAAATGACAATTTAGGGTTGTGTGATTGTGGAGAGCCACCGAGGCTTGACAAAGGAGAAGAGATGCAACCCGACAAAAGAAGAAGAGATACAACCTGACGAAGAAAAAGTGATGCAACCGCGATGCACCCTGACAAGGAAGAGATGCAAGTGGCAAATCTGCAAACATTACCAAGCAGCAACATGGAGGAAGAAACAAATGTGGTTACACCAGTAGATCCGCAGCCGAAAAAACTGCATTATTCAATTGCAAAAGGAATCCCGCGAGGGGATAAGGATGAAAACACTAAGCGTTTGATTGAATTATTATGCAAAGAGGATGTGCCACCAGAGCCATTAAAGATATTGAACGAAGCGAGGCTACTTAGCAGACAGTCCAGCATAACAATAGGTATGTGATATATTAAGAGCAACAGAACCAAAGTGTTGGAAGATACGTGAAGTTCCTTCAGAAATTCCAACCTTGCTATGCCATTTGTAATAGGCTGCTTGGAGAAATCGAGAAAGAAATTAGTGTTCGCATCGGTTTGGTCGTCGCGGGACGCCGAGCGACCGTCGACAGCTCGTGTTGTAGCCCGTGGGTGAGGCGAGAGACTGGACGTCTAGGAGGATTCGAACTCAGGACCTCCACTCTGATATAATGTTAGAAAATCAACCTTGGACCTAACTCCACCCCAAAAGCTAGCTCATGGGGGAAGGATTGTCCAATCTATTTAAAGGCTATCTATAGCGCAACCTCAACCAATGTGGAACTTTAACACATCCTCTCATGCCCAGGATCCACATATGGAACGTGAAGTCTGCATGACACTAAATAAAACACTTCTGCGGCTACATGAACATGCCATCGTTGCGACCTAGACGCTTCTGTCTTGGTGTAATCAATTCTATCCCCTTTAACTTCAAAACATCCAAACTATCCATATTACCTATTGTTATGCGGATTGTCTGCTAAGTAGCTTCCCTTCGTTCAATATCTTTATGCATTCACTGAGCTTTAATGGCTCTGGTGGCACATCCTCTTTGCATAAAAATTCCATCAAACGCGTAGTGTTCTCATCCTTATCCCCTCATGGGGTTCCTTTTGCAATTGAATAATGCAGTTTTTTCGGTTGCGGATTAGCTGCTGCAACCACATTTGTTTCTTCCTCCATGTTGGTGCTTGGTAATGTTTACAGATCTGGCTCAAGTTGAATCATTTTTTCTTTGTTAGGTTGCATCGCTTTTTCTTTATCAGGTTGTATCTCTTCTTCTTTGTCGGGTTGCATCTCCTCCTTTGTCAGGCCTCAGTGGCTCTCCGCCATCACACAACCATAAATTGTCATGTCCTTGTTGCATCTCAATTGGGGATTTTGTGGAACTAATATTCACACCCTTTGGTCTCTTCTTACCAACCTTCACTTTCTTTTGCCAGTCCACGAGAGCCACAGATGCAGTTCGGCATGTGATACTAGAGTCTTTGTTATGGCTCTCTTTCGCCAGTGTGCTAACCCTTGGCTGGTGCCAAAGGGGTTCCACCATGTGGATCTACACTCATGGTGGCAGAGATGGAGGCAATAGTGGCATGGGGAGTGATGGGAGAGAGGAAACTCTTATGGGATGGAGTGGTGTTGAAGGTCATTCCAATAAAGGATGCATCATGAAGGCGTTCCTCTTGAGACAGAGATCTCTCCATATTCATCCACAAAATCTGCGATAGGGGGTTGCAAGCCATATGTGATATATCAAGAGCAACATAACCAAAGTGTTGGAAGATCCGTGAAATTCCTTTAGAAATTCCAACCTTGCTATGGCATTTGTAATAGGCTGCTTGGAGAAACCGAGAAAGAAATTAATGTTCGTGCCGGTTTGGTCGTCGTGGGACGTCGGGCGACCGTCGACAGCTCGTGGTGTAGCCCGCGGTTGAGGCGGGAAGCTGGACGTCTAGGAGGATTCGAACTCAGGACCTCCGCTCTGATACCATGTTAGAAAATCAATCTTGGACCTAACTCCTCCCCAAAAGCTAGCTCATGGGGGGAGGATTGCCCAATCTATTTAAAAGCTATCTAGACCACAATATCAACCAATGTGAGACTTTAACACACCCCTTCACGCCACATGGCCCAATATCAACAATAGGTTTGGCTCTGATACCATGTTAAATTTGATTGAATGACCAACTTTCCTAAAAGCTTAAGCTTTTAGGAAAGAGACCAATCTTTATATTTATATTCTTAACAACCTCCATCCCCCCTTTGATACCCTGGCAAATTTGATTGGATGATCATGTTTTCAGTAGTAGTTTTAACTGTTAGGAAAGGACTCATATCTATACATTGATAATCTTAATATATGTGGGTATGCATATGTTTCTACCATGCACACATATATGTGAATCTGTCTTGGGTGAAAGGTCTGATTTGGATAAACGAGAACCCAGAATAGGTAAATATGGAAACATAAACTACTTGATAAAGACAATAATCATATTCATTCTTTCAGAAGTCCCTACTTATCAATTACAACTTTTACTGTCAAGTTATGGAGATGATGTACAAAAACAGAGTTGTTTTAAGCTATCAACTATCTGACCTAGAACCTATACATAAAAAAAAACCACAAAGTTTGATTTATTGATTGTACATGATTGTCAGTTTTGGATGGAACAATAAGCCTAATCCAGATTCATCCAAGATTTGTCAATGATATATAGTGGCATGGAATACAAATAACTTTATTAGTACAAGCAGTTATGTCAAATGCAGAACTGAACCATGCCAAGATGTTGTATACATACATCTATTATGGACAAACAATCAATGACCATTTTTATCCAAGATTATCCTGTTTGGGCTCGTTTGGTACACCGTATAGTACTAGTATAGTACTAGTATGTATTGACTAACCTGTATAGTACTAGCCTGTATTATACTATTATTATACAGTGTTTGGTGCACACATGTACTAGTCTGTATAGTAGTAGTATGTATTGACTAACACGTATAGTATTATATTATGTAATATTATATTATACACTATAATATTATATTATATGTAATATATTATAATAATATAATATAAAAAATTATATAATATATTTTATCATTAAAAATATTTCATAAATTAATATTATTTTTTAAATATTTTTTAATATATTTTCTAATTTTTGGCCGGAGGTAAAATGAGTATCCAAAATATTGAAAGTTCTAGTGCAGGCTAATGAAGAGCTTTGAGAGTGTATTACTAATACACCTTATGACAACTTATGGGGTACTATTTTTAGTGCAGGTATTAGTTAGTACCCTTCCCAAACACTGTATAGTATTATCCTAATACTGGATAATACTATACTGGAGGCTTATACAGGGTACCAAACAGGCCCTTATAGTGGTATTTAATGAGTAGTTTCTTACAAGTAGAATAGCTAAACCAGAACTGAGCCATGCCAAAGATGCACTAAGTCATGATAAGAAAGCCACTGCATATTACCAGAGAACAAAAACTAAGGACAGCTATATTAAAAGTTAACTGGACGGTTAACAAGGTTCACCTTTCCTTTTTTTTCTTTCCACTTCTTCACTACTGTTAAACCGAAGTGTTCGTCTTGTTCAAGGAGATTAAGCGACTGCAAGGAATAAAGGTGTAACTGGGATCTCATTACAAATAAGTATATTATCTTCCTACTCTTTTTCCTTTTTTCTCTATCATATTACTTTATCATCGAACATGTTTCTAATGCCTTGTGTTGTAGTTATTAACCATAGCATTTTTATGTTCTTCTTAATTTGTGATGTGTGGTTTTTTAAATTCCATTTATTTTACTTGACTACTTGTTGCTTTTACTATCACATTGGTTGGTTCAAATTCTTGGAAGTCAAGTTTTTATAAAATAACGTAAGCATTAACAACTTGATTTCTATTCTTAGTGCCTAGGTGGCAAGGCCTGTAGTGATGTTAGCATACTTAGCTTCAAGCAATAAGACAATTATATTGACTATGGGTGGGCCAAAAAACCGCTTATTCTTGAGTCAGTTTCCAGCTTATTCTTTTCTTTTTAATCATATCCCACCTCAAACTCTATCTGGTTTCATATAAGTGAAAATAACATTGCTTGAGCCAAACTGACCTGACCCTGAAAATGTCTTTCAAGTCGATTTTCAGGTACTAAAATCTGTGACCAAAAACGTACGGGTCCAGCCAGATTTGGGCCAAAGCCTAAACCAACCTGTTCGCACCCCTAATATTTGACTCTCTACCTCATGTCGGCCCAAGTCTCACACATTAAACCCTTTTACTAGCAATTTGATTTCTTCTCCTTTTGATTTGTAAAATTATTCTTTGGCACGTACTGACAACTATCTTAGAGTTTCAATTTAACTTGGATATGCAAAAGGTATATTTGCAGGACTGAGTATCTAACATGATCATAGAAAATACAGGAAAAGTGAATTAAGTTTCTGTTCAATATGCGAATTAGCTTTGTTGTGTGATACCTGTTTGATGTTCTTTAGATCAATACTTGATTTTTGATTGTTATGGCAACCACAACAGCTTGCATCTGCATGCTGGGTATCTGAGCCAAACTCTGTCAGAGAAAACAATTCCTGTAAAGTGATCTTCTTTTCAAATGTTTTATTTGTAATCTGATTGTCTTCATCCAGCGGCTGTGCACCTTCAAATAAGCTCCATAAAGAGATTTGGTTCTTGGCATCTTTATCAAAAATGGAATTGAACTTCAGATCCTCCTCAACCAGTGAAACGCCATCTATTATTTGTTGGCTCAGAGTATAATTTGTCTTTGTTGCAAAAGTTTTCAGGCCATAATTCATCTTTTCACCAACCTCAGAATTTCCAAACAAAACTTTCTCATGGAAATATAAACCATCATCAGAGGATATGTTTTTCATAACTTGAAAGTCACAGTCATTGAGAAGAACCATTACCTCCTGAAGTTCACTTTGAGTAACAGTTCCATTTGCAAAATGCTGTGTATTCGATTCAATAGTTCCACACTTTTTAGCAACATCTGCACACTCATGGTCATGATATCTCCCAATTGTTGGAATTTCAATTTTATTATATGTCGTAACCATCTCTTCGATTCTTTCTTTTCATGTCTTCTGTGAGGTAACGTCGTCCTCCCTTTACAAACTCAATTTTATCAGTAGTCATATCTAACTGCTTGTGGCTGTCTCATGAGTCCATATGCAAGTTAATGAATAATGACTGATTCAGTACTGATAACAAATTGATCCATTATCTGCATGTAACCAAAGATAATAATGCTTAAGAACCAGAAGGTAACTGTACTGGTGATGAATAAAAAGTATACAAGGTAATAATTTTATAGAAAACAGCTGAATCAGAGAAATACTTTCCGTAATATCTTGCAAGGATGCTTGGTCAATCCAGAAAACTAAAATCAAGGCTACTATTTGAGCACATGTAAGCAGGTTCGCCCTAGAACTACAACCTGTTCAAGCTTAAAATCTGAGCACTGAGTGAAGGGTGCTCTGATCATTCATGGGTTAATTTTTTTCAACTGAGCAAAACACAAACAGCCCTTTGTTCATTCAATTCTAGCTTCTTTACATCCCTAGGATTTCATAACTGTTATCTTCTATCTATTCTCGTTATTCCATTAGTCAAGAGATTGCATAAATTAGATTTCATCGAAGTTCATTTAAACATGGGCAATAGCCAAATCTCAGCAAAAAAAGCAGGAAAGCGAAAATGTACATGTATAACAAGGACCTAGAAAATATCTTCTATTTTAAATGGCCATCACTTAGACACTGGCTTCAGCCAACTCTAAACAAACAAAAGCAGAAAATTGAAAATACAGAAACCATAATATGTATATGTTTTAGAGTACGCTTCTCCACTTCCTTTAAACAATGGCAAACACCATAAATAAGAATTAGACGAATAAGAGAAGGAATGTAAAGGGAGTAGTTTCTATTTCAAATCATGTAGCTAGAATAACAACATAGAACTTCCACGTTACTCTACATGGATGTACATGCATGTATGCCTTTAGAAACAGTTACAGACAACTTAACAGCAGGAAACTAAGTAGTAGATAATGATAAAATGCAAAAGAAATAGAGAAACGATTATATCTTATACCCACACACAAAAAAGATGAGCAAACTGAATGAACTTATCATATCTTGCAGAAGCCAATTTGAATAACTTAATTGAACATCTCAGAAAAGAAGAAAGATATCATATAACAAGAAATCATTCTAGATTCACTTTGAGAAAGAGAAACATACCAAGAAAGCTGCAGGAAAATGGTGATATTTCACTTACCACGAGGGTATATATGATACACAGAGTGGCATCATAATCATGTCAACATTTGTCATGACTAAATGCATCAACTTAAAACAAGAAAAATAGAAATTGGAAGCAAAGTAGGGCCAGCTATACTAAGACAATTGATACAGAAAAAGAACACAACCATTCTGATGCAAAAGAGGCTTCTAGATCAAGTTAAAGATTTTAACCCTCATAAAATTCTGGCTCAAGGAACAGACTTACAAACTGGAACACTTTCTTTGAAAATAAATCCACAAGAGCAACATCTTATAATAAACTAGATGAGAAGGTTACTGAAATACAAATAGGAAAACTAGAGGCTATTCATATAAAGACACCTTGACACACCTTACATCAGATTACAGCTATGATGCATCTGGCTCATTATGAGCACGATGATTATCCAATTGACCACCTCATACCTATAACCTATCAACTCAAATCAGTAAAAGGAGACAAAACATAGGTGACTGTTATAAGTTTGAATTCTAATCAAGATACATGATATCTACAGTGGACTAGGGAACAAGAAACTAAAGGAAAGAAATAATTTCAATAAACAGTTGAAGCAATTTAAAAGCACACAACAACGAAGAAGAAAACTCAGATTTAAAATCCCAGTCATTTCCTTTCTTTTATTCCAGTCAAGAAACCTTTAAATTCACTAGGATCATCTCCCACGAGGGCCAGAAGTTTATTTTGACATCTAAAAGCATCATCAATTAGGAGGTCCGACAATCTAGAAAAAACAGAATAATCTACTTCCATCTCCAACAACCTCAAAACACGAAAGAACGGAACTTTCAAATGCTAAAACATGCTTAATCATTTCGATACAACATATACTAAATTTTTAACAATAACAAAAGATTACAGTGTCAGATACCTCATATACTTTCTCTTGCTCGCTTGCAACAAAATATCAAAACTCAAAGACATAACCGAAGGGACAAGCAGAAATATGGCAGCCAATATAATAATCTCCAAGCACAAGACATAAGTAATGACAGCATGGATTGACCCGCAAAACAGATACCTTGGATCTCATAAAACGTTGAAGGAGATTTAAAAAAAGGAGCAAAGGAAAAGCCTATACCTTTCTTATCATTATATTATAGATAGATGGCTAGGTTTTAAAAACCTAACTTATAGATCAAGAGATGTCTAGAAAAATATAAGAAGGAATGAGGGCGGATTAAATTAAAGCGCCCAAGAAGGTGGGTGCTGCCATCATGATAAAGTCAATGGAGGAGAGCATTTAATATCAATTTTCTTTGAAGCGGATCGCCACAACCACAAGAAGTACCCTGCTACAAGAAGAGGCAGGCAGATGGCATTGAATGCCAGAATTAATTGTAGTTTAGAGGTCCCAAACCCCCTTGAAGACCAAGAAAATAGAGATAGGCTGACAGAGGTAGAGGAGGGAAGGAGGGAGAGGGGGAGGAAGTGGTAATGGATTCCGATGCAGCGCCAACCCGTAGCCATTTCCGAACGAGAATGTTGAACTAGGGTCGGAGTCGGAGACCGCTTAGGTTTCTGTAACGAGATCTCTCTTGGAATTTGGGAGAGAAAAGGATCGAAAATTTGCACCAATAATTGAATTGGAAGAACAGGGAGCCGCATTCCGGGCGACGAAATCGGTAGCCTTTTTTCCCAAAAGGAAGAGCAGCTTGTGTTATTATTCTGGAGCAGCCAGATCCGGGAAGGTCCTTGTAATCTCGAGCATTGATCTGCAATCTAATGAGCCGCTTTATTTCATCTTCAGACACCTTGCAAACCGCTTATGATTGTAATTTGTCAAGGCGGGTTTATTTTCAATACAGCAAGGAGTTCGAGTTATCTTGCGTCTGATTCAATTTGTATCTTTAGAATCTTTTGAAGAAACTTACTTTAGGGCAATACTTTTTCTTTCTTCCAAAAGATAACTAAATTCATTTTTAGAATAAAGCAGAAATACAATCAAGTACTACACCGAATAAGCATCCAATATCTAGATAAATTAGAAAATACTCATTTAAGTTATTAAGCTGGGTTCGAATCCCAAACCAATTGAGTGCTACTAGGGATGTCAACAGGCTGGACGGGTACGAGGAGTTTCTACCCGTCCCGCGAAATAAACGGGTACTCGCTACCCGTTTATTCCCCGTGAATATCAAAAATGTGTACTCATTTAATTACCCGCGAGGGGACGGATACCCACGGGTAGAGGTGTCCATTGTTCGGTTCACATCTCTACCCACAAATTTTTTGACTCGGTTCGATTTCAGCGGTTGCAAGTTCGATTCTTAACCCGAACTGAACCCGAATTTTGGGTTTCAGTTCGGATTCGATTCCCGGATTTCAGGAACCAATCCGAACTGAAAACCGAATTAATTAAAAAATAATATTTTTTAATTTTTAACCCAGGTAAGTAAATGGGTATTGGGCAATAATTTTTAATTTTTAATTTTTAACCGAATTAATTAAAACTTCGGTTTTCGGGTTAGAAACCGAACCGAACCGAATAATTTCGGTTCGGGTTAGATCGACTTAGGCATAATTCGGTTCGGGTTCGGGTTGGAATTTCGGTATGAAAAAAAATTCGATTTGGTTTAGTTCGGTTCGGTTTGAACCGAATGGACAATCCTACCCATGAGTATTGACGGGTACCCATGATATTTTAAAAAAATATAAATTATAATATTTTAATAATATTTCAACTCTTCAAGTATTTTGATAACAACTTCAAGTATAACAACTTCATTTTGATACACACACAATATTTTGATAACAACATCATTATAAGGTTTCAAAACATAAAATATATGCGTATTGAATTAGGTTAAGGTTTTTTTAGTATATGTACCAAGGGTAATATTATAATTTACTAATTCTCGCGGGTAACGGGTGCCCGCGAGTACGGGTTCTATAATATCCGTACATGCCTCATATAATAAACGAGTAATAAAAATAACCAGCGAAATTCCCGCAGGTAGGGGTGAGCATGGACCGGTTAACCGGTCCATTAACTTCGGTTTTTCAAAATAATTAACCGTAAACCGGTCCATTGACTTCGGTTAACCGCTATTTCGATTTCAATTTTTTTGGTTCGATTAACCGATAATTTCCGGTTAACCAATTAAATTTTTAACCTACAAACATAATAATATTATGCAAATCATGGAGAAAAATCCAAACAAATACTCAATTCTCATTGAAAAGAAAGAAAAAAAAAGTAAAATCATTGAACCAAGATAATGTTCTACAAAAACTAATATTTTTATTTTTATTTTTTTTAAATATTTTTATTTTATTTTTTAAAAAATATTGTTTTTAATATTTTTTAATATTTTGTAATTTTTTAATAATTTTTTATAATTTATAATTTATTATATATATATATATATAATTAAAAATTAATAAATTATATCGAACCGGTCGGTTAACCGAAACCAGTGGACTTTTTACCTCTCGGAATGAAATCGAAACCGAAATCGAAAATCAATTTTTCCAAAAAAAAAACTGAAACCGAAAAAACTGATTCGGTTTCGAATCGGTTTTCCGATTAACCGGAAAATCGGTTTTTTTTTCTCACCCCTACCCGCGGGTAGGAAACTACTCTCTATACCCATCATAAACGGGTAAATACTCATGGGTACCCGCCTAAATGGGTAATACTGTCATCCTTAAGTGCTACCGGATGTTACTACCACTTGTGCTATACACTTAAATAGAATCTATGTGGATACATTTATCTAAATTATTTCCGACAATAGTTTATAGGAAATTTATATAAGCATTATTGAGAGTTAATTGAGCAATTACCCCAAACCATAATTTGGACATTGTATTTTCCTTAATTTTCTTGAATCCATAACTAAATGGCCAAAATTTTGAATTTGCACTCCATTTTAAAACATGGTTTCCCAATTTACTAATTAAAGACTTTTCTAAAAATATTTAAGTAGCTCAAAATAAAATATTTTTATTATTATTCATAATATATATTTTTCAGTAATTCATATTAATATTATAGTAGATAAAAATTTATTTTAGTGGCTCATAATATTATTATTTTATTTTTAAAATATTTTTCAAAAATATTTAAATGCTTAAATTATACACTTGTAAGTAAAATGCAACATGAATTAATTCTTTAACAATCATTGTAGTATTTCTTTTAGTATCTAAAAAACTTTTAGTAGCCAAAATTACTATTTTTTTATTTTTTTAGTGCAAAAGTATTTAAGTGCATAAATCCATAAAATAATATTATTATTAATTACAAAAATAAATTTTTATCTACTATAATATTAATATAAATTGCTAAAAAAATTATTATGAATAATAATAAAAATATATTATTTTGAGCTAATTAAAGACTTTTAGAAAAGTCTTTAATTAATAAAAGGGGAACCATGTTTTGAAATGGAGGGCAAATTCGAAACTTTGGTCATTTAGTTATGGATTCGGGAAAATCGAGATCTATATTATGGATCTGGGAAAATCTCATGTCCAAGTTATGGTTTTGGGTAATTGCTCGAGTTAATTTATACATCTTTGTTAGGGGTCGTTTGTTATGAGGTAATCCAGACGGATTACCAATAATCCAGACAGATTACCGATAATCTGAATTAAATTTATTTGGGCCCACTAGGTTACCGCATTTGGTTGAAACTGATGTTCCTGCGGGGGGGGGGGGGGGGGGTGGTCTGCAAAAGACACTCCGACGCACAAGTTAGGAGGACTCCAATGTGGAGGTAATTCAAATTGGAATTAGGATTACCTAAGGTGTGTCGTGTCTATACATATAGTAGGTGGAGATGATGAGGCCGCCCGGAGATCTCGTGGGAGGTTGCCCAGAATGGGTCGAAGTCGATCCCGGAGATGGCGAGCTTGTAATGACGTATCTCTCTTGGTATTGTAGGATGAGGGTATCTTGTGTGGACGGTGGGGTCCCTGGGCAGAGCTGCTTAGTTAGGCTTGGATCTGACTTGGGGGCATAGTTAGGCGAAGTCCCCTAGGCGGAGCCGTGTGGTTTGGTCTGACAGAGGAGCGCTGCTGGATTTGATTCGACCGGGCCCAATGGTCCTAGTCTAGTCCACAGCCCCCGAGTTCGGTCGAAGTCTATAGAACTATGTGTCAAGCTCTAAGTGAGATTGACCTTTATAACCTCGGTTGATCGCGAGATGAGTTCGCACATTGTTTTGGTATTCGGGCTGGATGTGACGCTTGCGCAAGCTCTTCCGGATGTCTGCCACCTGTGCAGCAGATATATCCTGGCAGAAAGTAATCATGGATGAAGATTCGGTAATCATTTCCCAAAGCATTAGGCGTCAGTTATATCTTGACAGGAAAAGAAGTATCGTGTATCCGTCAGTTATGGTGGCGGTTCATGTTTCGGGCCTATAAATAGCCTTCTACTTGTTGTGTATTTTGGAAATCATGGACTAGGAGGTATTGAAGATCATCATTCCGTTGGAGGTTGCTCTTATTTGTCCAACGAGGGGTTCGCCGTTTGTCATGGGTCTGTACCATCGGGCTTAAGGATTTGGGCAAGAGAAGGAGTCTCAAGTGTAGGTTTGTACAATCAAGCTTACAACGAGGGCAAAGCCAGTTTCTTTGGTTTTTAGGAAACAATGTGCTCGCTTAGAACTCTTGTTAGTGGTTCTCAATCTGCCCCACCGTCATTTTGAAGTCCTTCTATGCTTATCCTTTCAACTCCTAATTCTCGGGTATTACAATCTTTCTCCCTTAAGAAAAATTCGTCCTCGAATTTTAGCAAAGCATAAAGACTTACCAGATCCTCAAATAAAGAGGGGTAACGTTCTCTCATGTCCTGCTCCACCTCCCAAGCAGCCTCCTACCCGGAATGGTGCTCCCACCTGACCTTTACCAAGGGAATTTCTTTGGATCTCAGCTTTTTGATCCGCTGATCAAGCACCTCTACAGGTCTCTCCTCATATGAGACTGTTGTATCCACCTCAACTGCAGTAGGCTCAATCACGTGGGACTCATCTCGAACATATCTCTTTAGCATAAACACATGGAAAACTGGATGAACTCTGTCCATGCTAGGAGGTAAGACCAACTCATATGTCACGGTGCCCCTCCGCTTGAGAATAAGGAACGGCTCAATGAACCTAGGACTCAGCTTTCCCTTCTTCCCAATGAACTCATATGCCACGGCGCCCCTCCGCTAGAGAATAGCCTTCTTCCCTTCTTCTAATGCCCCTAAACTTCTAATTTTACAAAACGAAAAGAAGAAGACCTCAAACAATCATTGGGGAAAGGTTTAAGGAGAGGGGAGAAGAAGATTACAATCAGAATTCTCAAGAGGAATGCAGGGGTACGTAGGCCCCTATTCAAAAGTTACAATGCTGAAATTTCATAAATTTACAAATAATCAACACAACCACGTTTTACACAAAGTCACAGCACATAGGGTTCATCCATAATCATCATTTCATACATCCTAACAATTAAGAAAATGAAACGAAAAAATAGAATCCGAAAACGCGCTAATCGGGTTACGTTTCCACCCAAAACGGTCCAAACAACATATGCTGAAAATTTCAGTTTTCGGGGCTGTTCAACCATGAACCCATGGGGTTCTTGAGTTTGAAATCTATCCAAGACAAGTTTGGACAGCAGGCTACCACCCCGATTCATCGCATGAACCGTGGAGCCACAAGAACGACTCAAGAACCCCCGAAAATAAAAACCGGACAGCATGGCGTTTAGGGAGCAAACGGTTCGTAAACGCAACAATAACGCGTAATAAAATTCCAAAAAAATTGCTAAAGGTGGCTCTGATACCATTGTTGGGATGGGAAGAAGAAGCACAGTGGAAAAAGTGATTTAAAAATTGAAACAATCCCGAAAACAACGATCAACTTTAGCAATCTTTAAGGAATTCAATCTATGAGTAGAAAGAGAAGATATACCTTATACTACGGATGGTATGACTGCTCCTATCCCCATTTCAAGATGCACATGCACACATCCTCCAAGCAAAGTCCAGACCAAGCGCCTCGTAACAAGGGGGCAGCGAATATCGAGACTCGCTGTGGCTCAACAGAGAGACAATCTCAACCCCGAAACACACCAAGGTGAAGATGACCCTTCCACCAAGAACCGAGCACTAAAAGGGAGGAAGAGGGGATAAGAAAACCACATAACGAGGAAGAAGATGAAGGAATACCTCATTGTCCTTCTTGGACTCCTCCAAAAAGATGAAATAGATGATACACCCAAGAGAAAGAGACTTTCAATCGGCTTCACAAAACCCGGGAAGGAAGCTTTAGATGGCCGGTCACCCAAGGAGATGAAGATGAGTTCTTAGAGATTTTCTATTCAAGAAGTCTCTCAAGAACCACTCTCTTGCTCTTCTCCAAGATCATTAACCAATTTTCTTAACCCCCTTGAAGGAGGTTAGGCCATCTATTTATTAGGGGCATAGGTTGCTACCAAGGTAGACTCGGCCCCCCTTTTAAATCCTCTCATCGGAATTTAAAATTCTGGGGTTTGCCTCCAAAATAATAATTCATATCTAATGCATTTATAATTAATTAAAAATTAATTAAATCTAACCAAATATAAACTTTAATTTATTTCTATAAATTAAATTCTTATTGATTAGGATTTATCATGTGTCAATCCCTATAATTTAGGGATGCCCTATAAATTAGGGTTACCGAGGAACTCCTTCCTCGCATATTCGTTCCTATAGAAAATATCTTTCCTATCATGTCTGTAAACGAGATCCGTGATCGAGTTGCAGCATGTCCATGCTAATAGACATAAAGTGTCACATTCAGACTTTATCTCACAAGGTCCATTACGAGGTTAGCCCGTTGTGTGTGACCCATTAGGCCCCACACTAAGCCAGCAGTGAGTTGTGCATAACAGAGAGTCGAATTTATTAGAACGACTTCTATTCGAATTTTACTAGCCACCACTAAACCCATCTAGTGCGGTCGTGAGAGACTCCACTCATAAGACAAGATTGACGTCTAACAACGTGTCATGACTACCCGGATAGTGTGAGGTTAAATCTATAGGGATCGAACGCCCTTCGGTGATTAGTTACCGTGCAACTAAGTCCCTTGGTTATAACATCCCAAAGTTGGCTAGGGTACGGAAGAAATGTTAAACCCTAATACTGATTCATATGTATTCCACCCGCCAAGATGTCATCTCAATAATGAAATGTTAGAAACATCTTCAATTCCTAACTTTCATGTCTACTCTAGTCAGAGATTCCCGAGTCGACACTTATAGGGACACATAGGACATTATCTCCTCTCACTAGGAGTAACTGATTCCATATTGGTTGCTCACTTACCTCCATGAATGGTTCCCCATGCCTAGTAATACTCGGCACATGACGCTGAGGGCCATGCAGGGATAGAACCAAAGCAATGGGTCGTCACTCATAAGGTAACCATGACAACCTCAGGTCCAAGGAATGCTTGCACCTACTATCACCCGAGGAACATCCTATTGACACTCATGTAAGGATTTCATTCTGTGTTCCTCGTATAGGTCCATTCGGTGAACTCATTCTCTAATGAGCACTTGCACTTGTACATTAATGACGGCTCATAGGTAACAGTGAGATCAGCTACTCCTTATCGTATAAGGCATGTACCAAGTGCACCAGTCTATCCAGAATCATCAATCCCTAATTGGTGATCCTACGACTGGGAACATTTAAAACATGGGCATCTAGATTCCAAGTCTCACTGGCATGATCTCATCATGACCTTGGAATCAATTGTCCGGGTTCATGGGGTTCATCGCAATCTAATATATATAAAATATAGATGCAACATATGATGAAAAGTCGTCTCATATTATTCATTAACCAAAAATAGTTCCCTACACATCAACATGTGATTGGCTCAAAGGTACTATTTCTTTCAGCTATGCCTCATACGGTACCCAAATTCTAAGCTATAGTATCAGACCCCAAATCCGGTATGATCGACCAGGGTGCGCCATGTACCCCGAAGCTTAACCCAACTTAAACCACAGACATAATAAATAAACTGAACAGTCTATAACATTTCAAAAGAGTTAAAATAGACATTAAATTTTAAACTGAACCAACGACTCAATGAAAAATCAAATGTTCAAGTTACTTTAAGGAAACTTAATCAAATAACCAAGACTACTATAAATAAGAAAAGTGCGAAAACAAATAACTCGAGTCTACATGACTCAACAATTCAAAAGAATATACAAATGACTCAAGTGTCCCCCTCGACCACGATATGTCACGAGACTTGCTGCCTTGCCGCCACCAGTCGTGCTACTGCACCTCGATACCTCTCTGATCTAGCTCAGGTGCTGAAAAACAACAAAGATGGAGGGTAAGTCCAACTAGGACTTAGTGAGTAGATCAGACCTTATTCTACCATATCAACATCAAGCATAATCAATAAAAGCATGCATATAATATAAGCAGTAAATGACAAAATAATATCGTATGCTTATCCACTACCCTGCGCATGATAAAAACATCCACCAATAGATAATAATCTCAAATGCAATAGCACAATCATATGAATGCTCACCAGACCCATCGGTCTCTCATAGCCGCATAGGGTAGGTAGACGGTGTTGTTGGTGAAATGGCCACACTAGAGGGGGGTGAATAGTGTGTTTACTAATCTTTATGCCTAAATTCAGTTTTAATCATTTCTTTGGTTACTTAGGCAAATTACAAGTTGAGTAGTAAGCGGAAGCAAGATATAAATGATAAGCAATAAGAAATGCAAGGTAAACAATGCTAACACAATTATTTATAGTGGTTCGGCCCCTATGCCTACTCCACTACCTAAGCACCCCGCTTAGGATTTCCAAAGTAAGTTTACTAGATTATATCGTTTCCTTACAATGAGGACTTTACACCGAAAAGTCTTCGCTCTCAAACCGAAGGCACTTCCACACCCAGAAGTATCCCGCCTTCCTACCGATAGCACTCTCCCACCTCAACCTAAGGACAACTCAACTAATCCTAGTAAACTACATTTACACCGGTGGATTTAAACCTCAAACACCAAGGCTACCACCCAATTTCATGACCGACACTCTAGGTCTTACACAAACTCAAATACAAAGAAATAAATAAGAAAATACAACACTAAATGGAGCAATAAATCAAATAATAAAATACTTAGTTCCAAAACAAGATTCCTAGCTTTCTCTTGATGCCTTTGATGGTTAATCAATGAAGGAATGAAGGCAAGATCAAGTTTTTTGGCTCAAGCTAGGGTTTTCAAAATATTGACTCAATGAAGGCTTAGAATTGATCAAAAGATGCCTCAAGGAGGTTAGAGGTGATCAACATCATGAAGGAAGGCTCTCATGACTTCCTATTTATAAGCCATGAAGAGAAGAGAGAGCTTCCTCTTCTCAACGGGCAATTTTTTTGCCCGTTACCGCCCGCCGATCGCTTGTCAGGTCGATCGTCGGTCGACCAACCGAGCGACCGAAGGCAATCTGCCGCTTTTGGGCAACGTTCAGTCGATCGATCAGTTGACCGAAATACCGTCGGTCGATCGAACTTGGGTAGGCAGACTGCTCTGCTTGGTTTTTTTGCTTGTTTGTTCATTTTCTAGTTCCGTCTTCGCTAAGTCTACTTATATAATATTTGTTAACTTGAAGTTAATAACTTTAAAACATAAATATTATATAAGGATTACCCCCCATTTGGATTCAATAAAAATATCTAAAAAATCATAATCCTTAATAATCAAAATCTAGTTTTTGGGGTCTAGTACAATTTTTTGGAAAACGGAAATTTTCTAATCTTCCAAGTCAGATATGGGTATGCTAAAGGCTTTCAAAAATTCCTTAAAAATACATCGTTATCTAGTTTTTACCCAAGGAACAATTATCGTCATTTTTTATGTCAAGAAAATGTCTAGGTCATATAGCCCTCCAAGGAGCTCTCTAGGCTTAGTGAATTTCATGGTGGTTTTTGAGTTTTCATGTTTTTGGGGTTCGGATTTGATTTTTGGGTTCTTTGCATCATAAAGAGGATTACATCACATTCTAGACACCCTAAACCTAAACTCTAACTTTCTGAAGAATCCCGAGCGTCAACGAGTGTTCTTGCTGATTTCTTCAATATTTTCGATCGAGGACATCAAGTGCTAATCGATATGGAACATGAAAATATTTCTCAATGAAACATTAGTTCCATGTTTGTTATCATCAAAATTGAGATTAAGACTAAGGTTGAAAACCTTAAGCCAACAAGTGTGGTCGCCGAACTACCACCCAATTTAGTGTCGTCTCTTTGGGGCATTCACTTTCCTCACCAACACTGGCTATTCGGATCTGTCTCTTTGGGGCATATGTTCCCCTCACCGGTCGGGTTTCCAGACTGTCTCTTTGGGGTATAATCTCCCCTCACCAGCCGGACTTCCGGAATAAGGCCAATGTTGTCTCTTTGAGGCGTACCCTCCTCTCACCAGCGAGGCTACCAGAAAATGGAACAAGCACATCACACACGCTGATATATGTATAAAACGAAAGATGCACTATACAACAGATACATAAGGGTAAGTTAAGGACATACCTCAATCTCCACATCATGATCCCATACATCACAACCACATATATGCATATATCATAATGATGTTCACAAATCTTAAATAAAGAGATATAACGCACCCAACAATGTAGGAACATGCCAATCCGGCCAAACACATTCAACAAGTATAACACCCAAAGTATACATCATAACCTCGTAAGTAAGGAAAATGAAAAGCATGAATAACCCTAGAACAAGATAACACCACTTAGCGACCCTATGCAATCCTAGCTGTGTACCCTAGGGCTGGCCTACCTCCCTCACCCAAGTGCCCTAAAGGCAAGGAGGGTTCGGCCCCCTAGGGTTTCCTTAGAGTCGACTCATCCAAATGTCAACCTAGGATTCTAATGTCTCTAGGTGTCCCTAGGGTCCCTAATTTCCTAATTGTAGGTCTCTACAATTTTTATAATTTTAGAAATAATTCAACATACCCTAAAGTGTATTCCCTAGGTGTGAAAGTATATCTAGGACCCTAAAATTTATCCCTAACATGCCCGGCCACCCTAGGGTTCCTAAGGTACCACCTAAAGGGGGGCGGCATACCCTAAACCATCAAAACATTCTTTCATCAAGATACCAAACAAGCATCAATAACCCCTAACAATAAACAAGAAAACCAAAGAATTCCTTAAGAATTCAAGGAGGAAGAGGGGCGACACAGCTATGGAAGGGGCGGCCAAATCGCCCAAAAATCGATCTGACAAAATCATGATGATGACGAGAAAACCCTCAATATGAATATCTTATCTGATACGAGAAAAATATACCAAAAATCGACGAAAACCCCATGACATAGGGGCGGCGGCATGGATGAAGAAAAGGGGGAAAATGACTAAATCCACTCACCTCCTTCGAGAAAACGGAAAGGAAGAAGATGCTGACGAACTCGGAAAATTCCCCAGGCTTATTTTTATGGGGCCTGGTTGGGCCCCAAATGACCATTTTACCCCTCCTTAAGTTATTCAGCTTAAAAAGTCGATCCATATCTAACCCATTCTAACTCTGATTCGAGTTTTGATTAAACCGCTAGACTCGACTCGAGACCCTCTATCATACTAGCATGCTAAATCACAGAAATATGACAATTAACACTACTAGAATATTGGTTATCAGCCACGGGGCTCACCGACGGCCGCCTCAGCCGTCAGAAGAATCCACGGTTCTCCGACGGCCGCACAAGCCGTGGCTGATATAACACCACCAGCCACGGCTCTCATACGGCCATCGTCGATCGTCGCTCATATCCAATGGCGCGCACGGTGCGCGAAATGAAAAACCTTATCAGCCACGACTTAGATAGGGCTATTGGAGCCGTTGGTGATATTATTTAGTAATTAGCAATGGCTAGGAGAGGCCGTCAGTGATAAAGTATGGCGTGTACTCAGCATAAAAATAAAAACAAATCACCGATGGCTTAGAGAGGGCCCCTTTGGCCGTCGGTGATATAGTAAATAAAGATCTACGGTTTACCGACGACTACCGAGCCGTCGGTGAAGAAGGTTTTTATTTGCGTTCGCGCCCGACCCCTCTTCTTCCCACGCTTTATTTCTACGCTCGAACCCTCACCACCTCCATCGTCGTTCGACTTCACCGCCTCTCGCTGCCTTCGACTTCACCACCTCCTCACGCTTTATTTTGTAGATTAATTGTTATATTAATTGATAGATAAATTAATGTTAGATTAATTTTTTAGATAAATTTAGATAAATTTATAGATAAATTTAGAATAATTAGTTAAAAGGTTAGTTAGTACGAAATCGTCCATTGTGGACTCGCGGCCAAATCGTCCATGGTGGACTTGCGCTGGAATCGTCCTCTTTGGACTCGCGGCCAAATCGTCCACGGTGGACTCGCCCCGGAATCGTCCACTTTGGACTCGTGATGGAATCGTCGACTTTGAACTCGCGCGGAATCGTCTGCTGTGGACTCGCACCGACGAGTTGATACATTTCACGTATGCATCGACGAGTCAAGTTTTAATTTTGCTGTATATTATATGCAATATTCGTCTCAAAAGAAAGATATGGTAGATTGGCGTGTAGTTTGTAAGACTAAAGCCAAAGAAAAAATTGACCCGGTAGTTGGAGAGAATGAGCCAACAAATAACTTCTATCAAGAATAAGATCCTTCCAAAGTTGAACGAGTTAGTCCAATACTCGAGGATGATGACACAGAGTTAGTTCAATTGGAAATAGAATACGTTGATGACGACGATAATGAAGTTGAGGAAGGACAGAATGATGATGAGGGAGAAGAAGAAGAATTTCAAGATTTCGATACAGAAGAACAAGAAGAAGACTATTACACGGATGATGATAATGACGATGATGAATAATTATAAATGTGAAGTATATATTCAATTATTAAATATATCTATTAATCTATTATATATAATCTAATTATATTAAATTTTTACAGCTATGGTTCGAGATATCAGTTCCCGAGGAGGCATTCCTCGTAGGATCCCCCGACGATTACCACCCGCCCCACCTGTACCGACTGACCATTCGCCTTCCACCACCATCCCCTCACCTCCGGCCACCATCCCCCCACCTGATCCATCCACCGTTCCCTCACTTGATCTGGCCACCATCCCCTCATCTCTGGCTACCATCCCTCCACCACCCTCCACAAATCCAAGACCGTCGTCTTCGAGACGTAGGCCACGAGGGCCTAACAGAATTCTCCCTCCGCCATCCGAGGGAGAACCGCGCAGAGCAATTAGTGTACACGGAAGACGGTTTGTCCAAAACTGGCAGGCTAGCGAGAAATCATTTTAAATCTTTGAAGGCCTGCTCATATTTTTCATCCTAGTGGAAGTCCTGCTTTTTTTGTAAGATTTTGAAGAAGGGAATAGCTCGATTGGCCGACCTGGAGAGGAATTTGGAGAGAGTCACCATCCTTCTAGTGAGTCGTTGTACCTCCTTTATGTTGCGTGGGCTCCGCATCGCTTGAATAGCCCAATATTTTTCTGGATTGGCTTTTATCCCCCGGTGTGTCAACATGAAGTCGAGGAATTTGCCACCCTGCACTCCGAAGGCACACTTTTCTAAATTTAGTCTCATGTTATAGTGTCTGAGCTGACTGAAGGTCTCGATGAAATCGTTATAATGATCATCACTGACAGGAATTTTAGCTACCATGTCATTGACGTACACTTCCAATGACGTACACTTCCTGTAGAGTCCGAAGGGCATTACCTTATTGCAGAACTTTGCATACTCGGTGATGAAAGCCATTTTTTCTTCATCGTCAGGGTGCATCTGGATCCGGTTGTAGCCTGAATAGGCATCCATGAAACTCAAGTACTGATACCCTAAGGAGCCGTCAACAAATTTGTCGATACTCGACAACGGGTAGGAATCTTTTGGGCAGGCTTTGTTGAGGTCAGTGAAGTCAACACACATTCGCAACTTTCCCAAATGCTTTTTGACCATTACAATGTTCACGAGCCATGTTGTGAAATGAATCTCCCTGATGAATTTTACTTTTAGCAACTTTGCAGTCTCCTCAAGGGATGCTTACTGTCGCTCGACTCTGAGCTTTCCCTTCTTTTAGGCCACAGGCTTGACACGAGGGTCGATGGCCAGCCGATGGCAGATGACCTAGAGGTTTATTCCTGGCATGTCGGCATGCGTCCATGCAAAGAGGTCGGCATTACTTCTGAGCAGGGCGTTAAGTCTGGCCTTGAGCTTGTCATATAGGTATGCCCCAATGTAGGTTACCTATTTGGGAGATGTCCCGATCTGTACAGATTCTAGGTCGTCAACGGGCTGAGGCCGCTCCTGGATGTCTCCCCTAGGATCCAAATTAATCTGATGCCTTTGGCTGGAGCTCAACTGGCTTGAGCTTCAAGCATTCGTTGTAGCACACGCGAGCTTCCCTTTAATTTGCATGAATAACTCCTACTTTTGTCTTCGAGATGGGAAACTTGATGGCGAGGTGGGGAGTCGATACTACGGCCCCTAAGTTATTCAAGGAGGGTCGACCCAAGATCATACGATAGGGACTCGTGCACTAGACGACAAGAAACTGTATGCCTATCATTTTTGCTCTCGGTGTAGAGCCAAATGTTGTGGCTATTTGTAAGTAGCCATTGACATTTACATGATCTGCTGAGAAGCTGACAAGCACTTCATGGTTTTGACGTAGCGAAGATTCGCTGATGCTCATTCTCTCGAGTGTAGGATAGAAGAGGACGGTCGGCAGAGCTACCCTGGTCCACCAGAACTTTCCTAACAAGGAAACCAACAACAAATACAAAAATGTCAATAGAATCATGTAAATTACTGTCAACCCCTTGAAAATCAGAGTCATAGAAAGATTTTACCGGGGTGGATACACGTGGCCTTTGTTGCCAAGCTACTTCACCAATGTTCATAACGGTTTGGGACGACTGTGTTTTAGAGCCGCCTTCTCCAGCAAATCCTCTTG
Organism: Canna indica; assembly: GCA_034359265.1. Lineage (NCBI taxonomy): Eukaryota > Viridiplantae > Streptophyta > Magnoliopsida > Zingiberales > Cannaceae > Canna > Canna indica. The sequence goes on along the minus strand of CP136896.1, from coordinate 51,596,432 downwards.
TTATGTAGTTAATGACTCCCTGGATATTGGGGTAGGATTGCTCACTTTCTGGGTCATGGTTGTTGTTTGCATAACCAAGCGGTGGGGTCTTACTGGTGTTGGGTCATGGAGGACCGGGCAAGCAACAAAAAATTTATTACACGCAATGGAAAAAGAAATCAATCCTCTACCCATTTGGATCTATGCATCTCGGCCGAATTGATACTATGTCAAGAGTTATATCTTTGAAGACCAAATTTTGTCTTCTGCTCTGCGAATCCAAGATCACGATCTTGCTCTAGATCCAAGGTGTTGCCAAGCGACGAGCACCCTCTACGGTGAGCACACAGACGAACGCGATGAACAGGGTGGCTCCCGAGTGCTAGCTCGGCTCTACTAGAACACCTTCTGATTTGGTCAAACACGAAAAACCTTATGCACTATTCTCTCTCTCTCTCTCTCTCTCTCTCTCTCTCTTAAACGAGTGCAAATAAGTCAACAAACGCTAGCTACCACAGATAGGTATTTATAGATAGGGGTGGAAATAGGCCAGGAGGCCTGTTAGGGCCTGTGGTCTGGCTTGTATTCGACTTGGCCTGGCTTCTTTAAAAAAAATCCAGGCCTAGACTTATTTCTAGGCCTATTTTCCTTATCAGGCCAGGCCCAGGCTCACTATAAGGTCTGTTGAGACTGATAGGCCAACCTGAGCCTGTTAAGGTAGTATATATAATATATAATATATAATATTATTAGTTTATTATATGTTTACATTATTTATAATAAAAAATATATTTTAATTTAATAAAACAACAACTATTGTTGTTATGTTTAAATTTGTTGTTATCATGTTTGTATTGAAATATGGAAGTAAGTTTTATAAATATATTTTAGATTTTAGCAGACTTTATAAACATACCACAGGCCAGGCCAGGCCTATGAACAGGCAAAGCTCAGGCCAAAAAAATATCCTATAACAGGCCAAAAGTCAGGCTCAGGCCAATTTTTTACTATACATACGTGGCCTAGCCTGTTTCCACCCCTATTTATAGACGCGTCAATCATATTAAACGAGTCGTCACAATCATTGATCAATTCTAAGTCATATCCAGAATCTTTAAAATGTTTTTAATGTCCGAATAAAATATATCCTTAATAACAATCATCAAAGATGAATTTTTGAAGTTCAAGATGCCGAAAATAATGTATCCTTTAATAACGATTATCAAAGATACATTACCAAAATTGTAGTCACATAATTCCAATTTTAAATCACATTTAAAATTCGAAATAGTTAATTTCAATTTTGAAAACTCCTTTTTAAATTCGAAATTAATCTTCAAAATTACCAAGAGAGAATTGCGGGTTATTGGTCATGTAGATCCAATCCGATGAGTCATAACCCTGAGTCCAATTTGGTTCGCCCTATGTGTGCGACCCTGTAGATTCACTTAACGCTGACAGTGGGTCCAAAACTTATTTGCAACCCACAAGTCATAAGCGGCCTTTAGCAAGACATTATGACTACCCAAGTCAAGTGAGGTCGGTGATCCGAGCAACCTAACTCACAATATGATACTCTGTCCTTTTGTCACACGATATCTGGATCGAGCATTAAGGCATGTATTACATCATCCTTATATTGCTCAATCTGGTTTCTTGATTCTTGAGTAGATTGTCATAACAAATGACATTGATACCCTTATCAATTCACTTGAGCACGACCATGCATTTTCTCAGTCAAACTCATCATGGGGCACAGAGATATCTCTCTCATATACGAGAGTGACAAATTCTTTCATGACTACACATATTCCTCTACATGATTCATTCCATGTCCAACTACAGTACTTATTACCACCTAGTTAAAGGTGATGTTAGACTAGGTCAAAACACAGATTTCCTCATGCAGGAATCCATGGTGACATCAGGTCGGAGGACTGACATATTACTACCATTATGAGATCCTAATGATATAATCCACGTAGAATTCTCACAGTGGGTCTATCCGACACCATATTCTCCAACATGTGTCTATGATCTGACTTTGATATCACATATCCATAACCAATAAAATATGATCATCGTCAGTCAGACTGCATACTAGTCTTCATTCATTATCGTTCAAAGACAATGACTGACTAAGGACTGTTAATAGTAGGATTCCAACTGCCTTACGGTTTTACTATCAAGTCTCCTACTTGATGACCATTAGGTGGAGTCAACTATTCAGGCAATATTTTATCAAGTCAAACACGCTCATAATGAATAACAAGATAAAGTAAATGTTCCATTTAAACAAAAGAAAAACTACAATGATAATATTATTTCATTGGCCTAGGGCACACTACTAACAACTCCGACGTGGCTGGTAACTTTGTCGGCTTTGGCTACGACTTCGACCACATCGGATGTAGTGGTCGAAGTGACCTTCTTTGATCAATCGCTCAATCTGGTCATGTAGGACCACACATTCTTTGGTGGTGTGTCCATAGGTCTGATAGAACTCACACCTTTTACTCTTGTCGCCTTTTTACGAAGACTTTATGCTTTTGGGGCGGTCGGGGGGCCTGAGCAGTTGTAGATAATATACTTCTTGTAGGATAATTTCCCTTGAGGTGTTAAGGGGTGTATACCTTTCAAATCGAGTACTCAGACAAGGTGAGGACCTCGGTGTTAGGTTGCGGTTCTGCTAGGGGAAGTAGCGGTCTTTGCCTCTTTTGCCTTCTTTTTTGAATCTCGTGCCTTCCACAATAGCCTCAATATGCTGCAAGTCAATCTTTTTGGCTTCTCAGAGTTCTTCCATCTTATGAAGCTGGCGGCCTTCTCCTGAAACTCAACCATATCTCTGGGCTCGATGAGGACGATCTGGTCTGTGAAATGCCCAAGTTCTAGCCCGTGTTGGATGTAGAAGAGCTCAATCTGCGAGTCGAGGTTGGGGATTTCAACTGCTATGGCTTGAAACCTGTTCAGGTATTCTCTCAGGGGCTCATGTTGCCTTTGTTTAACGTAGTGGAGGGCGACTGTCGTCTTGTGGTATACTCATGATGTGGTGAAATGGTTGAGGAAGACGCGGGAGAGGTCTTTGAAAGAGTGAACAAAGCCCGATGGGAGGGAGGCAAACCATAGTAGGGCGGTTTCTCCAAGGAACACCGGAAAAGTTCTGTAGAGCGCGGAGTCGGTTGCTCCATGATAGAGCATAGTAGTCTGCAACACCGTCAGGTGCAGCGCGAGGTCACCTATACCATTGTAGGGTCTTAGGGTGGTAGGTAACTCGCTCCTTGGCGGGAGGCGAGTTGTCATGATGTGCTCGACGAAGGGCTCTACATCAAGAGCGGGGGATGTTCTGGCCTTTCTGGTTTCATTGTCTTTTCCCGAGCGATGGGTGTTGGAGATTTTCTCGTGGAGAGTAGGAATCAATTGCTTCTCATCAGGGTGGTTGCTTTTTCTATGTTCCGAGCGGCGGCACTCGCATTGAGCTGGGGCTTGTCCCTGAGATCGTGTTAGCATCTTGATTTGGGTTCTTAGCTGTTGATTTTTAGCCTCCAAATCATCTATTCGTCGGTAAGGATCTTCGGGGGGAGAATTGGCCGGTACCGAAGAGTCGCTCCTCGCTGTTTCAGCATTAACAGGTTGCAATCGATCGTCGCCGTCGGGTCGTTGCCATTGGTGCACGGTGGCAATCACTTGGCTTTGGGTTCCATCCATTGTTGGGGAGATAAGCTTTACTCGGCACCACGGTGGGCGTCAAATGTTCCTGCTTGAGAGTTAGAGCCTTCCGATTTGGTCCAATGTCTCTCCTTGTCTGGTTCGATGCCAGCACAGGGGGTGGAGGGGGCGGGGGGGGGGGGGGGGGGGGGGGGGCGAGGGCGGGGAGGGACCTGCAAAAGATACTCCGACGCTCAAGTTAGGGGGATTCTAAGGTGGAGGTAATGCAAAAATTGGAATTAGCGTTACCTGAGGTGCGCCATGTCTATACTTATAGCAGGTGGAAATGATGATGCCGCCCAGAGATCTCATGGGGAGGTTGCCCAGAATAGGTCGAAGTCGATCCCAGAGATGGTGGGCTTGTAATGATGTATCTCTTTTGATATGGTAGGATGAGGGTATCCTTGTGTGGCCAGGTGGGGTCCCTTGGTAGAGTCGCTTAGTTAGGCTTGGATCTGACTCATGGGCGTAGTTAGGCGGAGCCGCGTGATTTGGTCTGATGGAGGAGTGCTGCTCGGCCTCATTCGACTGGGCCCAATGGTCCTAGTCCAGTCCAACATATTACTGGTAATCTAGTCCACTCAACTAGTAATCTACATTATCAAGGGATGGGGTGACTATGTGGATTACCAGTAAAGTGGTAATATTTTTTTATTTTTGACAAAATACCCATACTAAAATACTCTCTTTTAGCCTAGAAAAAACCCTCGCCTCATCTCATTCGCGCGTGCTGCTACCTCCTCATGTACCCTCCTCACCTACCGTGGCCCTCCTCATCACTCATGCAACCTGCAAGGTGATCTTTGATCCTCACCTCCTATGTATGTTATGCAAGGATGACTTTTCATGGATTCTCTATTCCATGGATATTTGATCCTCACCTCTTGTGCAGTATCATGTGGTTATGCAATGAGAGTTATCCAATTTTATTTGAGAATATTTTAGTTAAATATATAAGTTTCTAAGTAATCTTTTTTAACCAAACAAGATAATATGAATTATTGGCGAGATTACCAATCCATGCCAAACATGGTAATGCAACATTACCGGTAAATTTAAAAGTAGTAATTTATCTGGGTGATAATCTAGATTCTCAGCAATCTTAAGCGGTAATGTACCAAACATAGATCTATAAACTTTCTTGAGCTATTTTTATTTACCTAGCTTCTTAAGATTCATTTGCGTAGAGTGCACCATCATTGAAGAGTTGTTCAATATCTGCTAAGCGACAAGAAAAATGACTTTGCTTCGATCGATAAACTTTACTTTCTCTTTACTTGTTAACTTTTTTTGTTTTTGTTTTTGTTGTTTTGTTTAGCATAATCTTTGTAAGGCTGGGTTTGATCTTATATTGTGTGATAGTTTTGCCGATTAGGTACAAATCCAAGTGTGTACTCGCTTTATTGTTGAGTGATTTGGTTGAAATCTTAAGCGGCATATTTATAGTGGATGTGATCTTAAGTTGAGCTCAACCCTATAAAATCAGAGTGTTTGCATTGTTATTTGTGTCCATTGTGCATATTGTGCATCTTACTTAATGAACCACTTCACCATTGATTAGGGAATAATAAAATAAAAAAGTAACTTAGTCGTATACACACTATTCACACCCGCTCATTACATTTAGAGAATTTATAATAATTCTAGACACCCTAAATCCAGACTCTACATCTTCGACATTTTTCGAGCGCCAATGTCCTTGAGGATTTTCCAATTTCGCGCCGATCTTCCGATCGCGAACGTAGCTACACAACTTAATTCCTAAAATTATTTCTCATTCAAACATTAGTTTTGAATTTATTATCATCAAAACCGAGATTGAGATCATGGTTGAAAACCTTAAGCCAACATATATAATCCTTAAAGACGCATGATGATGAGTTGTAAACCCAGTAATAGTTGTCGCAAAAATATAAATTGCGACTGCTATCGCGATGACCGATCGTCGTAGACGTCGGTCAGTGCATTTAAGCATCAACATAAGCCGATGCTGCGCAGGATCACCTCCCTGTTGGGTCACCAACTCTCAGTATATGTAGACTTAAAAAGTAAATTTAATTTAATTAATTATCTAAAAGAACTAGAAGTAGGTATTGAAATAATAACTTAATTAAATATTTACTTGCCAAAATTATCTCCGATCTCCTCGTAATAAATTGCCCTCGGCGAGGGCCATATTAATATCTATGTGTCTCCTCAAAGACCCTCAAAGGGTCAATCGGTGTTAGTGTGGCTTGCTCGTCCCACGTCCCTTACAATAAAATTAATATAATTAGTTTTCTATAATTATATTTATAAATAAAAGCAATTTTCGAATTACTTACCAAGCAATGCTCATGGATCATGAAGGGAATGGACCTGCCGGTATGTCGAGCAAGGGATCCCTCAACTAGCGTCATCTGGATCTGGTATGTCATCTGAGAGGCACCCTGCCACTTGTCTAATGCCTAGATGTCGACCAACAAGTCCCAAATCTACTGGAAATCCATGTGGGACCATGATCCTTTAGAAGGGTCACAGGTGTCCCTTGGTCCCCTCCCACCGCTGCCCTCGCCTCCTACCGTGCCCAGTAGAGGATATCCTTAAAAAGCTGTTTACAATAAGCTTCCCAAGTATCCTCCACATGAGACTGAATGACGGGATCCAAGTGTATCGGGCCTAAAAAAATGAAGTTATGTAATACAATCATTTAATATATTAATACAATTAAATGAAAATTAATAAATTACATACATCGAACACGACCTATAGCAAATCACGGTACTTCTCCGGCACTTGGGTCCACGAATGCCACGACCCATGAAAGAACCTTTTAATAATGGCAATGATGGTGCGAGCGACCTAATCCTACTCAAACTTACAACTCAAATACAACAACATAAGTAGCAATTAATCAATAATTATAATAAATAAAATTTAATACTTACTTTAGATCACTCAACTATATCTGCTGACATAGGTTTGTCAATGAGGGTATTGGCACCCCATTGTGAGGCCCACGAGGCCTATAACAGCCTCGAGCCTCGTGATTAAAAATTTTGTCAAAATTCCGTTAGCTACTCTGTTAACCGTGTGACGTGGCATGCACATGTGGATTAAAAAAATAATTTTTTTATTCAAAACTGATTAAAAAATTATATATTTTTTCAAAACTTATTTGATGTCCACGTGATTAAATTTTTTTAAAAAAAAGTTATTAGCCACGACTGTATTCAGCCGTCAGTGATATGAATAACTCATTAGCCATGGCTGGAGGCGGTTGTCGCTTATTATTTAATGCCACGAACACAGCGCGAATATTAAAACACTCTAAACTGACGGCTCATGTAGTCGTTGGTGATAATAAAAGTATAGATCCACGGTGTTCCGACGGCCCTCGAGCCGTCGGTGAAAATCTAGGGCCGTCGGTGAAAATCTTTTCTATTTGCGTTCGCGCCCGACCCTACCTCTTTCTTCCTCTTTCTTCTCTGCTCCCCGTTGTCGCCGCCGTCTGTCGCTGCCGAGTTGCCGCGGAGTTGTTGCCAATTACCATCACCGTCAGTCGCCGCCGGTGAACCTCTCCCTTTTGGTATGCACCGATCCTCTCCTCCCTTCATTCTACTATTAATTCCTACTGTGCACCGCCCTATTCGCCCCGTCGTCGACCGGGCTGGCCCTCTTCGCGCCAGCGTCGACCCGGCTGTCCCTCTCCACGCCGGCGTCAACCCGACCGGCGCCGCATTGGGGCCGATTACCATTGGCCCCAATGCATCGAACAGTAGCCGGCAGTGATGACGGCTACTGCTTGATTAGGGTTAATTACCCTAATCAATTACTTGATTAGGCTAATTAACCCCCTAATCAAACTGTGATTAGGGTAATCACAATTTGATTAGGGTTTTATTTTATTTTTTATTGTTAATTATCAGAAATTAATTGTTAATTAGGTAATTAGTTTGGTTAATATTAATTAATGGTTAATATTGATTAGGGTTTAATTAGTTTTAGGTTAATGAAATTAGTTTAATATTAATTAATTAGTCGCGTGGAATCATCCATTGTGGACTCGCGGCCAAATAGTCCACTTTGGACTCACGGTCAAATCGTCCATGGTGGACTCACGTCAGAATCGTCCACAATGGATGGACTCGTGCCGAAATCGTCCACAATGGATGAACTCGTGCCGGAATCGTCCACTTTGGACTCGCACCGGCGTCCATAAATTTAGAAAAAAATCAAGACGAGTAGATACGTTTCACGTACGATCGACAAGTCAAGTTTTAATTTTGCAAAACCTTAGATCCGTTCGGGGGTTGTATGTTCGTGTAAAAGAAGTTAATGATCTTTTATACGACGTACAACCCTTGAATTGTCCCTAATTGGATAATTTGGGAACATAGTTATTTATATTGCACATAGTTTATTTTTTTAGTCATTATTCATTTTTAAATTTTGGCTTGTATCTCCCTTGTTCTCCGATACGCGCCCAAATGATATGCGTATTCGGAGAACTGTAGGGAGATGCCGCCGAAATTTAGAATGAAGTTAATGACTAAAAGAAATACTAAGTGCAATATGAATAACATGAATCCCGAAGGGAATAGGACCATCCCACCTAAAGACATTACCTAAAGATATTGCAAACTTTTTGACAGAACATGTTGGGCGATCAAACTTGGATGTACTGACGAATTCATCGTGGAGCTATAACGGACGAATTTCGAGTAGGCGTAATTTACTTCTTAAATTTCGCATACTCGAATGAAAAATTCCTTAGTGGTGATAAAATCCGATGTCCGTGCCGAAAATGTTCGAACATAAGATTTTTGGACCGAGAAACTATCACAATGCATATGTATACAAAAGGATTCATACTAAGATATTTTGTATGGAATTGTCATGGGGAGTCACGTCAAGTCGGGACGTCGAGCAATCCTGTTGTCCAAACTCATGGTGAATCTTCTTCTTCTGGTGTTTTTTCTTCCAATCCACCTAATCCTTATAGAACAATGATTCTGGATAGTCTTGGAGGACAATTCCATTTAAATGATAATATTGAGTTAGTTACTGAGACGGTAGTGCCACCAGATACTACGACAGTTGAAGTCACTGAAGAACAACTTGTGATACAGATTGAATTGCCGAATAAGGAGGCTGCAGAATTTTACGAGATGTTGAAAGCTGCCGATGAACCTTTATATGAGAATTATCCTAATTATACAAGATTTTCGGCAATGACACAACTCCTGAACATCAAGTCCGATTGTAATATCAGCGGGGTTGCATTTAATCGGATTGCAGGCTTTATCAATGGTATGCTACCTCCAAATAACAAGTTTGAGCCAACCTTTTATAAGATAAAAAAGTTGATGATGAAATTAGGGCTTGGGTACGAAAAGATACACACGTGCCCAAATAACTGCATTTTATATTATAAAGAAAATGCACAGTTAGAGCAATGCCCGGTATGTGAACATCCTTGTTAGAAGGAGAAGAAATCGGTCCGACAAAAAAATATCCTCTTTAAGGTGCTTTGGCATTTTCCACTGACACCGAGGATTCAAAGGTTATTCATGTCAGAAAAGACTACCCCCCTATATGAGTTGTCATGCAAGAAGTCGTAATGATACAATAATGACTTATCCATCCGATAGTGAAGAATGGAAACATTTGGATATATGTTATCCTTAATTTGCAAGGGAGACTAGGATTGTGCACAAATGGTTTTAATCCATTTGGTAATTCGGTAACTCCGTATTCAGTATGGCCAGTACTGTTAACAATTTATAATTTGCCGCCCTCAATGTGTATGAACGATGAATTTATCTATCTTTCGATGATTATTCTGGGTCCTAGGGGTCCTCGCAAAGAAATTGACGTGTTTCTCCGTCCCCTAATTGATGAACTCAAAACATCGTGGGTTGAGGGAGTTGTCACTTATTATTGTCACCAGAAGCAAAACTTCACTTTACAAGCTGCTATATTATGGACAATCAATGATTTCCCGGCCTATGGCATGTTGTCTGGTTGGAGCACGCATGGGCGACTCTCTTGCCCGTATTGCATGGAACACTCAAAATTCTTCAGTCTTGAGAATGGTCAGAAAATTTCCTTCTTTGATTATCATCGCCGGTTCCTACCGTCTAACCATCAGTATCGAAGGAATCATGACAAATTTATCAAGGGTAGAGTCGAAAGAGATGAGCCACCACCGATGTTGTCTGGTGAACAGATGTTAGCACGTGTTCAATTGCTTCCAGAGATTACTTTTTGTCGAAATGTAAGAATTTCAAGCTTTGGTCAAACACATAACTGGGTGAAAAAAAGTATCTTTTGGGAATTGCCGTATTGGAGTTCATTACTGATTCGGCATAATTTGGACGTCATGCACATTGAAAAAAATGTGTTTGATAATATTTTTAACATAGTGATAGATATTTCCGGCAAAACTAAAGATAATGTGAAGGCCCAACATGATGTAAAAATACTTTGTAAGAGACCTGAGTTAGAGTTACAAGAGGTCAACAGACGACTTCATAAGCCAAAGGCACCGTATGTGTTAAATAAACAACAGATGAAAGATATATATCAATGGATCAAAGAACTCAGATTACCCGATGGATATGTCTCAAACTTATCTCGATGTGTAAACGTCGATGAATGCAAAATATCGGGGATGAAGAGCCACGATTGTCATGTATTCATGCAGAGATTGCTTCTGGTCGCATTTGGAGATCATCTACATGATAAGATTTGGGGTCCGTTGATAGAATTAAGTATGTTTTCAGAAATATTTGTGCAAATGTACTTCGATTCGAAGATATGTCAGCACTTAAAAATAATATTGTTGAAATCATATGTAAGCTGGAGCAGTTTTTCCCTCCTATATTTTTTGACTCGATGGAGCATCTACCGATACACTTGGCATACGAGGCACGAGTTGGTGGCCCCGTTCAATATCGATGGATGTACTTATTTGAAAGATACATGAATCGTCTGAAGAAAAGAGTAAAGAACATCGTCATAGTTGAAGGTTCCATATCAGAAGCATATATAATTCAAGAAATTTTAACATTTTGCTCATTTTATTTTGAATCAATCATCAAGACAAGACTTAATCGTCTTCATGGAACGACGACGGGGGAGCTCGACCATCAGATGATTGTTTAAATATCTTTGGTTACCCCGATCGTGCTTTGGGTTCTCATCCGTCTCGATTCTTAAACGATGAAGAGTACCATTTAGCATACTTGTACGTTTTACTAAACTGTCCAGAGGTTGAGAAGTTCATTGAAATATTTGACATTGAGATGGTGACAAAATACTCAATTTACAGCGATGAGGAATTAGAAAGATTATGGAATCGTGAGTTCCCTAATTGGTTTCAAGCTTACAACACAGAACACAGAGGCGAAATAGATAACCAAATCTTTGAGTTTGCTAGTGGACTGGCACGACTTGTACAGTGTTATAATGGTTATTTTGTCAATGGATATAAATTTCACACACTTGAATATTCATCTACAAAAAAGACTATGAATGTCGGGGTCTGCGTCAAAGGGACAACGTATGCTGAATGTGATGTTGACTTTTACAGACTATTGGAAGATGTCATTGAAGTGTAATTTTTCAGATGTAAATCAGTTGCCCTTCTTAAATGTCATTGGTTCGATACAAGCGATAGCGGCATGAGAGTTCATCCAAAGTATAAACAACTGGTCGAGGTCAATTACAAATCAAAATTGGCTTCAAATGAGCCATTTATTTCTTATAATTTATTTATAATTCAAAATATCATAATATGAATTTATATTTGATGTTGATTTGAGCATGAGGACGTCCCCCGCACGATAGCGGGGACGCTCCAAAAGTTATGCACGGGGCGTGGCCTACATGGTCTTACGTGCTGTTTGAGCATATAGATTTATTGTGGCGAGAGTTCACGGTAAGTATATTTATTAAATTAATGTTAATATTAAATATTCATCAGTAATAATATTTTTTTTTGCCAGGGTCATTATACATGGCTGGAGGACCAGACCACTTTTGTGGAAGCTGCATGGGAGCGTGTTGCCCGTGCTCGCTATAATGGGCTGCTTCAGCAGGCCCATCAGACTGTGATGAGATGACTGGGGACCACACAGATAGGGCAGACTTGGGGACACGCCCCCTAGTGGATTTATGGCCCTGTGTGGGACCAGCTCGTTGAGCGGTGGGACACACCTGAGTGGTAAAAGGTCTCCCGGACTGCGTCGAGAAACCACATGTCCAGGGGGGACGGCACAGGCGCACGCCACACTAGTGGCTCCATCTCTTTTGCAGTTCATAAGCGTCGTATGATATGTATAATTTAATTATTTTTAATTAAATTATATATTGTGTATAATGATACTAATGTATTTTTTATATAATGTAAGATGAGCGTGACGGAGGACGGCACCGTCCAACGCCCGTCGATGATGGAGGTGTTTGAGCGCACCCACCGTCCTCGACGAGGAGCGGAGGACTACGTTGATAGCAGAGCCTCATATATAATGGTAAGTATTTATATATGTCTATTTGATTTACACAATTTTTATTTATAGTTTATATATATTTAAAATATAAACATGTGTAGAAAACTTACACGAGGACTATGATCGAGCGTGGAGGGACACCGGAGGAGTTCGACACATGAGCTTTGGTGTAGGCCGCAGGTGGCTGGGAGCACAGCCGTGTTTATGGCTTTACAGACAGTGGCCATGCACGCGCTGTGCTCGGGCCACTTGGGGCACCGACCCCTCCGACTGCGGGTGAGCGGCCCTCGACATCTCGAGCGCAGGACCAGAGTCGGATAATGGCCATGGAGTCGGAGCTCACCCAACAAAGACAAGCGATGGAGGAGCAGAGGTTGGAGATGCAGGAGCTGAGACGGGAGAATGACGAGTTAAGACAGGCGATCCACTCAGATTGCGTCTCACTCTAGCCTTCTACCGATGATGTCACAGTCGTCCTCCTCCTCGACCCAGTCGATGCTCCCGACCCAGTCGTTGTCGACTCCACCGCCTCCACCGCAGCCGTGAGATTTTGATTAATTGTATTCTGTTTATATTTTGATAATTGTTCGCCTTCGATTTGAGGCTGAGATTGATGATATTTATGTAAAACTTATATGTTTGGTTTCAAATGCATGTGTATGATGTTTATAGATTGTAATATGTGATTGAAAATAGTTTGTAGTCGATATATCATTGTATACAGGAATTCACAACATTTTTAGTTTTTTCAGTTACTGGATACACCTTTAGCCATGGCTTACCCATGGTTAACCGTCACTAAGCCGTGGCTGAAAGCTTATCGTAAATAGTGGATGGTCTGGGCAGCACCAAATATCACGGTTGCTAAGAGTATCATCGACGGGACTGGGCCGTGGCTGATTGGTTTGTATAAGTGACAGCCGCCTAGAGCCGTCACTGATGGTTTTTAATCAGCGACAACGTGTTGGCTTAAGGGTTTCTCTTAAGCCTCGATCTTTATTTTGATGATAACAAATAAGTATTTAATCCATATGTGAAGTTTTGAGTTCAGGATGACATTGCCAAAAGGATGCTAAGTTTGTTCAAGCAAATCGAAAAAATAGATCGTCAAAGAAACAAAAGAAGAAAACGTCAAAGAAAGGCTCGGGCATAAATCAAATAGATATCTTGTAATATACCCCTAGGGCGATCTTATCCCAAGCCTAATTGTATAGTTATCCAAGTTACAACTTGGTAACTAAATCCATAAAAAAGGCATGTAAAAATTTCAAGTAGAAATCAGCCTCAGCCTGCAATTGGTCGACCGAACAAGGCAGTGTCGTTGGCAGCAGCCAATTCGGTCGATCGATCGGTCGACCGAATGATGCAAAAAAGTGATAGTAGCCGCAGAAGACTGTGTCGGTCAACCGACCGAAGCCAAAAAAGGGAAGAATGTTCATCGGTCGACCAATCGGTCGATCGGATTGGAGATCACAAGTCGCGCAAGCCTGGCTCCACTGATTCGGTCGACCGAATGTGGGATCAATAGTTTTTCGTCAGTCGGTCGACCCGTCGATCGACCGAGCTCTCTCATAAAGCCAGCGGTTGCATTGGCGGTCGATCAATCGGTTGACCGACCGATCGACCGGCAAGCGACCGAATGGCTTCAACGACTATTTTTTTACCCGTTGAACGGTCCGTTCGAGTGAGGGTTTATAAATACCCCTCACCTAACTTCTTTAATCCTTCTTAGAAATTTTATTGAGCATTAAAGAAGTCATTTGAGCCTTCATAAAAATTGATTTGCTACGCGCCCTTCACCTTCGTTGACAACATTCCTCGAGCGCCTGCTTCCCTGCTTCCCTCAACTCTGCTGCAACTCAAAGAGTCATCTGTCTACAAGTTGGAGGCTTGAAGGCTTGGGAAAGGAGCTTTGGTTCATCCTTAATTCTTAAGCTCTTTCCATTATATTTGAAGTTTATTTCAAACTTGTTTTTCCATTTGTAATAGCTGCTAGGTGTGCTAGGGAAACACTTAGGGAAAACTTTATAGGATTGTGTTTTGCCTAGGTGAATAGGATTGAGGGGTTCTTAGAGTGGTGAGAAGAGTGTCCTCATTGTATTCAAAGGGAAACACACACTCTATAAAGTAGTGGTTAGAAATGCTTGGTGAGGAGCCAAGGTGGTGGAGAGTAGGCAGTTGGCCGAACCACTATAATTAATCTTGTCTCCATTGCTTTCTTGATTGCCTTTCATTGTTACTAATATTTGATCACATCTATTGTCAAGCAACACTTGCACCTAAGTGAAGTAAAAAAAAAAGAAAAATATAAGAAATAAGGGGACAGACACTATTCAACCCCCCCTTCTAGTGTCGGGTTTCACACAACAATTGGTATCAGAGCAAGGTCGAAGGTCAAGATTTAACCATCTTCCCTACAAATTAAGATGTCTAGTGAAATCCAATTAGCTCAAGGGTCCTCTACTCATACTCCACCACTATTTTATGGAAACAACTATGCATGCTGGAAGATCCGCATGAATGGCTTCCTACAATCTCTAGGCATGGATGTATGGAGGATGATTTTAGTAGAGTATAAGCAACCCTATAAGGATATGAATAAATGGGACCAAGAAGAGATTAGACTCTTCAATGCAAATGCAAAGGCCGTCAATGCTTTATATTGTGGCGTATCAATTAATGAATTCAATATGATTTCTACATGTAAGTCCGCATATGAAGTATGGAAGGTCCTAGAGATCACCCATGAAGGGACTTCACAAGTAAAGGAATCCAAAATAAACTTAATCATGCATGATTATGAAATGTTTAAGATGCTATCACATGAGTCCATTGATGCCATGCATGCTAGATTCCAAAATATTATAAATGGCTTAGCTAACCTTGGCAGAGAAATAAGGGAAGAGGAGAAGGTAAGGAAGCTCCTCTGTTCCCTTCCAAAATCTTGGAAGCCCAAAGTCACAGTCATCATGGAAGCCAAGAACTTGAGCACCTTGAAGATTACCGAGCTCATTGGGTCTCTCATGACACATGAGACCCACATGAAGCAATACCAAGAGGAAGATGCCCCCCAAGGCAAGACCATCGCCTTAAAAGCATCACATCAAGCAGAAGAGTCGTCATCATCCGAGGAAGAGACGGATGATCTTGAAGAAATGGCAATGTTAGCAAGAAGATTCATGAGTTTCAAGAGGGGAGGCATGAAGAAGGGAAGAGGAGGCTACACATGCTACAATTACAACAAGACCAGACATCTAAGGAAAGATTACCCACTTCTCAAGATGGCCTCCACCTCCAACCCTCACAAAAAGGAAAAGTACAAGAAGAAGAAGAAGGCAATGATGGCCATATGGGATGAAAGCGAGGCCTCATCGAGTGAAGAAGAAGCAAAGAGTGAAAAGGCAAACCTTTGCTTGATGGCAAAGGATGATGAGGTAAGATTTATTTTTGGTGAAGTTTCATTTACTCAAGAAGAATTACAAATTGAATTTGAGCAAATGCATGATGAGTTCAATGCAATTAGGAGAAAATTTAAAGATATCAAAAAGGACAATAGATCTTTAGAGCTTGAGAATGATAGTCTATTACTTTCATGCAATGCCTTAAGGAAAGAAGTAGACACCCTTAAGGAAGAGACATGCACCCTAGAAAAAGCTAAGAAGGACTTAGAGATTGACAACCAAAAATTAGAGAATGAAAACAAGTATTTAAGTGATCAAGTAGAGCATTTGAATGATAGCATGCTAACATTAAAAAAGAAACTTTGCATGCTTAATGAAAAAATGACAACCATCCAAAATGTCATGCCAAAGGTTGTTCATAAAAAGAAATCATCACACTTCCATGCTCACACACACACTAGAAGAAAGTTTCATGGAAATTGTTTTTCTTGTGGCATATTTGGTCATATGGCCAAGGATTGTGCATCAAGAAGGAACCCACATGCAAGATTTACATGGGTTCCCAAAATGACTAACACTCAATGACCCAAGAAATTTTGGGTACCTAAAGTGGTCTCTTCTCCTTTTGTAGATGGAGAAGCATCCTCAAGCAAGTAGGAGCACTTGGATATTGGATAGTGGTTGCTCAAAGCACATGACGGGTGACATCAATTTATTTGCAACCCTATCAAGTAAAGATGATGGACATGTCACATTTGGAGACAATGCCAAAGGTAATATTGTTGGCAATGGTGACATAGGTATACTCCCTTACCCATGCATTAAGAATGTTTTATTAGTTGATGGGTTAAAACATAATTTGATTAGCATATCACAATTATGTGATAATGGATACATAATAGTTTTTGAAGCATCTAAATTTATTATTAGAAGTGCACCATCAAATGATATCATGTTTATTGGAAATAGGCAAGAAAATGTATACACCTTAGAATTAAATGTCTTGTCAAATTCTCACGTTAGATGTTTAGTTGCCAAGGAGAATGACTATTGGTTGTGGCATATAAGGTTAGGACATACTAGCATGAGCCTCATCCAAGAGATATCTAGGAAAGAATTAGTTAAAGGCTTACCCAAGATAAAATTTGACAAAGACAAACTTTGTGATGCATGCCAACTAGGTAAGCAAGTCAAATCTTTATTTCATAGCATTAATCAAGTTAGTACATCTAGAATTCTTGAGCTTGTGCACATGGATCTCTTTGGTCCATGTGATGTAGCTAGTCTAGGTGGAAAACTATATTGCTCTGTATTAGTTGATGATTAATCTAGATTTACATGTGTTTTTCTTTTTGGCCAAAAAAATAAAACTTTTGAGTTTTTAAAAAAATTTGCAAAGAAAGTTACAAATGAAAAATGAGTTTCAATTTTGAAAATTAGAAGTGACAATGGAGGGGAGTTTAAAAATAAAATTTTTTCCGAATTTTGTGATGACTTAGGTATTCAACATATCTTTTCTTCCCCTAGGAGCCCCTCAACAAAATGGGGTGGTTGAGAGGAAGAATAGAACCTTACAAGAAATGACTAGGACCATGCTATGCGAAAATAATTTGCCTAAAGTACTTTTGGGCCGAATCCATAAATACCTCTTGTTATATTCTCAATCGAGTTTTATTAAGACCCAAAATTAAGAAAATACTTTTTGAGCTTTGGAATGGTAAAATCCCAAATGATATTTTTATGTTTTTGGATGTAAATGCTTCATTTTAAATACTAAAGAGAATTTAGAAAAAAATGATTCTAAATTCGATGAAAGAATTTTCCTAGGTTACTCTACTAACTCTAAGGCTTATAGAGTTTATAACTGTAGAACAATGATTGTTGAAGAATCCATGCATGTTATATTTAATGAAACTAATGATTCTTCTATAAATGTGAAGATTGTGAATGTAGGTGAGGAACTTGAGGATCTCACACTTCATGATAAAGAAGTGGAGGATGAAGATAATGAGGAGACCCAACATGAAGAACCGCCATCCTCAAATCTACATCAAGTTGAAGATGAAGAAGAAGAAACTCTACCACCTATCCCTAAAGGATATCGGTTGGTAAAGGATCATCTAATGGACCAAGTCATTGGAGAACCTTTAACGGGAGTGGTAACACGTTCTAAACTCAAGAATCTTTGTCAATATGTAGCTTTTGTATCTCAAGTAGAGCCTAAAAACATTAATGAAGCAACAGAAGATGAGTTTTGGGTACTAGCTATGCAAGAAGAACTCAACCAATTTGGTAGAAATGATGTATGAGACTTAGTGGCTAGACCTAGTGAACAAACTATAATTGAAACTAAATGGGTATTTAGAAATAAGCTAGATGAAGAAGGATTAGTTATTAGAAAGAAAGCTAGGTTAGTGGCACAAGGGTATAATCAACAAGAAGGGATAGATTATAATGAAACGTATGCTCCCGTAGCTAGATTAGAAGTAATTAGAATGCTTTTGGCATATGCTAGCTTTAAGGGTTTTAAACTTTTCCAAATGGATGTAAAAAATGCATTTTTGAATGGTTTCATTAATGAAGAAGTCTATGTTGAACAACCCCCGGTCCTGAAAGTTTTGAGTTTCCAAACCATGTTTTCAAACTTAAAAAGGCTTTATATGGTTTAAAACAAGCCCCTAGGGCTTGGTATGAAAGACTTTCAATATTTTTAATTGAACAAGATTTTAATGTTGGAAAAACCGATGTTTCACTTTTCATTAAGCATCATGAAAATGATATGTTATTAGTTCAAATTTATGTTGATGACATAATTTTTGGTGCTACTAATGAAATACTTTGTAAGTGGTTTGCTAAATGTATGCAAGATGAGTTTGAGATGAGCATGATGGGGGAGCTCTCCTTCATGTTTAGTCTCCAAATCAAGCAAACCAACAAAGAAACCTTCATCAATCAAGCCAAGTACACAAAGGAGCTCATCAAAAGGTTTGGGATGAATGAAGCCAAGATAGCTTCTACACCTATGAGCGCATCCATCAAGCTTGACAAAGATGAAGAGGGCATTAAAGTTGACGAAAAACGATATCGAGGTATGATTGGTAGTCTTCTTTACTTAACCGCAAGTAGACCCGATATCATTTTTAGTGTATGTGTATGTGCTAGGTTTCAATCTTGCCCTAAAATATCTCATTTAAGTGTGGTAAAACGCATATTGAGATATTTAAAGGGCACGGTTGACTTAGGACTATGGTATTCATGTCATACATCATTTGATTTAATCGGTTTTTCGGATGCGGATTTTGTCGGGTGTAAAGTAGATAGAAAAAGCACTAGTGGGTGTTGTCAATTCTTAGGAGTGAGTCTTGTTTCTTGGTTCTCGAAGAAACAAAACTCAGTTGCACTTTCAACTACCGAAGCGGAATATATCGCTGCGGCTAGTTGTTGTGCACAAGTCCTTTGGATGAAACAAACCCTTTTAGACTATGGACTTGAGTATTCTTGCATACCTATTCATTGTGATAACACTAGTGCAATAAACTTAACAAATAACCCTATTTTACACTCTAGAACCAAGCATATTGACTTAAGGCATCATTTTCCTAGGGATAATGTGACTAAGGGAAATCTATTGGTAGAATTTGTATCCACCGATAAATAACTTGCCGATATATTTACAAAACCCTTAGTTGAAGAAAGCTTTACAAATTTAAGGATGCAATTAGGAATTTGTGCCTTTCCTAGTAATTAAAATTTTTTCCTTCATAATGTATGTGTTTCAAAACTTGCATTCTAGAAAGTATCATCACACTTATGTATTGCTCTGTAATGGGACTTTGCGACTTATTGATGTTTGCCTTCTATAGGCTTACATTAATAGGAAGGACTATAGTGATATATGATACTTGATTTTATGGCTTTCTTGATTTTTATGATGAAACTCATTAATTGTACCTTAATTCTTACCCTTTTTGATTGATGTCAAAAGGGAGAGAAAAAGTCAGGTCACACTTGGTTTTTACGATGCATATAGTTAGGGTGAGTTATATAGTTAGGGGGAGTTAAAAATGATATGCACATTGACAGGGGGAGCATAGGTTGAGTTATAAGTATTTGAATGAATGATAGGTTGAGTTATAAGTAGTTGAATGCATATGCTAAAGTTACATATCTTGCATGCCCTTAATTCATGTATGCCTTAACTCAAGCTCACAAAAAATATATATGCATATGTTTGTTAAAATTCCATATTATGTTTGTCATCATCAAAAAGGGGAGATTATTGGCTTAAGAGTTTCTTTTAAGCCTCGATCTTTATTTTGATGATAACAAACAAGTATTTAATCCATATGTGAAGTTTTGAGTTCAGGATGACGTTGCCAAAAGCATGCCAAGTTCATTCAAATGAATCGGAAGAAAATACCATCAAAGAAACGGAAGAAGAAAACGTCAAAGAAAGGCTCGGGAATAAATCAAATAGATATCTTGTAATATACCCCTAGGGCGATCTTATCCCAAGCCTAATTGTATAGTTATCCAAGTTAGAACTTGGTAACTAAATCCATAAAAAAAAGCATGTAAAAATTTCAAGTAGAAATCAGTCTTAGCCTGCATTCGGTCGACCCATCGGTCGACCGAACAAGGCAGTGTCGTTGGCAGCAGCCAATTCGGTCGACTGGTCGATCGACCGAATGATGCAAAAAAGTGACAGTAGCCGCAGAAGGCTGTGTTGGTCGACCGATCGATAGATCGACCGAAGCCAAAAAAGGGCAGAATGCTCATCGGTCGACTGGATTGGAGATCACAAGTCGCACGACCCTGGCTCCACTGATTCGGTCGACCGACTAGTCGATCAAATGTGGGATCGATAGTTTTTCGTCAGTCGGTCGACCCGTCGGTCGACCGAGCTCTCTCATAAAGCCAACGGTCGTATTGGTGGTCGATTAGTCGTTCGACCGACCGATCGACCGGCAAGCGACCGAACAGCTTCAACGGTTATTTTTTTACCCGTTGAACGGCCCGATCGAGTGAGGGGTTATAAATACCCCTCACCTAACTTCTTTAATCCTTCTTAGAAATTTTATTGAGCATTAAAGAAGTCATTTGAGCCTTCATAAGAATTGATTTGCTGCGCGCCCTTCGCCTCCGTTGACAACATTCGTCGAGCGCCTGCTTCCCTACTTCCCTCAACTCTGCTGCAACTCAAAGAGTCATATGTCTACAAGTTGGAGGACTGAAGGCTTGGGAAAGGAGCTTTGGTTCATCCTTAAATTCTTAAGCTCTTTCCACTGTATTTGAAGTTTATTTCGAACTTGTTTTTCCATTTGTAATAGCTGCTGGGTGTGCTAAGGAAACACTTAGGGAAAACTTTATAGGATTGTGTTTTGCCTAGGTGAATAGGATTGAGGGGTTCTTAGAGTGGTGAGAAGAGTGTCCTCATTGTATTCAAAAGGAAACACAAACTCTATAAAGTAGTGGTTAGCAATCCTTGATGAGGAGCCAAGGTAGTGGAGTAAGCAGTTGACCGAACCACTATAATTAATCTTGTCTGCATTGCTTTCTTGATTGCCTTTCATTGTTACTAATATTTGATCACATCTATTGTTAAGCAACACTTGCACCTAAGTGAAGTTAAAATTGAGTAAAAAAAAAGAAAAATATAAGAAATAAGGGGACAAACACTATTCAACCCTCCCTTCTAGTGTCGGGTTTCACACAACACAGCGCACACGGCTGTCGCTGATGATTACGTGTGACGGCCGAGCGCGGCCGTCACAAATTATCTGAGACGCGCGCATTTGTGACGGTTGTTTGCCACTGTTGACGTCGTCCGTGATATCTATCACCGACGGTTCAGCCACGGTTTGAGCCGTTGGTGATGACGACAATTCTAGTAGTGTAACTTTATTTGATGTACGTTAACTTCTTTTTTTTTCAAATAAATTTTGATAAAATAATTTTCTAATCAGTTTTGAATAAAAAAATATTTTTTTATCCTCTTGTAGTAGGGGGAAATTGCGTACAACAACCCTCTTCGGAGCCACAAAAGTGGAATTGCTTCGTGCACTAGGTCACCCTTTTATTGACACTCGGTTAAAGGTTTAAAATTTCAATCTTGGTACCATAGCCACGCTCTGATTGAGTCAATACAATACAAACGTAATATACCATACCAAAAAAAGGAACAAGACTAAAAAATATTATACGATTTACCCTGTCATTTTAGAATGCAAATAATGAAATACACGAGCTTCAAACAGTATAAAATTTGTAGCTTAGGACCTATTTATTTCACTAAATGCATCGTACTGTACAGCATGTGTTAGACTATACGGGACAATGTGTGTCCTGGACAATGTTTGTACCCTATTTATTTCGTCAAGTACTGGACACAAAAAATAGTCCTCTCCTACATTTGTTTTGCTATGACACATTAATACCGTACATGTCAAAATGATCAAAACCCTTCATATAATTTTCATGGCCAAAGTGAATATTATATATTTTGAATAATTTATAAATATTAAGATTAACAAAAATAATATAATTTATAAATATTAATACAATATTATCTAATATACATTTATGGTTGCAACACTTAAAGAAAAGAAAAAAACTAAGTTTCTTAGACATATTGACACAAATATGTGCCTATCAGGAGCTTGTGTTTGCATTCTTGTGTTCACTTCTCTAACATGAGTGTACATCGTAGACTTGCATCAGCTATCTATAATTCTATATCTTTGATGAAGGCTTTGCTTACAACACTCAGCTAGATAGATAGCTTATGACTTGGAAGTTTGTTAAACAGAACTTCTTTCTAGTAGATGATGATAAAGTTAAGTACGGTGTTATTTCTATTTTACTATTGTAAAAATATTTTACATAGAAGCCATAAAGGAAAATACTAGTAAAAAACAAAAATTATTTTACTACTGTAACAATATGAGATGTATGCTTTACATAGATGCCATAAAGGAAAATACTAGTACATTCAAATCAAAATTATACTCAATGAGGAGGCAAATATGAAACTTCAATGACCATTATCAAGTAAAAGGACTTATGCATGCTTGAGGCAAAGATAAGTTCTTTGTCACGTGGAGGCAATTCTGAAACTTGTATGTAACGGTAACTTATGATGCCAAGGCCAAGTTCCTCCCCTATATATAATATGATAATTATCTAAATATATTTTAAATTATGCATTTTTTCTTATTTGTAGCTAATTCTAAAATATTACTAAATTGTATCCCAAATTTTAATAATTGTCTCAATTATATTCTTCCGTCAACTCTCCGTTAGCAACACCGTTAAAGATGACGTGACATTCTGACGTGGATTAAAAACAAAAATTTTAATTTTAAAAATATAAAAAAATCACATAAATTTATATTAAATAATATAAAATAATATTTTATATTTTATATTAAAAATCACT
Organism: Canna indica; assembly: GCA_034359265.1. Classification (NCBI taxonomy): domain Eukaryota; kingdom Viridiplantae; phylum Streptophyta; class Magnoliopsida; order Zingiberales; family Cannaceae; genus Canna; species Canna indica. Next base: position 51,573,414 of record CP136896.1, on the reverse strand, counting down.
CCATGTTCACCCCGGATATGGCTCGGAGTTATTCTTTGATATAAAATAAAAATATTATTTAATATAAATTGAAGTGATTTTTTATTTTTTAAATAAAAAAAATTATTTTAATCAACGTCAGAAAGTCACGTCTTAACGGGGCTGCTGACAGAGAGTTAACGGGAGGATGTAATTGAGACAAATATCAAAATTTGTGATATAATTTGATAATATTTTGAAATTAGTTATAAATGAGAAAAAGTGCATAATTCGAGATATATTCAGGTAATTATCCTATATAATATTTGCCTCCCTCAATCTATGTTTTACCCCTATCTTGAAATAACTAAAAGTTTGTCCTCCTCTTTTCAATTCCGGGAGAAAGATGGATTTTTTTTTATCAAAGAAGTTGGGTGCATGCCTTCCTACCTTGCTCATCATCCACATTTTATTGATGAGTTCGGAGGAGATGATAATTCCTTGAAAATGCATGAGAGGGATACAGAGAAATGAGATGGGATCCTTCTCCGATAGAACCAGAGAGAGCAAAAATGAGGAGATGAACTGCTCCTCTCTGGCTCCGGCGCGTGCGCAAGAGAGAGGAACAATATCCAACAAAACCAAAGAGAGTAGAGAGAGAGAGAGAGAGAGAGTCCTTAATTACTTGGACGGTGATGACAAAAGAGAGACCCATGCAATTGCAGCCGGGAGCGATAGCAATGACGCAACCAAGAGCAAGGACCCCGAATTAGATTTTTTGAAGGGCATTTCGATCTTTCGATCGTTGCCCTCGGCCTGCAGATTGTGTACCGAGAATTTTCTAGGTACACCAAAATAGCCCCGTGTTCAGTCCAATATAAAGAAACACGTTACACGATCTGGCGTCCAATCCAGTACCTCAAAACAACCAAAACGTACCCCAAGTGGATAAAGCACAAAGCAAAACAATATAAAGCTCAAAAATCTCGGTTGCATAACCCAAGTGGACGACCACTGAAACCACGAGTTCATTCATAAAAGTTTCAATACAACAATTTACCATGTTTGGCCACTCGCGGCCTCCGAGTATTGCCACAACCAAAATCACTAAATTAAATTGAGATAGAGCATGAAATCTTAACAAACCAAATTGGTGAAACATTTAATCAAACACTTAGCGGGCATACCAACTGCACCAAGCCCCATGCGCCACAAAACTCAAAATTCCAGCATGAAGACATCATAAATTTGGCCACATCATAATATAAGTTCCTTTCAAAAATTTCAGCTACTCAATCTATAAAAAGAGGCAAAACAAAAATACAATATACTTGAGTCATATTTAATAAATTCTAAAATCAAACCAAGAAAAGGAGGTGTATTCGGCACCCCCAAAATCTGTTCCAAAACATGGCCGACGTTGGCCAAACACCAAGGCGAAGAACCACATCACGAATCGATCCAAAACTTCAAGAAACATGATCGATAAAGTGCTAAAGTCATCCACGAAGTGGGTGGGCACAATCAGCCCCAAAAACTTCCCCATCCATGAGGATCAAACACGGTAAAACCCATCATCAAAATCCGGCCTTTAAAATTATGAAAACTCACACAAAAAATCTCAACGATTCATCCGATACACATAGACCATTACACAAGGCAACATATTAAATCAAAGTCGCGCGTGAAAACAGAAATCATGCTCAAGGGAAATAGGCACAATCGGCCCTCACCTTTCTCCAAAATTTTTTCCGAAACCGCATGCCAAAGCATGGGAGTTCACTCCCCCAAATTTGTCCATCAAAATTTCCAACATTACACCGTCAATCGAGAGATCAAATCAACGATCAAAATTCAAGGAAACAAAGCTACACTATCCAGAATTCATCCCGAAACCACAGGAGCCACAACTGGTCCAAAAATCCCCCTATCATGACTGAATCTCAAGGAGGCCAAACCACACGACGAATCAAGCAAGAACATGCAGAACACATCCCATTTCATTTTAATTCAGATTTATCTCACATAACAACAAGAGTCACTACAACTTTTCCCGATTCACACATGATTCGACCAAAACCAATCATACATCAATCCACTCAGCATATATCATCATAAACTAAGAGATCAATCATCTATTTGCAAGAAACCATGAGATCATGTACAAAACCATGTATCAACCAAGTACATCTCATATACATAAGTCTATTGTTGCCCAAATATGAAAAATCAAGTGTTGAACCATACCAGACCAAACTGGTTGATTTAACAAGAAGGAAAGATCTGAATATAGTCTGTTACTGAATTACTACATACTTCTATATTATGAGAATAATATAATCATTCAAGTAACCATTACTATTGCTAAAATATAAAGGTAATCACATACCGTTGGCGCGCAAGATCGGTTCCTTCTTCCACCTAGGACATGACACACCATATGAAAACACGCTAGCAATGCCCTATATGATGCTCCTACGACCTATAGTTGCAGTCAGGACCTACTATCATGCTCTGATACCACTTTGTTACACCCCAACTCAGTGTTATGTGGTCGGCCGGGAATACCACTTATACCCTGAAGCCTAACATAAGACTACAATGGAATAATGTAAAGGAATGCATAAAAAATAATGAACACCCACACACTGGGTTTCAACCTTTGAAATGAAAATATCAAGACTCAAAATGACCAAGTAAATGTCCTATAGGAGACTACAAATGTAAGAAACATCTCAAATGAAACTACAAGACTCGAGACTCTCTAACTGCATGTGATTGCTCGCTAAGCTTGCATCGCCAACCGCATCAAGCACCCTGTGCCTCACCTATACATGCACACATAGGCAAGAGAGCGTGAGTTTACAACTCAGTGAGTAACATGGTAACACTAGCCTTCTCAAATATAATCAACATAATCAGATATCATAGGCAATAACATGATAACATGTTAAATTCATAATACAATGATCTCAGTATACGACCAGACAGGTCAAGGCATCAACTAATAACAAGTACGATATCATAACATAAACATGGCATCACATATTGGAATGACATCCCTAATCATCATGTTATCATATCCTCATCTCATGGGACACATGTACTAGCCGCTGTAAGCCCCTCTTGTCGCTGTCCGATACGGTTGGGAATATCCATCCAACCAGCCACATATGATAGGTCGTTAGGGTGGCTTTCTGACATGATACCCGACCAAGCGCCGTCTCTTCAGGGAATCCCCCATTACCAGATAGACTCTCACCACAACCTATCGCCATCTCTTCGAGGCATCTCATCCCATCACCGGATGGATTTACGGAGCCGTCTCTTCGGGGGCACTCCCCCGTCAACAGATGGACTTCCAGAGTTATCTCTTCCACTACTAAATATATAGGCTTCACCGATGGCTAAATCCATTGGTAAGGCGTCGGTGAAGCTCACCAACGGCCTAAGCCATTGTAAACACATCGTTGCAACTAACAACGTCGCTAATAGTTTAGCGACAACCGATGTGATCGTTGGTGTTTAATATATATCAACGACGGTCGTCTCGGCTGTTGCTGATATAGTTATCAACGATAGCTTGCTGGGCCAAGGTAAAGCTGTTGCTGAGTCGTCACTATAGGTGTAAGACTCGGAAAAATTTTTCCTAATATAAAAAATTGTTTTGGTGCAGCGCGCCGGACCTAGGGTTAGTCGAGTCGAGCCTCGAAATCACCTCGAGTAGAAGGTATGACTCGACTAATGATGTATGCAATTAATTTGGGTAAATGACTCTTTCCTTTTATACATTTATACCTTAATCGAGTTAGATCGACTCGTGTTACGGATAGAGTCGGAACCCAAGTCGAACTCGGGCTGAGTCAAGTCAGTAGTAAGTGTCAAGTGCAAGTATGGAATGTTAGATGAGGGATTAAAATCCCTCATCCAAGCTGTCGTGCGACTCATCTAGGAGTTGCACAAGGCAACGCATAGGGAGAGAGGGAGAGGGAGCAAGGAGGAGAGATCTTGATCGATCTGGGTTTCGCGCCGTCGCCGGAAGATTCGAGGTTGTCAACATCCGATCCTTCATCTTCCTCAAGCAAAGGTGAGTGGTTAGATTTGATGGATTGGGGGAGGTGGGTAGCCGAACCCCTAGGAGTTGCTAGGTTGTGTTTTCTCGCAAATTTTCGACGATTCTTGGTTCCGGGATTGTCTATTCGCTGTTTTGCATTGATTCTTGTTGGATCATCATGATTTTTCATCGATTTCTCGAGTATTAGGGCTGCCGAATCAAGGGAAAAGAGGAAAGGTCATGCCAAATTTTTCCCCAATTCCCTTGACGGAAGTAGAGCCCTCGAATGGTCTCAATTGCGTGAATAGTGTGTCCATAGTCGTTGATTTCAAGTGTTGATGGAACTCATCTTCCCTAAAGCCCATAGGTTTGGCTGAGCAACCCCTAAGTTCCATGATCAAGGCTCGGCCGAGTATAGGGGGAGGGACAAATTGGTCGATATGTAACTAGAATATAACGGAGACATTGAATTAGGGTTGGGGTTAATCCTCCTCTTTCCTTTCTACCCTAAGAGGCATGGCCGAGTAAGATTCACCTTGCTCAAGGCTCAGCCAAGCCTAGAGGGAAGGAGAGGGTGAGCTTTAGATGGTAAATTTCATAGTTAGAGTGTTCAACCAATAGATACATGATGACACTTAGGAAAAACTCTAACTATAGCAAGCAAATTTATTGATACATATAATTGTAGGAATGATAGCATAGTGTCCATCCTTAGATCATTCCTCTTTAATTTTTGAAATGATGTGATATTTTTACCATGCTTAATATTACATGCATTGTTGAATTCATTGTTATCTTACCATGCTAGCTAGGCTGTTTCATATTGAATTTAATTCTAAATGCAGTATATAAATATTTATCGTTGAATATCGTAGTTATACATAGTAGTTGTGTGAATTATATGTACCTTTATGTATATTATATATACTATCCGGAAATGTTCTTGGGTGGAATTCCAAGTTCAGTTCACAAAATTCTTCACCCAAGGTAGCGTATGACACTAGATAACATGTAGAACATGGCCAGGTGCATATTAGATATGGAAACTTAACTAGGAAATGACACAACTTATAGGACTCCTTGTATTCATTTTTTTGGAAACCTAGATTTATGTGGAGGTTCAAAAGAACCGCTCACTGAGTCCCAAGTGGACTCACGGTTTGTTTCTTTTGTTTTGCAGAGCATGACCAGTGATTGGTCTTGCCATCATGGTGCAGCTGGAGGGCAGGCGGTGGAGCCAAATCTTGTAGCGGCGTCCTTTAGTCATAGTCCAGTGTCATATTGTCGTTCTTTTCTCTTTCTACACTGACAGTTATTGTTTTTTTTTAAAGCTTGTATTAAACTTTGATACTCGAGATGTTCTAGTTTGTGACGATATTGGTTTTTCCTCCGTTGGTTTGAAAAATATATATTTGTGAACTTAAAAATTTGAATAAAGATTGCATTGTGATTTCTTTTATTCGATATGTTCTGGTTTTCTTGTCGGTTAGTGTAGACAGTAGGCTATAGGGTAGGATGTAGGCCCTGGTCGGTCACACTACCCTCAGTTGGAGTGTGACAATAGGTTATCAGCAATGATGTTAACGATGCAGCCTAGCCATTACGAAACACTTTCAGCGAAGACCTACGGGTTGATGATTGTTGGTAAGCCATCGCTGATGCTGCTAACCTGAAACTAAAAAATTTAAAAATTTAAAAATTCCATGAGTACTTTTACAATCTCTAATACATAACTCACACACACCCATCACAACACCATACACAACACTATACATCATAAATACACATAATAGATACACAGATACACATCAAAACTAATATATCTATAATTATAAGTATCAACATAATCGTAACACAATCGTATAAAAACTATTGTATCAATACGATACGAATCAAAACTATCATATCAACATAAGTATCAAAAAACAAGTATATATTGTTCCTGCCTAAGAGTTGGGGCCTTCCAGTCCGGTTCGATGTCTCTCCTTGTCTGGTTCGACGTCGGTTGGTGGGGGGGCTACAAAAGGCACTCCAACACTCAAGTCAGTGAGACTCCAAGGTAGAGGTAATACAAATTAGAATTAGGATTATTTAAGGTGTGTTGTGTCTATATTTATTGCAGGTAAGGGTGGCGACGCTGCTCGAGAATCTCGTGGTGAGATTGCCTAGAATGGGTTGAGGTCGATCTCGAAGATGACATACGTATATCCTCTAATAAGGTAGGATGTGGATATCCTTATGCGACCAGGTGGGGTCCTTGGGCAGAGCTATTTAGTCTGGGAGTTTGGGTGGAGCCCCCTTGATGGGGTCACACAGTTTGGTTCGGAATGAAGGACGGACCATTGTTGGGTCTAATCCGATCGGGTCCAAAAGTTCTATTCCAGTCCACAGCCCCCGAGCTTGGTAGAAATCTGGAGGATTGCATGCCGAGCTCTTTGAGTTGAGTGAGCCTTCCTTTTGGTGTTGGACATCTTTGGGAAAACCTTGAATAAGTTAGCCAAGCTGTATTGGATGGCCATGGAGGTAACGTCGAGGTTGGCGCCTGTTGGGGTTGAGCTGAAAGAAATGATTTGGGGAGGCTGAGCTAGAGAAGGCGGCTGAGATGACCGTGATGACGTAACGACTGTTAGAAGCCAGGCTGGGGTAAGTGTCCATGTGCCGCTTTTAATTGGTACATGGCGGCTTTCTGTATCTCTTCAAAGTAAGTCAAATCAATATTTTTGTCGTGTTTAACATATGCCCTCTTGGCCTCCACACTCAGCATTTCGATTTTGCTAAGGAAAATCTTCTCATTCCGCATGGTGCCTATTGATTGGCCCTTGCCCCCTCGTTCTTGGGGAAGACATCATGGTGGAAAAGGCGTTCATCCGTGCCATGGAGGGAGTTTCTAGGGAACCTTCGATCACTGAGTTGACAGGTGCAAATTGAGTTTCGCTAACAACGTGGGTCGTTCGATGAGGAAGTTGAGTCTATAAAATGGTTTTTCCATTTCTAGTTTGTGAATTTTTCTTGCGTTCTTTGGCCTTCGTCTTTAGCAAGCTTCGGTGGTGTCTTCCTCAGCTGGTGCCTTTCTTCCAGCATTTGCTAGTTCTCGTCGGTAAGTCTTCTCGGCCTCAAGCCTCAGTATTGTCGTTAACTTTAGGTTTCACGATTTTTCGTGTGAGCTGTTAAGCCTTTTCTTGTCTTCCAGGCATGTGTGCCCTATTTTTGAATGTTCTAGGCATGCACTCCCGCTTGACAGAGATGCAGGAGAGACATGTAAGAGACGGGGGAAAGAATCCGTTGGTGGATGAGTTGCTGATGCCTATGAGGGCTTCACAGTCTCGGAAGCTACGGGTTTCGGGAGCAAGATTGGAGGCGATTAGCTCATCGGCTTCTTCAAACTCTCTGGTCCTCCTTGGCTCGCTGGCGGGTCGTCAAAAAAGGGATAGGCACTCAGAGGAGGACCTTGTTGTCGAAGCGCATGTTCGTCCTTGCGGGAATGAGTCCCATCTTCTACAGGCGGTGGTGGTGACCAACACATCAGCAGGGGTTCGTCAGCTAGGTTCGTTGTTGCATTTTTTCCTCGGTAACCAATTGGTCTTTCTCGAGGGGGTAGATCATTGGGAGCATGTCTAGCTTTTGTTAGGTAAGTTGAGGGAGGCTTCACGAAGGGAGTGTGAAACGCAATCTCAAGAGCTTGAAACCCTCCAGCTTAGGATGATGGAAATGGAGAGAGCTTTGGTGGTGAAGGTTGAAGAGGTCGCTCGTTTGAATGTGGTTGTTTCTGAGTCTACCATTCGTATAGCGGAGATGGAAGGCAAGGCTCAGGCAGAGCTGGAGATGACCTATTTGGACCTCTCTATGGTGGTGACCGAAAAGTCTCGTCTGAAGGCCGAGACAGAGGAGGCTAGGGCCGAGGCTGTGAGGTGCTACTTGGTCAATGAGTCCCTCGAGGAAGAGGTGAAATGTCTCCGAGATAGTGCTCTTGCCATGTATATGGAAGGTTTTGAGAGGGCGACAGAGCAGACTAAGCTTTTGGCTCCCAACGCTGACCTTTCAAGGATGGACCTTCTTAAGGAAGTCAAGGATAGTGTTCTGGTAAATCCTGAGGCTTAGGAAGACTTTTCTTGGTCACTTAGAGGAGACCCTTCGACTTTGACTCCAGTCTAATGCTCATTTTCTCCGTGAGGATTTCCTGCTCGAGAGAGGGATGTTCCTGCTGAGTGCACCAAGGCAGGTGCAGTTTCTTTGAGCTTTTATTTTGCTTGCTCTAGGAACTCTTTGGGGGTTGGATGCCCCCCCCTTTTGTTGACAATTGCTCCTGTTTGGGTTTATTTTGCTGGATATCTCCTATGCGACAGTTGTTTGCTCCTTTGTGAGTCTACTTTCTTTTGTTTTGTGCATATAAATCTCTTTTGCTTGATTTTTCATGAGGGGAATGTCCCTGTCCGATCCTCTAGGACCTTTGTTTAAAGTTTGAACCATCTGAAACATGGTTCGAGGTTGAACCATCTGAAATCTAGTTTCAAGGTTGAACCTTTTGAGATCTGGTTCATGGTTGAACCTTCTGAAATTTGCTTCAAGGTTGAACCATCTAAAATCTGGTTTGAGGTTGAACCATTTGAAATCTGATTTCAGAGTTGAACCTTTTGAAGTCTAGTTCAAGGTTGAACCTTTTGAAGTCTAGATAGAGGTTGAACCATCTGAAATCTGGATTGAGGTTGAACTATTTGAAATCCGGTTCGACGTTTTCACCTTCTGAAATTTGGTCCAAGGTTGAACCTTTTGAAGTTCGGTTCGAAGTTGAGTCATCCAAAATTTGGTTCGAGGCCAAACCTTCTGAAATCTGAACCGAGCTCTGCTAACATAAAATTACGCGTGAGTAATGGCGTAATAGTTAGCAATTTGTACCCGGGAGCTCAGGTCAAGCTCGTCGAGGATCGTTAGGCGGACATGCGCGCGGGAAGTTGTGTAAGGGTGCTGAGGTCGAAAGTGGTGGCGTGGTAGCCGAAGACCGTACTCGGGGGTTCAGGCCAAGCTCGCCAAGCAGCATTTGGCAGAACCACGCGCGAGGAGTCATGTAAGGGTGCTGAGGCCGAAAGTAGTGGCGTGATAGCTGAAGACCATACTCGGGGATTCAGACCGAGCTCGCCGAGGAGCGCTAGGCCGAACTATGCGCGAGGAGTCGTGCAAGGGTGCTGAGGCCAGAAGTAGTGGCGTGGTAGCCGAAGACCACACTCGAAGGTTCAGGCTGAGCTCACCGATCAGCTTTAGGCGGGAGCACATGCGACACGCCATGTAAGGGCACTGAGGCCAGAAGTAGTGGCGTGGTAGCCGAAGACCGGACTTGGGGGTTCAAGCCAAACTCGTCGAGGAGCGTTAGGTAGAACCACGCGCGAAGAGTCGTGTAAGGGCGCTGAGGCCAGAAGTAGTGGCGTGGTAGCCAAAGACCGCACTCGGGGGGTTCAGGTTGAGCTCACCGATCAGTTTTAGGTGGGATCGCATGCGAGGCACTGTGTAAGGGCGCTGAGGCCGAAATAGGCACTAAGGCCAGCGAGCCAGACCAGTGAAGACCACGTCCTGGTCGCTGTGTGAGGTGTCAGGTTTATGGAGCCGAATGCCATAGGCCCGGAGGTGAAAATCCATGCTTAGGGGCTTGGGTCGAGCTCATATGTGGAGACTTGAGCAAATTTCAAGTAGAGTATTTGTTAAAGCAGTGAGATTGCTTTGATGATTTCCTGATCACTCATAGAGAGAAATGCAAGAAATATAACTTTATTTGAGTAATAAAGAAATTGTCCATATAGGGGAAGTGCTCTTTTCTGAGCTTTATTGGTGGTTAGATCGTGCCTGGACTTCTCTTCAGGGATTGAGCCGGGGTTGCTTTCGCATGTCTCATCCCGAGTTTGGTTCAGAGGTTTTGGCCAGCTGTTTGTTCTTGTCCCTGGGAAGTGCTTGCGAGCTGATAAGCACATTCCTTGGTTCAGCCACCTTTGGTTTGAGGCATTCGTTGTAGTGCTATTGGGCTTCCTTCTGATCGACATGCAGCAGTCCTACCTTTGTCTCCGAGATAGGAAATTTTACTGCATGATGAGGAGTAGATACGATAGCCCCCGGAGTATTTAAGAACGATCGTCCTAAGATCATATGATATGGGCTAAGAATGTTGATGACAAGATATTGTACATCGATTGTCTTTGCTTTTGGTTGAGAGTTGAATGTCGTCCTCAGCCATATGGCTCTGTGGACATCAACCCTCTCTCCTGAAAAGCCTACTAGATCTCCTTTGCATGGTATGAGCGACGCTTCTATTAATTGTATTTTCTCAAAGGTAGAGTAAAAAGGATGTCAGCCAAACTCCCTTGGTTGTCAAGGACCTTCCTATAATTACAAAAATACGACATGGTTGTGTAGGTCCTGATCAGTCACTTGAAAGTCAGATTTATAGAACTATAATGCCGGGGTTTAGGGGATAGCTCGACGCGGGCGAGTAGTGTTGTTGACTACCATGATCACCCGAAGAGACATTTTCCTGGCCGAGCTCGACTCCCCACCTCCCGCGAATCTGCTGGCGATGTAGTCGATGACCCCTCGTGGCTCATTTGCCTGGCTGCACTCTTTCTGGGATCTTGAGGGTGTTTGTCTTCACCGTCGAGGGTCGCGACTTCTGCTCTGGCCTCTCTCTTTCCTGTGATGAAGATATTTATCAAGATGTCCCACGTGGACTAAACCTTCGAGCTCGTCTCCGAGCATCACACACTCATCGGTACTATATCCGTAAGTGTCATGGTATGCACACTTCTTGCTCATGTCGGCGTTGGGCGTCAACTTTTACTTTCCTGCATTAGCGGGGTATTTGATAAGCTTCAGGTGGTAGATGTCCTGGAGGATGGTTTCTTTCTTGGTGTTGAGGGGGGTGTGCCTTTCGAAATGGGCGTTTGAAATGTCGGCTATTATGGCTTGAAATCTGTTCAGGTATTTCCTTAAGGGCTCGTATTGCCCCTGCCTAATATAGTGTATTTTGAAAAGCTCGATATGTGGGTCGAGGTTGGAAATGTCGGCTACTATGGCCTAAAACCTATTTAGGTATTCCCTTAATGACTCATGTTGCCCCTGCCTAATATAGTGTAGGACTGCCCCTGTCTTGTGATATACCCGTGATGTGGTGAATCGGCTGAGGAAGACACATGAAAGGTCGTCGAAAGAGTGAATAGATCTTGGCGGGAGAAAGGCGAACCAAAATAGGGCGATTTTCCCCAGGAAGGTCGGGAGGCTCTACAAAGCGCGGAGTTGGTTGCTCTGTGATAGAGCATCGTAGTTTGAAACTCCGTTAGGTGTAGCGTGGGATCACCCATACCATCGTAGGGCGTCAAGGTGGTAGGAAGCTCACTTCTTGGTGGGAGACGAGTTGCCATGATGTGCTTGGCGAATAGCCTTGCGTCAAGGTGGGAGGCATCCTCAATTCCTTGAGCCTTTGGACCTTCGCCCTTTTTCAGTCGAAGGGCGATGGAGACTTCATCGCGAAGGACAAAGACTGGTCTTCTTCTTTCTGAGGGGTTGCTCTCCCCATGTTCTGAGCGACAACATTCGTGCTCAACCAGGGGCTGTCCCTGAGACCGTGTTAGCATCTCGACTTGGGATGTTAGTTGTTGGTTTGTGCTTCTAACTCATTTATCCGCTGCCGGGGCTCTTTAGGGGGAAGGGGGGCTGGTACTTGAGCATTACTCCTTGCTGTTTCAGCGTCACTAGGCTATGGTCGATGGTCGTCACCGGGTCATTGCCGTTGGCCTGCGGCGGTAGTCGCTTGGCTCCGGGTTCCAATCATTGTGGGGAAGGTAAGCTTTACTGGTCCCATGGTGGGCGCCAAATGTTCCTGCCTGAGAGTTGGGGCCTCTCGATCCAGTTCGGTGTCTCTCCTTGTCTGGTTCGACGCCGATGGGGGGGGCCCTGCAGAAGGCACTCTGACGCTTAAGTCAGTCGGACTCCAAGGTAGAGGTAATGCAAATTGGAATTAAGGTTAGTTGAGGTGCGTTGTGCCTATATTTATTGTAGGTAAGGGCGGTGACACCGTTCGAAAATCTCGTGGTGAGGTTGCCCCAAATGGGTCGTGGTCGATTCCGGAGATGGCAGGCATATATCCTCTTATAAGGTAGGATGTGGCCGGGTATCCTTATGCGACTAGGTGGGGTCCCTAAGCAGAGTTGTTTAGTTTGGCCTGAGCTTGGCTTGGGGACATAGTTGGGCAGAGCCCCCTACATGGGGTCGCACAGTTTGGTTCGGAATGAAGGATGGGGTGTTGTTGGGTCTAATCCGACTAGGCCCAATAGTTCTAGTCCAGTCCATATATAAAGTCAAGTCATAAACACAAGTCAAATATATAAAGTCTCACGACTACAATGGACGCCGGTCGGGATCGTGCGGTGGCACCTGCAATGCGTTGGTGAGGAATGGCATGGACTGGGTCAAGGATGATGGATCTGATGTCAAAGGAATGCCAACGTTGGACTGAGCTTTGATATGCCTCAACATCGCATGTATCTCCTCTATTAGTCGAATTTGACCTCCTACCACTGCTCGGACGACCATCGCTCGACAAGCAGGTCCCACACATCTGGAGTAATCCAATCAAGGTCGTATCCCTGAGTCTCCGCGAATTTTGTGGTCCCACCTCGGGTCATCGCATGTGTCCGAGCTTGGTTTAGCTGCCCGTTGTACCGAGCGCGGGAAACTGCATCCCTTGCGTTCTCAATAGAGGGCCTCTGGTCCTTTGGCCTGTCGGCCTAAGGTTTTCACCTTGGTCATAATCTCAGTTTTGATGATAACAAAACATGGAACTAATGTTTCATTGAGAAATCTTTCAGGTTCCAAGTCAATTAGCACATGACATCCCCGATCGAAAAAAATCGGAGAAATCGGTAAGGACGCTCGTCGACTCTCGAAATTCTTCGGGAAATTAGAGTTTAGGTTTAGGGTGTCTAACATGTGTTGTAATCCTCTTTTATGATGCAAAGAACCCAAAAACTAAACCCGAACCCCAAAACATGAAAACCCAAAAACTGCCCTGAAATTTACTAAGCCTAGGGAGCTCCTTGGAGGGCTATATGACCTAGATATTTTCTTGACACAAAAAATGATGGTAAATATTCCTTGGGTGAAAACTAGATAACAAGGTATTTTAAATGAATTTTTGAAAGCCTTTAGCATACCCATATTTGACCTTAGAGATTAGAAAATTTCCGTTTTCCAAAAATTTGTACTAGACCCCAAAAATTAGATTTTGATTCTTTAGATATTTTTATTGATCCAAATAGGGGTAATCCTTATATAATAATTATGTTTTAAAGTTATTAAGACTCAAAAATGAGCAAACAAGTAGAAAACTCAACCAAACCAAATTGCCTTGCCCAGGTTCGGTCGACCGACTGATCGACCGGCAGAAGATAAGGGCAATTCGGTCGACTGAACATTGCCCAGAATGGGCAGAATACCTTCGGCCGCTTGGCGGTCTCTCGGTCGGTCGACTGACGATCGACCAAACCTGCGATCGGCGGTCGATAACGGATAAAAATCTGCCCGTTGAGAAGAGGGGATCTCTCTCTTCTCTTCATGGCTTATAAATAGGAAGCCATGAGAGCCTTCCACCTTTCATCCAAGCTTTCATTGAGCCATCTTTTATCATCTCTAAAGATTTCTTGAGTCAATTCTTTGCAAACCCTAGTTCTCATGATAAAAACTTGATTTTGCCTTCCAAGCTTTGATCGATTCATCATTGAGGCATCAAGAAGAACTAGGACTTGTGTTTGGAGGTAAGTATAAGTTGTATTGTTTATTTGCTCCATTACTTGTGTATTTTATTGTTTTTTTCATTGTATTTTGAAGTGTGTAAACCTAGCTTGCTAGGTTTGATTGAGTTGGTGGTTGCCTTGGTGTTAAGGCTTAAATCCACCATTGTAAACTTAGTTTACTAGGATAAGTTGAGTTATCCCTTAGGTTGAGGTGGGAGAGTGCTCTCGGTAGGAAGGCCGGATACTTTCAGGTGTGGAAGTGCCTTCGGTTTGAGAGCGGAGACTTTTCGGTTGTAAAGTCCTCTTTGTAAGGGAAATAATATAATCTAGTAAAATTAGTTTGGAAATCCTAAGCGGGGTACTTAGGTAGTGGAGTAGGCATTGAGGCCGAACCACTATAAATAATTGTGTTAGCATTGATATATTGTTTTGTGTTAGTTGCTTCATATTTATTGCTTCCGCTTGCTATTAATATCGTGCTTAGCCTAAGTAATCTAAGAAAAGATTAAAACCGGAATTAGGCGATAAGATTAGTTAACACACTATTCACCCCTCCCTCTAGTGTCATTTCACCAACATGGCCAAGTGTAGCGAGCTTGCAAAATAAAACAATAATGCCAGTACAAATAGTTATAATTATCATTTATATAAAATTTTTAATACGTATCTCAAACTCATGCCAGAGCATGTTGACGTACTCACGGGGCATGTGAGACCACGTGGGCCATGCCCCGTGCATGTACCATCTGATCGTCTCTGCTATAGTGCGGGGGATGTCCTCCTTCTCTAGCTTGCACACCACAAATAAAGTACAATGATATATTATGATATATTGAATTATATAAAATTAATAATTAATAATACATTTCCTCTGCCCCTCGCACGCTAATCAATCTACGTGCCTCCGCAGTTGGCGGAGGCAGAATCCTGTTCGGCCCGCGTTGCCGCCTACGTTACGATGAACTAGCTTCGGCAGCAGGAGGAAGTGCTGGAGCGAAATCTCGAGTCTCGCCGATTGGGGGATCGGTTGGCTCTAAAAGTCAGAGATAGATTTAATAGAAGATAATCTAAGCATATAATTATATTATATATATAATAGAGATAGATTTAATAGAAGATATACTATTCATTTACAATTATTCCTCCTCGATACTATTATCATTTGAGTAATATCTTCTTCTTCTTCTTCCTCAACTTCATGATCGTCGTCATTAACATATTCAACTTCTAATTGAAATAACTCTGTGTCCGCATAAGTATTGGACTAATACGGTCTATTACAGGAGGATCCTCTTCGTGATAGAAGTCATCTGTCACATCAGGTATCAGCTCATTCACTCTCTTCATCGGATCAATTTTTCCTCTAGCTTTTAGTCTTACAAACTACACGTCAATCTGCTCTATCTTTATTTCGAGACAAATACTTCACATAATATACTTGTTGGGCTTGTGACGCCAATATAAAAGGCTCATATGCTGCCAATTTTGATTTGTAATTAACCTTTACAAGTTTGTATTTTGGATGAACTCTCATGCCCCTATCTATTGTATTGAACCAATGACATTTAAATAGGATAACTGATTTTAGGCCGAAGAAGTGCAATTCTATCACTTCTTCCCATAGTCCGTAAAAATCTATATCACATTCAACATATGTTGTCCCTTTCATGCAGATCCCGACATTCATAGTCTTCTTTTTAAACGCATATTCAATCATGTGAAATTTATACCTATTAACAAAATAATCGCTATAACACGATACTAGTAAACTCAAATATTTTCTCATCCATTTCGGTTCTGTGTTCTGTGTTGTAAGACCAAAGCCAAGTAGAGAAATCACGATTCTGTAATCTCTCCAATTCCTAGTCGTTGTAAATAGAGTATTTTTGCACCATCTCAACGTCAAATATTTCAATAAATTTTTCAATCTCTGAACAATTGAGTAATACGTACAATTGTGTTAAATGGTATTCTTCGTCGCTACTATCGAGACGGACGAGAATCGAAAGCACGACCAGAGTAACAGAAGATATTTAAATGACCATCAGAATGTCAAACTCCCCCGTCGTCGTTCCGTGGAAGACGATCAAATCTTGTCTGCACGGTCGATTCAAAATAAAAAGAGCAGAATGTCAAAATTTCTTAAATGATATATGTTCAGATCTTGATCCTTCAACTACTACGGTGTTCTTTACTTTTTTCTTCATACTATTCATGTATCTTTAAAATAGGTACATCCATCGTGTTGGCCTAAGATTTTCTACCTTGGTCTTAATCTCGGTTTTGACGATAACAAACATAGAACTAATGTTTCATTGAGAAATCTTTCAAGTTCCAAGTCGGTTCGCGCACGACGTCCGCGATCGGAAAAATTAGAGAAATTAGAGAAATCGGCAAGGATGCTCGTTGACGCTCGGGATTCTTCGGGAAGTTGAAGTTTAGGTTTAGGGTGTCTAGCGTCTATTGTAATCCTCTTTTATGATGTAAAGAACCCAAAAACAAAATCCGAACTCCAAAATATGAAAATCTGAAAACTGCCCTGAAATTCACTAAGGCTAGGGAGCTTCTTGGAGGACTATATGACCTAGACATTTTCTTGACACAAAAAATGGCGGTAATTATTCCTTGGGTAAAAACTAGATAACGAGGTATTTTAAAAAAAAAATTGGAAGCCTTTAGCATACCCATATTTGACGCGAGAGATTATAAAATTTTCGTTTTTCAAAAATGTGTACTAGACCCGAAAAACTAGATTTTGATTCTTGAGGATTTTGATTTTTTAGATATTTTTATTGCATCCAAATGAGGGGTAATCCTTATATAACATTTATGTTTTAAAGTTATCAACTTACAGAAGATGAGGGTATTTCGGTCGACTGACCTGTCGACCGAACGTTGCCCAAAACGGGCAGAATACCTTCGATCGCTTGGCGATCGCTCTGTCAATCGATCGATGATCGATCGGACCTGCGACCGGCGGTCGGTAACGGGCAAAAATTCGCCCGTTGAGAAGAGGGGAGCTCTCTCTTCTCTTCACGGCTTATAAATAGGAAGCCATGAGAGCCTTCCTTCATTATGTTGATCACTCCTAACCTCCTTGAGACATCTTTTGATCAATCCTAAGCCCTCATTGAGCAAATCTTGTGAAAACCCTAGCTTGAACCTTTCATCTCCTTGATTGAGCCTTTACTTCATTGCTTCATCATCAAAGGTATGAAGAGGAAGCTAGGAATCTTGTTGTGGAGCTAAGTACTTTATTGTTTGATTTATTGCTCCATTTTGTTGTTTATTTCATTGTATTTGAACTTGTGTAAACCTAGAGTGCTAGGTTGATTGAGTTGGTGGTTGCCTTGGTGTTAAGGCATAAATCCACCATTGTAAGCTTAGTTTACTAGAATTAGTTGAGTTGTCCCTTAGGTTGAGGTGTGAGAGTGCTCTCGATAAGAAGGCGGGATACTTCCGGGTGTAGAAGTGCCTTCAGTTTGAGAGCGGAGACTTTTCGATGTAAAATCCATTTTGTAAGGGAAACGAGATAATCTAGTAAAGCTAGTTTGGAAATCCTAAGCGGGGTGCTTAGGTAGTGGAGTAGGCATTGGGGCCGAACCACTATAAATCACCGTGTTTGCATTGCTTCTACTTGCTTTTGCTTAATTATCATATTTACTTTGCTTCCGCTTGTTATTCAATTTGTTAATTGCCTAAGTAATCAAATAAACGATTAAAACCGGAATTAGACAAAAAGATTAGTAAACATACTATTCACCCCCCTCTAGTGTGGCCATTTCACCAACACACCGGTGTTGAACGGGGCCACTAACTTGTGCCTCGTATGCCAAGTGTATCGGTAGGTGCCCCATCGAGTCAAAAAAGATAGGAGGGAAAAATTGCTCCAACTTGCATATAATTTCAACAATATAGCTTTCAAGTGCTGACATATCTTCGACTCGAATGACATTTTCGTATCCAAACCCTAATTTTCTTATCAACTTTTCAGTCTTATAAGAAGTTGGCTTAAACTTGTTATATGGAGGTAGCAATCCATTGATAAAGCTCGCAATTCGATCAGACACAACCCCATTGATATTACAATCGGACTTGTTGTTCAGAAGTTCCGTCATTGCCGAAAATCTCGTGTATTTACTACAATTCTCATGCAAAGGTTCATCGGCAGCTTTCAATATCCCGTAAAATTTTGCGACCTCTTTATTCGGCAATTCAATCTCTATCGCATGTTGTACTTCTGTGGCATCAACACCCGTAGTATCCGGTGGCACTAACGTCTCAGTAACTAGCTCGACATTATCATTCAAGTGGAATTGACTGCCAACACTATCAAGTATCATTATTCTTAATGGATTAAATGGACTGCATGTAGAAACACCAGCAGAAGAAGATTTACCATGAGTTTGAACAATCGGATTGCTCGATGTCCCAACATCATGTGACTCACCATGACAAGTCGATCGAGAATATCCTTCTATGAACCCTTTTGTATACAAATCCAGAGTGATAGTTTCTCGATTAAAAAATATTGCGTTCATGCAATTACGACACAGACATTGGATTTTATCACCGCTAACGAATTTGCTATCCGAATAAGCAAAATTTAGGACGTAAGTTACACCTAATCAAAACTAATTCGTTAAAGCTCCATGATCAAAACATCGGTACATCCAACTTCGATTGTCCGACATGATTATGTTGATCAATGATAATATCTTCAGTTAATGTCTTTAGGTGGGATGGTCCAATTGCATTTGGGATTCATGTTATTTATATATTGCACTAAGTATTTCTTTTAGCCTTTTTTCATTCCAAATTTTGCAGCATATATCTCCCTTGAGTTCTCTGAATATGCATATCATCTGGGCATGTAACAGAGAATAAGGGAAATACAATAGCCAAAATTTATGAATGAAAAAGAAGGCTAAAAGAAATAACTAAGTGCAATATAAATAACTATGTTCCCAAACTATCCAATTAAAGACAATTCAAGGATTGTAGATCGTGTAAAAGATCATTAACTTCGTTTACACAAACATACAACCCTCGAATGGATCTAAGAGTATTTTGCAAATTTGTGTGATCTGACTCGTCAATACGTACGTGACACGTATCAACTCGAACTAAGATTAAATATATAACCTAATTACATAACTATTCAATAATAATTAAACATTAACCCTAATTATTGAACCTAATCAAAACATTATTAAACCTAGATAAAAATCATTATTAAAAAACCTAATTAAAACTTTATTAAACCTATCCTAATTACAACATTACAACATTAATCTACCCTAACTAAACAATATAATTAAAACATTCATTTACCCTAAAAATCAGCTAATAATTAAACATTATTAAAAAAATTAATAAAAAAGTAATTAATAAAAAAATTACCCTAAATCAAACGGTAGCTTTGGGGCTGAAACTAGGGTTTCAGCCCCAACACCAATGGACAGAGAATGGCCCCGAGAGAGGGGCAGAGAAGCGGAGAAGCATTGGGTTACCTGGAGGTGAAGAAGCGACGGAGAACCGAAGGAGGAGTGGCGGAGAATTGACGGCGGCAGCAGGGAGAAGCAACGGCAGCAAGGAGGAAAAAGAAGAAAGAAGAAAGAAGAAAGAAGAAAGAAGGGGGCGGGCGCGTATGCAAATAAAAGACCCTTCACCGACGGCCGAAGCGGTGGTTGCTTAAACGTCGATATTGAATTGTTAAATAACCAACGACTGACGCGGCCCTCTTTAAGTCGTCGCTAATAAGTTTCTTTTATTTTCATGCCGCGTGCAAGTCATCGATTCATGAGCGATATATCTAGAAGCCGTAAGTGAGTTGTCACCATTGAATTATTAAATCACCAACTGCCGACGCGACCCTCTCTAAGCCGTCGCTGATTAATTTTTTTTTATTTTCACGCTGCGTGCACACCATCGACTCATAAGCGACGATTGTGGCAACCGTAAGTGAGCCGTTGCAAATTTTGGTACATTCGGAATGGCCTGAGCGACCGTAAGAAAATCGTGGCCCGTTCCGACGGCTCCATCGGCCGTCAGTGAAAGTCAAAATTCTAGTAGTGTTTGGGGCACTCCCCCATCACCGGTCGGATTCTCACATCATCAACCACATGGATACAATGTGGAAGATAACAATAATAAATGTGCACATAAAACATACAAATAAGATGTCATCTCAACATATAGTCAAATACTTATTTGATCTTAGAAACAATTGCTAATCTGTCATGGCATCATATACATCATCATCATCACGTGAAAACAGTCCATAAATAAGGACTTAAGCAAATCTCTAAGCACTTTGTCAAATTTCTGCCATTTCTCAAATAGTTTCATATTCACTTTTGCCACCACGGTTAAACCCTTAATTCTCAATGTATTGGCTACATAAATTACATATCTAGCATGTCCATATGTTATACTAACCATCCCTAAAGTTTCACGCCAATTGGTTGACGTTTCAACCACGAAATAATTTGCCGAATATGTCTAACTAGATTTCTGCAATCACAAACCCTTTCATACTTATTCCTTTTCTCCCCAGAATGGTTCCTAAGCTTGTCGGTATGCCCTACAAGCTTTTCTCAAAGTTTCACTAGCGTAGGATGACGTCTCGCCATTTGTACGGCGCGTCCAAGTCACCTACCCAGATTTTGGACTGTAAAATTCGGACCTTTCAAGGAGAAACAACAATATATAATAATCACTTAAGTCGCCAAATGATCGATCTACCCTTCACTTAAGTTGCATGGCTAAACGAGTTCAAAACTTGCTAAAATTGCACCGAACGATTCCTAAAACACGACTCGTTCACAAAGGCTTAAAATTAATTCAATCAACTTAATTAAACACACATGAGTTATACCTCAGACTGCGATCTCCGACGATCTCTCCGACTTGCTCGGGTGCTCAATCTGAGTCTCATCCTAAAATAATAAATACAGACACGGGTGTTACACTAACATCGAGACTTCCAAAAGCTAGGTGAGTCTCATCTTATATTCTTATTTTCTTATAAACCATGCACTAAATAAATAATGAATATTAATTCATTCCCTATCATATTCTCATTTATCATATGAAGCAAACATGCCATAACTATTTCAATTCAAAAGATGCATACCATGAAATTCATGATTTTAAATTTCTCAAAAGACTTATTTGCTCCGTATGATTTTAAGCTAAACTTTAATACATTATTTATTTAGTGCATGGATTATATAAAAAAATGAGATTAGAGGAATATAAAATTGATATTATATTATGTGAACACCAAATTTAAAAAATCATATTCAATATTTTTTCGTATTTATTGTTATTCTATCTTATCATATCCAATCAAGTAAAGCAAATAAACTAAAATTTTCAAGTAAACACATTCTTTAATGGTAGCATTAGTCGTTCAAGAGATCGACAACATGTTTTCACTATTAATTTTCAACCATCACTAATTTATATTATTACAATTTTAAAATATTTTTTAAATTTAAATTATTATTCTTAAATTATTTAATTTTAAATTTTAAAAGATAAAAAACAATTTGTGTATTTATTTATTATGAATCTTTTAATAAATTGCTGATAAATATTATAGATTTACATAAAGGATAATTGCATCTTAACGGTGCAAGATTGATATGAGGATGATGATTTTAGGTAAATTGAATTTTGTTGTACGACATAATGTGTGGATCCGACCAGCACTTTGGGCCTGATCGGATTAGGTCCAGAAGCACTCACATTCATGAATTAGACTCAAGTCAAATCAGATGCTACTTAGGTCGAAGGCTCCACCCGGCCATACAAGGACACCTTACGTCCTCATTAATTGCAAAGGATTGGTCAATTATGAACCTGACATCTCCGGGATTAGCCTCGACCCATTCCGAGCACATCCCCACGAGATTCTGGGAGGCATTATCGCCAGACATCCCTTATCTTGTACTATATATAGACACGACACACATTAGGTACACCTAGATTCCAATTTTTTATACCCGCATTTGGAATTCCTTCTTACATGAGCATCAGAGTGTCTTTGTAAGTCCCCCCGCTAGAGTCGCACCAGACTAGGAGATGTGTCGGACCGCATCACCCCGACTTCAAGCAAGAACATTTAACGCCCACCATGGGGCCGAGTAAACCTTACCTTCCCCACCATGGTTGGTACTTAGAGTTAGGCGAATGCCGCCGCACATAAGCAACATCTAGCAGTAGCGTTCCCCCGCTACCTAGAGACACTAACACGATGAGGAGTGACGCCCTGGTACCCACTAGTCTTACACCAAAAGAACAACACTGCATGGTCGCTGATCTCCAAGCGCACAACCAAAGCTTAATAGCCCAGATTGCGGCTCTAAAGCAACTAAGGGAGCAACACCTGGCTAAGTGTGATGAAGATAGTCACTTGGAGAGATTTGGGAGGTCGACCTCTATCTTTCGGGATGAGGTCTCCCGCACACATCATCAGAGAGAGGAGGAGGACAACAGAGCCACAAACACCGCTCCTTCCCCCACCATCCACTCAGGACTATTCACTAAGCATATCATAGCAGTCCATCTCCCTGAGAACTTCAAGCTGCCGATCACACTCCAAGCCTATGACAGCATGGGCGACCCGACCACTCACCTGACGATGTTCAGGTCGATGGTGCTCCTCAACGACGCAATTGAGTCCATTATCTGTCGAGCCTTTCAAACCTTCATGGAAAAGGCCACGCTACTTTGGTTTTCCACCCTACCACTTGGGTCTATAAACACCTTCCGGGAGCTCTCCCGGGCCTTCACCAACCAGTTCTTCTCGTCATGGATCTACTCTAAAACCAAGGACGCCCTTCACTACATCAAGCAAGGAAAACATGTGTCGCTGGGAGACTACCTGAAGAGGTTCCATGCAGTGGCCATGGATATCCCAAACCTCGACCCACACGTCGAGCTATTTTCCATCAAGCACGAATTGAAGCTCGAATAGTTTGCTGACCAAATTGCCCTGGTTAAACCGAGACGCATGGCCGAACTCCGAGAAAACATCATATGCTACATGGAGATAGAAGAACTCCGAAAGGCCAAAAAAGTCGACAAACAGACCACCCTAGATGATGTCGAGGACAAGAAGTCCAAGAAGCTCGATAAAAGGGACGAAGATCGAGATAGCTGCGAGCGGGATCGCGGCAGAAGAGGAAGGTCGCCTTCCTGACCTAGCCCCAGATTTGACGAATACACCCCACTAAACACCCAGAGGGAGACTATCCTTCGGAAGATCTGCCACTTGTAGTTGCTAAAGCTTCCCAATAGCATGGGGAGGTTGAAACCCCCACATAATGTCGCCAAGAGTAAGAAGTGTGAATTCCACCACACCTATGGGCACACCACCAAGGAGTGTGTAATGCTCATAGGTCAAATCAAGCGCCTAACTAGAGAAGGCTGTCTCGATCGCTACGTCAATCATAGACGAAGCTGCGGTCGTGTCCAACAAGACTACAACCACATATATGAACCCTGATAATATTTTGAATAATGAATCTAATTTTTAGGGGATTGATAAAAACTTACATAACCCCGTTGTCATTTCTATAATCGTTGGTGGTTTCCTTGTCAAGAAAGTACTAGTAGACTATGGAAGCTCGGCCGACATCCTGTTCTACACAACGTTCAGGAAGATGCACATCGATGAGACTTCACTCCACCCTTACCATGGAGACCTCATTGACTTTTCAGGAGAACGAATCAACGTCCAAGGTTACATTTGGCTGACGACGATGTTCGGCTCTCCACCAAAGACAAAGTCAACAGACGGGCAATACTTGGTCGTCAAATGCCCCAGCCCTTATCGCATGATCCTGGGGCGGCCATTGTTGAATAGATTGGGAGCCATTGTATCGACTCCTCACCTAGCAATCAAATTCTTCGTCTCAAAAACAGAAGTGGGAGAGGTCCACACAGACCAGAAGGAAGCCTGCCTATGCTACAATGAATGCCTAAAGCGGAGGCTGATCGAGCTGGAAGAAATGCCAGACATCTCATTTCTGCCGACACTCTCAATTCTTCACATAGAACAACAACCTAGAATTTCTGAATTGGACCATAAAGGAGATGTCCAAGGGTGGCCCCAACCCACCAACAATCTAGAACCTGTACAAGTCGGAGCCTCCACCAAACAGGTGACTTACGTGGGGGCTCGCCTCCCCTCCGAGCTCAAAGCTCAACTTGGTACTCTTTGTAAGAAATTAAGCATCAAGTCATAATAATAAGCCTAGGATCTTAACAACTCAGGCTTTTACTAATTTGAAAACAATAAAAGAGGCATACCCGGATTTGATGAATTCGTCATTAGAACTTCAATCGTTGATCACTTCGCCGGAGTTGATTTCTTTCCCTTTCCTTACTTTCTAGGAGTTGTAGCTTTAGGTGATGGTAAAAATCTAGGTTGTGTTGTATTTAGATCTGTAGGCATCTCCTCCTTATATAGGCAGAGAGAGGACCAACTCAAGGTTTATCCACAAAAGGCCAATTGATCTGGTACGTCCATCAAGTAACCAGATCAATGGCTTGGATCTGTTGACTTATTAAATATTTATCTTCATTTATTAGGTCATATTTATCTCTTAATATAAAGATAATTATCTTAATGTGACCTTTTAATTGAGGCCACATATTTATCTTACATTCTCCCACTTGGCCTGATAAATGGATCATCATATTTAATAATGTAAACATTAGGCGTGCATTTAAAACAAATTTTTACTATAACATCATAATTACATAACATCATAATTACAAATATATGATAAACAAACAGATGTGAGTTAAAGCGGTTGTATACAAATCATTTAGTATACTTCCTTCCATATACTACAACACCTGTAATTTACCATACAAGGTAACATTAATTTTCATTATGGTCTTCCATAATATCTCGAAAGACTTTCCTGTACGTACACAATTAACATGAAATTAACATTATAAGTCAGAAACACATAAGGGAGCTCAGAGTGTCAAATATCATCATAATACATTAGACCCATTCTTTGAACATGTTCTTTAAAAACTTTGGGTTGTAACCCTTTCGTCAAAGGGTTTGCAATCATTAAATTGGTAGTAATGTGCTAAATAGACACTCTTTGTTTCTAAACTTCCTCATTAACGACCAAATACTTTAACTCCATGTGTTTTGGCACTTCGAGAGTATTTGTCGTTCTTGGAGAAGAAAATTGCTACGACATTATCACAATAAACTTTCAGCGGCTTGCTAATGGTGTCAACAACCGCAAGTCTTGAAATAAAATTTCACAGCCAAAATCCTTGAATTGTGGCTTCTAAACATGCCACAAATTCAATTTCTATAGTGAATGACATAATGACAGTTTGTTTGGCACTCTTCCATGATATTGCTCCTTTAGCAAGCATATATACATATAGCCAAACGAAGACTTTCTACTATCCGGACATCCAATAAAAATTGAATATGATAATCTGATAACTTCAAGGTTTTCATATTTACTATAAGTGAGCATGAGATCTTTGGTTCCTTGCAGGTACCTCAGAATTTTCTTTGCAACTTTCTGGTGATCAATGTCGGGGTTGCTTTAGTATCACCCTAGTACATAGTCCAATAGCGAAGCTAATATACGACATCGTACAGGTTTGAACGTAATTCAAACTGCCTACAACATACGCATATGGATGGATTCCATTGCCTTACTTTTAACATTATTCTTTGGGCATTGATTGAGATTAAATTTATCTCCTTTATGAATTGGAACAATTTCAGGAGAACATTTATTGATATAAAATCTCTCTAGAATTCTTTCGATGTACCCTTTCTGGGATAGTCCTATCAGTCTTACGGAATATTTCAATTCCAATCACATAGGATGCCTCTCCCATATCTTTCATATCAAAATTTATAGAGAAATAATATTTAGTCTCACGTAAGATGCCCAAATCATTAGCAGCAAGTAAAATGTCATTAACATATAGCGCTTGGAAGATAAACTTGCTCCCACTGATTTTCTGGTATATACACCGATCAACGGTGTTTTCTTCAAAACCAAAAGACATGATGGTATCATTAAACTTAATATACCATTGTCGGGAAGCTTGTTTAAGTCCATATATTGATTTCTTAAGCTCACACACTAAGTGACCTTTCCCGTCAGTCGAGAAACCTTTAGGTTTGTCCATATAAATTTCTTTATCAAGATCTCCATTAAGAAATGTTGTTCTTACATCCATTTGGTGTAACTCTAGATCATACTGAGCCACCAAAGCTATAATAGTCCTCAACGAGTCTTTCTTTGAGACAGGTGAAAATGTCTCTGTATAATCAATCCCGTCTTTCTGAGTAAAACCCTTAGCTACTAGTTTAGATTTATATCTTTCGATGTTACCATTCGAGTCACGCTTCGTCTTGTAGACCCATTTACACTTGACTCGTGTACGACCTTCTGGTAAGTCAACAAGATCAAATACTTCATTCTGTATTAAGGAGTTATACTCTTCTTTCATGGAATCTTTTCATTTGTCAGACTTAACACAAGATATGGCTTCTTCATATGAAACCGGATCGTTATCGATTCTGATATTGAAATCACACTCTTGCAAATATACCACAAAATCATCCGAAATTGCAGATCTTCTTAATTAAATTCCTTGTAGTTCATTTGCCTCAGGATATTTCATTACTCGAATGTTGTTCAAATTCATTAGGAACAACATTTTGAGTGGGTGTGGACAGAGGAACATTTATTGATAAAGGTACATTTACCCTTATCTCTCGGATGTCCACACTTTGTTTTGTAGTACTCCCACTAATTTCACCATTCTCTATGAATCTAGCATTCCCGATATCTATAATTTTTGGACTATGATTAGGACAATAAAAGATGTACCCTTTGGATTTCTCAAGATATATAACCAATAAAGTATCTACTAATCATTCGAGAATCCAATTTCTTTTCATGTGGATTGTAATTTCTTGCTTCAGTTGGACAACCCCAAACATGCAGGTGTCTCTGACTAGTTTTCCTACCTGTCCACAGTTCAAAAGGTGTCTTTCGAACTGCCTTACTAGGAACTCTATTAAACAAGTATAAAGCGGTCTTTAAAGCATGTATCCACAAAAATTTGGGCAATGATGAATTACTCATCATACTCCTAACCATATCCATTAGTGTTCGATTGCGCCTTTCTGCCACACCATTTTGTTGAGGTGTGCTTGACATAGTATTATACTATACACATATGCCACTTTCTCGAGAAACTTTTTAAATGAGTTAGGATATTATCCTATTTCATTATGTTTCTCGTAATATTCATCACCTCTTTCTGACCTTATAGTTTTCACCTTTTTGTCTAATTACCTTTTAACTTTAGTTATGAAAATCTCAAGAGCATTCACTGCTTGAAACTTTTTCTTTAAGCAAGTAGACAAATTCATAACGTGAAAATTCATCAATAAAAGTAATAAAGTACTTTTCTGTACCTAAAGATGGAGTATAAAAAAGTTTCATAAACAAAATTGTGTATGATTTCAAGAAGTTGACTACTTCTTGTGGCTCATTTCTTGTTGTGTTTGGTTTGCTTTCCCTTAATGCAATCCACACAAATATTAAGATCGGTAAAATCTAGATTTGGAAGAATCTCATTCTTTACCAATCTTTCTAATATTTCTTTGAAAATATGTCCCAAACGTTTATGCCACAAATAAGTAGAATTTTCATTATAAACACTAAGTTTCATTCCTACATCCTAATATACTAGCAATGATTCATCAAAACTATCATCAAGTTTTAATTTATATAAATCATCAATAAGAATACCAGAACCAACACATAATGTATTCTTATAAAAATTAAAACTATTGTCTCCAATCTTAAAATCAAAACCATAAATGTCTAATTTTTCTACGAAAATCAAGTTCCTAGAAATTGAAGGTACATAGAGAGTTTTATGGAGGTCTAAATGGAACCCAATGTCCAAGACCAAACGTTAAGTCCCTATGCCTTCAATCGGAGCCGTCATTCGATTTTCCATTGTTAAAAAAGACTTTTATTTGATTTTGAGGTTTGGATCGTAAGGAGTCCTTGCACCATATTATTTGGATGAGTAGTAGCACATTCATTCCTAAAGACTTTAATCTTGCTGCAATATTGGTCATCTCGATGATTTTGCATACTTGACGACCCATCAAAACTTCATGGTCGTGAGTTGTGCCATTAAGGTACCAACAAGTGACTTATCAACAATGTGGAAGTGTTCTTCCATAGACTGAAGGAATTCCTTCGCACTTTCTGTCTATAGAATAGTTGTCTTAATGTTGTTGGCAATTTTCATCTGTATAAACATGATTCTAAGTCTATTAGATCATTCTTATGCTTTGTGGTGTCACTGTTTAAATCAATAATAGCATGCTTATTTTCAAGAAATGTTAAGTCAAGATCAAGAACACCTAAGTGAAACTTGACTTACTCGCATCATTCAGAAAAATTTACACCATCAAACATTGTTACTGACGAAGCTTGCGAATGCATTTGAAATAGTTGCAAAAGTTAAATA
Organism: Canna indica; assembly: GCA_034359265.1. Lineage (NCBI taxonomy): Eukaryota > Viridiplantae > Streptophyta > Magnoliopsida > Zingiberales > Cannaceae > Canna > Canna indica. The sequence goes on along the minus strand of CP136896.1, from coordinate 51,545,064 downwards.
CATAATTGCTCGCAAATTTAAAAAAATATAGGGATTCAGATAATAAATCATCAAAGCACAGCATAGTTCTCCTTTGGGTAGATACTATATTATGCTATCATAATTTAAATACTATCGTAAATTAAAATTCTTAACCACATACATATGTTATCTTTGGATAAACAAATACGCATATGATCAAAAACAAATAATTTACCTCACTTTATGCTCACTATTTGTAGAATAATAATTTACCTTTGGGTAAAAATTAAAATTTAGCAAATAATGAACTCATCACAATAATAGGCATTTATTTGTATGTAACATCATGATTGTCTTCATTTGAAATTTATTTTATACTATTTGGTCACTTTGGTGATAATCAAATCATAGTAAATAAATTTCAAAGATAAAATAAAACAATGACATTATTTAATTATAACATCATGATCATCTTTATTTAAAAAAATAATTTCTTACTATTTGGTCACTTTGATGACAATCAAATCATACTAAATAAATTTCAAAGATAATCAAAAGCAATGTCGTCATCTAATTGTAAGGTAAAATTGATGAACCTCATAAATTTAATCAATTAAACATAAACCAAACATAATTATGTTGAACCAATCATAAATTATATTGAACCGAAGTTGAACCAATCATAAAATTCATTAATTTAAACATGAACCGAATGCAATTAAGCTAAAACAAACGTAATTCATATTGAATCAGCAAAGTTCAGCTGGAAAATCTAGTGAACCGCTCAAAATTGAATCGAACAGATGAAAACCCAGACATAAATCAGTACGTGAACCAAGCATGAACCAATTTCTAATTAAAAACATGAACCGGTTTGAGATTTATAAGGGTGAACCGATTTTACTGGGTTGGATTTTGACTCTTAATGGATATGGAACCTTTTGAAATAGATCCAGATTCGGATCCAATTAACTAACCCATTATTAAATCTTAGCCTTTGAATTTATTTGATAAAATGTGAGCCATCCAGATCCGGATCCAATTAACTAACCCATCCTTAAATCCCAGCCTTTCAATTGATCAAATCTCAGCCATCCAGATGCAGATCCAATTAACTTCCTTTCAATCAAATTACGGTCATCAAAACCAAGCAATTTCAATCTCAACCATTAAAAGAAAAAACCCTTGCATATTCTTTTCAAATGCAGCCTACAGCCGCCGCTTACTTCATGCAAAGTTTGTCTTCCTCATTTCTGCACCAACCAACCTCAACGAGAGACCCGCCTTCTGTCGACGATCAGCCTCCGTCGTCGACCAACCTCCGTCATGTGTCGACAATAGGCGGCGAGAAGAGGGTCAAGGTCGAGAAGCCCACTACCGAGAGGCCTCGGCTCCGTATCTACACCACTGAGATGCAAAGCGGAGAGGTCTCATCCTCGCATGTCGGCGAGCGATCGATAAGCCTTCTGACATATGCCGGCGATCTTCATGGCTTGCGCACATAGCTCGTCTTCGCCAGAGAAGCAGAAAACTTTATGCATGCCTATTGCCTGCGATCTTTATGGCCTGCATACGTACTTCTCGCCGGAGAAGCAGCAGCTGTGACTGCCTATTTCCGGCAGTCAACGAAGCTTTACTTAATGTGCGTCAAATAGAATACGAGAGGAGAAGGAAATCATGCGTAGCAACGAGAAATCGACAATGCATGAAATCATCAAACATCTGAGCATGAATCGGATGCATGAATCATAAATCAAAACTAACACATAAACATCAAACAATATAAACATACACTACTACAAACTTGGTCTTCAGCAACGGCTATCAGCAACGGCCGCTCAAGCCGTTGCTATTTGCAACGGCGTTCTTACGGCCGCCCGAGCCGTTGCAAATATCTGTATCTGCAACGGCGTTCTAACGGACAACCGAGCCGTTGCGGATTATTTTAATTATCAGCAACGGCTTTATGACGGAAAGGCGAGCCGCTGCTGATAATTAAAATATCAGCAACGGCTTTCTAACGGACAAGTGAGCCGTTGCTGATAATAACTGTTAAGTTTATAAAACCGTTGCTGATAAGTTTATATAGGGCACGCTCTCGCGCCCGACCCTTCTTCCTCCCGCTGCTTCCGCCGCCGCTCCTGCCGACACCTCTCGCCGCTGCTGCCGCTGCTGCCGACGCCGACGCCTCTCGCCGCCGCGCCGCTGCCGCTGCTGCCGGTATGTTGATCGGCCGGCCTATACCGTTTCGGCCGGAGATGTTAAAATCCGACCGAAACCCTATTTCTAGGGTTTCGACCGGCGGCGGTCAGCCTATGGCCGTCGCCGGACCTTCTACAGTGGCCGGACAGTGTGTCCGGCCATTGTACTCCGGCGCCGGAGGGTGGACTCCGGCGCCGGAATAAATATATATATATATATTTGTTTTGAAATTGTTAATTAATTATTTTATAAATGTTAATTAATTGTTTAGATTAATTATTTAATTTGTTAGATTAATTATTAGGGTTTAGATTAATTTCGGACGCGCGCCGGAATCGTCCACTTCGGACTCGCGCCGGAATCGTCCAATTCGGACTCGCGCCGGAATCGTCCACTTCGGACGCGCGCCGGAATCGTCCAATTCGGACTCGCGCCGGAATCGTCCACTTCGGACTCGCGCCGGAATCGTCCACTTCGGACTCGCGCCGGAATCGTCCACTTCGGACGCGCGCCGAAATCGTCCAATATGGACTCGAACTGTCTCGAAACATTTAGAAAATAATCATCCATCCGACGAGTTGATATGTTTCACGTACGCATCGACGAATCGGATATGATTTAGCAAAACCTTAGATCCGTTCGGGGATTGTATGTTCGTGTAAAAGAAGTAGATGATCTTTTATACGACGTACAATTCTTGAATTGTCCCTGATTGGACAATTTGGGAATATAGTTATTTGTACTGCACTTACGTTTTTATTTTAACTGTTAACTAATTATTCTAAAATTCGGCAACATCTCTCTTGTTCTCCGATACGCGCCCAGATGATATGCGTATTCGGAGAACTGTAGGGAGATGCTGTCAAAATTTAGAATAATTAGTTAACAGTTAAAATAAAAACGTAAGTGCAGTACGAATAACATAAATCCCGAATGGAATAGGACAATCTCACCTAAAGACATTAACCAAAGAAATTGTCATTGATTGACAGAATCATGTCGGCTGATCGAAGTTGGATGTACCGACGTTTTGATCGTGGAGCTTTAACGAATGAGTTTCGATTAGGCGTAACGTACTTCCTAAATTTCGCCTATTCGAATCGGAATTTCGTTAGCATGGGTGATCAAATCCGATGTCCGTGCCGCATTTGTTCGAATGGACGATTTTTGGATCGGGAGACTGTCACTCTGCATCTATATACCAAAGGATTTACACCAAGATATTTTCTATGGACTTGTCACGGGGAGTCACGCGAAGTCGGGACGTCGAGCAATCCTGTCGTTCAGACATATGGTGAATCTTCCTCTGCTGGCGCTTCTTCATCCAGTCAATGTAATCCCTATAGAACTATGATACTTGATAGTCTTGGGGGTCAATTCCACCTGAATGATAATGTTGATCGGCCAGTTCTTCAGACATCAGTCCCACCAGATACTACAGCGGTTGATATCACAGAAGTAGGGGCTGCGGTAGAGATTGAATTACCGAATAAAGAAGCTGCAGAATTTTACGAGATGTTGAAAGCTGCCGATGAACCTTTGTATGAGAATTGTCCTAAATACACTAGGTTTTCAGCAATGACACAGCTCATAAACATCAAGGCCGATTGTAATATCAGCGGAGTTGCGTATGATCGGATTGCTGGATTGATTAATGGAATGCTGCCTACTGATAACAAGTTTGAGCCTACTTTTTATAAGACTAAAAAGCTAATGAGAAAATTGGGGCTTGGGTACGAAAAAATACACGCGTGCCAAAATAACTGCATTTTATATTATAAAGAAAATGTGCAGTTGGATAAATGCCCTGTATGTCAACACCCTCGTTACAAGGAGAAGAAATCGGTCCGACAGAAAAATATCCCGTTTAAGGTGCTTCGGTATTTTCCACTAACACCGAGGCTTCAAAGATTATTCATGTCGGAAAAGACAGCCCCCTACATGAGTTGGCATGCAAGAAGTCGTGATGATACAGTAATGACTCATCCATCTGACAGTGAAGCATGGAAACATTTGGATACATGTTATCCTTCATTTGCTATGGATACTAGAAATATCAGATTGGGATTGTGCACAGATGGTTTTAATCCGTTTGGACATTCTGCAACTCCTTATTCAGTTTGGCCAGTGCTGCTGACAGTTTATAATTTGCCACCGTCAATGTGCATGAAAGATGAATTTATTTATCTTTCGATGATTATTCCGGGTCCTAAGGGTCCGCGAAAAGAAATTGACATATTTCTCAGACCCTTGATAGATGAATTGAAAACATTGTGGACTGAGGGAACTGTCACTTATGATTGTCATCGAAAGCAAAATTTCAATTTAAAGGCCGCGGTCTTGTGGACAATCAATGATTTCCCCGCGTACGGCATGTTGTCGGGTTGGAGCACTCACGGCCGACTCTCATGCCCGTATTGTATGGAACACTCTAAATCAATCAGTCTTCAGAACGGACGAAAAATTTGATTGTCATCGTCGATTCCTACCGGTTCATCACCAGTATCGAAGGAATCGTAATAAATTTACTAAGGGCAGAGTCGAAAGAGATGGGTCACCACCGATGTTGTCTGGTGAACAAATATTAGCACGTGTTTCAGCACTTCCAGATATAGTATTTGGTCGCAATGAAAGAGTGTCAGGTTTTGGCCAAACACACAACTGGGTGAAAAAAAGTATCTTTTGGGAATTTCCCTATTGGAGTTCATTATTGATTCGACATAATTTAGATGTCATGCACATTGAAAAAAATGTGTTTGATAATATTTTCAACACTGTGATGGATATTTCTGGAAAAACTAAAGATAATGTCAAAGCCCGACATGATCTGAAAATACTTTGTAAAAGACCAGAGTTGGAGTTACAAGAGGTCAACGGACGATATCTGAAACCGAAGGCCCTATATGTGTTAAATAAACAACTGATCAAAGATGTTTGTCAATGGGTAAAAGAACTCAGATTACCCGATGGATATGCTTCAAACTTATCTCGATGTGTGAACGTCGATGATTGCAAAATATCAGGGATGAAGAGCCATGATTGTCATGTATTCATGCAGAGATTACTTCCGATCGCATTTCGAGATCTTCTACCTGATAATATTTGGGGTCCGTTGACTGAATTAAGTATGTTTTTTAGAAGCATCTGTGCAAATGTCCTTCGAGTCGAAGATATGTCAACACTTGAAAATAATATTGTTGAAATCATATGCAAGCTGGAGCAGTTTTTCCCTCCTGCATTTTTTGACTCGATGGAGCATCTACCGATACACTTGGCATACGAGGCACGAGTTGGTGGCCCCGTTCAATATCGTTGAATGTACTTATTTGAAAGATACATGAATCGTCTGAAGAAAAAAGTAAAGAACACCGCAGCTATTGAAGGATCAATATCTGAATCGTATATCATCCAAGAAATTTCAACATTCTGCTCATTTTACTTTGAATCGACAGTACAGACAAGATTTGATCGTCTTCCACGTAACGACGACGGGGGTGTTCGACATTCAGATGGACGTTTAAATATATTTTGTCACTCTGGTCGTGCTTTTGGTTCTCGTCCATCTCGACACTTAAGCGATGAAGAGTATCATTTGGCACACTTGTATGTATTACTCAATTGTCCAGAGATTGAACAATTCATTGAAATATTTGACATTGAGATGGTGCAAAAATACTCTATTCACAACGATCAAGAATTGGAGACATTACGGAATCGTGATTTCCCTTCTTGGATTCAGACTTACAGCAAAGATCACAGAGCTGAAATAGATGAAAGAATATTTGAGTTTGTTAGTGGACCGTCGCGACTTGTGTCGTGCTATAGCGGATATTTTGTTAACGGGTATAAATTTCACACGGTTGAATATTCATCTACAAAAAAGACGATGAATGCTGGGGTCTGCGTGAAAGGGACAACTTATGTTGAATGTGATATGGATTTCTATGGACTAGTGGAAGAAGTGATAGAGTTGCACTACTTCGGCTTGAAATCAGTGATCCTATTTAGATGTCATTGGTTCGATACAACAGAAAGGGGCATGAAAGTTCATCCAAAATACAAACTTGTTGAGGTTAATTACAAATCGAAATTGGCAGCAAATGAGCCTTTTATATTGGCATCACAAGCCGAACAAGTATATTACGCGAAGTATCCGGCTCGAAATAAAGATAGAGCAGATTGGCGTGTAGTCTGTAAGACAAAAGGTAGAGGAAAAATTGATCCGATAGTAGGAGAAAATGATCCTCTTGGTTTCTATCAAGAAGATGATCTTCCTGCTGTGGATCGTATTATTCCAATACTCGAGGATGCAGACACAACATCAATCCAATTAGAAGTTGAATATGCTGATGATGACGATCATGAAATTGAGGAAGCTGGAGATGAAGAAGATGAAGAAGAGGAAGAAGAGGAAGAAGAAGAAGAAGAATTCGAAGACTATTATTCAGATGATGAAGAATAATTATAAAGTATATATTTTATTAAATATATCTTTACTATTTATACAATAATCTGATTATATGTCTGTTCGACAGATATGTCTGGTCGTGGTTATCGACGCAGGAGAGCTTCGGAGTCTCCGATCGGTGACAATCCAGCACTTACTCATGCTGCTGATCCTCCTGTTGCTGATCCTCATGAGGATGATACTGCCGAGGCTAGTACATCCAGACGTAGGCGGCCACGCGGGCCGAACAGGTGGCAGCCTCCACCAGCCACAGAGTCACGTAGATTGATTAGCGTGATTGGGGAGCGGTACGTAATATATCATGAATTATGAATCATTACAAATTCATTATATCATAATATAATATTAAAATTTATTTTTGTTGTGCAGGTTCGAGCAAGAAGAAGTGCCGAGGAGCATTTCTTCTACTATTCGACGATACATGCACGGGGCATGGCCTACGTGGTCTCACGTGCCTAGCGAGCACGTCGACATGTTATGGCGCGAGTTTGAGGCACGTATTAATATTTTTTTTACATGCATGATATATTAATATTGGTACTGATATTATTATTTTGCAGGCTCGCTATACATGGGCCGAGGACCAGAGGCCCTTCATTTACGCTGCCTGGGAGGCTATTTCCCGAGCAAGGTACAACGGGCAGCTGGGGCAGGCTCGGTCCCAGGCGATGGCCCGAGCTGGGACCACTAACATCGCGGAGACTCGGGGATACGACCCCGGTTGGATTACTCCGGATATATGGGACCAGCTCGTGGGGATATGGTCGACGGATCGATGGCAGGAGGTTTCTCGGAATGCGGCTAGAAATCGCATGTCGGGGGGAGCAGCGCGTCACACCGGCGGCTCTGTTGCATTTGCAGTGCACGCAAATCGTATGGTAAGTATATCTTTTAATTATATATTTTATTTGTTATTATGTGTACTAATTAATGTATTTGTTTTGTAAATGTAGACGACGGTGTCGGATGACGGGAGTGTCCAGCGACCCTCCCCGATGGCGGTGTTTGAGCGGACTCACCGTCGAGCACATGGGACTGGGGAGTACATCCACAACCGCGCTGCATACATTATGGTAATTATATATTTGTTTAAATTATTCATTATATATTTATAATTTAAGTTTTATGATAAATATTAAACAAAAAATCAAACTCGAGTAGGAGACCTACAGCCAGACGATGGTGCAGCGTGGGGGTACCCCCGAGGACTTTGACGCAGCATCGTGGGTCGAGGCCGCAGGTGGCTGGGACCATGGCCGCGTATATGGCTTCGCAGATAGTGGTCATGCGCGAGCCGTACTAGGGCCACTTGGGGCACCGACCCCTCCGGTCGCTGGTGAGCGGCCGTCCACCTCCAGATCCAGTTATGATCATAGTAATAGGATAAGGACATTAGAGGAGACGGTCGCGCGTCAGACTGAGTTGATGGAGCGCCAGAGTCAGACGATGGCGAATATAGAAGCTATGCTACGCAACTTGTCGGGTCATCCCGAAGCAGGCATCTCTTCGGCATCATCTAATCCATCATCCTCGAGTCAGTCCACGCCGGTGTACACTCAAGCACTCCAGACCCCGCCATATGATCCAGGCCATCCTCCATCGTCATCGTGAGATTTTGTTTATATTGACTTTGTTACTGACATATTGAACTTGTTTAATTTATATTGACTATGTTACTGAGATGTTGATACTTCAATTTTGCATTTGAATTGTGTTTATACTATCGTGGATAATTATGAATATAAATATAATTGTTTTGATGTATATCTTAGTGTGTTTGTGATGTGTGAATGAATGTGTATGAGATGTTTGTGATGTGTGAATGAATGTGTGTATGAGGGTATGGGTGTGTGAGTTATGTATCAGATAAATGTATCAATGTATCAATGGAAATTTGAAGTTTTCAAATTTTCTGTTTGCAGGTATACGTCATCAGCAACGGCTTTCCCACGGCCGTCCGTGGGAAAGCCGTTGCTAAAAGTGTATCGAAAGCCGTTGCTGATGACCTACAGCAACGGCTTAGCGACGGAGTTTTACTAACGGTGTTGCTATGGACTCAGCGGCCGTTGCTATTAATGGTATCAGCAACGGCTCCGGGTCTGTGGCAAAGCCGTTGCTGATAATATTTTTACCGACGGCCCAGCGGCCGTTGCTGATAATGTTTTGAGCGACGGCCCGAGCGGCCGTTGCTGAGCCGTTGCTAAGTCATCAGCAACGCGACTTTCTCTCACGGCGCTATTGCAACGGCTCAGCCGTTGCTGATTCTCTTCAGCAACGGCATCAGCCGTTGCTGATGACCATTTTTCTAGTAGTGATAAGAACATACGCATGAATAACTCTTGAACAGTAATCATGCATGTAACATAAATGACATATATAATCCAACATGCATCATTATATAAAAACATAAGTTGTCTTTAACCTAGCTCTGATACCAATGCAAGAAATTAAGTTTCAAGTCACAATAATAAGCCTAGGATCTTAACAACTCATGCTTTTACTAATTTGAAAACAATAAAAGAGGCGTACCCGAATTTGATGAATTCGTCATTAGAACTTCAATCGTCGATCACTTCGTCGGAGTTGATTTCTTTCCCTTTTCTTACTTTCTAGGAGATGTAGCTTTAGGTGATGGTGAAAATCTAGGTTGTGTTATATTTAGATCTGTAGGCATCTCCTCCTTATATAGGCAGGGAGAGGACCAACTCAAGATTTATCCTCAACGGCCAATTGATCTGGTACGTCCATCAAGTAATCAGATCAATGGCCTGGATCTATTGACTTATTAAATGTTTATCTTTATTTATTAGGTCATATTTATCTCTTAATATAAAGATAATTATCTTAATGTGGCCTTTTAATTGAGGCCACATATTTATCTTACATTCTCTCACTTGGCTTGATAAATGGATCATCATATTTAATAATGTAAACATTAGGCGCGCATTTAAAACAGATCTTTACTATAATATAATAATTACAAATATATGATAAACACCTACACAAGCTACTCAGGATACTAGTACTTGAGCTTCATGGACACCTACTCAGGCTACAACACTACTAGAATAATGGGCATCAGCAACGGCTGATGCCGTTGCTGCGCCGTTGCTGACGAGCATCAGCAACGGCCGAGCCGTTGCAATCGAGCCGTGACAGAAAGTCGCGTTGCTGATGACTTAGCAACGGATCAGCAACGGCCGCTCGGGCCGTCGCTCAAAACATTATCCGCAACGGCCGCTCAGGCCGTCGCTAAAAATATTATCAGCAACGGTTTTGCCACAGACATGGAGCCGTTGCTGATAACATTAATAGCAACGGCCGCTGAGTCCGTAGCAAAGCCGTTAGTAAAACCCTGTCGCTAAGCCGTTGCTGTAGGTCATCAGCAACGGCTTTCGATACACTTTTAGCAACGGCTTTCCCACGGACGGCCGTGGGAACGCCGTCGCTGATGACGTATACCTGGGAACAGAAAAATTTCAAATTTCAAATTTCCATTGATACATTGATACATTATCTGATACATAACTCACACACCCATACCCTCATACACACATTCATTCACACATCACAAACACACCAAGATATACATCAAAACAATTATATTTATATTGATAATTATCCACGATAGTATAAAAACAATTCAAATGCAAAATTGAAGTATCAATATCCAAACAAAATAAGTTAAACAAGTTCAATATCTCAGTAACAAGTTCAATATCCAAACAAAAAATCTCACGATCACGATGGAGGATGGTCTGGATCATATGGCGGGGTCTGGAGTGCTTGAGTGTACACCGGCGTGGACTGACTCGAGGACGATGGATTAGATGATGCCGAAGAGATGCCTGCTTCGGGATGACCTGACATGTTGCGTAGCATAGCTTGTATATTCGCCATCATCTGACTCTGGCGCTCCATCATCTCAGTCTGACGCGCGACCGTCTCCTCTAGAGTCCTTATTCTGCTAGTATGATCATAACTGAATCTAGAGATGGACGGCCGCTCACCAGCGTACGGAGGGGTCGGTGCCCCAAGTGGCCCTAGTACGGCTCGCGCATGACCACTATCTGCGAAGCCATATACGCGGCCATGGTCCCAGCCACGTGCGGCCTCGACCCACGATGTTGCGTCAAAGTCCTCGGGGGTACCCCCGCGCTGCACCACCGTCTGGCTGTAGGTCTCCTACTCGAGTTTGATTTTTTATTTAATATTTATCATAAAACTTAAATTATAAATATATAATGAATAATTTAAACAAATATATAATTACCATAATGTATGCAGCGCGGTTGTCGATGTACTCCCCCGTCCCATGTGCTCGACAGTGAGTCTGCTCAAACACCGCCATCGGGGAGGGTCGCTGGACACTCCCGTCATCCGACACCGTCGTCTACATTTACAAAACAAATACATTAATTAGTACACATAGTAACAAATAAAATATATAATTAAAAGATATACTTACCATACGGTTCGCGTGCACTGCAAATGCAACAGAGCCGCCGGTGTGACGCGCTGCTCCCCCCGACATGCGATTTCTAGCCGCATTCCGAGAAACCTCCTGCCATCGATCCGTCGACCATATCCCCACGAGCTGGTCCCATATATCCAGAGTAATCCAACCGGGGCCGTATCCCCGAGTCTCTGCGATGTTAGTGGTCCCAGCTCGGGCCATCGCTTGGGACCGAGCCTGCCCCAGCTGCCCGTTGTACCTTGCCCGGGAAATAGCCTCCCAGGCAGCGTAAATGAAGGACCTCTGGTCCTCGGCCCATGTATAGCGAGCCTACAAAATAATAATATTAGTACCAATATTAATATATCATCATGCATGTAAAAAATAATAATAATACGTGCCTCAAACTCGCGCCATAACATGTCGACGTGCTCGCTAGGCACGTGAGACCACGTAGGCCATGCCCCGTGCATGTATCGTCGAATAGTAGAAGAAATGCTCCTCGGCACTTCTTCTTGCTCGAACCTGCACAACAAAAATAAATTTTAATATTATATTATGATATAATGAATTTGTAATGATTCATAATTCATGATATATTATCGCTCCCCAATCACGCTAATCAATCTACGTGACTCTGTGGCTGGTGGAGGCTGCCACCTGTTCGGCCCGCGTGGCCGCCTGCGTCTGGATGTACTAGCCTCGGCAGTATCATCCTCATGAGGATCAGCAACAGGAGGATCAGCAGCATGAGTAAGTGCTGGAGTCTCACCGATCAGAGACTCCGAAGCTCTCCTGCGTCGATAACCACGACCAGACATATCTGTCGAACAGACATATAATCAGATTATTGTATAAATAGTAGAGATATATTTAATAAAATATATATACTTTACAATTATTCCTCATCATCTGAATAATAGTCTTCGAATTCTTCTTCTTCTTACTCTTCTTCATCTTCTTCATCTTCTTCATCTCCAGCTTCCTCAATTTCATGATCGTCATCATCAGCATATTCAACTTCTAATTGAATTGACGTTGTGTCTGCATCCTCGAGTATTGGAATAATACGATCCACAGCAGGAAGATCATCTTCTTAATAGAAACCAGGAGGATCATTTTCTCCTACTATCGGATCAATTTTTCCTCTACCTTTTGTCTTACAGACTACACGCCAATCTGCTCTATCTTTATTTCGAGCCGGATACTTCGCGTAATATACTTGTTCGGCTTGTGATGCCAATATAAAAGACTCATTTGCTGCCAATTTCGATTTGTAATTAACCTCAACAAGTTTGTATTTTGGATGAACTTTCATGCCCCTTTCTGTTGTATCGAACCAATGACATCTAAATATGATCACTGATTTTAAGCCGAAGTAGTGCAACTCTATCACTTCTTCCACCAGTCCATAAAAATCCATATCACATTCAACATAGGTTGTCCCTTTCACGCAGACCCCAGCATTCATCGTCTTCTTTATAAATGAATATTCAACCGTGTGAAATTTATACCCGTTAACAAAATATCCGCTATAGCACGACACAAGTCACGACGGTCCACTAACAAACTCAAATATTCTTTCATCTATTTCAGCTCTGTGATCTTTGCTGTAAGTCTGAATCCAAGTAGGGAAATCACGATTCCGTAATCTCTCCAATTCTTGATCGTTGTGAATAGAGTATTTTTGCACCATCTCAATGTCAAATATTTCAATGAATTGTTCAATCTCTGGACAATTGAGTAATACATACAAGTGTGCCAAATGATACTCTTCATCGCTTAAGTGTCGAGATGGACGAGAACCAAAAGCACGACCAGAGTGACAAAATATATTTAAACGTCCATTTGAATGTCGAACACCCCCGTCGTCGTTACGTGGAAGACGATCAAATCTTGTCTGTACCGTCGATTCAAAGTAAAATGAGCAGAATGTTGAAATTTCTTGGATGATATACGATTCAGATATTGATCCTTCAACAGCTGCGGTGTTCTTTACTTTTTTCTTCAGACGATTCATGTATCTTTCAAATAAGTACATCCACCGATATTGAACGGGGCCACCAACTCGTGCCTCGTATGCCAAGTGTATCGGTAGATGCTCCATCGAGTCAAAAAATGCAGGAGGGAAAAACTGCTCCAGCTTGCATATGATTTCAACAATATTATTTTCAAGGGTAGACATATCTTCGACTCGAAGGACATTTGCACAGATGCTTCTAAAAAACATACTTAATTCAGTCAACGGACCCCAAATATTATCAGGTAGAAGATCTCGAAATGCGATCGAAAGTAATCTCTGCATGAATACATGACAATCATGGCTCTTCATCCCTGATATTTTGCAATCATCGACGTTCACACATCGAGATAAGTTTGAAGCATATCCATCGGGTAATCTGAGTTCTTTTACCCATTGACAAACATCTTTGATCTGTTGTTTATTTAACACATATAGGGCATTCGGTTTCAGATATCGTCCGTTGACCTCTTGTAACTCCAACTCTGGTCTTTTACAAAGTATTTTCAGATCATGTCGGGCTTTGACATTATCTTTAGTTTTTCCAGAAATATCTATCAAAGTGTTGAAAATATTATCAAACACATTTTTTTCAATGTGCATGACATCTAAATTATGTCGAATCAATAATGAACTCCAATAGGGCAATTCCCAAAAGATACTTTTTTTCACCCAGTTGTGTGTTTGGCCAAAACCTGACACTCTTTCATTGCGACCAAATACTATATCTGGAAGTGCTGAAACACGTGCTAACATTTGTTCACCAGACAACATCGGTGGTGGCCCATCTCTTTCGACTCTGCCCTTAGTAAATTTATTACGATTCCTTCGATACTGGTGATTAACCGGTAGGAATCGACGATGACAATCAAAGAATGAGATTTTTCGTCCGTTCTGAAGACTGATTGATTTAGAGTGTTCCATACAATACGGGCAAGAGAGTCGGCCGTGAGTGCTCCAACCCGACAACATGCTGTACGCGGGGAAATCATTGATTGTCCACAAGACCGCGGCCTTTAAATTGAAGTTTTGCTTCCGATGACAATCATAAGTGACAGCTCCCTCAGTCCACAATGTTTTCAATTCATCTATCAAGGGTCTGAGAAATATGTCAATTTCTTTTCGCGGACCCTTAGGACCCGGAATAATCATCGAAAGATAAATAAATTCATCTTTCATGCACATTGACGGTGGCAAATTATAAACTGTCAGCAGCACTGGCCAAACTGAATAAGGGGTTGCAGAATGTCCAAACGGATTAAAACCATCTGTGCACAATCCCAATCTGATATTTCTAGTATCCCTAGCAAATGAAGGATAACATGTATCCAAATGTTTCCATGCTTCACTGTCAGATGGATGAGTCATTACTGTATCATCACGACTTCTTGCATGCCAACTCATGTAGGGGGCTGTCTTTTCCGACATGAATAATCTTTGAAGCCTCGGTGTTAGTGGAAAATACCGAAGCACCTTAAACGGGATATTTTTCTGTCGGACCGATTTCTTCTCCTTGTAACGAGGGTGTTGACATACAGGGCATTTATCCAACTGCACATTTTCTTTATAATATAAAATGCAGTTATTTTGGCACGCGTGTATTTTTTCGTACCCAAGCCCCAATTTTCTCATTAGCTTTTTAGTCTTATAAAAAGTAGGCTCAAACTTGTTATCAGTAGGCAGCATTCCATTAATCAATCCAGCAATCCGATCATACGCAACTCCGCTGATATTATAATCGGCCTTGATGTTTAAGAGCTGTGTCATTGCTGAAAACCTAGTGTATTTAGGACAATTCTCATACAAAGGTTCATCGGCAGCTTTCAACCTCTCGTAAAATTCTGCAGCTTCTTTATTCGGTAATTCAATCTCTACCGCAGCCCCTACTTCTGTGATATCAACCGCTATAGTATCTGGTGGGACTGATGTCTGAAGAACTGGCCGATCAACATTATCATTCAGGCGGAATTGACCCCCAAGACTATCAAGTATCATAGTTCTATAGGGATTACATTGACCGGATGAAGAAGCACCAGCAGAGGAAGATTCACCATATGTCTGAACGACAGGATTGCTCGACGTCCCGACTTCGCGTGACTCCCCGTGACAAGTCCATAGAAAATATCTTGGTGCAAATCCTTTGCTATATAGATGCAGAGTGACAGTCTCCCGATCCAAAAATCATCCATTTGAACAAATGCGGCACGGACATCGGATTTGATCACCCATGCTAACGAAATTCCGATTCGAATAGGCAAAATTTAGGAAGTACGTTACGCCTAATCGAAACTCATTCGTTAAAGCTCCACGATCAAAACGTCGGTACATCCAACTTCGATCAGCCGACATGATTCTGTCAATCAATGACAATTTCTTTGGTTAATGTCTTTAGGTGAGATTGTCCTATTCCATTCGGGATTTATGTTATTCGTACTGCACTTACGTTTTTATTTTAACTGTTAACTAATTATTCTAAATTTCGACAGCATCTCCCTACAGTTCTCCGAATACGCATATCATCTGGGCGCGTATCGGAGAACAAGAGAGATGTTGCCGAATTTTAGAATAATTAGTTAACAGTTAAAATAAAAACGTAAGTGCAGTACAAATAACTATATTCCCAAATTGTCCAATCAGGGACAATTCAAGAATTGTACGTCGTATAAAAGATCATCTACTTCTTTTACACGAACATACAATTCCCAAACGGATCTAAGGTTTTGCTAAATCATATCCGATTCGTCGATGCGTACGTGAAACATATCAACTCGTCGGATGGATGATTATTTTCTAAATGTTTCGAGACAGTTCGAGTCCATATTGGACGATTTCGGCGCGCGTCCGAAGTGGACGATTCCGGCGCTAGTCCGAAGTGGACGATTCCGGCGCTAGTCCGAAGTGGACGATTCTGGCGCGAGTCCGAATTGGACGATTCCGGCGCGCGTCTGAAGTGGACAAACCGGCGCGCGTCTGAAGTGGACGATTCCGCCGTGCGTCCAAAATTAATCTAAACCCTAATAATTAATCTAACAAATTAAATAATTAATCTAAACAATTAATTAATAATTATAAAACAATTAATTAACAATTATCAAACAATATAATATATATATAATTATAAATTCCGGCGTCGGAGTCCACCCTCCGGCGCCGGCATACAGTGGCCGGACACACTGTCCGGCCACTGTAGAAGGTCCGGCGGCGGCCATCGGCCGACCGCCGCCGGCCGAAACCCTAGAAATAGGGTTTCGGTCGGATTGATTCCCGCCGGCCGCAGGGAAGAGACGGCCGGCCGATCAACATACCTGAACAAGTCGGCAGCAGCGGGAGGAGGAAGAGGCGTCGTCGGCGTCGGCAGCAGCGGCAGCGGCGGCGAGAGGTGTCGGCAGGAGCGGCGGCGGCAGCAGCGGGAGGAAGAAGGGTCGGGCGCGAGAGCGTGCCCTATATAAACTTATCAGCAACGGCTCACTCGCCCGTTAGAAAGCCGTTGCTGATAAGTTATCATCAGCAACGGCTCACTTATCCGTTAGCAAGCCGTTGCTGATAATTAAAATATCAACAACGGCTCGCCTTTCCGTCCGAAAGCCGTTGTTGATAATTAAAATAATCCGCAACGGCTCGGGTGTCCGTTAGAACGCCGTTGCAGATACAAATATCTACAACGGCTCGGGCGGCCGTAAGAATGCCGTTGCAAATAGCAACGGCTTGAGCAGCCGTTGCTGATAGCCGTTGCTGAAGACCTAGTTTCTAGTAGTGCAATTAGATCCGAATGCATCTCAAAGATGAGGAAAAGACAATCTAAATGCATCCGAAAGATGAGGAAATGAAAGCCTGGAGAAGTGCGCAGGGGTCCTAATCAACAATGTCCTCCAAGGTCCTCCATGGTCCTGAGACCAGATACCAAAAGCTGGAGAAGCTCGGCATCGCTCGGGTCATCTCGGCCAGAAAGATTAAGGACGTGCTTTTAGAGTCACCACATCCTGGTACGCAAAGAACAACCAATCAAGCAAATGCTAGCCAAGCCTGAGCTCGATGAACAGATGATATCTTGGTCAATGGAGCTCTCAAAGTTCATCTTTGAATACCAACCAAGGGGCCCCATATCAAAGCCCAAGCATTGGCAGACTTCATCGTCGAATTCACAGACTAGAAAGGCACCCCCGACGAGGTCGAAACTTGGACGTTGTTCATGGACAACGCCTCCAACGAAAAAGGGAGTGAAGGTAGTGTCATCTTGGAGAACGACTAGGGAATTGCACTAGAGCAGTCCTGTCGTTCCAATTCAAAGCCAACAACAACTAGGCCTAGTACGAAGCCCTAATCGCTTGGCTAAAGCTCGTCCGAGATATGAAAATCCTGGGGAGTGATCGTGAAAAGCGATTCCCAACTTGTTGTAAGACAAGTCAATGACAACTGACAAGCGAGCGACACTTCCCTAGAAAGCTATCTATCCCTGGCACATTCTTTAATGACTAATTTTGATGATTGTGTGATCCACCACATACCTCGGGAAGAAAATACTTGAGCCGACCTGTTATCCAAGCTCGTCAGCACTAGGAAACCCTAAAATAATAGGTCGATCATACAACAAGTCGTCGGCTAGCCGAGCATTCAATCGATCCTCTTCCCTTCCCTTCTTCTCTACAAGCTGCCTACTCCATGCTTTAGGGGCAGCCTCACAAACCAAACCAACCACACAATCATCCTCTTACCTTCCCTATGCATCCACATCCTTAACGACAAACCAAATAAAACACCGGAAGAGTACAATTTCAAAATTTGCAAGTATACTCAACCTTGACCATGGCAATGGAGAAATCACTCCAAAAGAGAGGGAGGGAAGAACCCACTCACACTGCATTACCATTTGCCCCCGTCGGCAAAAGGAAAACATACAATAGCCATATCTAGCACTCTAATATACAATTATTAAATGATCATATGTACCGTCGCTGGCGCGCGCAAACTCTGTATCTCAATCTCGTGAAAAAGGACACACTGTATATCGACATATTAGCAAATGCCTATACGGTACTCTATGCCCTAATAATGTAGTCTTGACCTAACCACATGCTCTGATACCATTTTGTCACGCCCCAAAATCGGGTCACGTGATCGGCCAGAGTGCGACAAGCACCCCGAAACCTAGACCATATAACCGAACCACGCATGTGAAAATCTACAACTCAGGTCAACACAATCTCAAAGACTTTAATCATGAAGGAAACATGTTCACAAACTAGACCAAATGCATGAGATAAACATAACCAAATGTTCAAAGGTTAAACTGAATAAATGTTCACATGCTCAAATAAATAACTGACTCAACTAAGACTCTACTACACCAACTACTCATGAGACCGCCACCGGAGTCCACTGCCACCAACCGCACCATAACTCAATGATCATGCTCTGCAAAACAACATACAAAAAAGAATGGTGAGTCCAAAGAACTTAGTGAGTGGTCGTCTCAACCATCACCAAGCTAAACCATGTAAATAATTAATGCAGTAATTATCTTTGTGTCCAAATGACTGATATAATTATGGTACATACTACTTTAGTAATTCATGCGCTACGCGCACCACACAGACTGACTCAGCCCATTTAGAGCAGTCCTCTAGTTACCCGCTTACAATTTACAGGGGGCTCGCTAGGCCAACCACCCCAAATAAACCTCTCAACTCGGGCTCACTGAGCTAGGAATGCCCTTTAGCCTCAGTGCCCATAACTCGGTCGAAAAAGATCCTCCGACCCATGTCACTTGGGCTCATTGAGTCAGGAAGACCCTCTAGCCACAGTGCCCATAACTCGGTCGGGAAAGGCCCTCCGACCCATATCACTTGGGCTCACTGAGCTAGGAAGGCCTCTAGCCTCTGTGCTCATCACTCGGTCGGGAAAGACCCTCCGACCCATGTCACTCGGGCTCACTGAGCTAGGAAGGCCCTCTACCCTCAATGCCCATAACTTGGTCGAGAAGGGCCCTCCGACCTATGTCACTCGGGCTCACTGAGCTAGGAAGACCCTCTAGCCCCAGAGCCCATAACTCGTACGTTAGGCGTACCACTTGGCCTAATACGGCCCAGCATCATCTCGTGCGCGATGCACACCACTCGGCCCATCCGACCTAATATCATCCCGTGCATGATGCGCACCACTCAGCCTATCCGGCCTAATATCATCTCATGCGCGATGCGCACCACTCGGCCTATCCGGCCCAATATTATCTCGTTCGAAATCTCATCCGAACACCGGAAAAATTTTGGACAAACTAATAAGATTCATTATTTACCCAACGGTTCTCTTATTCTGTGTAATAATCCCAAAAATCTGAGATCTCTATCTCCACTAAGTCTCGTGGAAATTTCAGCTCCTAAGCCAAGATTTCAGCCCCTTTATAGTGTGATTCTCCCACACTTTCAACCGAGAGTTTATACTCCCTCGTGAGAGTGAAATGACTAAATATCCCGATGGTATTATAGGTCTAACTAATAACAATCACAGCAAGTCGTGAGGTAGCACCCCGAACTCGCAACTCGACCAATTCAACATGCAAAACATAATTTCCAGCCTACTTAACAAGTACGATTATAGCACGTACACAAATGAAGCTTCAGCGATATGGTATTCAAAATTCTCAGAATAACATGTACATAAAGATCGATATATCACACTGATAATTTACAGCATATAATATCCATTTCGACATGCATAAAATGAATTTTAATATATCGTCATAAACATTCCAGCTTATATTAAATTAGTCACAGCGTCATGATAAGAGTTTAACTGAGCAAGTCTCAACCGAACATTTCATAAGGGTACCCTACATCTTTAGGGTTACTAGGCCACCACAACACAAGTAAAATCTAGCATACTTTCTAAAACTCGGAATTAAATACCGATTAAATGTAAAATAAATTTTACACAACCATTCCCTGCAACTATACATGCTGAATTTGCAGGTTTTACAAATCTGAAATTTCACAATCAAATCTGAATTTTTTTTATCATATATGAATTCACAATAAAATCTAAAATTTATCATGTAGGAATACGCCACTAAATCTACAATCTATCATGCACAAACCTCACCAATCTATCACCTAGATAGTTAAGCTAACATGTTAACAGTGAGTAATTAAATTTTGTTTTGAGGATCCATAATTACTCAGCAATATTTTAAACGTGATAAAAGCTTGCCAATACGACATGTCACATGCTATGGTATATTAATTCATAGACGATTCAGATTGAACAATTATATAAAATTTTTGGAATTTCGGAATTAAAAATTGTCCAAACCACAAAACCAATTTCCAATGAGAACCCTTCCTCCTATTCCTCATTTCACCAACCCTAAGGCTCTAGGGCACCCTCTAGGGATTCCACACCATACTCACTTATCAATAACCTCAATCTTCATCTTTTAGCACATCAAGGAATAGGAAAAACAACGAGAAACCAAATCGACAAAGAAATTTCAGCATGTATTATTTTCAAAAAGGGACGGCAAAGGGGAAGGAAACATCCCTAAAACTCGAAATCTAACCACTCACATTGGAGAAGAAGATGAGAAGGAAGAAGATCTCCCGAGTCCTCGCGCCGACGATCTCCGATGATGACGAATTCAACCACAACAAGCTGCGCCTCCCTCCTCTCCATTCGCCCAACATCCCCATTGAGTACGACTCTCTCAAGAGCCGTATGCCAAGGGTTACTTATTTTACTTTATTTATTATTTTTTTCAAAATTACCTTCTTGCCCCCGACTTAAGTTAAACCTCTATTCATCCATAATTTAGTCTAAACTCATCCAATTTGAGTTCCTATGGAACCCCCCACGGACTCGACTCGGGTCCAACTCACACTCAATGACCATAACAACTTAAGTAAGATTAATTTACTCGCGCTTAAGGGTCGTATCACAAATTGCGCTCTTAGACGATTTATTTTCAGCGTGCTCCGATGCGCATCTCGGCTTTCCCGCTGAAGCTAAAATAAATTAATTAAATTTTCATTTTTTTCTATTTTTTTGCTGGTATTACAAGGAAAGTTAAGTTTGGAAATCCTAAGCGGAGTGCTTAGGTAGTGGAGTAGGCTGGGGCCGAACTACTATAAATCAAAGTGTTTGCATTAATTCTATTTGTGTTTACTTAATAGTCATATTCACTTTCTTCGCATTTAGTCTTGAATTGATAATTTGCCTAAGTAGTTTAAGAAATGATTAAAACCGAATTTAGGCTAAAGTTTAGTAAACACACTATTCACCCCCCTCTAGTGTAGGCCATTTCACGAACAAATTCCGTTTGGCACTAGGAGAAGTCAAATATTTGGTAGTAGCGATCGACAACTTCACCAAATGGATAGAGGCCAGACCCTTAGCCTCAATTGCGACTTAGAAGGTCAATAAATTTGTATGGAAAAACATCATATGCAGGTATGGCATACCTCGCGAACTTGTCAGCGACAATGGCACATAATTTACGAATAGGCGGTTCTGAGAATTCTGCTCGAACCTCAACATCCAATAATTTTTCTCCTCGGTGGAACATCCACAACCAATTGCTTGGCCGAAGCGACCAACAAGGTCATCTTAGCAGGACTCAGAAAGAAGCTTGACCAAGTCAATGGACACTAGGCCGAAGAGCTACCCGAGGTTCTATGGGGCTACAACACAATTGTCCAGTCTTCCACTCAAGAAACTCTCTACAAGCTCATCTATGGAGTAGAAGCCATGATCCTCGTCGAAATCGCAGAGCTCGGCCTTCTAGGGGTGAGCAACGGTTCAGTTCATCTAATTTTTTCAGTTCAGTTCGATTAATTGACCGAATTCACCGAAAAAATGGTGAAAAAAATATACATTAACACTTTATCAAGATTCGAAATTTGAATCACTCAAATACATACATATCATCTCAACCACTCAAACAAACATTAGTATTTAATATGAATCTTACAACCGAAATTATTATATCTATAATAATCAAAATAAAATAAATATTATGCCTAACCAAGATTCAAACCGAGGTTGGTGAAACATAACTTTAGCATCTTAACCACCAAAGCAAACCATAACATATGATATATAATTTTTATTTTTTATATATTAAAATCAATTTCGGTTAATTGGTAAATTAACCGAACCGAAAACCAAATTTTCAAAAAAAAATAACCGTTAATCGAACTGATTTTTTTTTTGTTAATTCGGTTTCGGTTCGATCGGTTTTTTTAGTTTTTTCGATGAATCAGTAAATCTTGCTCACCCCTACGGCCTTCACAGTACAACCATCGACGAGCAAAACAACTCAGAAGCTCGGCATGCTGTGCTCAACCTCATCGAGGAAGAACAAGAGCACACCAAAATCAAGGAGGAATCTATGAAGCTCAAAATAGCTCGGAAGCACGATAAGCATGTCAAGCCAAGAAACTCCAAAGATGGAGATCTGGTACTAAGGAAGATCGAACTATAAAGAAAGCCAACCAAGGAGGGAAAGCTCTCCCCAAACTAGAAAGGCGCCTACAGAGACGCCAAAGACGTCGGAAAAGGCACTTAAGAAATCACCGAACATTCCATACGAGAACTCCCACGAACATGAAACGCGGTCTCCCAACGGGCCTACTACAGCTAAGCATTCTCCCTTAAATTACAAATGGTCGGTGTACTCTTTTGTCTTCGTTGCAGTTTTCTCCCACATGATTTTTTCCCTCTGAAATGTATTAACGAGGCATCACCACGTGTAGACCGAGCACCTCATTCGGTGGGGCTCAATGTAACATTGTTTGACAATTATTTAATAATATTGTTCTCATTTTTCTGCACATCTATTTGTGCCCAAATTGTCTGCAGCTATTTCCTAGCACGTAATGGAGGAGCGCCCATGACCCCGCGATAGGCACACTGCCAAACAATGACGATATCTCCCAACCTGCATGGTGCCTCGATCCTCCTCAATCTCGAGTCTGGTCCTCAGCCTCACCGCCCCTTCTCCCGAAATTCGAACATCTTCGAAGAGAACTAACAATTGCTGAACATGTAACCCTAGCCTTAACTTTTCTTTTGGCAGGAACCGGCGACCAACTTTGATAAAATCAGTCGACATCGCTCGATTTACAAGCCAAACAGAAGGCCGAACAACTCAACAAAAATATAAGACACGATCATTACGAAGGCAAAATTGTGTTTTTATTCATAAAGCCTCACAAAGGAGGAAACATACATTTACAGACCCAAAAAGGAAGCCACGTTGGTGACCACAAGCAGATGTCGGAGTCATCACCATACGAGGGCGAGGGCGATGATTAAGCCATCAGTCCCGATGTCGCAAATATTAGGTTCAAGCCGAAAGAACTCAGAACTGTCGTTGACAAGGAGGAAGCCCTCGGCAGCCAGGGCTCATAAAAGCAAGGTGGTACAACACCCCTCCCTAGTTCGGGGTGAAGGAGGCACCTACTGCGTAAGCCCTACGATGCGAATCCACCACAGGCCGCCGGCCACGGATCCCCAGCCATCTCGATCACTGCATTTGGGCCCTAGCCTCCTACCCTCCTCTTAAGCCCAGCGGTACAAACCCACGATGATCTTTGATCTACTCACTACCAGCCCAAGGTTGATTCCTGGAGGAAACATAAATTTTTGATACCTCCCACTCCATGCCGAAACTCACACATGCAGAAGACGAAGATACAGGGGCTTTTAATTATAGGCTCAAGTAGGATCGTCCCCCTAACGACCATTCACCACTTCCCCACTAACGGGGCCACGTCAGTCAGTCAACAACATGCACTCGAGTGCCTTCGAAACTGACAATTGGATCTCCCGTCATAATTATCTTCTATCAGGAGACTAATGACTGCACAGACAATAGACATACGAAAAGGCGCCCTCTTTCTTCGGGTAACTGCTACATTTACTATGAAAATTGAAGTGTCGTGAAGCAACAATACTGATGCATACCAAGGTCGCCTCTTCAGCGCATTAGCCGAGGAACTCCGTTGATGTTCATTCATCAGACCGATGTCAGGAGCTAGCACATCATTAGAGTTCGGCACGAAGTCCTTGGACCCTAACCAAGCTCGGGGTCTGTGGACTAGACCAACACTTTGGGCCCGGTCGGATTAGACCCAGAAGTGTCCACACTCATGAACTAGACCCAAGTCAAATCAGATGCTACTTAGCTCGGGGGCTCCATCCGGACGTACAAGGACACTTACGTCCTCATAATTAATTGCAAGGGTTTTATCAATCATGAACTCGATATTTTCGGGATTAGCCCCGATCTATTCTGAGTAAATCACCACGAGATTCCGAAAGCCATTATCGCCAGACATCTTTTTTTCCGCACTATATATAGACACGACGCACATTAGGTACACCTTATTCCAATTTTTTATACCCACATATGAAATTCCTTCTTACTTGAACGTCAAAGTATCTTTTCAGATCCGCACCAGAGTCGTTTCAAACCAAGAGATGTACCCGACCGCTATCCCCAACTTCAGGCAAGAAACAATGTGAATGTCCTTGATAAGATAAATTATTACTTCACTTTAAGATCAAATATGATAATTGACATTATCATGCATAAAATACTTTGGAATTCAAATAAATTATCTCATTCCAGATGCTCTCATCAAAGACGGGACAAAGAATGGAGAAGTTTTATTTAATTCCAGTTTTAACCTTATCCCGTGGAGATTAAGATGTTTTCAATTCCATATTCATCCACAGATTCATTTAATTCCTAAGTAGTGCTTTTATTAGTAGGAGACTGTATTAAAATTTTAAGTTACTCAATGTTGTGATCTAGATAGTCTTTAAATAAATTGAGCAATTCTTTTCCTTTAAGCTAGTTTTTAGTATAGAGTTAGGTCCAAGTTTGATTTTTTAACATGATATCAGAGTTAAACTTATGATTGAGAGTGAGTCACCTACAGAACTTTATGCTCCAGATATAAATTCTGGGCGTGAGGAAATATGTTAAAATCTCACGTTGCTTGAGATTATGATCTAGATAATTTTTAAATAAATTGAGTAATTTTTTTTATTTGAATTAATTTTTAGAGTGGAATTATGTCCGAATTTAATTTTTTAACGGACTGGAGGGAGCACGAGAGACCATCTTGGCCGTCCATCAGCGCACACACATCGAGCAGGCAAAGGCGCAAAGAGCGTCACGCGGACGCCACCGGGCGCGATGGTCGGTGCCGGGGAGGCCGGATCGGCTCACACGTGGCTCTTCGTAGCTGGCCCATGCTCGAGCCGTTGCAGCCTTACCACTGTACGCTTAGTTCTCTACCGTAAGATATCAGATCAACGGCTGGATGTCGCCAGGAAAAGCCTTAGCTGAAGTTTTCTGTTGCTCATAATTCCGGAAGCACGTGTTACCGTAACCGCCCTTTGCCTCTTTTTGACTGAAAAAATAATTTTTTGTTTATATATATAAAAAAATAGAAACCTCGTTCGCAGTGTGTGTTTTAATTGGCCAACTAATTAGTAAATTATCCATTCTCGTTGGGAAAAGAGTACAGCGGTCAAACCGGAAATAAGACTTGTATGAGCGACCTGCTCATACGAGTTTATATGAGCAGGCCGCTCATCTTCAGCCACCTTAGCGATTTCGAATTTTGATGCAATCACAAAATACTCCAATCTCTCGGATCAAAAAGTATCTGGATTCATACCCAAATTAAATAGATTTTTTATACTCGAAAATAATTGCATCAAAATTCGAAATCGCCGAGGTGGCGAAAGATGAGCGGCCTGCTCATATAAACTCGTATGAGCATGCCGCTCATAGAAGTCTTATTCTCAAACTTGGGCATTACTTGCTCAACTATTAATTTATCGGATCAATTTCTGTTTGCTCAAAGTTTCACTAAATATGAATTTATTCCTGAAATTTTAAATTTTAATTTAATTAATTAATTCTTATTACCTAGTTAGTTTCGTAGGTTATAATTTACTGTTTGCTTGCTATTAATTTACATGTAGCAACTTTTTCCTATGTACATTTGATTTACTTAGCTGTTACTTCTCTTTTTGTACTCTCACTTCTTTTGCTTTCTGAATATAGGGAATTCACTTCCCTGCCAAATTTGTTCTTTATATATCATCTTTCTTCTACATTTCTTCCAAGAAAACAATTCAGATTAAATACATGTATAATAAAGAAAAAAATAGGAAGAGTAAATATCTAATCAAATCCAATGTGTTGTAATAATATAGCAACCAGTGGAAGGCATTCAAGTAGCCCATTGGCTACGTACCCCTCCACACTTCACCTTCAAGCTCTCGTTTCTGTCTCTCACACCTTCTCCGCCACCACCAGCGCCGTCATTTCCTTCCCGTTTAAATCTTACCAACAGAAGAATGTTGAGGCTTCAACAGCATCTCCGCCGAATCCAATTCTACCTCTCGATCTTACTACTACTTTGTGTTAATGTGCAATCTCGGGAGGTCGACATTTCCACCCACCTCGCCGTCCGCGACCACTTTGACGACTCCTCCGTCCACGCTGCCGCCGCCTCGGTCAAGGCCGAGGCCCCTGCCGCCCCCGCGCCTGCGCAGGTCAACCTAACCGCGCTCATGGCGAGGAAGGGCTGCGCGGCCTTCGCCGGCCTCCTCGCCGCCAACGCTGACGCGGAGCAGACCTTCGCCGGCAACGTCGACGGGGGGCTCACCGCGTTCTGCCCCCTCGACGAGGCCGTGAAGCCGTTCCTGCCCAAGTTCAAGAACCTCACCGCCGACGGCAAGCTATCGCTGCTGCTCTACCACGCGATCCCAGTGTACTACTCCCTGCAGATGCTGCAAACCGGGAACGGCGTCGTCAACACGCTTGCCACCGACGGCACCGCCCGGAACTACAACCTGACGGTCCAGAACGACGGCGAGCAGGTGACGCTGAGGACGAGGGTGACGGTGGCGACCATCAAGGAGACGCTCCTCGACAAGGATCCCGTTGCGGTTTACGCCATTGACGAGGTGCTCCAGCCGGCGGAGCTCTTTAAGCCAGCGGAGCCGCCCACGCCGGCGCCGGCACCGGCGTCGACCGAGAAATCAGCGGCAGCACCGAAGGCCGGGAAGAAGGCATCACCGCCCGCCCCAGGCGGGCCGGAGGAACAACCGGCGGATCAGAAGGCCGCTGATAAGAGCGCCGCCATAGGCATTAATGGTGCTTACCGGTCGATAGCAGCAGTGCTGGCAGCGGCTATCACGGCGATGGTGGAGGCGACGATGATGGCTTGAAGTAGTACTTAACTATTAGCTAATTGCTTATTTGCTTGTTCCTTCTACATTGGAGGAGGAAATAATTTGAGAGAAGTCCAAGTTATTAACAATTTTAAACTGTGTATTTCTTTGTTTTTTTTCCTTTGGTTTTTGCTTCTTCATGGTTTCATTATTTATGTGCTTGGTTTTGCAGTGTTTGTGAGTTAATTTTCAGCATAAACGTGGAATGTATTGCATTTTGATTGTTTCTTAACTTATATATTTTCGTGATGCTTCATTTATATATAATTTATTGTAGTTAACATTTACAAGTTGTGTTCATGAATCTTATATGTTTACTACTGAAACGATCGATATCAATTAAGAGAAGTTTCATCATCACTGATAGAAAAGCAAAACATAGATCACCAGCTGAAGGAGGTGATCTGTGAAAGATGTGAGATCTAAAAAGGCATGCATATAGGAAGGGCTTAGTTTATTGGACTTGATGAATATATGCTGAACTAATCAGTAAACTTCTACTCTACTCCTTTTCTTATAGATTTAGGCTTCTTTACAGCAGCAAAATTATGAAGTATGAGCATCCTGTGGTTGAGATCATGTGCAGGGCTATACTTTTCCCTCACTTCACTGATGAGTTGCAATTAGGGTATGGCCCTCCACCGACCAACTAAAGCCAAGTTTTGTTGGTAGGAAGCACATAGCTTCCTCTTCTATGAAGAAACATCTTTTTGCAGTACTAGCTAATCCAACACAGTTCAATTATTTTTACTTCTTCTGGATGATATTTAATGTTTTTTGTATGTTTTCTATTTTTTCTTAAAAAAACAAAATAATTTAATTAGTACTGCCTGCTCTACTAGGGATAGCAAAATTTTATAACTTTTTATATTTTAGATTTTACTAATAAAAATAATATTTTATAAATCCAAATAATTTTATTGTGAATTTTTATGTCTACATGTACCATGATCTTCATATTCCATATTTATTATTTTTCAAAAACAAATAGATCAGCTAGTGGTGGTTGCATTTTAATTTTATAATTTCTAAATCTTAGTCCTTAGTAACAATAAAAATAATATAGTTTCCAGAAACCAATAAAATTAATTATTATATAAATATGAGTAGAATTATGAATTTTTGTTAAGTCAATCATTTTTAAAAATTATATCATATTCTATTACTTTATCAATCCAAAATAAAATAAAATAATCATTTTTAAAAAATTATTTGTTTCTAATTTAAATATATCCTTCATTAAAAGTTAAAAAAATTACAAAAAAAATATAGAGAAACAATATATATGATAGTAATTAAAATGTCACTAAACAGTTATTTCTCACGTAAGTTCAAGTTCCTCACCATAATAAAACTAGGTCTAGTTCTGTTATCATTTGTTATATTTTGCTTGATTGGATAACTAACTTATCAATTTTATAGGTTTAAACTACTATTCTAATTAAAATATTTAATCACTATCTGAAGTTGATATATAATAGCACACTCACTAAGTTTTATTAATCAATACAACATTCAATATATTCTCAATGTGAGATTAAATTGGGATAATGTACTACAAATATAAAAGATATACTCATAATTTATATTCTTAAGGCAAAAATATTCTCAAGGTCTAAACTAGAACATAATTAACTAGTATTATTTTCAAATTCAGACTGATTCTTGAATTTGTTTTCACCATTTAAAAAAATCAAAGTAATAGGTACCAGTTTTATTTAATTTAATCAAACTTTCTATGAAGAATTAACTTTATCTACTTTCTGATTCCAATATAATAAAAAAATTTATTCTTTTTGCTGTAGAAAAATCTTTCGTGAATATAAGATCTTTTAATATCTTTCAATCGAGAAAATTTTGAAAATAACGATTGAAAATAGATTTGTCGAAAATTGATTTATTAATGGTCTTAACAATAACACTTTTAGTTCAGTAATTATATTTGGAACATCTTAAAAGACCAAGATATATTAGGGCGTGTTTGTTGGCAAGAATTTTTTTCGAATTTTTGTTTCGCGAAAACTGAAATCGATTTTTGAGCTTCGGTTTTTTTGTTTCGATTTTTTTATTTGGCGAAAACCTATTTGTTTGACATGTCCATTTTTCATGTTTCGTAAAACTTCTATCCCAAAAGAATCGTGAGAACACGGAAAATTACTTGGAGTAATTTTCGTGCTTGCGTGTATTTGAGTGTTTCGCGAAAATATACTCAAAACTTATATTATATATTCAGTATATTCTTAAGAGCATTATTAACTAGTCTATATAATATTAGATTGAGATGTAATCTTGAATTTGTTTTTATCATTGTTTTAAGATAAAAATTAGTCTAATTGCGCTCTATCTTATTTAATTTGATCAATTTTTTAAAAAAATTAACTTTATCTACTTTCTATTCCAAATATAAGAGAGATTTTTTTTTCATGCATTGCAAAAAAATCTTCCATGTATGATGATTTTTTTAATATCTTTTAGTCAAGAAAATTTTAAAAAGATCCGTTGAAAATCAATTTATTTTCTAATAATCTTGAGACTAAAAGATTTGTGATGGTTACTGCAGGCTGCAAAAAAAGTTTTAGTTATATTATTTTGAATAGTCTAAAACATGAATGACCAAATTTTCATTTCTTACTTGATTGGTGTCTAAATTTAAAAAAGATAATTTTCATATAATATTCAATGTACAATAAATCACTACACCAAAGTAATAGGATACCAATCCATTTTAATAAAGAAATCGGTTCTTTTTTAGGGTCAAAATATAAGTTCAGCCGCACTTAGAAAGATCAATTTGAGGGTAGATAGCGTCCAGTGAAGAAAATGCAAAATCAACGCCAAGAAAGGTATTGATATTCAAATTATTATTTTTTATTTTTTAAATTTAATTAATAGTATATATTATTTTTATTTTTATTATTAATTTATAAAATATATAACATTTTATATTTTATATTTTATTATATATAAATAAATAAATATTTATATTATATCATATTCATATAATGTTTAAGATTATTATTGATATTTAATTAGTTGATAATTTTTTTTAAGTTTAACAAGATATTTATAATATTTACAAGTAATTGAAAAAAAATTATACGTGAGATTATAAATATTGTATTTATAATTACTAAAAACTATTTTTTAAAAAATAATTTTTTATCAATGTGAGACTAAAAATATTTTCATTTCGTTTATAATTTTAAAAAAAATTAAATTAGGCAAAAATGCTCTGAAACCAATGTTTGTATAGGCGCCAGTTTTCTAGGATCCGATTTGTGTTGGTGCATGTTGAAACAAATGCCAGCTCCAAAGCTGGTGCTTGTTTATTTCGGCACCAGCATGGAGCTCGCGCCTGAATCACCATACTTGCGTCAGTTTCTCATGGTTTGTCAAATACTGACACATGCTAGTTTACTACTAGAATAATGGTTTTTAGCAACGACCATCAGCAACGGCCGCCCAAGCCGTTGCAATCACTAACGGCTTATCATCGACTGCTGCGGCCGTTGCAGATATATCACATATGCAACGCCCTATGTACGACCGCTCGGGCCATCGCGAACAAGTAGATGGCGCGAACGCGGTACACAAGTAAAAAAATTCATTAGTGTGGACGAAATGGCCTACACTAGAGGGGGGGTGAATAGTGTGTTTACTAATTCGATTAGCCTAAATCCACTTTTGATCGATTTTTAAATTAGTTTAGGCAATTTGCGATTCAATTACTAAATGCGGAAGCGATAAGAAGATAAAGGAATAAAAACAATCAAGCAATGCAAACACGATATTTATAGTGGTTCGGCCCCAATGCCTACTCCACAACCTAAGCATCCCGATTAGGATTTCCAAACTAGTTTTACTAGATTAATTTAAGTTTCCCTTATACACGAGGACTTTTCACCGGAAAGTCTCACTCTCGACCTAAGGTACTTCCACACCTGGAAGTCTCCGCCTTCTTGTTGAGAGCACTTATCCCACCTCAACCCTAAGGGACAACTAAACTAATCATAGTAACAACTACGTTTAATTACACAAGTGGCTTTACTCCTTCTATACCAAAGATACCACTTCACACACAAGACCAACCACCTGGTCTTCACACGCACAGATAAAACAGTTTAAATAACAGAAAAGATTTACAATCAAAAGAGCTTAAGGATAAATCAATAATAAAAGCTCCTTTGCAAGCCTTTGGCTCCTTCAACTCGTCAAGGATGAGCTTGATCAGAACTCGAGTTGAGCCAGCAGTTGGCGTTTGAAGAATGAACTTGACAGAGGAATAGGGCGCGCTGCAATCACTTTTTGGAAGGCTCGAATTTTCCTTTTAGATGCTCAATAATCACTGTAGGAATCAAAGGAAGAAGTTTTAAAAGAATCATATGAGTGTATATTTATACCCTCATGAAGCAACGACTATTCAACGGATAGAAAACTATCTGTTATAGCCACCGGTCGAAGCTCCGGTCGAAGCATCGGTCGACCGATCATTCGACCGCTTCTGTTTACCCTATGGTCGGTCGACCGACTGGTCGGCCGCCAGACGCGGATCACGCGATCCGCGATCTTCGATCAACCCATCGGTCGACCGACGCGATTGCGTCTTTGGCTTATACGCAGGTCGGTCGACCGCCAGCCTAGGCCAATTTCTTTCTCCATTCGGTCGACCGACGCGATCTTTCGTCGCGGGAATCAGCAGGTCGGTCGACCGACGGGTCGACCTCCCGAGCTACTGCCCG
Source organism: Canna indica (assembly GCA_034359265.1). Lineage (NCBI taxonomy): Eukaryota > Viridiplantae > Streptophyta > Magnoliopsida > Zingiberales > Cannaceae > Canna > Canna indica. Next base: position 51,512,968 of record CP136896.1, on the reverse strand, counting down.
TTTTGGGCTTCCATCGATCGACCACTCGATCGACCGAAGTAGCTCTACTACTTTCTTTACCTTCGGTCGGTCGACCGAACCTAGGCTGAATATTATTTCTTTAGCCTATTTCTTCCGCGCTTCATTTCCGAGTTCATCTTGGAGAGCTTTTGACTTGATCTTTGGACTCGTCCAAGCGACTTTGGTGCATTCGTCGATCTTCGGTAAGTTTCGCGATGGACCCGAGCGCGACGATCAATGTCCTTTCGATTTTGCGATTTCTCCGATTTATCCGATCGAGGACATCGAACGCTAGTCGATATGGAACCTGAAATATATTCTCAATGAAATAATTAGTTCTTTGTTTGTTATCATCAAAACCATCAAGGTCGAGATTGAGGCTAAGGTTGAAAATCTAAAGCCAACAATCTTCCCCTTTTTGATGATGACAAACATCCTTAAGAAAATATAGCATTAAAGCATAAGGATATCAACTGAGGGATTTCTCCCCCTATCAATATGCATATCTATAAGATAAACTCCACCTATCTATATGCATGGATTTTCTATATTTTCCTCTCCCTTTTTCTTATACACTTATCCCCCTTTTGACCTATACTCTTCTCCCCCTTTATCCATACTCTTCTCCCCCTTTTGACATAAATCAAAAAAGGGCAAGAGAGACTATCTACTCAAATGGATGAAACACAATTAATACATGAGGTTGAGACTCTAACGATTATTTTCATGAAACATGGGTATCTCAACCAAAGGGATGGAAAAACAATTTGATATGATCACACAATCATACAATGAAAACAAATTAACATGTATGCACTCAAGTATGAATGCACTCATATCTTTTTCATAATATTTTTAAATTTCATTCAAACTTTCAAAATACAAGAATATAATCATTTAAAGCATGTATATCAAGTTTGAATTGAAACTAATGTCATTTGATCTAAATATGAACTTAGCATGTTTTCATTTGAAATAAGCATGAAAACTATGAAAATGCAAAGTCTCAAGTTTTGCTATCTACTCATGTTTTCTCAAACATAGGCATCTAAACATCAAACATGAGATAGTGTAAGACTATGAATTAAGTTTGGGCTTAAGATGAGATTTTTAAGTTACTTTGCTGACTTAAGTCAACCTATACTTCTAGTTTTCAAAAATCACCCTTTTAAGTTTAATCAAAATTATATTTTTGACAAATGATTTTGAAATTAATTTTTGGATAAAAGATTTGATACCAAATATAGAATGCTCATTTTGATACCAAATGTGGGATGAAAATTTTGATACCAATTATTGAATAGATATTTGAAATCCATGTATCAAATTTGAACTCAAAATAAATTTAAAAATCAAAGTTTATTTTTCATCCTATATTGTTTTCAAATAAACAAATGGATCCTAGCTATCACCCAAAATATCAAAATCATTCCTAGAAATGATTTTACTCATGAAAATGTGTGAATGATATTAGAATTAGAATCCAAATGGTGTACATGAGTTTTTATTGAAATTTTTGAAGAAAAATCAAGGTATAGAAGATTGATATTTCAATTAAGGATGATACTTTGCATTTTGAAATCCAACTTCAAAAAATTCATTATAAATTAGATTCTTGATGAAATGTTTTGAAAGTTTTACACAGCATACTAGATTTTTCAGTGAATATGTAGTTTCAAGAATCATCTAAAAAAAAGTTTTTCTATATTTTTCTAGAAATAACTGAATTTTATACCAATTGAAGTTTGAAATTGTATTTTTAAAATTTCCAAATATTCTTAAAACTTCTTCAATTTTCATTCAAACTTTCATGACACCACATGATGGTCATGTAAAGAGTATATGTCAAGTTTGAAATAAAAATTAAGTCCTTAAGTCAAGATATCAACCTAGCATTATTTCATTCAAAACTCAACTAGTTTTAATGAAACTTGCTAAGTTTCAATCTTAACATTTACTCATGGTTTTTCAAATTTAACCCTATGGATACCTAACATGAGTAAATCTAAACATGTTTCTCAAATATGGATCATGAATTAGACCTTTAAGTCAACTTGTTGACTTGGGTCAATAAGGTTCAAAGGAGGTTTTCATGAATTAACCTCAATTGTCATTTTATCCATATCCATAAGAATTTTTATTCTAAGTGCATGGAAACATGTCATACATATTCCTAAACATGTTTATGAAGATTTGGACTTAAAATAAAATGACCAAGTCAATTGATACCAGTTGTGGTTTGTTGACTTGGACCAAGCTTTTCAAGCTTAAGTTCCCTAAAATGATATAAGTGATATAGATATCACATTGTTCATCTAGACAAGAATTTTCAATTTTAACTTTCTAGACTTATGTGATGGTGTATCTAAACATGCTCATCAAATTTTAACTTAAAATGAGGTCTCTAACAGGAATTTTAACCTAGTTCAAATTTCATTCAATCAAGATATCATGAAATTGAGCTAAGTTAACAAAAAATTTCTTACTCATGAAGATTCAAATATTTATCATGCATAATCAATCATGAGCATAGAGAAATCATTTAAGCATGAATATTCAATTATTTTACAAAGATTTTTGCAAAATAAAATTCATACCTTATTTCTTGAAAATTTGCCCAACTTTTTCATTTCCTTTTTCATTTCCTTTTAGATAGCATATCATTCCAATTCTTAACTTGCAAGTAGACTTCATTAGTATCATAATGAAATAATAAGACTACTAACAAGCTAATATACTAAATAGCACAAGTTTTAATACAAAGTTTCATTTAAAATCTTAACCTATTAGTGGAGATTCATTTTTAAAGATGGATACCATAGTTTCAAAATGAATCTTAGAGATCCTAAGATGTAAAACATTCAAGAATAAGATCCCTTCCTATGTTAAACTAGTTTGGACTTAATGATAAGGTCTCTAATAATGAATACCAACCTAGAGCAAGTTTCATTTGATGAAATTTGCCTAAGTGCTAGAATTTTACCTACTCATGAGAGATCAAAGATTTTACATGCAAATCTAATCATGAGTATAGAGATATGGTTTAAGCCTAAACATTTAGGTATAACACTAAGATTTTATAGAAATCGAAGTTATACCTTAATCATGAAAGATTAGCCAAACTAATCTTTTTCTACCTAATTAGCCTTCCTAAAATGTTTATAACTTGCAAGTGTACTTCTTAAGTAGACAATGAAATTAAATCTACATGCAAGCTATCAAACTATATAGTGAAGAGAAAAATCAAGTATCATTTATCAAATTCAACTTCACTAAATAGCATGGATTCATTTTCAATGAAGTTATTCATGATAACACAATGAATCAAGAGATCTCAAAATATAAAATTTTAAAAACATAGATCTCCAACCCTTCCTATTGGTTGAAAACCGAAAGCCACAATTAGCCTACGATTTAAAACCGCAAGGTTGCTTAGGCCCATTACAGGCCACCTGGGTCTCCGAAGAGACCGGGAAATCAAAAATGTTTTTGAAAGATGTTAAGAGTGAGGAAATCAACTAATATTAGGTACATATCAAACTCCAACTATAATTTTAAGCAATGGGATATAGGAGATGATACCAATGTGTTTGATGCCAACTTTACCATAGACATCTAGATGACTTGAAGTTGCAACTTTGAAATGGTTCAATCTTTGAATCATCAAACAACTTCAATCAACCACCTTCATCTCACCCTTGTATGATACCTCCCCCTTCAAAAGAGCATGAAATTTTTGGTACCCAAATGGCTTTGGGTCCCTGGGGGTTAGTGGGCTTAGGTACCCAAAGTGTCTTAACAACACTAGGGTTCATTTTAAAAGCACAATCAAATATAGCATGCCCATATATACCACAACAAAAGCAATGTCCATGAAACTTTTTCTTTTTATTTTTAGCATGGACATGAATTTTAATTTTAGAATTCTTATCATGTGAAACATGATGAGTATGAGCATTCTTAGAGATATCATTCCTATTTTTATGATCATGAGGTTTAAGAGTGGAATGCATGGCATGAGAGGCATGATGAGCGTGGGCATTCTTGGATAAAACATTTTTCTTTTTAGTATGAGGTTTAATGGTGGAATGCTTAGCATATGATTTAACATTAGCATGAACATTCTTTTTACTAGAATTCTTAAATGAAGAATTACTAGATACATTACTAACCTTCTTGTTTAGAAAAACAACCTCATTTTCAAATCATTCATTAATTTATTTAATGCATGTAATTGAGATTTTAACATGCAATTCTCTTTTTCTAAATTGCTATTCTTGAGCTTCAAGTCCTTAAGCTCAAGTTCTACATTTTCATGGCATGAATCAAATGACCTAGATTTCAATTTTTTATTTTCTGGTTTGGATTCATGCAAATGAGAATTAAGCATTTCATTTTCTTTTTTCAACTTTTTATTTTCTTTATATTTTCTAACAAGCAAGGCATGTATTTTTTGACATTCCTCAACTAGTTCTTCATATGGCATATTGAATGAACTAGATGAGCTAGTACTAATATTATTATTATTATGACTAGAAGGAGAAGAGTGTACCTCATCTTTGGTACTTATGAGGCAAACTTTTGAAGTAGCTTCATAGTCATTGCTAGAGGGTACTTCAAATGTGTGAGAGGTGGAGGTGGAAGCACTTGACCTCTTCCTTGCTTTGATCTTCATGCTTGGGCAATTTTTCTTCACATACTCCTTTTCTTTGCAAGCATGACAGATTACTTTTCTCTTTCAGCTCTTGGTGCTACTTCTTTGACTAGAAGAGTTTTGGGCATCAAAACCAAGATTAGTAGTAGGTGTGTGACCATTGTCATCTCCACCTTCATCAAAAGTGTCAATTTCTTCAATTTTGACATAATCATATAAAACATTTAACGAGGCCCATAAATCAAAAGCTGAAGAACAATGCATGATTTTTTCTAAGATGCCTTTTGGTAACGTGCAAAGAATACAATTCATGGCATCTCCATTATACTTAAATATTTTCTTATCCATTTCACTCCAAGCATGCATATCATTCTTAGGTTCAATGAATTCCCAATGTAACATGTTAAGGACTCCAAACCCTTTAGTCTTTAAATAGATGTACATTCTATATTTCCAAAGACCAAAGTTTGAGTCATCGACACTACCGACTCTAGAGCTATTTCAAGATCGAGATGAATTGTAGGTGGGATGGTGAAATCACAATCTACGAACCCTCTCTGATACCAATTGTGGACGAAATGGCCTACACTAGAGGGGGGGTGAATAGTGTGTTTACTAATTCGATTAGCCTAAATTCACTTTTGATCGATTTTTAGATTAATTTAGGCAATTTGCGATTCAATTACTAAATGCAGAAGAGATAAGAAGATAAAGCAATAAAAACAATCAAGCAATGCAAACACGATATTTATAGTGGTTCGGCCCCAATGCCTACTCTACTACCTAAGCACCCCGCTTAGGATTTCCAAACTAGTTTTACTAGATTAATTTGAGTTTCCCTTATACATGAGGAGTTTTCACAGGTAAGTCTCACTCTCGACCTAAGGTACTTCCACACCCGGAAGTCTCTGCCTTCTTGTCGAGAGCACTTATCCCACCTCAACCCTAAGGGATAACTAAACTAATCCTAGTAACAACTACGTTTAATTACACAAGTGGCTTTACTCCTTCTATACCAAGGATACCACTTCACACACAAGACCAACCACCTGGTCTTCACACGCACATATAAAATAGTTTAAATAACAGAAAAGATTTACAATCAAAAGAGCTTAAGGATAAACCAATAATAAAAGCTCCTTTGCAAGCCTTTGGCTCCTTCAACTCGTCAAGGCTGAGCTTGATCAGAACTCGAGTTGAGCCAGCAGTTGGCACTTGAAGAATGAACTCGACAGAGGAATAGGGCGCGCTGCAATCACTTTTTGGAAGGCTCGAATCTTTCTTTTAGATGCTCAATAATCACTGTAGGAATCAAAGGAAGAAGTTTTAAAAGAATCACCGGCTGTTCAACGGATACCCTCGTGAAGCAATGGCTGTTCAACGGATAGAAAACTATCTATTACAACCACCGGTCGAAGCATCGATCGACCGATCATTCGATCGCTTCTGTTTACCCTGTGGTCGGTCGACCGACTGGTCGACCTCCAGACGTGAATCATGCGATCCACGATCTTCGGTCGACCCGTCGATCGACCGACATGATTGCGTCTTCTGCTTATACACAGGTCGGTCGACCGCTTGGTCGACCGCCAGCCTCGGCCAATTTCTTTCTCCATTCAGTTGACCCGTCGATCGACCGACACGATCTTTCATCGCGGGTATCAGTTGGTCGGTCGACCGACGGGTCGACCGCTCGAGCTACTGCCCATTTTGGGCTTCCATCGGTCAACCGCTCGGTCGACTGAAGTAGCTCTACTACTTTCTTTACCTTCGATCAGTCGATCGAACCTAGGCTGAATGTTATTTCTTCAGCCTATTTCTTCCGCGCTTCGTCTCTGGGTTTCGGCTTTCAACGAGCATCATCTTAGAGAGCTTTTGACTTGATCTTTAGACTCGTCCAAGCGACTTTGGTGCACTCGTCGATCTTCGGTAAGTTTCACGACGGACCCAAGCGTGACGATCAATGTCCTTCCGATTTTGCGATTTCTTCGATTTATCCGATCGAGGACATCGAACACTAGTTGATATGGAACCTGAAACATATTCTCAATGAAATCATTAGTTCCATGTTTGTTATCATCAAAACCATCAAGATCGAGATTACAACTAAGGTTGAAAACCTAAAGCCAACAATCAGCAACGGCTTACATACGCCCACGTCGGCCGTTGCTAATGATATTATCACATTAGCAAATGTTTACTTACGGTTTTTTTATTCATTGCTTTTTAGTCGATGGGGCACTCGCGGGGCGAAAATGAAATACTTATCAGCAACGGCTTTGCAACGGATTAGTGAGCCGTTGGTGATGTGTTGTTTTTATTAGCAACAGCTTTGCAATGGCTAAGTGAGCCATTGTTGATGAGTTTATTTAACTTGCGATCGCGCCCGACCCCTTTCTTCCTTGCTTCATCCTTCTCCGCCGGCGCCGTCGACGCCTGCCGCAGTCTTCTCCGTCGACGCCGCGCCCTTCGACGTCGAACCATTTTTAGGTATTAGCTCCCCTCTTCTCTTCTCCTTTACGAGGGACGACCATCAGACACCGAACCAATGTCCAGTACTGTCCAATGTAGGACACTGGACAACGGCGCTGGAACACTGTTGGTTAGAGTTTTATTAAACCCTAATCAAAAGTTTATTAGGGTTTAATTAAACCCTAATAAAATTTGATTAAGGTCTAATAATCTATGTTAATTGTTTACTATTTAGATAAATTTTTCATATTTTAGATTAATTTTTTTTATATTTTAGGTTAATTTTTCATGTTTAGATTAAGCTAGGTTAAATGTTTAATGTTTAATGTTTAGATTTATTTTCATGTTTAGATTAATGTATTTTAATGTTAATTGGATTTAGATTTAGTTTTAGATTATATCTCTTAATTAATTTTAGTTTAGATTAATTTTAATATTAAATATTTAGATTTAGATTAATTAGAATCGTCCACTTTGGACTCGCGCTCGAATCGTCCACTTTGGACTCGTCTCGGAATCGTCCACCATGGACTTGAACCGGCATCGAAAATTTTAGAAAATAATCATCCATCCGACGAGTTGATACATTTCACGTATGCATCAACGAGTTGGATATGATTTAGCAAAATCTTAGATCCGTTCGGGGGTTGTATGTTCATGTAAAAGAAGTAGATAATCTTTTATACAACATACAACCCTTGAATTGTCCCTAATTGGACAATTTGGGAACATAGTTATTTGTATTGCACTTAGTTTATTCTTTTAACCGTTAAGTCATTCTTAAATTTTGGATATTGTATCTCTCTTGTTCTCCGATACGTGCACAGATGATATGCCACTACCAGAATATACCACATCAGCCACGGGAATCACCGACGACCGCCTCGGCTGTCAGAACCATTCATGGCTTTTCGATGGCTACAGCGGCTGTGGCTGATGTAAGCAAATTAGCTGCGGCTCGTATACGGCCGCCTAGGGTCGTCACTCATAGTTGATGGCACGCACGGGGCACGAAATAAAATAATTTATTAGCCACGGCTTAGCGGGGGCACGAGAGCCGTTGGTGATATGAATAAGTCATTAGCCACGGCTCGAATCGGCCATTGCTTATTAATTAACGGTGCTAACACAATGCGAAAATAAAGCACTCGTCACCGATGGCTTAGAGAGGGCAGACCATCGGTGATATTAAAATTACGAATCCATGGGTTTCCGACGGCTGGCGAGCCGTTGGTGAAAATCTTTTTTATTTGCGTTCGCGCTCGACCCTTCCTCTTTCTTCCTCTTCTTCCACCACTATTGGAATAATGGGCATCAGCAACGGCTGAAGCCGTTGCTGAAAATTATTAGTAACGGCGTGCAACAGCCCCATCCGTTGCAACGAAGCCGTGGAAGAAAAATGTGTTATTGATAATTTAGCAACGGCCCAGCAACGACCGCTCGGGCCGTTGCTAATAATATTAGCAACAATATCTTTGCCACAGACATGGGGCCATTGCTAATAATATTATTAGCAATGGCCCGAGAGGCCGTGGCACGGTCGTTAATGAAAGACCGTTGCTAAGCCGTTGCTGTAGGTCATCAGCAACAGCTTACGAAACACTTTTAGTAATGGTTTTCCCACGAGCGGTCGTGGGAAAGCCGTTGCTGTTGATGTAGACCTGAAATCGAAAAAATTTTAAATTTCTAAATTTCTATTAATACATTGATACATTATCTGATACATAACTCACACACCCATACATTCATTAACAGATCACAAATACACCCAGATATACATCAAAATAATTATACTTATATTTATAATTATCCACAATCGTATAAAAAGTATTCAAATTCAAAATTGAAGTATCTATATCCAAACAAAATAAATTAATCAAGTATAGTATCTAAGTAACAAAGTCAATATAAAATAAATAAATAAATCTCACGATGACGATGGAGGATGGTCTGGATCATATGGTGGGTTTGGAGTGCTTGGGTGTACACCGTCATTGACTGACTCGAGGATGATGGATCAGATGATGCTGAAGGGATGCCTGCTCCCGGATAACCTGACATGTTGCGTAGCAAAGCATGCATCTCCGCCATCATCTGACTCTGACGCTCCATCATCTCAGCCTGACGCGCGACCGTCTCCTCCAATGTCCTTATCCTGCTACTCTGATCATAATTGGACCTGGAGGTGGACGACCGCAGTGACTGGAGGGGTCGGTGCCCCAAGTGGGCCTAGCACGGATCGCGCATGACCACTATCTGCAAAGTCATATACGCGGCCGTGGTCCCAGCCACCTGCAGCCTCGACCCACGCTCCTGCGTCAAAGTCCTCGGGCCCTCGTGCTGCACCATCGTCTGAGTGTAGGTCTCCTACTCGAGTTTGATTTTTTTGTTTCATATTTTTCTTAAAACTTAAATTATAAATAAATAATGAATAATTTAAACAAATATACTTACCATAATGTATGCAGTGCGGTTGTCAATGTACTCCCCCATCCCATGTACTTGACGGTGAGTCCGCTCAAACACCGCCATCGGAGAGGGTCGCTGGACAGTCCTGTCATCCAACACTATCGTCTACATTTACAAAACAAATACATTAATTAGTACACAGAATAACAAATAAAATATATAATTAAAAGTAAGATATACTTACCATACGGTTCGCGTGCACTGTAAATGCAATAGAGCCACCAGTGTGACGCGCTCCTCCCCCTGACAAGCGGTTTCTAACCGCAGTCCTAGAAACCTCCTGCCATCGATCCGTCAACCATAATACCACGAGCTGGTCCATATATCTGGAGTAATCCAATCGGGGTCATATCCCGGAGTCTCTGCGATGTTACTGATCCCAGCTCGGGCCATCGCTTGGGACCGGGCCTGCCCCAATTGCCCGTTGTACCTCTGTCGGGAAATAGCCTCCCAAGCAGTGTAAATGAAGGATCTCTGGTATAGTGAGCCTACAAAATAATAATATCAGTACCAATATTAATCATCATGCATGTATATAAAAAAAAATTAATACGTGCCTCAAACTCGCGCCATAGCATGTCGACGTGCTCACTGGGCACGTGAGACCACGTGGGCCATGCCCCGTGCATGTATCATCGAATAGTAGAAGATATGCTCGTTGGCAATTTTTCTTGCTCGAACCTGCACAACAAAAATAAATTTAATATTATATTATGATATAATAAATTTGTAATAATTCATAATTCATGATATATTACCGCTCCCCAATCACGCTAATGAGTCTACGTGACTCTGTGGCTGGTGGAGGCCGCCACCTGTTCGGCCCGCGTGGCCGCCTGCGTCTGGATGTACTAACCTCAGTAGGAGGATCAACAACATGAGTAAGTGCTGGAGTCTCACCGATCGGAGACTCCGGAGCTCTCCTGCAATGATAACCACGACCAGACATATCTGTCGAATAGGCATATAATTATATTATAATATACATAGTAGAAATATATTTAATATAATATATACTTTATAATTATTCCTCATCATCTGAGTAATAGTCTTCGAATTCTTCCTCTTCTTCATCTTCTTCATCTTCTTCATCTCCAGCTTCCTCAATTTCATAATCGTCATCATCAGCATATTCAACTTCTAATTGAATTGACGCTGTGTCTGCATCCTCAAGTATTGGAATAATACGATCTACAGCAGGATGATCATCTTCTTGATAGAAACCATCTGTCACATCAGGTATCAGCTCATTTTCTCCTGCTATCGGATCAATTTTTCCTCTACCTTTAGTCATAGAAACTACACGCCAATCTGCTCTATCTTTATTTCGAGTTGGATACTTCGCGTAATATACTTGTTCGGCTTGTGATGCCAATATAAAAGGCTCATTTGCTGCCAATTCGGATTTGTAATTAACCTCAACAAGTTTATATTTTGGATGAACTTTCATGCCCATTTCTGTTGTGTCGAACCAATGACATCTAAATAGGATAACTGATTTCAAGCCGAAGTAGTGCAACTCTATCACTTCTTCCACTAGTCCATAAAAATCCTTATCACATTCAACATATGTTGTCCCTTTCACGCAGACCCCGGCATTCATTGTCTTCTTTGTAAATGCATATTCAACCGTGTGAAATTTATACATATTAATAAAATATCTGCTATAACACGACACTAGTCGCGATGGTCCACTAACAAACTCAAATATTCTTTCATCTATTTCAACTCTGTGATCTTTGCTGTAAGCCTGAATCCAAGTAGGGAAATCACGATTCCATAATCTCTCCAATTCTTAATCGTTGTGAATAGAGTATTTTTGCACCATCTCAATGTCAAATATTTCAATGAATTATTCAATCTTTGGACAATTGAGTAATGGGTACAAGTGTGCCAAATGATACTCTTCGTCGCTTAAGTATCGAGATGGACGAGAACCAAAAGCACGACCAGAGTGATAAAATATATTTAAACGTCCATCTGAATGTCGAACTCCCCCATCGTCGTTACATGGAAGATGATCAAATCTCGTATGTACTGTCGATTCAAAGTAAAATGAGCAGAATGTTAAAATTTCTTGGATGATATACGATTCAGATATTGATCCTTCAACAGCTGCGGTGTTCTTTACTTTTTTCTTCAGATGATTCACGTATCTTTCAAATAAGTACATCCACCGGTACTGAATGGGGCCACGAACTCGTGCCTCGTATGCCAAGTGTATCGGTAGATGCTCCATCGAGTCAAAAAATGCAGGAGGGAAAAACTATTCTAGCTTGCATATAATTTCAACAATATTAATTTCAAGTGTTGACATATTTTCAACAATATTAATTTCAAGTGTTGATATATCTTCGACTCGAAGGACATTTGCATAAATATTTCTAAAAAACATACTTAATTCAGTCAACGGACCCCAAATATTATCAGGTAGAAGATCTCGGAATGCGATTGAAAGCAATCTCTGCATGAATACATCATAATCATGGCTCTTCATCCCTGATATTTTGCAATCATCGATATTCATACATCGAGATAAGTTTGAAGCGTATCCATCGGGTAATCTGAGTTCTTTTATCCATTGACAAACATCTTTGATCTGTTGTTTATTTAACACATACGGGGCCTTCGGCTTTAGATATCGTCTGTTGACCTCTTGTAACTCCAACTCCGGTCTCTTATAAAGTATTTTCAGATCATGTCGGGCTTTGACATTATCTTTAGTTTTTTCGGAAACATCCATCAAAGTGTTGAAAATATTATCAAACACATTTTTTCAATGTGCATGACATCCAAATTATGTTGAATCAGTAATGAACTCCAATAGGGCAATTCCCAAAAGATACTTTTTTTCACCCAGTTATGTGTTTCACCAAAGCCCGACACTCTTTCATTCCGACCAAACACTATCTCTGGAAGTGCTGAAACACGTGCTAACATTTGTTCACCAGACAACATCGGTGGTGGGTCATCTCTTTCGACTCTGCCCTTAGTAAATTTATTATGATTCATTCAATACTAATGGTTAGTCGGTAGGAATCGACGATGACAATCAAAGAATGAGATTTTCCGTCTGTTCTAAAGACTGATTGATTTAGAGTGTTCCATACAATACGGACAAGAGAGTCGGCCGTGAGTGCTCCAACTAGACAATATGTCGTACGCCGGGAAATCATTGATAGTCCACAAGACCGTAGCCTTTAAATTGAAGTTTTGCTTCCGATGACAATCATAAGTGACAGCTCCCTCAGTCCACAATGTTTCCAATTCATCTATCAAGGGTCTGAGAAACACGTCAATTTCTTTTCGCGGACCCTTAGGACCCGGAATAATCATCGAAAGCTAAATAAATTCATCTTTCATACACATTGACGGTGGCAAATTATAAACTGTCAGTAGAATTGGCCAAACAGAATAAGGAGTTGCAGAATGTCCAAATGGATTAAAACCATCTATGCACAATCTCAATCTGATATTTCTAGTATCCATAGCAAATGAAGGATAACATGTATCCAAATGTTCCCATACTTCACTGTCGGATGGATGAGTCATTACTGTATCATCACGACTTCTTGCATGCCAACTCATGTAGGGGGCCGTCTTTTCCGACATGAATATGTAGGCTAAATGGTGACATTAGAGGGGGGGTGAATAGTATGTTTACTAAATCTATTAGCTTAAATCCGATTTTAATCATTTACCTAAATCATTTAGGCAATTTGCGATTTTACATTGGATGCGGAAGCGATAAATAATCAAGCAAATAAAATAAACAATTAAAAGCAATGCAAACACGGACGATTTATAGTGGTTCGGCCCCAATGCCTACTCCACTATCTAAGCACCCCGCTTAGGATTTCCAAACTAGATTACTAGATTAATTAGAGTTTCCCTTACATAGAGGACTTTTCACTTGAAGAGTCTCACTCTCGACCTAAGGTACTTCCACACCAGAAAGTCTCTGCCTTCTTATAGAGAGCACTCTTCCACCTCAACCCTAAGGGACAACTAGAACTAGTCCTAGTAACAACTAATTTTAGAAAAGTGGCTTTGCACCTAACACCAGGTAACCACTTATACCCACAAGACCAAACACCTGGTCTTCACATGCACAAATAAAATTAGTTCAAATAATAGATAAAATTACAATTGAAAAGAGCTTAGAATGAAACCAATATTAAATGCTCTTTTGCAATCCTTCAATTCTTCAACTCGTCAAGAAGTAGAGTTTGAATCAACACCCGAGTTGAGTAGTAGTTGGCGCTTGAAGATGAACTCGACAGAAGAATAGGCGTGTTCAATCAATCACTTGGAAGGCTTAAATCTTCCTTTTAATGGCTCAATAAAATCTATAATTGACAAGGAAGAAGATTAAAAGAATCATATGAGGATATATTTATACCCTGCTGAAGAAACGGCTGCTCAACGGATAGAAAACTATCCGTTGCAGACCGCCGATCGATTGGTTGGTCGACCGACTGATCGACCGCTCACATCGACCGCCGCTTTATGTTTGTGGTTGGTCGATCGATGGGTCGACCGCCCAGATGCGACTGTTCATTCCTTCAATCTGGTCGACCCATTGGTCGACCGATGCAGGGAAGCCAAGATCGCAAGCTGCACGATTTTTTACTCCGGTCGACCGATCGGTCGACCGCTAGGGCTACTGCCCAAAACTAGCCTCTGTCGGTCAACCGACTGGTCGACCGAAGTGCCCACTGCCTATTTTTGGCAGTGTTCGGTCAATCGACCAAAATGGCTGGTGACATTTTTCTTACCCTATTCGGTCGACCGCCCGGTCGACCAAACATAGGCTGAGTTAAATTTTTAGCCTGGATTTCTTTCGCGCTTTGTTTCCGGATTCCGGCTTTCAACGACCATCAACTCAAAGAGCTTTTCATGTAATCTTTGAGCTCGTCCGATGCGACTTTGGTGCACTCATCGATCTTCGAGAAACTTCCGCGATTAACCCGAGCGCGACGATCAATGTCCTTCTAATTTTTGATTTCTCCATTTTTTCCGATCGAGGACATCGAACGCTACTAATATGGAACCTGAAGATATTCTCAATGAACTCATTAGTCCCATGTTCATTATCATCAAAACTGAGATTAAGACTAAGGTTGAAAACCTAAAGCCAACAATCTCCCACTTTCTGATGATGACAAACATCCTTGAGAAAATATATATTATTAAAACATAGATGATATCAACTAATTAAGGGATTTCTCCCCCTATCAACATGTATATCTATATAATTAAACTCCCCCTATCTATATGCATAGATTTCCTATATTTTCCTCCCCTTTACTTATAATTTTCTCCTCAATTTTCCTATACTTTTCTCCACAGTTTTCTCCCCCTTTATCATATACTCTTCTCCCCCTTTCGACATCAATCAAAAAGGGCAAGAAAGGACATTCTAATCAAAGGGATGAAACACAATTATTTTTTCATGAACCAAAGGGATGGGAAACAAATTTTGATATGAAACAAAATCATACATGATAAGAAAGGAGTGATATATACAATTCAAAACAAAAACATGTATGCACTCAAGTATGAATGTTGTTTCTTTTTCATGATATTTTTTTGTTTCATTCAAACTTTCAAAGTGCAAAGATATAGTCATGTAAAATATGTATATCAAGTTTGAAGAGAAACTAATGTCATTTAATCCAAATATGAACTTAGCATATTTTCATTTGAAATAAGCATGAAGGACATGAAAATGCTAAGTCTCGAGTTTTGCTATCTACTCATGTTTTCTTAAACTTAGGCATTTGGACTTCTAACATGAGATAATATAAGTCTATGAATCAAGTTTGGGCTTAAGATGAAATTTTTAATTCACTTTGTTGACTTAGGTCAACCTATACTTAAAGTTTTCAAAAATCAAACTTTTAAGTTTATACAAAGTCATATTTTTGACAAATATTTTTTAAATCAATTTTTGGATGAAAATTTTTGATACCAATTATTGAATGGTCATTTGAAATGCATGTATCAAGTTTGATCTCAAAATAAATTTAAAAATCAAAGTTTATTTTTCATCCTATATTAATTTCATGTAAATAATTAAATGGATCCTAGCTATCATCCAAAATATCAAAATCAGAAATGATTTTGCTCATGAAATTGTGTGAATGATTTTAGAATTAGAATCCAAATGGTGTACATGAGTTTTCATTTGAAGTTTTTGAAGAAAGATCAAAGTATCAAAAAGATTGATATCTCAAGAAGATGATACTTTGCATTTTTAAAGCCAATTTCAAAATTCCATTATAAATTAGATTCTTGATGAAACTTTTTGAAATTTTTACTGATAAAACTAGATTTTTCAGTGATTGTGCAGTTTCAAGAATCAATTGAAAAAGATTTTTTTGCATTTTTCTAAAAATAACTGAAGTTATACTAATTATAGGTTGAAATGATATTTTTGTAATTTTTAGTTATTCTTAAAAACTTGTTCAATTTTCATTCAAACTTTCATGACACCACATGATGGTCATGTAAAGAGTATATGTCAAGTTTGAAATGAAAATTATGTCTTTAAGTCGAGATATCAACCTAGCATGGTTTCATTCAAAACTAGACTAGTTTTTATGAAACTTGCTAAGTTTCAATCTTAACATTTACTCATGATTTTTTAAAATTAAATCTATGGATACCTAACATGAGTAAATCTAAACATGTTCCCCAAATATGGATTGAAAATAAGACCTTTAAGTCAACTTGTTGACTTGGGTCAACTTGGTTCAAAAGAGGTAAGCATGAATTGACCTCTATGTCATTTTATCCATATCCATATGAATTTTTCATTCTAGATACATGGAAATATGTCATACCTACTCCTAAACATGTTTATGAGTTTTGGACTTAAAATAAAGTGACCAAGTTGATTTATTAACTTGGGTCAAACTTTTCAAGCTTAAGTCATCTAAGGTGAATTAGTTATCACTTTATTCATCTAGACATGAATTTTCAATCTTAAGCACATGGCAACTAATCATTAACACACCTAAACATGTTTATGAAGTTTTGACTTAAAATGAAATGACCAAGTTGATTTATTGACTTGAGTCCAACTTTTCAAGCTTAAGTCCCCTAAAGTGAGATACCCTATTTGATCATCTAGACATGATTTTTCAAATTTTAAATGTCTAGACTCATGTGATATGTGTATCTAAACATGTTTGTCAAATTTTTAATTTAAAATGAAGTCTCTAAAGAGGAATTTTAACTTAGTTCGATTTCATAAATATCATGAAATGAGCTAAGTTATCAAGATTTTTTCTACTCGTGAAAATTCAAGGATTTGTCATGCAAAAACAATCATGAGCGTAGAGACATCATTAAACATGGATATTTAATTATTTTACTAAGATTTTTGCAAAATTAAAACCATACATTTTTCTTGAAAATTTGCCCAACTTTTCATAACCTTTTTCATTTTTTTTATTTGATAGCATAGCCTTCATTTACATTCACAACTTGAAAGTAGACATCATTAGTATAATAATGAAATAATATGTCAACTAGCAAACTAACATACTAAATAGCAAGGTTCAATACAAAGTTTTATTTAGAACCTTAACCTATGCTAGATATATAGTAAAGATTCATTTTTAAGAAAGTTTTACCATGATATCAAAATGAATCTAAGAGATCCTAAGATGTGAAACATTTGAGGAATAAGATCCCTAACCATGTTAAACTAGTTTGGACTTACAAGGTCTTTATTAATAGGTATTTACCTAGAGCAAGTTTCATTCAATGAAATTTGTCTAAGTACTAAAGTTTTTACCTACTCATGAGAAATCAAAGATTTTACATGTAATTACCATCATGAGTAAAGAGACATATTTTAAGCATAAGCATTGAGGTATAACACTAAAATTTTGGATTTATTGAAGTTATATCTTATACTTGAAGATTTAGCCAAACTAATCTTTTTCTTCCTAATTAGCCTTCCTAAAAACTTATAACTTGCAAGTATACTTCATAAATAGAAAATGAAATCAAATCTACATGCAAGCTATTAAACTAAATAGTGAAGTAAAAAACCAAGTATCATTTTCCAAATTCAACTTCACTAAATAGCATGGATTCATTTTCAAAATAATTATTCATGATAACAAAATAAATAAAAAGATCTCAAAATATAAAATTTTAAAACATAAATCTCCAACCCTTCATATTGGTTGAAAACTGAAAGCCACAATTAGCCTACGATTTAAAACCGCAAGGTTGCTTAGGCCCATTACAGGCCATTGGGGTCTCCGAAGAGACCGAAGATCAAAAAATCAAAAATCATTTTTGAAAAAACTCTTTTACAAGAGCGGGGAAAACAACTCAAATTAGACATGTATCATAATCTCCAACGAAAATAAAACAAGCTAAAGTAATAAGATGAATACCAAAATGCTTTTGATGCCAACTTTACCATAGGCATCATGATGGTTTGAAGTTGTAACCAAAGGATGAATCTTCACTTAAGTCCATGGTCAACCTCAACTTCAACTCTTCACTTCTCTCTACCCTTGTGTGGTGGCTCCCCCTACAAAAGAAGATGAGACTTTTGGTACCCAAATGGCTTTGGGTCCTAGGGGGTTAGTGGGCTTAGGTACCCAAAGTGTCTTCACAACACTTGGATTCATTTTGAATGCGCAATCATATATAGCATGCCCAAATACACCACAACAAAAGCAATATATGTCCAATAAATTTCTTTTTGTTTTTGTTATGGACATGAGATTTATTTTTAGAATGCTTGTCATTTGAACTAGGATGAGCATGAGCATTCTTAAAAGATACATTCTTCTTTTGAACATGAGATTTAAAGTTAAAATGCTTAACATGTGAATTATGATGAACCTTAGCATTCTTTACATAAGCATTTTTAATTCTAGAATTCTTAGAGGAAGATCCATTTGATAAATCATTGATTTTCCTATTTAAGAATACAACCTCATTTTTCAAATCACTCATGGATTTGTGAATAACATGCAATTGAGATTTCATCATACTATTTTTATTTTTGATCTTTGTATTTTCTACTCTCAACTTTTGAGATATTTTTCAATTCACTTTTCAAATCATCATTTTCATTTTTCAAATCCATATTCTCACTTTTTAAGTCTTCAATTTCAATTTTAAAATTGTCATGACAAGAATTAACAACACTAGAATTCAATTTATCTTTCTCTAATTCATGCACTTGTGAATCAAGCCTTAAATTTTCTCTTTTTAGTTTTCTATTTTCTTTGATCTTACTCATAAGCAATGCATACATCTTTTTAGATTCTTCTAATAGTTCTTCATAAAACATGTCAAGGGATTTAGAACTACTAGAATCACTATCGTTAACATTTGAACATGACTAGAAGATGGAGAATATACCTCATCTCGAAGACCCATGAGGCAAACATTTGATATAGCTTCATCGTTATGTTTAGAAGAGGCTTCACATGATTTCTTCTTCAAGAGTGGACAATTCTTCTTCTTGTGTCCCGTCTCTTGGCAAAGGAAGCACCTAAGTTTTCGTTTTCGATTCTTGCTTGTGCTTCTTTGGCTAGAATTGCTTTGGGCATCAAAACCGATTTTAGTAGTAGGGGGGTGACCATTGTCATCACCACCCTCAACAAAAGTGTTAAGCTCTTCGGTTTTCACATAATCATATAACATATTTAAGCAAGCCTAAATATCGAATGCGGAAGAACATTGCATAACTTTTTCAAGTATATTATTAGAGAATGAGCAATAAAGAAAATGTGTTGTCTTAGCATTCAATTCAAACAATCTAATTTGATATTGAGTCCACTCATTAATGTCAATGGTGGGCTCAACATATTTATTTTTTAGCATGCACAATAGATTTAAACTTTGTGTTTTAAGAAAAGTATACATCCTACTTTTCCAAACACCAAAAAATTTCTCATCAAACCTAGGTGGTGCAAATGCTATACTCTCTAGAGCCATTTCTAGATCGATACTAGATGTAGACGAGATGGTGAAATCTTAATCCACGATCCGCTCTGATACCAAATATAGGCGACATGGCGACACTAGAGGGGGGTAAATAGTGTGTTTACTAAATCTATTAGCCTAAATCCAATTTTAATCGTTTACTTAAATCGTTTAGGCAATTTGCGATTTTACGATTGGATGCGGAAGCGATAAATAATCAAGCAAATAAAACAAACAATTAAAAGCAATGCAAACACAGATGATTTATAGTGGTTCGGCCCCAATGCCTACTCCACTACCTAAGCACCCCGCTTAGGATTTCCAAACTAGATTTACTAGATTAATTAGAGTTTCCCTTACATAGAGGATTTTTCACTTGAAGAGTCTCACTCTCGACCTAAGGTACTTCCACATCCGGAAGTCTCTGCCTTCTTATGGAGAGCACTCTTCCACCTCAACCCTAAGGGATAACTAGAACTAATCCTAGTAACAACTAATTTTACAAAAGAGGCTTTACACCTAACACCAGGTAACCATTATACCCACAAGACCAAACACCTGGTCTTCACACACACAAATAAAATTAGTTCAAATAATAGATAAAATTACAATTGAAAAGAGCTTAGAATGAAACCAATATTAAATGCTCTTTTGCAATCCTTCAATTCAACTCGTCAAGAAGTAGAGCTTGAATCAACACCCGAGTTGAGTAGCAATTGGCGCTTGAAGATGAACTCGACAGAAGAATAGACGCGCTTCAATCAATCACTTGGAAGGCTTAAATCTTCGTTTTAGTGGCTCAATAAAATCTGTAATTGACAAGGAAGAAGATTAAAAGAATCATATGAGGGTATATTTATACCCTGCTGAAGAAACGACTGCTCAACGGATAGAAAACTATCCGTTGTAGACCGCCGGTCGATTGGTCGGTCGACCAACTGATCGACCGCTCACATCGACTGCTGCTTTCTGTTTGTGGTTGATCGATCGACGGGTCGGACACCCAAACACAACTGTTCATTCCCTCAATCCGGTCGACCCATCGGTCGATCGATGCAGGGAAGCCAAGATCGCGCGCTGCGCAATTTTTTACTGCAGTCGATCGATCGGTCGACAGCTAGGGCTACTGCCCAAAACCAGCCTCTGTCGGTCGACCGACTGATCGACTGAAGTGCCCACTGCCTATTTTCGGCAGTGTTCGGTCGACCAACCAGTCAACCAAAATGGTTGGTGCCATTTTTCTTACCCTATTCGGTCGACCACTCGGTCGACTGAACATAGGCTGAGTTGAATTTTTAGCCTGGATTTCTTTCGCGCTTTGTTTCCAGGTTCCGGCTTTCAACGACCATCAACTCGGGCAGCTTTCCATGTGATCTTTGAGCTCGTCCGATGCGACTTTGGTGCACTCATTGATCTTCGAGAAACTTCCACGACGAACCCGAGCGCGATGATCAATGTCCTTTAATTTCTGATTTCTCCGATTTTTCTGATCGAGGACATCGAACGCTACTGATATGGAACCTGAAGATATTCTCAATGAAATCATTAGTCCCGTGTTTGTTATCATCAAAACCATCAAAACCGAGATTAAGACGAAGGTTGAAAATCTAAAGCCAACAGAATAATCTTTGAAGCTTCGATGTTAGTGGAAAATACTTAAGCACCTTAAACGAGATATTTTTATGTCGAAACGATTTCTTCTCCTTGTAACGAGGATGTTGACATACAGGGCACGCGTGTATTTTTTCGTACCCAAGCCCTAATTTTCTCATCAACTTTTTAGTCTAATAAAAAGTTGGCTCAAACTTGTTATCAGTAGGCAGTATTCCATTAACCAATCCTGCAATCCGATCATACACAACCCCGCTGATATTACAATCGGCCTTGATGTTTAGGAGCCGCGTCATTGCCGAAAACCTAGTGTATTTTGGACAATTCTCATATAAAGATTCATCGACAGCTTTCAACATCTCGTAAAATTCTGCAGCTTCTTTATTCGGCAATTCAATCTCTATCGCAGTTTGTAATTCTATGATATCAACACCTGTAGTATCTGATGGCACTGACGTCTCAGTAACTGGCCGATCGACATTATCATCCAGGTGGAATTGACCCCCAAGACTATCAAGTATCATAATTCTATAGGGATTAGATGGACTGGTGAAGAAAAACCAGTAGAGGAAGATTCACCATGTGTCTGAATGACAGGATTGCTCGACGTTCCGACTTCACATGACTCCCCGTGACAAGTCCATAAAAAATATCTTGGTGCAAATCATTTGCTATATAGATGCAGAGTGACAGTTTCCCGATCCAAATCCATTCAAGCAAATGCAGCACAAACATCGAATTTTATCACCGACGCTAACAAATTTCTGATTCGAATAGGCGAAATAGGAAGTAGGTTACGCCTAATCAAAACTCATTCGTTAAAGCTCCACGATCAAGACGTCGGTACATCCAACTTCGATTAGCCGACATGACTCTGTCAATCAATAACAATTTCTTCGGTTAATGCCTTTAGGTGAGATGGTCCTATTCCATTCGGGATTTATGTTATTCATATTTCACCAAGTATTTCTTTTAACCGCTAACTCCATTCTAAATTTCGGCAGCATCTTTCTACAGTTCTCCAAATTAGAGGTGGCAACGGGCCGTGCTCGGGCAAGCCCGGCCACATTTCAGGTCGTGCTTGGCACGACCCGAACAATTGGCAGCCAAGCCCAGCCCGAGCCCGAGCCCGAGCCCGCCCAGTTGGGCTCGGGCCGGCACAAAAATTAATTATTTAATTTAAATTTTTAAATTTTAAATTTAAGTTTTTAAATTTCTAAAGTTTAAAATTTAATTTTAAAAATTAATGATTACGGGTTAATTTTGAACTTGGACCTCTAATTTTATTAATCATTATACTAAATTTTATTATATATTTTTAACACATTTTTTATATGTAACACAGTACAAATTAATAAAAATATTTTTAATTAATCAAATTATAATTAAAATTTTATTTATCTTTAATACAAAAATATTCATCCAATGATAAAATAATTGTTTAAAGGATCAAGTCTACGTAGTTCTTTTTACATTTTTAATCACCCGTAGTCCCGGTGATTTAACTTGTACTTGGACTAGCAGCACCAGCTTCGCTTGTTTGAGCTTCCTCCTCTCCCGATGATGAAGTGTCGTGTCCTCCCTTATCTTGTAATCTATCTTCAGCATCCAACCAGTCTTTTAAGCAAATGCACATTTCAACCATTTCTTCACTCATTCGGCTCTTTTTTTCGTCGAGAATTCTATTTTCTTCACTAAAACAAGACTCGGAAGCTACTGTAGACACATGAACAGTTAGTATAACACGTGCCATGATAAAAATAATAGGATACGTATTTTCTTATTTTTTCCACCATGCTAAAATTTCATTATCATCTATTTTTTCAAAATGATTATGATCTAGAAAAAAAAGTAATTTATTAAAATTAGTAGATTTAGTTTTTTTTATTCTACGACCAAGTTGAGAATTAATACTATTTCCACCATCTTCTCTTAATCTAGAAGAAGATGTTGTCTTATTTGTAATTGTATCACCAAATTTTGAAGCGTAAATTACAAACATAGAATTCAATAAATTCAAAACAAATAAAAATTCTTCAACATTATCTAATTCCATATTGTTATAATAATCATCTAACAACATATTTAAACCATCAATTTTCATTCTATGATCTAAACATATTGCTAAACAAAATAAAGTAGGTATATCTGACCAATACTTTTTAAATTTAGATTTCATTAAAGAAATAATTTGGGCAAATAAAGGATGATGTCTATATGAAGAAAATACTTCACTAATATGACCTATATGTGAAAGAGTTTAATTACATGTAGGATAATAAACACCGGAAAGTTGTTCCGTAGCTATATTAAAAAGTTCTAAAATTTGAGTAATATGCCCAACAACTAACCCATCATTATTATTAATTGGATCACCAAACATATTTTGATTTAAAACATTGTAAGGATATCTTGATATCTTATAGTAGACATAAGCATATGATATGTTAGATTTCATCTAGTAATAACATCACCATTAAATTTTTTAAATGGTTTATTAAAAGATTGACATAATTTTTTAAATTCTTGTGTTCTTGCTTTTGAAGAACGCATATATCTAATAACATCACTTACTGTTTCTACATGTATATTTACTTGTTTTAAACCATCTTTTACACATAAATTAAGAACATGACAAACACAACGAACATGAAATAATTCACCATCTAATACTGGTTTAAATAACTGTATAAGGGGAGAAATAACAACATCATTATTACTAGCATTATCAAAACTAATCAAAATTTTTTATTATTTATATTATAGAAAGATGTTACAAATCTAATAGCAGAAAAAATGACAACAGAAGTGTGTGGATATTCAAAAACTTTAAAACTAATTATTCTTTTTTGCAAAATAAAATTTTCATCAATCCAATATGTTGTAACATAAATGTAAGAATTAGTAATACGTTGATTAGACCAAACACCAGATGTTAAAGAAAGTTTTGATTTATTATTTTGAAAACTAGTCATTATATTTTTTCTATATATAAAAAATAATTTTAAAGCATCACTTTTCATTGTATTTCGAGTAATTTTTTTATATTTTGGTTGTAAAGTATTTTGAATCCAACTAGAAAATCTTGGTTGATCAACAAAACTAAAAGGAGATTCACTTTGAACAATTAATTTTGCAAGTTCTCGATGTTGAAAATCATGATTATACGAAAAAGCTGCTAAACCAGAAGAAGATAAATTAAGAATTTGTTGAGCTTGTGCAACCTTAGTGTCGTGACCCTTTGCATGACGTAATAATTTGTTGAAGTCGAAAGAATTTTTTGATATTTTTTGCACCGGCTGTTGTTATGGTGCCATCAGGTTCAGTAATTTTCTCAAAATATTCCCAAACCATACTTTTTTTTCTACCCGATGGACATAAATTAATAGATGGACTTATCTCTATGTTTTGATTTTGTTGAGTGATAGGAGTGGTAGGAGTAGCAGGAGACATTTCTTCTAACATATTTGATCCAGTTTGTGGAGTATAACCTGAAAATTCTCCATCCGCCATTAGTAAAAATTAAAAATATAAAAAATATAAATATTATACTAATCAATGAAATAAATTGAAGAGATTAAAAAAAATTAACAACAATCTTGAATCCTTATCTTCTCGATGAGCTTAAAATGTTGTTGAGAGTAAGAGTGTAAGAGAGTTGAGAGTTAAGGATTGAGAGAAAGAGAGTTAAGGATTGAGAGAAAGAGTTGAAGATGAAGATAGAAGAAATGAAGAAGGAGATGGGGTATTTATAGGATATATATATATATATATAAAATAAAGGATTCGTCGGCCCGAGCCAGACCTAGGCCTGGCAGCACCGGCCTAGGCCTTGCGCACGCCAGGCCTCCCGAGCATACAACCCCCAAACGGATCTAAGGTTTTGCTAAATCATATCCGACTCGTCGATGCGTACGTGAAATGTATCAACTCGTCGGATGGATGATTATTTTCTAAATATTTTGAGTCAGTTTGAGTCCATAGTGAAAATTCCGACACGAGTCCAAAGTGGACGATTTCGGTGGGAGTCCGAAATGGACGATTTCGGCGCGAGTCCGTAGTGGATGATTCCGGCACGAGTCCAAAGTGGATGATTTCGGCGCGAGTCGTCTGAGGATGACTCTGGACTAATTAACATTTTAATTAATTTAAATAATTAACATATCATTATTAATCTAAAAATTAATCTAAACTCTAACAATTAATCTAAAACATAATCTAAACTCTAAAAATTAATCTAACAATTAATCTATAAATTAAACAATTAATTAAAACAATACAACCTTGTATTTTCGGCGTCGGCGTCCAGTGTCCAACATCTAGTGTCCGGACACTAGACAAATCCAACCACGGCTATTGGCCGAAACCCTATATTTTGGGTTTTGGCCAGATCTAGCATTAAATGGGGAAGGCGGGGCGGCGATGAATACCTAGAACTGATGGGGCAGCGGCGGTCAAAATCGGCGGTCGACGATGAGGCGGCGGCGTCGGCAGCGGCAGCGTTGGCGCTGGCAGCGGATGACGGCAGCAAAGGAAGAGGAAGATGAAGGAGGAAGGGGCGGGCGCGGGCGCGTGCCCTATATAAACTTATCAGCAACGGCGTTCTAACAGTTAAGTGAGCCATTGCTGATACGTTAATCATCAGCAACGGCTCACTTGTCCGTTAGAAAGCCGTTGCTAAGGTAATTAATATATGCAACAGCTCACATGTCCGTAAGAAAGCAGTTGTAGATATGCTATATCTGTAACGGCTTGATCGGCCGTAAGAACGTCGTTGCAAACAACAATGGCTTGAGCGGCCGTTGCTGATAGCCGTTGCTGAAGAACCAATTTCTAGTAGTGTTCTTTCTTCTCTGCTCCCGCCGCTGTCACCTATTGTCGCCGTCATCCATCAATGCTGGTTGCCATCCATCGCTGCTTGTTGCCGCCGTCGTCCACCGCTGCCAGTTGTCGCAGCCGTCAGTCACCGCCGATGTCCCTCTCCCTGCCGGTAAGCATCTCCTCCTCCCCATCTCCCTCCATCCCCTGTCCTCTCCGCGCCGGCGTCGATCCGATAGTGATGCCGGCAGTGATTTAGGGAGCCATGATTTGGGGCCGATTACCATCGGCCCCAATGCAACAATAGCCGGCAATGATGCCGGCTAATGTTGATGATTAGGGTTTAATTAAACCCTATTATTTAATTTAATTTTTTATTGGTAATTATTAGATATTAATTGTTAATTAGGTAATTAGTTTGGTTAATGTTAATTAATGGTTAATGTTGATTAGGGTTTAATTATTTTTAGGTTATTTAATGAAATTAGTTTAATATTAATTAATTAGTATTAATGGAATCGTCCATTGAGGACTCGCGCCGGAATCGTCCTTGATGGACTCGCGGCCAAATCGTCCTCGGTGGACTCGGCCCAAATCATCCACTTTGGACTCGCGGCCAAATCGTCCATGTTAGACTCGCACCAGAATCGTCCACTTTTAATGCCAACCTTACTAAGGCATCAAGATGACTTAGAGTTGCAACTTTGAAATGGTATAATATTTGAATCCTCAAGCAACTTCAATCAACCAATTTTATCTCACCCTTGTGTGGTAGCTCCCCCTACAGTAGAGTAAGAAACCTTTGGTACCCAAATGACTTTGGGTCCTTGGGGGTTAGTTGGCTTAGGTATCCAAAGTGTCTTAGCAATACTTGGATTCTTCTTAAATGCACAATCATAGATTGCATGGCCATATGTACCACAACAAAAGTAATGTCCATTAAATTTCTTTTTCTTTTTGCTATGGACATGAGATTTATTATTAGAATATTTGTCGTGTGAACCATGATGAGTATAAGCATTCTTAGAAACAACATTCATCTTCTTATGATCATGAGGTCTAATGGTAGAATGTATAGCATGGGAATGATGATGAACATTGGCATTCTTTACATAAGCATTTCTCATTATAGTGTTCTTACTAGATGAGGCATTTTTCAATTCATTTACTTTCTTATTCAAGAAAATAACCTCACATTTAAAATTATTCATGGATTTTTGAATAGCATGCAATTGAGTTTTTAACATGCTATTTTCATTTTTTAAATTATCATTTTTATGTTTCAAAGCTTTAAGCTCAAGTTCTAAGTTATCATGGCATGAATCAATATAATTCTAACATAATTCAATATCCATATACTTTATGTTTCGAAACCTTATGATGATATTGTTATCCAAATGTTGTGTGTTTATCAAAATGAAATTGCTATACTTGAAGTTGTTATCAAAGTACTTGAAGAGTTGAAGTGTTATTAAAATATAGTAATTTACTTCTTTTTTTAAAGTGTCATGGGTACTCGCCAATACCCGTGAGTATCCGCCCCCCGAGGGTAATTAAATGAGTACCCATTTTTTATACATGTTTATTTCGTGGGGCGAGTAGCGGGTAGGCACCCTCCGTACCCACCCCGCCCCGTTGACATCTCTAGACCAAACCTAGTCTCACAATGATAACAATAAACATTCAATTAAAACCAAAAACAAAATAAGCAATATATAACAAGAATAACAAGATAAGAGGAAAGAAGTTTGATCAAATAAAGCTTGACTCCTCTTCTTGTCGTCTAGCGTCGCTTGAGGAACCCTTCAAGGATGATACACTTAGATCAAATGGGTTTCGAATTGACTAGGTTAGAAATAATGACTAAATGAAGCTTGAAATTTGAATTTTTTCTCTTATTTAGCTCAATAAGATGTAAAAGATGGTTCAATAAAATGTTAGGACATCAACATAAGTGTAAGGTAAGGAATGGATATATATATATATATATAAAAGTTTCCAAGGGTTAGAATTACAAATAGAAGTTGTGTTAAAGCTAATCGTTATAGTATCGGTCAAAGTCAGTCCGATTGACCAACCCTTCAATCGAGGATCCACAGAAATTTAGTTTCAGGGTCATTTGCTAAATTTTTTAGGTTTTAAGTTTCAATTTCATTGTTTGGAAGTGCACACATCAACCTACTCAAACAACTTGCATGAGTCTGTACAATAGAATTATATATATAATAAACAAAAGATCTTTGTGTGTTTATGATTAGTATAAGCTTTGGGTTTTTCGTTTTGCATCAATTTTTCTTTTCGATCATCAAACACAACCTGCAATATTATACTTGAAAGCATCATTAGTTCACTATTTATTATTATCAACACCTTCATATAAAAAAAAATGTCCAAGCACGAGAGTGCAACTTCAGCCAACAGTATATAGATTAAAGACATTCAAACAATTTTACATGATTTGACACAACTTGTTTATATCCACAGCTGCACATAGAAGAGTATTACACTATCAAAATTTGAGTAGCATGGTATTTCCAGTACAACCCTAGTAGGAATGTTCTACTTTTACACCCCTACGAGCTAATCAAGAAAGGTGAAGGCATCCCCGTGTGATGTTGGCAGTACTAAGAATTAAACCTAAATTCTAATTTAATTGATTCAATATATGATTGACAATTTCTTTTTCACGAGCGGAGCTATAGAAAAATGAGGCACATAATTGATAGTAATACTAACACAATAATTAAGTTTATAATAGTTCGACTTCTAATCAAGCCTATATTCATTATCCGAGCTCTCTGTCTAGGATTTCAATTATGTTTACTAAAAAATTAATTTTCTTCGAGAGGATTTACAAACTAAGGTGACAACCCTCTCCCTCAAGGATCATTCTCGTTTTAAGAGTACCTCTAACACCTCTATCTCTGAGGATAAATAACTAATTTAGCAAACTCGAGTTGACTCTTATGCCTCTACGCTAAGGCAATCACTCAAATACTAAGACCTACTAGGTCTACATAAAGCTTTACAAGCTATGAAAAGAAAACAAAATACAATTCAAATGAAGCAAAAATACACTAACAAAAATACAATAGTTAGCTCCCAATGAGAGGTTTTAGCTGTTAAGTAAAACACCACACTAGATAAAGGGGGGTGTCCTAAATTTTATTATCAACTTATCAATTTTAGATTTGCTAGTTCAATTTTCAACTTAGGCACAATCAATATGAATACTTAGTAAGATAATAATATAACAAGTGTAAATAAGTTAAGCATGCACAAAAATAATATCAATGCTAACACAAAGAATTTTAGAGTGGTTTGACAACCTTGTCTACATCCACTATCTAAATTTCTCACTTAGAATTTTCACACAATTCAATAAGTAAATATTTTCCTCCTGATAGGATACACCAAGAATTTATTCCTCAACCCTTGAGGATGCCTATACCTCTATACCAAAGGAACAACACTTACAATCAGCTTAAGGTGTGTCGCACACACCAGTCGCATGCACACTAAGAGATGAGAATAAAATACAAGTAAAAACAATAGTAAATAGCCTAAAATAAAACAAAAACAGTAGAAGCTCTTTATTTACTGCCTCCTAGTCCTTCAATACCTCGAACTCATGAATCTTGGAAGCTAGATGGCTTAAGGAATAGGAGAAGGCTCAATCAATGGTTTAGGCTCAATCAAAAAGTAGAGAGTTTAAATCTAGGGTTTTAAGAGAATGACTTGATCAAAGATTAAAATTATGGATAAAAAAAATAGCTCAATATGAACATTGGGGCTTATGGCAGGGAGGGAACCAATATTTATAGAGAACAAAGGCTTTATGACTTGGATAAAATGGATAACAACGACAAAAAAACTAGTCATTATGCTGCTAATGGATGGTCCGCAAAAGGTCGGTCGACTATCAATCAATCATAGGGTGAACTGAAATTGCACTCTGTGTAGTTTCAACACAAGTTGGTTCCGATTCGGGTTTCAATGCTTCAGTTGGCTTTTTAATAGGGGTGACAAAAGAAAAAACTGTTTTTTCGGTTAATAAGAAAATCGGTCCAAACCCGAACCAATTTTTTTTTATTTCGGTTTTATATTTTTGAAAAAAAATCAATTTTTGGGTTTAGTTTCGGTTAACCGACGGGTTCAATATAATTTATTAATTTTTAATATTATATATAAATATATTAAATAATGATTTATAAATTATAGAAAAAAATTATAAAAATTATAAAAAATTATAGAAAATTATAAAAATATATAAAAACATAAAAAAATAAAAAAAAATGATTAAAAAATAAAAAAAATAGTTTTTGCATCACATTATCTTGGTTCAAGTGGTTTCATTTTTTTCTTTTTTCTCAATAAAAATTCGGTATTTGTTTGGATTTTTCTCCATATATGATTTGTAT
Source organism: Canna indica (assembly GCA_034359265.1). Classification (NCBI taxonomy): domain Eukaryota; kingdom Viridiplantae; phylum Streptophyta; class Magnoliopsida; order Zingiberales; family Cannaceae; genus Canna; species Canna indica. Next base: position 51,482,554 of record CP136896.1, on the reverse strand, counting down.
AATATTATAATATTTGTAGGTTAATATTTTTTATTGGTTAACCGGAAATTATTGGTTAATCGAACTAAAAAAACTAAAACCGAAATGATGGTTTACTAAAGTTAATGAACCGATTTATGGTTAATGATTTTAAAATACCGAAGTTAATGGACCGGTTAATAAAATTGTTAGTGGACCGGTTAACCGGTCCATGCTCACCCACATTTTTCAACTTCATCATCAAGCATCTTAAGGAGAATATAATTATTTTAAAACCCTAAACACTAATCTTTAAGTGTTTCTCAAATCGAGCAACCGTCAATGGCCAACAATCAAGAGAATCGAAAATTCAAGAGGACATTGATTGATGCTCATAACACAATAAAAGTTTTGAAGGCTAGTTTTAGGGGTTAAAATCATTGTATTATCCTTAGGATTCAAGGTGATGATGATGAAAAACAAACTTGTTGTATACAAACCCAAACCAACCAAACCGCGCTAAAATTGCCCACAGTGCAATTTGGATTGATCGTTCCATCTACCGACCATTAATCGGTCTTTAATTGACAGGCCGACAAAATTGCTCACAGTGCAATTTGGATTGATCGTTCCATCTACCGACCATTAATCGGTCTTTAACCGATGGGCCGACGACTTATTTTCTAGCCTTTGCAACTTACTTTTACTTGAGTCTCACTACAACAAAATTTACTTTGAGTCTCACTACAACAAAATTTACTTTAAACCGCAGTTAATTTTTTCGCAGTCTAAAAAAATATTAAAGCTGTGGTTTTTAATGAACCGCGGTTGGAGTGAAATAACACACTGCGGTTTAAGGCACCGCAACAAAAAAAATTATTACCGCACGCAGAAGCTGTCAAGAAATTAGTAGGCCTAACTCACCCCCAAAGCTAGCTCACGAGGAGAGGATTGTCCAAACTATTTAAATGCTACTTTGGCCATATTGGCACAATATCAACCACATGATAGGCTCTGATACCATGTTAAGAAATTCGTAGGCCTAACTTACCCCAAAAGTTAACTCATGGAAAGAGGATTGCCCAAAGTATTTAAAGGTTACTTTGGCCATATTTTTAACCGACGTGGGACTTTAACAAAAGCCCTTCTCAATCTGTGATATTTCCTTGCTTGTCGTAGGAAAGGGCGAAGAGGCAAAAGGAACTACACAGAGGTGGAGAGATGGGGGATAGGCAGAATGGTTGGAGGAGGCTTTGATGGATCTATGTGGGAGGACAGAGGCGGGCATGTCTTTGGATGGGGATCTGATCCACGGTCTCGTCTCCTTTTGCGAGCTCGTCCTGCGCAAGACGTCGTCGATTACCTCATCGTTCGTGACCCTATTCTTTGTACTCTCTCTCTCCCCATTTTAAACCTTTTCTATCTTAAATTTGAAGATCAAATTTTTCTGTTATAATACGCTAGGAATTGACACTAACTAGGGTTTTCTCTAAGTAGGAGGTTAGATTGGCATATGCAATATTTTCCTGCTATGATAGATTGTTAATTTGTTGATAGATTTGGCTTTTCTCCCGAGAATCGAATTACAAATGCATTTTTAAAGAAACAAATGCTTGAACGGTTCAGGAGACAAGCAAACAGAGCGAAACTGACTCCAGAGCTATCTCCAAAGGTAATTTTGGTGTTCCAAAAAGAAAAAGGTGGAAGAAGTTATTAATCTTGCTGAGGCAGCAAAAGGATCTATTGTATTCCAACAAGGAAAGCATTGTTCATGCCAAGCTGGCGATACAAGTTTGTGATCAACTATTTCTCATGTGGCAAGAATGTATGTGAACAAGAAGGTAAGGGTCCTTGCAGTTTCTATGGTGCACTTGTCTTGAAAGAATGAAGTACATTATCAACATAATCCCTCATAAAGTTCATTGCTTAATTTTACATAATCTTTTATCTGTCGTACATTCTGTTTTATCTGCAGAGCTATCTTGGATTGAAATGAGGAATTTGGTTGTAGGGCTATGGTATATGATTCCAATGTATTTCATAATCTCTCATAAAGTTCATTGCTTAATTTTACATAATCTTTTAGTCTAATTCTGCTACTACTATTATCAACGTAATAAAGTTGCAGCTTTTGTGATCTTATATATTATTATGAAGCAAGATGATGAACTAGTCATTTGTGTCCTTGATTACTGATTCCTAGGTAGCTAAAAAAGCTGTATATTATGTGAGTTGTTTGGTTATACTATTAAGTTAGTCCACTGAGTATGGCTTCCCTTCATTGAGTTTATCAACGGTTGTTTTTCTTAATAGTCTTAATATATTAGTTTTTTTATTAAGATGATTCAAAATTTTCTACTTAGTTTCAGATTTTTATTTTTTCACTTTCACGCTAACCAAGTTTCTTATGTGTCATTATATTTTATTGTCATCTCTTGGTTTGACCACATACTAATTGAAGGTAAAGAATCTAAAAGATACAAAAAAGGAGAATTTTTCTTGGTGCAAATAATTTTTGCATCATCCAGAAATTCAAGACTTAGCTTGTTTTATGAGAATGAGAAAGACTTAGCTTGTCTTTATGGAATTTTCAAATTACCTAGTTTGGTAAGGCATCATGCTTTATATTATGATGCACCATGTTATGTGATATTTTGGAAATTTGAATACTTGATGTATGGGTTAATGGGATTACTTGATGTATGGGTTATACTTGATGTATGGGTTATATAGTCATAGCTTGTTAATCATGTTATACTTGATGTATGAGTTATATAGGCATTTTATTTTTTATTGTCCTATAAATTTCCAACTTAACAAAATATACGGGGCCTTTAAGATCCCATAGCTTGTTAATCCTGATATAATTTTGCATGTCAGTGGTCAATGAAAAATTATTCACAATCAGTCAAGACTCAAGAGACAACTTGACTCTCAGATGAAACTTGTTAGCAATAATTCACTCACTTTTTGCAATTTTGCTACCTTGTCAAATTCAGTTTTGGTCATTATTGCATTACACTTGCCACCCGAAATAGTTTGAGATGTTCGATCGGTGAAAATGTTGCAGCAAGCCTTTCTAAACTGGTAGCATTTTCGGCCGCAAGTGGCTCAAACAGATGTGAACTCCTTGTAAGTTTTATCTAAGTTGGATTTCCATATTTAATTTATGTACAATAGTTTCGTGGTTGTAGTAACTTTCTTTCTACAACTTGCACCTGATGTATTTGTTATATCTGAAATGGGACATCTATTGTAATTAATATGTGATACTGGAATAAATTAATTTGTAATATACTGGATTTTCTAGACTTGTAATGCTTCCATGGCATGATTGATAGAATGAGAACTCAGTAGTGTAATTAATCCCATTTGGTGGCGCATGGAATTAATTCTCATGATTATTTGTTCATCATATATATCCTGAACTAAGGTAATTACCTGAATATATCCTGAACTATGGACTTTGTCTCAAATTTATCATGAACTTTAACTTCTCCAAATTGCATCCTCAACTATCACATTTGTATCAATTGCATCAACTATCACGTCAGAGCACATCAACCAGAGTTAGAAGTTTGTTTTTGTATCAATTGCATCAACTATCACGTCAGAGCACATCAACCAGAGTTAGAAGTTTGTTCTTGAAGCTAAGTATTTGTATTTTAATTATTGTTCTATTTTCTTTGTAACTTTTGTTTGTTTTTGTTACTTTTTAAACTTGATTTGACCTAGGTAGTAGGTCAAAGTGTAAGTCGAATGACCTACACTAGGGGGGATGAATAGTATATTAGCTAAAACTTAAGCCCAAATATGATTTTAATCGATTCTTGATTAATTAGGCTAAACATAATATTAATGACAAGTGAAAGCAATTAATAAAGCAATATAAACATAAGCAAAGAAATAATGCTAACACATGGATTTATAGTGGTTCAGCCCCAATGCCTACTCCACTATCCAGTAATTTATGAGGGCATAAGTGTCATTGTATAGACAAGTGGAGCCCTCGGACTAAGTAGTGTCTAGTTTGACTTGAATCTCGTTCATGAGTGTGGATGCTTTTGGGCCTAATCCTTCTCAACCTCGAGCGTGGTCCTCAGGCCATTAGTGCCACTAATCGAGCTTGCACGCTCTCAACGACCCGAAGCACGCTCCTCGCAAGCTCAGTTCAATATTGAGTCTGGTGGTTGGCCCTAAATGTGGCCTCCGACTCCTATGAGTCCGACTCGCTCTAAATGAGCATGACCCCAGGCGCAGTCTAGCCTTACGCTCCCTTCGAGCTCAGCTTGAACACAGGTGCGGTCTCGGCCCAAAATGCGGCCTCCGGCTCCTATCAGTCTGACTCGCTCTAAATGAGCACAACAACCATGAGCATGGTCCTAAGGCCTTAGTCCCCACACTCTCAACGACACGAAGTGTGCTCATTGCGAGCTCATTTTTCACCGAGTCTAGTTCTCGGCCTCAGCGCTACAAACTTGGAGCCTCAATGCCCTTGAAGGCTTGGGCCCCACGCCCTCAACGACCCAAAGCACGCTCCTCGCGAGCTCAGTTTTCACTGAGTCTGGTCCTTGGCCTCAGCGCCACAAACTTGCAAGCGGCCTCAGTGCCCTTGAAGACTTGGGTCATGCGCCCTCGACAACCTGAAACGCAATCCTCGCGAGCTCGATCGGTTTTCACCGAGTCTGGTCCTCCGCCAGCACCACTACTCTCGGCCTAAGCACCTCTACCCCGAACTCGAATATCTTCAAGGGGAGCCGATAACTACCAAACATGTAGCTCGTCAACGACCAGCACCACTACTTCGACCAGAACTCAATTTTCACCAATCTAGCTCGTCGGCCTCAGCGTCACTGCTTCTGACCTCAGAGCCCATAAAAACTCAGGCTTCTACGCTCTCAACGACCCGTAGCACACTCCTCGTGTGCTCAGTTTTCACCGAGTCTGGTCCTCGGCCTCAGCGTCATAAACTTGCGCCTCAGCACCCTTGAAGATTTGGGCCCCACGTCCTCAACGACCCGAAGCGCCCTCCTCACGAGCTCGATTTTGACTACTCTGAGCCTGAGCGCCTCTACCCCCAAACTAGGATACTTCGAGGGGAGCCGACAACTACCAAACATGCAACCCTTGCCTTAACTCTATTCATGGAAGGAACCCACGTTCGACTTCGATAGAGTCAGTCGATAACACAACATCGGCATCGCCCGACATATAGGCCAAGAGAAGGCCGAACAACTTAGAAGACAAAAGCCACAAGAAAAGGTCACCGTAAAGACAGGAATATGCTCTTATATTCGTAGAGCCCCATGAAAAGGAAACATACATTCACAGACCCATGGAGGGGAAGTGTGCAACAGAGAAACAAGCTACTGAAATACAAAAATAACTATTGGAGAAAAAACATTTCGACAATATAACAGCAGAGGGCAGCTATAAGAAGAGGAAGATGCTACAATGACACCTTTCCTGATGTAGTCACATCTGATGCCTCCCGGAAGCACGAAGTTGAGAACTTCAAGAGCCAACAAAGGCCAGAATCACCACGGAACTGGCCAAGAGCAGTGGTCGATAAAGGGAGGAGGGAAGCCACATTGATGGACCATAAGCAGATGTCGGCATCACTGTCGGAGAAGGACGAGCCCTATGATTAAGGTCTCGTAGACTAGTGCCATCAACTCTATTACCACTAATGGCAAAACTAGTCCAAGAAAACTTGGGACCATCATTGACAAAAAGAAGGAAGCCCTTGGCCGCTAAGGCTCACAGAAGCACGACGACACAACTCGCTTCTCTAGTTTGCGGTGAAGGAGGCACCTGTTGTCGAAATGGCGACACTAGAGGGGGGGTGAATAGTGTGTTTACTAAATCTATTAGCCTAAATCTGATTTTAATCATTTACTTAAATCGTTTAGGCAATTTGCGATTCAATGATTATTTGCGGAAGTAATAAATGATTAAGCAATTAAAGCACAACAAAATAAAATAATGCAAACACAAGATTTATAGTGGTTCGGCCCCAATGCCTACTCCACTACCTAAGCACCCCGCTTAGGATTTTCAAACTAGTTTTACTAGATTAATTTACGTTTCCCTTACACAGAGGACTTTTCACTTGAAGAGTCTCACTCTTGACCTAAGGTACTTCCACACCCGAAAGTCTCCGCCTTCTTATCGAGAGCACTCTTCCACCTCAACCCTAAGGGACAACTAAACTAATCCTAGTAAATACTAAATTTACACAAGTGGCTTTACTCCCTCACAACAGGAAAATACTTTCACACACAGCAAGACCTAACAACCTAGGTCTTCACACAAAGCCAAATCAAAGAGAACGTTCAAATAACAGGTAAAATTACAATCAAAAGAGCTAAGAATAAAACCAATATTAAACGCTCTTTTGCAAGCCTTTGGCGCCTTCAACTCGTCAACTGGTAGCGCTTGATCAACACCCGAGTTGAGCAAAGCTTGTGCGCTTGAAAAAGATTGTCGCGGAGAGAAATAGGGCGCACTGCAATTGATCGATTGGAAGGCTTAGATCTTCCCTTTGAATACTCAATAATTTATGTAAGAATCAAGGAAGATGGTTAAATGAAGTAGATGAGGGTGTATTTATACCCTCGTGAAGAAACAGCTGCTCAACGAATAGATTTCTATCCGTTGCAGGCCGTCGGTCGATTGGTCGATCGACCGGTCATTCCACCGCTTCCTTTTTTCCTGTGGTTGGTCGACCGACCGGTCGACCGCCCAGACACAAATCAATCAATCCACCCTTCGGTCGACCATCGGTCGATCGTCGCGATCTCGCGTCTTCAGCAAACGTAGGTCGGTCGACCGACGGGTCGACCGCCCGAGCTACTGCCCAATTTAGGCTTCAATTATTCGACCGCCCAATCGACCGACATAGCTGATGTGTTTTCTTTCCTAAGTTTTGGTCGACCGAATGTCTACTGCCCCTTTTTACCTACAGTCAGTCGATCACCCGATCGATCGAACGTAGGCTGAGATTGATTTCTTCAGCCTTTTTCTTCCGCGCTTCATTTTCGGGTTTCGGCTTTCAACGCGCATCAACTTGGAGAGCTTTCATATGATCCTTGAGCTCGTCCAATACGTCTTTGTCGCACACGTTGATCTTTGAGAGATTTCCTCGACGAACCCGAGCGCGACGATTTATCGATTTCTCTGATTCTTTCGATCGAGGAAATCGAACGCTGTTGATATGGAACCTGAAATATATTCTTAATGAAATCATTAGTCTCATGTTTGTTATCATCAAAACCGAGATTAAGGCTAAGGTTGAAAACCTATAGCCAATAATCCACTACATAAACCCTGCAGTGTGAACTCACTACAGGCCGCCAGTCACAAGTCCCAACCATCTCGACCACCACAGCTGGCCCATCGCCTCCTATCTTTCTCATAAGCCCAGCAGTGCAAATCCACGACGATCTCTGATTTACTCACTACTAGCCCAAGGCTAATCCATGGAGGAACAAAAACTCTCAATACCTCTTATTCCATGGCAAAACTGATACATGCAGAAAAGGGAAGAGGCATGTGGCTTTTATAGACCCAGGAAGGGCCTCCCCACTAATGGTCGTTCACCACTTCCCCACTAACCATGGCACGTCCGTCCAACAACAGAGGGCACTCGAGTGCCTTGAAAAATGACAACAAGATCTTTGGTCATAATTACCTCCTGTCATAATTAAAGACTGAGCAGGCGATGGCACACGAAAAGGTGCCCTTTTCCTGTTCGCAACCGCCACATTTACTACATAAATCGAAGAGTCTGAAGCGATAACACTGATGCATACCGAGGTCTGCTGCTCCAGCGTACATTAGTTCAGGAAGGAACCCTGCTGATGTTCCTATATGAGACCGAGGTCAGAAGTTGACGCACTACTAGAGCTCGGCATAAAGTCCTTGGACTCCGACCAAGCTCGGTGGTTATGGACTGGATTAGCACTTTGGGCCTAGGCGGATTAGGCCCAGCAGCGTCCACAGTCATGAACTAGACTTAAGTCAAACAAGACACTACTTAGCTTGGAGGCTCCACTCGGTCATATAATGACACTTACGTCCTTATTAATTGCAAGAGATATGTCAATTATGAACCCGACATCTCCAAGATTATCCTCGACCTATTCTGAGCACATCCCCACGAGATTCAGGGAGGCACTATCGTCAAACATCCCTTATCTTGCATTATATACACGCACGGTGCACATCAGGTAAAGGATTCAACTTCTTATTCCAATTTTTCATACTCACATCAGGAATTCCTTCTTACTTAAGTATGAGAGTGTCTTTGAAGATCCCCCACCAGAATTGCACCGGACTAGAAGACCCGCATGACTGCATCACCCCAACTTCAGGCAAAAGAACAATTCTAAACTGGCTTGCCTTACGCGAATGCCTACTTACCAAAAATAAGTTAATTGCTACGAGAACACAAGTTAATGAATGTTGCTTCTTTTCTGATGACATAATTATATTTCAAGTCCTGCTATACACAATTGCCAATTGGAGGACCTTCCTAAACCTCTCTAGCATTTTCTTCTTTGCCATTGATTACATTCCATGAAACAACAAAAATAATCACACCAAGGGCACAAAATATGCAAAAATAACTACATTTAATATGATCATGAGATTTGACATAAGAGAAATGCTATGTGTTTTAAGGATAAACAACGTTCTCGCACAAATCTGGTAGTTGTTGCAACAAATCTACAAAAATGTTTAAAGTTTATGACACCAAATATAACCTGAATTATGTTTGCTGCTGTATCTCTTAGCCATGCAAATTATCTTTTACTTGTTTTTCTTATGAAATTTTTGTCTTTTTTTCCTCTTCTACCCCCCTCTTGTATTTATTCACAACTCTTGAATCAATATATCTCCCCAAGTGAAGTCGTCAAAAAAAATGAATTGGTTGTCACAGGTTGTGTATGATAAATAATTTATATCTAGAAAAAAAATGAAGTGGTTCTTTCAACATGCCGCATAATAGTAGCAATTGTGTAAAAATAAAATCACAGTTGTGATTGTTTGTCATCGCAAATAGTTGAATTTTTAATAATTAATTGATAGTTTTGCTACTATTACACTATAACAAACCAGTGGTATTTCGACGTCAGAACAAGATAATATTTCGACGTCAACAACCGTCGAAATTAACATATTGACGCCAACAAAGACGACGAAAATGAGTGGAATATGACGCCGCTTAAATGTACGTTTCGACGTCCGAAAAGACGTCGAAATGTTCGACATATCGACGCCTGCATATTGGCGTTAGCCGGCGTCGAAATGTCCGACATATCGACGCCTGCATATTGGCGTCAGCAGGCGTCGAAATGTTTAACATTTCGACGTCTGCTCCGTCGTCAAAAAAATTATTTATTTTTATATTTTTTTAACATACCGACGCCTGTTAGAGGCGTCGGTATGTATATATATATATATTTAAAAAAAAATTAAGAGAAGCACTAAATATGAATTAATTTCTCGGGCAAACCTTTTATTCGATAAATTAAATGTTCAACAATCCCACTTATTTTATGAACTAAATTATACTGCGCACTAACTAAAAAAGTCAACAAGTGAGATCATTCCCGGGGTCAATGCCAAACTGGCTACAGTAGTCCTTGTAGTACCCCACGCGAGCGTTCACCGTCGTCGGATTCTTGCCGTCGCACTCGAGAGCTCCGTTGATCGCCCGAATCGTCGCCCCGAACCCTTGGCCGGAGGTGATGAGCGAGTGGCAGTTGTTCATCCAGAACCACAGGCCGGTCTTGAAGGAGACGACCACGTTATATATTTCCGCCGTGCCGGCTCCTGCTCGATTTCCGCCGTGCCGGCTCCTGCTCGATTTCCGCCGTACCGGCTCCAAGTGGGGCCTTGACGTTGGCCGCAGCGGTGACGATGTTCTGCCGAAGGAGGCAGCGGCCGGAGTGGGAGAAGAGGAATAGCTTCTCGTCTTGGCTCCTCCCTCTACACGTGAGCTAGTCCAGCTGCATGAGCAGCAGCTGCAGCAAGGGGGACTCGAGGAATCGGTTCGGATTGCGAGATGTAAAGACGGCAGCGCCGGCCACCCTCCGCTCTCATGGAAGCAACGGCTAGAGGTCTGCATCAGGGCTGCGAGAGGCCTCCATTACGCGCCTTCTATCGGGGCTGATAGAAGAAAGAAGAAGAATAAGGAAGAAGAAGAAGAACGATGTAGAAGAATATAAATAAATAAAATATGTTTTAAACAAAAATTATAAGTTTATTAAAAAAATCTTAAGGAGGCGGGAAATCTCCCGCCTCCTGCCTCGGCGAGCGCGTGTGATTGCGCGCTCGCCCGCCCGTTACCCGCCGCGTGGCGGAAATTGAGCGGCAGCGGATTCGCTGCCGCTAGATTTCTGCCGCGCCCGAGCAGCAGCGGATTCGACGTCGCATGTAGGTGTTAGCAGACGTAGATACATTTAACGTTTCGACGTCAGTTTAGCCGTCAAAAAAAAAAATTAAAAAAAAATATTTTTAATGTATCGACGCCGGTCAGAGGCGTCGATATATGTTTTTAATTTTTTAAAATAAAATTTCTTCCGCGTTCGGCGGAAATCGAGCGGCAGCTGATTCGCTAAACTGACGTTAAAAATATTTTTTTTAATTTTTTTTTGACGGCTAAACTGACGTCGAAACGTTAAATGTATCGACGTCTGCTAACGCCTACATGCGACGTCGATAAGTCAAATATTTCGACGCCTGTCAACTGTTGTGAAGCGTCGAAATATTTCGACGCCTGTTGCCAAGCGTCGAAATATTTCGTCGTTTGTTGACAGGCGTCGAAATGTTTGTCAGATGTCGAAAAAAATTCGACGTCTATTAAAGACGTCGAAATTTATTGTATTAATTTTTTTAAATAATTTTACATTTCGACGTCTTTAGTAGACGTCAAAATTACGAAGTCGATATTTAACGAATTTGTTGTAGTGTTACCACGTAAATAATGATTCTATTGTACTGGAGAAGATGTATGAAATACTTGAGCCCTCACTTTCTAATTAACCCCTTCCAAAGTGATCGTAGTTAGCTGAATAAGGAGGTGATCATGGCAATTATATTCATATGCAAAAGGGAATAATTGATTAAAATAAAAGGTTTGTGCAATCAATTAAGGATTAATTTTATTGAAGAAGAAGATCAAAAAATACAACTAGCTAGGTAGAGATCGAATATTATAGGTTTGGATCATAATATTTATCTTGCGCAATTGTGTCTTAGGTGTATAATAAGTTAGAAAAAATCTAAAATAAAAATTATTCTTTATTTTTATTTAAGATAAATAAATGAGAATTATTTTTATTTATCTTATCTAAAATTACATGCTTATAATTTTCCAACTTCTGAATCAAAATTCAAAACTCAATCATAGCACTAAACTTTGTTAAGGAAAAAAAGAGGATATTATATAAACTCATATCTCCATCAACCATTGATTTTTGATACCCCTAATTCATAACATGGGATCATTATATTAAGCTTATAGTAAGCTAATTATATCATACGTGGGTTGAGTAGTCTAATATTGTTCCAACAAGAAATTAAGCAATTAGACTAGTGTGGGCCAAAAATCTTTGTCCTTATATGTTTTGCTCAATTTGTAATAAATGAACCAACTTTAGATTCCCTGAGCATCGCTCCTACTAAGAGAATTAATACGAGTGTCTTTTTATAAGAATTAACTAGATATATATGGACATGAGCGACTACACGAGTGTGTCAACTTAATTAGCATGAAATTGATGTGGTAATCATGTGACCACGATTGATATATTACATGGAGCTAAATTAAAATTAAGGTTTAATTATGTTTTTGATCCCTCAAAATATAATGTTTTTTTCGTTTGATCCTTTCTTTTTAAAATTTTTTCGTTTAGTCCATCAAAAATTATTTTCTTTTTCGTTTGGTCCATTCGTTAATTTTTCGTTAACTTTTGTTGTTAAGTGCCAATGTTGATATAAATTAAAGACAAAATAAGGACCAAACGAAAAAATAAAAATATTTTAAAAAATTAAATGGAAAAAATATATATTTTAATAACCTAAAGCTCATATATATATATATATATATATATATATATATATATATATATATATATATATAAGTTTTCTCATCTTATTCACCAAATATAAAATCTCATCAATTTATTTTTTTTATTTCAAAATATTCATCTCACAAATCAACAATAAATTTACGACTCACACTCATAAATAAGGGGTGGCGCGAGCACGAATCGTAAATTTATTGTAGATTTATGAGGTGAAGATTTTAAAATAATAAAAAAATAAATTGATGAAATTTTATATTGGTGAATAAAATGAAAAAGCATATGTATATATATATATAGTTATGTTTTATATTATTAAAATATATATTTTTCTCATCTAGTCTCTTAAAATATTTTTATTTTTTCATTTGATCCCTCATTTTGTCTTTAATTCATGTCAATATTGACACTTAACAGCAAAAGTTAACAGAGAGATCAAACCAAAAAAAATAATTTTTAAGTGAATAAACAGAAAGTTTTTAGAAAAGATGGACCAAACGAAAAAACGGTCACATTTTATAGGACCAAAAATATAATTAAGCCTAAAATTAACATGATTTTTTTTCAAAATTGAAAATTTGTATGGTAGACTTATGCAAAATTCTAATTTTTTATGGTCGACTTTTATATCATAGGCATGCAACTTAATTATAGTAATTAGCAAATCTTTCAATCAATCAATCTATGTGCTTAATTTGCATTATTACGAAGGCGATTTGAAATTCGAATGTAATTTTTTGCTATTAAATAAATATACTGTTCTTTTTTTCTTAAGAATACTCCTTTTTTGTTATTATTTAGTATGTACTTTTTCTTTTTCTTCTTAATTTTTCATTATTCTTATTCTTATCAAATTTATCAACATTTTTCTTTTTCTTTTTTGTTGATTTTAATTTTGCACTAAAAAAAATAACATTATTTCTAACACTAAATAATAAATGGAGAAATGTTAAGAATATTGGTGGTGGATGCTTGATCCCAAGTTTGTTAAGATGGGAAAGGTTGAGGTGATGTTGATGTGCACGTGTCATCCTTTCAGATAATGCAGCAATTATTGCCTATTTATATTCCCTATTTTATAGATGTACTATAAAATATTCCGTGCTACGCAACGGAATTCAAATAATTTTATAAAATATTTTTAAATTAATAATAGTAAAATATTAATTCTATATCAATATATAAAATGAATAAAATATAATTATATATTAAGATATAAAAATAATATCATTTATTAATAGAGTTAAACATAAATATCAATCGTACAATAATAAATTTAAATTTAATTATAATAATAAAAATTTAATATTCTCGATATAAAATTAATGAAAATATAATAAAGATGGATAAAATTTCTTAAAATGGAATACAATAATAAAACAAAATAAAAAAAAGAATTAATAAGTGAAATAATTTATTTAATAATTACAAAAGTCAGAGCTTACAAAAGTATAATTTCAAAAATAAAAAAACAAGTACAATTTCCAATAAAAATATATATGAAATCAATTATATAATAAAAAATGTAATAAATAAAATATAACTAAACATTATAATATAAATATATGGTCACGTATTAATAGAAGTACAAATAAAGATGAATATTAGCATGGTCAAATTTAAAATCAATAGTGAATTCCACTTGTGCTCAAGTGGTAGTATAATCCAGGTATGTTGCTTAAATCTTGATTTTAATCCCTAGTTATAGCGTTTTGTGCGCATTTTCCACGTCTTTATAATGTTAGATTAATTTTAATAATCTGATATGGACCAACACATATCAATAGGCGTACATCCATCACTGTTAAAATAAACGGCCCAGATCTTAAGTGATCTAATTATATTTATTTATGGGCCCGCGACATCTCAATATTATATGGGATTTAATTGTACAGATACCATTAGGGGGTAATTATTAATTTAATAATGAGCAAAATAGTAATTACTACTACCTCAGGTTTTTGTTATAAATAGAGAGGTTATGGTCCCTGGGTCATGCACTTAATTCCAGTTTCTGAAGTCCCATTATTCAGAGACGACTCATGGACGGTGCATAGACTTGGAAGGCCGACCCCATCTCCTAAATTAAGCAATGGATTCAGGTACGCTTTCGCATTTAGTTATTCTTAATGATTTAACATGTTAGTTCTTGGCTTGTGGTTTAATTCCTGTTTAAGAAAATTCTTTCAATTGGTATCAGAGCCAATCATGTTGAATCATTGAGAATTTTTATCTACTGTTTATCCTTATGATGCATGATGTTTGATTTCTGTGCACTGTTCATTCGTGGATTCGGCATATAGAGCACTTACATAATGATAAACTTACATGTATTTACACTGTTCTTGAAGAAAATGTTTACTGTTCTCCTTTTCACAACATGAAATATTTGTACTGTTTACGAACGGTAGATACTTTCATTCACCTCAAGTTTACATCTTAAAAAAATAAAATAAAATTGGGATAGGGCAGTCATAGAGGCGGCAGAAGGATGCATTATGTGCCTTCTCTTCCCCTCAAGCATCTTCTCCCTTTCCTACATCCGTCGGGCAGTGCGTGGCACATCTGGTGATGCACTATCCCTTACTGCTCATCCCGGAATTGTCACGCAGAGGAAAGATTGCATGATGCAGTTTTCGCAGAGAAGGGGTAGCTGATGCGGTAGGAGGACATGGATGCGATTTGGTTTTCTCCTTCGCACCTGTTTCTCCTCAGCCGAAGCCGAGATCCCTTGACACTACATCTTTGGCTTCTTCACATGGGTCTCAGCGATCGCTGATGCTTCAAGATGCTCCACTTTGATCTTCTCCTCGTCGGCACATTAGGACTGTCAGATGAGGGGGTAGCGGCGGCACGCATCCGCCGGTCCCCGAGATCTCCATGACATCCTTTATCTTTTCATCATCGCCTGATGCCAGCATAGTGGTCGTTGGCGTCTCAGGAAGGGCGGCATCGACGGTGTTGAGGGGTGGGCAGTGGTCAGTAGCGTCGACGCGTGAGGGGCGCGTGAAAGAGGGCGGCGGCAGCTGCTGCGTCATGGGGGAGAAGAATTAGGGAGTTAGGGTTTATTAAATTAGGGTTTGGTTAATCGGGTCAGATCCGAATTTAAATGTATTAACCCAGATCCATTAAGAATAAACCCGATCCTCTTATTTAAACCAAACGGGTAGGATCCGATTAAGAATGGGTAAATCCGGATCCATTAAGAAGTTGACCCGACCCATTATTAAAATAAAACCCAACCCTATATAAATATAAACCCGACCCGTAAGTTAAAAACCCGACCCGTCAATTAAGCTTTAAATCGGTTTAACTGGATCCGGTTCAACCCAATTATTAGCCGGTTCATCTCAATTGGACCCGGTTCAATTTTTGGTTCATCCGGTTCACTTGAATTTAATTTGGTTTGGTCCAATTGAGATTTGGTTTATCAAGTTTGGGTCCGGTTCACTCAAATTAAGGTCTGGTTCACTGAAATTAGGTTTGGTTCAGTGCAATTAGGTCCGGTTTAGCACTGATTTAGGTCAAATTTAACTGGTTCAGCACCGGTTCAAGTCAATTTAGGCCGGTTCAGTGTACATTTTAAGCGGTTCAATAGGTTTCTTGACTGATTCACTAAAATTAGCATATGGTTTAGCATAATTTCAATCGGTTCAATGCAATTAGCATTAGGTTCAACCTAATTTAGCATCAGTTCAGCTCAATTAACATTGGTTTAACACAATTTTGATCGCTTTATTGTAGTTTGACTAATTTAATAAGAAATAAAATAATAGCTCATCATGTCTAATATTTTGGAATATGTTGGTTTGAAACAACATCTCGCCAAAGCGAGCTCTCTTGTGTAGAATTAGCATGTTTTAGAACATAAAGATGTTAGCATGTTAGAAATTCATGCTGGCAATGATCGGCCCAAAGAAAGGTTATTACTTTGCCGGATTCCTTACATGCCTGCGGTAATAAATATGTGATGGTCATAAGGTTTTCCATGTGGACAAGAGTCGGTCCAAAGAAAGGCTTCTTGTTTGACAGGACTGATTGTCAATGTTTGATTACTGCATTGAGAGTACCGCTTACAAGTTGACATTTTTGTCCAAAAATGAAGCGTCAATTTTGTGCTTGGTATCTTGTAATGGGACCCACTAGTTATTTCTTTTGCTTTAATTAATTTCTTGAGCTGAATATATTAATGTTTTGTTTTATTCTATGTTCAGCTAACATTTTTGCTTTCTGTCCCTGTGCTGACTGGTACGAATTTCAAATCCTGGAAAGAAAATATTATGATTGTTTTTGGTTGCATGGATCTAGACTTGGCACTTAGGATAACCGAGCCTGCTCTTACAGATGATAGTTCTCTTGATGACAAGAGAAAATATGAGTATTGAGAAAAATCCAACCGCCCAAGTCTTATGATTATGAGAAGGGCAATATCAGATTATTTTAGAGACGTTATATCAGAAGAGACTAATGTCAAATTGTTCCCAGATGCACTTGAAAAACGTTTTGAGAAAAATGAGAAGGTTGAGACAAGCATGTTATTAACAAATTTAGTCTCGATGAGGTATAAAGGCAAAGGGAACATTAAGGAGTACATTATGAAGATGTCAAATATTGTCTCTAGATTAAAGGCACTGAAATTAGACCTCCCTAAGGACTTATTAGTGCATTTGGTTTTGATCTCTCTTCCGGCACAATTCAATCATTTTAAAATCAGTTATAACTGTCAAAAGGAGAAGTGGACTCTTAATGAGCTCATCTCTCATTGTGTGCAAGAGAAAGAAAGACTAAAGCAAGATAAGATTGAAAGTGTTCATTTGGCTGTGGCCTATAAAGATAAGGGCAAGAAAAGACCTAAGACTACAGAAGCTACAGATGCTCCTCAAAAGAAAAAGCAAAATGAACAGACTAAGGTTTCTACCTGTTTCTTCTGCAAGAAAAGTGGGCATGTAAAGAAAGATTGTACCAAGTACCACTCTTAGCGTGTTAAGAATGGTACTTTTCTCACTTTGGTTTGTTCTTAAGTTAATTCAAATTTTGTACTTATAAACACTTGGTGGATAGACTTTGGTGTTTCTACACACATAAGTGTGTTTATACAGGATTACCTGAGCTGCCAACTGCCGAGTGATGCTGAAAGATTCATCTTTGTGGGCGATGGCAAATCAGCTAAAGTTGAAGTTATAGACTTTTTAGGTTATTGTTTAGGATTGATTATTATTTAGAATTTGAGAGAGACTTTAGTAGTTCCATCTTTTAGATGGATTTTGATTTCTATCTCTGTTTTGGACAAATAAAGTTGTTCTTGTTCATTTGGAAATAGAAAGTTTAGTCTTTATCTTAATTCTATTTTTACTGGTATCATTTATGTCCTATTTTAATAACCTTTATATGCTTGATGTAATTTCTTCATCTAATGAAATTCTGCATACCAACTCACAAGGTACAAAATAAAAATTAGCTGGTAAGAATTCCATCATGATATGATATAAGCACTTAGGTAATATATCCAATTATAGGATATATAGGCTTGTGTCTAATAGGATTCTAGTTATTCCTGATGCTACGGTCTTTGATGTCCATACTGAATGCAATAAGGGAAAACAAACAAACATTAGGGTTAAGGTACTAATAGGAGTTCAAACGTCTTAGAACATAATTATACAGATGTTTATTGACCTTTCCCCTATGGTTTCTAGGAATGGTCAAATAATATTTTTATGTTCATAGACAATTACTCCATATACTGGTACATATATCTAAATAGTGAGAAGTCTAATTAAGTTTAAGACCGCGGCTTATATTCTGATTAAAGTATCATCTATAGCAGTACATAGAAATCCTTTTATATTATGGACAGGCAAGAAGCACATACTAAATATTTGGGGTTGTCCAGCTGAGACTGGGCCATATTGGTCAAAGGAAAAATCGCTGGAATAGTCTGCTGCTACTTTATTGGGTACTTTGATAGGTCTATGGGATATTATAGGATATTTTTGATATAAGTAATACCCAGTTCATGGAAGTTATTGAGTTTGGGGGAGATAAGGATATTTTTTAGGAATCTACCCATGAAGTACAAACTCAATGACCTCAATGACCTCTAGAACTAATGCTTCCTGTTAAAGGTATTATAAATTTATCAAGTTATTATCTCATTTTATTTTGAGATAAATATGGTTGATGAATGCATATACCATGAGTTCAGTGGGAGCGAGATTATTATCCTATGTACCCTATTGCTAAAGGAGGTAATTTTAGTCTCAAATCGTGTCCTAAGGATAAAATTGAGCAGGAGGAAATGCAGAAGATTCCATATGCGTCTACTACAAGGAGTCTAATGTATGCTCAAGAAAGTACGCGTTCGGATATTGCGTACACTAAAGGGATATTAGGCAAATATCTAAGTAATCCCGGAATGGATCATAAGAAAGTAGCCTAACAGGTTATATGGTATCTACAGAGAATAAAGCATTACATATAGAAAATCAGATCAGCAGGAGATCATTGGGTATTCTTGATTCTGATTTTGCTGGATGCCTAAATAGTTGAAGATCCACTTTTAGTTATGTTTTTTTGTTTGTCAGAAAAGCTGCTTATTAGAGGAGTGCTAAGCAGACTCAATGCAGCTTCAGATATAAAAGCAGAATTCATAACTTGTTTTAAGAAATCCAATCTTGGAATATGACTGCAAAATTTTGTCACTAGGCTGCCTATAGTAATAAATTTGAAAGACCACTAAAGTTATTCTGTGACAATAAACTGGCAGTGTTATATTCCAATAACAACATGAGCCCTTCAATGTCTAAGCATATTGACATTAAGTTCCTGGTTGTTAAAGAAAGAATTCAGAGTGATCAATTAAGCATATAGCACATATGTACAACTTCCATGATGGCGGATCCGCTTACTAAAGTTTTTTCACCCATGGTCTTTCATGAGCATGTTGCTCATTTGGGTGCTGCATCATATATTGATATGATGGTTCAGTGGGAGTTTGTAATTTGTTACTGTGCTTTATGATATTTTTCTGCAGAATAAAGTTTTATTAATTTATACTCTGAATATTTTTGGTTGATCTCAATAAAGTAGGACTAGTTGGAAATAGGCATATAAGGATCACATTGCATGTAATTTCCATGTTGTACACCCATATATGATCTATGTCGTCGAGAGTATTAATATTGTGATCATTGATATATTTAGTCACGATAAATGTGGCGAAAGTCGCTTTGGTTCTTTGTTGGTATGATCGGTGGACCAAATTATTGGAGATGATTGATAAAAAATAATGATGATGAGCTCATAAAGTCAGTATGCACAACTATACGGTGATTTATGTGTTGGCCCAAGTGGGAGGTTGTTAGATTAATTTTAATAATCTGATATGGACCAACCAATATCAATAGGCGTGCATCCATCACTGTTAAAATAAACGGCCAAGATCTTAAGTGATCAATTATATTTATTTATGGGCCCGCGACATCTCAATATTATATGAGATTTAATTGTACAAATACCATTTGGGGTAATTATTATTTTTATGATGAGCAAAATAGTAATTACTACTACCTCAGGTTTTTGTTATAAATAGAGAGGTTATGGTCCCTGGGTCATGCACTTGATTCCAGTTTTTGAAGCCCCATTATTCAGAGATGACTCGTGGACGGTGCATAGACTTGGAAGGCCGCCCTCATCTCCTAAACTAAGCAATGGATTCAGATACGCTTTCTCATTTAGTTATTCTTAATGATTTAACATGTTAGTTCCTGGCTTGTGGTTTAATTATTGTTTAAGAAAATTCTTTCATATACGTCTTGTAATACGCCTTGTGCATATATTATCACGTTTACGCTTTGTAATGGTTGTGTTATAAAGCCTTAAAAAAAATTAAAATCAATAACATAATAATAATAATAATAATAATAATAATAATAATAATAATAATAATAATAATAATAATAATAATAATAATAATAATAAATATGAATATTTAATATACACAATTAAAATTATCGAATATTTAATAAAGATGGATATAGTCCTTTTTAATAAAAATACAACAATCAACACATATTTATAAAAAAAAATTAAACATAAACACTCAAAATAATATATTCGATAAATTAAAAATGAACATAGTATAGGTGAATTACAATTCCGATGAAGGTTTAAAAAAATAAAAGTATAAAAATAAAAAAGAGACACTTTAAAAAAAAGACTAAGAGATCTCACTTATCACATATCACTTCATTTTATATCATTAAAATTACTACAATATCTAAAATGGAAGTAAAAGGTAAATGCTCAAACTAAATAATTTAATAAAAACTTACAAATCAAATTTAATGAACAAATAATATTTTTTCATATGCTTTAAATAATAGAGAAATAACAAAAATATAAATTTTTAGAAAGTAATAATATAAAATATATAAATAAAATAAAATAAAGATTTAAAATATATAGTTATACTTAATTTGTTTTAGAGTTTTGAAATAATTTTAAAAAATATGAAACATCAAACTAAATAACAAATTCTACTTAATAACTTTAAAACTTGAACGAAATTAATTAAATAAGAGTAATAAAATTAAATGTCTACATCTTTTTTAAAAGTAAAATAAGAATAAATAATAGAAATAATAATTAGTATATATTAACCAAAATTTGGATCATATTTATAAAAAAATATCTCGTCTTCTCATATACTATTTGATTAAAATATCATTTATTTTACTACGACATCAGTTAGCTTTATATATATATAAGGTATTTATAGTTGTTTTGCTTCCAATTTTTAAACTCCCTCAAAAAATGTGAAAGCTTAAACTAATTTAAAAATCAGAAAAAAATATGACAATAAAATCAAGTTAATGGAAAATAATATTTTCTTACTAAATAATATATAACTAAATAAAATATAAAATAATGATAATAAAAATAAATAATATAAAATATACAATATATAAGAAAAAAATTATTTTTTAAAAAAAAATATATATAAGTATATATAATTAGCTCATTTTAAAATTCAGATTTTAAAAGAAAAATATGATACACCAATCCAAACTAAAAAAATTTACTCAAAAATTATAAAACTTGAATAAAATCAAGAAAAATAAAAGTAAAAGATTTAATGTTTAATAAACTATGAAAAATAATAAGATAATAGTAGTAATAATTAATATAATAAATAAATATTGTATATAATATATATTCAATATATAATTATATACTAAAAGTTACTACTAATATATAGTTTTTTCAATTAGATTTGCTAAGGAAATATGAAAGGTAAACCAAATTAAAAATTTTAATGAAGGGAATCAAAAAAATATATTATCAAATAGATCAAAAATTGACGAAGAAATTTGGGAGATCAGCGTTAGTTTGGGCGTTATTTTCCCAATAACCATCCTATTCGTGCATGAGGATCAAAGTAATCTGGTCCAGTTCTAAACTTCTAGTCCAGTACACATCCTATATAAAAAAAAATGGTATTTATTCATTGAAGCATAGTTTTTTTGAACTTAATCACCTCTAGAAGAATAATATCATATGATATCAATTCATAAGTAAGATTTCAACAAAAATTAAAAATAATTAATAATTTTTTTCTTAACCAACAACATTTAATGAGACATTAAAAAGTTTCAATGACGGTTACCAAATTTGTAATACTGACGTCTATGCTTATGACGTCGGTTTCTAAGGAAATAAAAAAAGAATTCTAGTGCCTCATTATTGAATATATAATTTGATAATTTTGATTTGAATAGGTATTCAAATTTTAGAGACATTTAAAATCATATCTTTTATTCGAATTTGATATTTTTTAAAAATTTGAACTAATTTAAATATTCATTTCAATTTGAGTGAAATTTATTTAAATTGTTTGAATTCATTGAAATATATTAGTTTCCATGTATTATATATGTACATATTATTTATATAAAACTAATTTATTTAAATTGACTAAATTATATTCATTCGATATTTTAAATTTTTATTATAGAATGCAAAATTAATAACTAATAAATTTAATGAAAATTTAGTAATCAAACTAAATTAAAGAAAAAAAATAAAAATTTAAGTAATAATATAATAAAAATATATTGGTTTGATTTGAAGTATCAATTTTTTTTTTCTAAAATGCATATATGAACTTGATTAAAAAATAAGAAAATAAAAAATCTATAGAAAAGATAATAGTAAATATACAAAAAGATAATATGAACTAATATCACCAAAATAAGTAAATTGATTAATTAAAATTGTATGAGAAATAATAGATAGTTAATAATATTATAAATTTTGAAAATAAATTTTCAAGTAAAAAGTAAATTAGGATGAAAGGATCGATGGAGAAGTAGCGTCCGGAGATGCATAGGGATGAGACACGGGTAGATGAAAGGTAATGTATTTAAAAAATCACTTTTATTAGCAATCAACCATATCAGTCAATTTTATTTTCCACCCAAGCTATTATGCCTCTACCTAAGCTATTATGCTTCCACCTAATATGCTAGGTTGGCATTTAACAGTAAGAGTTAACAGAATATTAACAGAAGGATGAAACGAAAACAAAAATTATTTTTGAGAGACTAAATAAAAACTTTTTAAAAAACAGAGATCAAACGGATAAAATAGGATATTTGGAGGGACCAAAAATATAATTATATAATAATTTTGTTAAATATCTATTAAAAATAATATAATTTAATACTACTAAAATAAAAAAATTAAATTAAATTTGAAATCATAATTTTGACAATATAATAAGAACTGAAAATATTAAAAAAATAAAAAGTAAAATAACTTCAAAAAAAAAATGTTTTTGTAAAAAATAAATAAAATAAAAAGGTAGAATAAAAAAATATATATATAATTAAAAAGCAAAATAATTTAAATAACAAAAATTTAAAAAAATAAATATTAAAAAAATGTCTTGTTTTATAATAAGATTACTGTCCTGACATTAAAAAAAACGTAAAAAAATGACAAATGGAGAAAGGCCGGGAGTCGTCCATACAGACCACTCTAGCTTTTCCAAAATTACTATAGAGTTGATTCATTAAACTTTATCAAGCTTTTTTGCAGTTCAAAATTTATAAAGTTTACGCAACGAGGAGGATAGACGGGGTATATATGGTGCAGGAATGAAAAAGGGAAACTAAATTGTAAAATCGCATATAATTTCCCGAAAAATAAAATGGATATGGTGAAATCTCTAATACTATGTTTGGATAACTTTTAAAAAGGGGTTTGGAGCGGTTTGAAGGGTTTTGGAGGGAGAGGAATTTGGAGGTTTTTGAAAGAGTTTTAAAAATCTTATTTGGTTAGACTTTATAAGGGATTTGGAAAGATTTGGTAGACCACTATGCCCTCATTTATAATAATATATTTTTTGAGTTTTAGAGAAATTTTTGTAATTTAACTTTTTTTAATTCATTAACTCTTCAAATCCTTCCAAAACTCATCATTTTGGAGGATTTTGAAAATGAGTTCTATGAGGAATTTGAAATCCCTCCAAATCTCTTTAAAAAGTTATCCAAACATGATATTTTAAACTCCTCCAAACTCCTCTCCTTTCAAATCTTTCGAAACATTCAATCCAAACATAATGTAAAAGTTAATTGGGGGTCAAACTATGGAGCATGGATACACTTCCAAAGATAAAAAATCTTTGCGTGGAAACTCATATGGGAAGGCTCCCCACCCCACTTATCTTTCTCGAATAAGTAAAGTTAAAACTAGTCATTGCTATGTTTGCAAAGATGGGAAGATAGCATTGATCATATCTTTTATCAATGTCCCTTCTCAATTCAATTATGGACGGCTGCTCAAAGAGTATTAGGTTATTACTTCAAGCATAAGGATCACTAGGTCAAAGGTGATTGGCTAAAAGAAGGTACCTCCTTTCACAAGAAAATGAGTTGAAAGCTAGTTAGTTTCATTCACTACTAGAATTATCGTCATCATCGACGGCTTAAGCCGTGGCTGAACTGTTGGTGACAACTTTCACGGACGGCACTGGCTGTGGCAAAAAGCCGTCACTGATGTGTGCATCTCAGATAAGTTATGATGGCGTCTCTCGACCGTCACAAGTAATCATCAACGACAGCCGTGGGTGCTGTCGCTGATTTTAACACATCAGTGATAGATGTAGGCGACTGTCACTGATACCAACACATTATCCACGGCCCGGGGCCGTCGATGATACTATTAGCAATCGTGATATTTGGTACTGCCCAGGCCATCAGCCACAGCTTTGTGACGTATGCGGTTGTCACTGATACCAACACATCAACCACGATCCAGGGCCGTTGGTGATACTATTAGCAACCATGATATTTGATGATGCCCAGGCCATCAGCCATTTACGATAAGCCTTCAGCCACGGCTTAGTGACGATGGCCGTGGGTAAGCCGTGGCTGAAGGTATATCCTGTAACTGAAAAAAATATAAATTTTATAAATTTTTGTATACAATAATATTTATAGATTACAACCTATTTTCAATCATATATTATAATCAGAAAACATCATATACATGCATTTGAAACCAAACATACAAGTTTTACATAAATATCATCAATCTAAGCCTCAAATCGAAGGCAAACAATTTTCAAAATATCATATATATACAACCATAAGTATATAAACAACTATCCGTATACAAACAAGTATCAAAATATAAACAAAATACAATAAATCAAAATCTCACGGCTGCGGTGGAGGCGGTGGAGTCGACAGCGACTGGGTCGAGAGCGTCGACTGGGTCGAGGAGGACGACGGCTGCGACATCATCTGTAGAAGGCCAGAGTGAGACACAATTTGAGTGAGCAGTGCTTGCATGCTCTGCATCATCTGTCTCAACTCTTCATTCGTCCGTCTCTGCTCATCCATCGCCAGCCTCTGCTCCTCCATCGCCAGTCTCTGCTCCTCCATCGCATATCTCTGCTGGGTGAGCTCCGACTCCAAGGCCGTTATTCGGCTTTGGTCGTGCGCCCGGGATGTCCAGGGCTGCTCACCCGCAGCCAGAGGGGTCGGTGCCCCAAGTGGCCCGAGCACGACACGTGCATGGCCACTGTCTACAAAATCATAAACACGGCCATGCTCCCAGCCACCTTCGATGTGCCTTGAACTCCTGCGTCAAACTCCTCCGGTGTGCCTGCATGCTCGATCACAGTCCTCGTGTAAGTTTCCTGCACGTGTTTATATTTTAAATATATATAAACTATAAATAAAAATTCTGTAAATCATATAGACATATATAAATACTTACCATTATGATCGAGGCTCTGCTATCAACGTAGTCCCTCGCTTCTCATCGACGACGGTGGGTGCGCTCAAACACCTCCAACATCGACGAGCATTGGACGGTGTCATCCTCCGCCACTCGCGTCATACATTAGAAACAACTACATTAATATCATTATACACAATATATAATTTAATTTAAAATAATTAAATTATACATACCATACGACACTCATGAACCGCAAAAGAGATGGAGCCACCAATGTGGCGCGCGCCCGTGCCGCCCCCCACCCCCCCCACCCCCCGGACATGCAGTTTAATTCTCGACGCAGTCCGGAAGACCTCCTACCACTTAGGTGTGTCCCACCGCTCAACGAGTTGGTCCCATACAGGGACAGGAATACACTCGGGGCGTGTCCCCGAGTCTCATCACGGTCAGATGGGCCTGCTGAAGCGGCCCGTTATAGCGAGCGCGGACAACACGCTCCCATGCAGCCTCAATAAAAGTGGTCTGGTCCTCCGACCAAGTATAATAAGCCTGGAAAAAAAAATTATTATTATCGATCACTATTTAACATTAACATTAATTTAATAAATATACTTACCGTGAACTCTCGCCACAATAAATCCATATGCTCACGGTGCATAAACTTTCGGATCATCCCCGCTATCGTGCGAGGGACGTCCTCCTGCTCAAATCTGCACCAAATACAAATTCATATTATGATATTTTGAAATAAATAAATTATAAAAAATAATTGATGCATATACTTACCGTCTTCCGCGCACACTAACTACTCTGTGCAGTTCTCCCTTGGGTGGCAGAGGGAGAATTCTATTAGGCCCTCGTGGCCTACGTCTCGAAGACGATGATCCTGGATCAGCAGAGGGTGGCGGAGTGATGGTAGTCGGAGGTGAGGGAATGGTGGCCAGATCAGGCAAGGGAACGGTGGACGGATCAGGTGGGGGGATGGTGGCCGGAGGTGGGGGGATGGTGGTGGAAGGCGAAGGGTCAGTGGGTAAGGTGGGGCGGGTGGTAATCGTCGGGGGGTCCTATGAGGAATGCCTCCTCGGGAACTGATATCTCGAACCATAGCTGTAAAAATTTAATATAAATAGATTATATATAATATATTAATAGATATATTTAATAATTGAATATATATTTCACATTTACAATTATTGGTCACCGTCATTATCATCATCCGTGTAATACTCTTCTTCTTGTCCTTCTGTATCGAAATCTTGAAATTCTTTTTCTTCTCCCTCATCATCATTCTGTCCTTCCTCAACTTCATTATAGTCGTCATCAACGTATTCTATTTCCAATTGAACTAACTCTGTGTCATCATCCTCGAGTATTCGACTAACTCGTTCCACTTCGGAAGGATCCTCTTCTTGATAGAAGTCATCTGTTGGCTCATTCTCTTCAACTACCGGGTCAATTTTTCCTCTGGCTTTAGTATTACAGACTACACGCCAATCTGCCCTATCTTTCTTTCAAGATGGATATTGCATATAATATACTTGTTCAACTTGAGATGCCAATATAAATGGCACATTTGAAGCCAATTTTGATTTGTAATTGACATCGACCAGCTGTTTATACTTTGGATGAACTCTCATGCTCATATCGCTTTTATCGAACCAATGACATTTAAAAAGGGCAATTGATTAACATCTGAAAAATTGTAATTCTACGACTTTTTCCAATAGTCCGTAAAAGTCAACATCACATTCAGCATACATTGTCCCTTTGTCGCAGACCCAGGCATTCATAGTTTTTTTTGTAGATGAATATTCAAGTGTGTGAAATTATTATCCATTAATAAAATAACCATTATAACACTGTACAAGTCGTGCCGGTCCGCTAGCAAACTCAAAGATTTGGTTATCTATTTTGCCTCTATGTTCTGTGCTGTAAGCTTGAAACCAATTAGGGAACTCACGATTCCGTAATCTTTCTAATTCCTCATCGCTGTAAATTGAGTATTTTTTCACCATCTCAAAGTCAAATATTTTGATGAACTTCTCAGTCTCTGGACAGTTTAGTAAAACGTACAAGTAGGCCAAATGGTACTCTTCGTCGTTTAAGAATCGAGACGGATGAGAACCCAAAGCACGATCGGGGTAACAAAAGATATTTAAACCATCTGATGGTTGAGATCCCCCGTCGTCGTTTCGTGGAAGACGATTAAGTCTTATCTTGATGGTTGATTCAAAATAAAATGAGCATAATGTTAAAATTTCTTGAATTATATATATTTTTGATATGGAACCTTCAACTACGGCGGTGTTCTTTACTTTTTTCTTCAGATAATTTGTGTATCTTTCAAATAAGTACATCCACCGGTATTGAACGGGGGCACCAACTTGTACCCCGAATGCCAAGTGTATCAGTAGATACTCCATCGAGTCAAAAAATACAGGAAGAAAAAACTGCTCCAGCTTACATAGGATTTCAACAATATTATTTTCAAGTGCTAACATATCTTCAACTCGAAGTACATTTGCATAAATGTTTCTAAAAAACATACTTAATTCTGTCAACGAACCCCAAATCTTATCATGTAGATGATATCGAAACGCGACCGGAAGCAATCTCTGCATGAATACATAACAATCGTGGCTCTTCATCCCTGATATTTTGCATTCATCGACGTTTACAAATCGAGATAAATTTGAGGCATATCCATCGGGTAATCTGAGTTCTTTGATCCTTTGATACACATCTTTCATCTGTTGTTTATTTAACACATACGGCGCCTTTGGCTTATGAAGTCGTCCGTTGACCTTTTGCAAATCTAACTCAGACCTCTTACAAAGTATTTTCACATCATGTCAAACATTCACATTATCTTCAGTTTTGCCGGAAATATCCATCACAGTGTTAAAAATATTATCAAACACATTCTTTTCAATGTGCATGATGTCCAAATTATGTCAAATCAGTAATGAACTCCAATACGGCAATTCCTAAAAGATATTTTTTTTTACCCAGTTATGTGTTTGACCAAAGCCTGAAATTCTTACATTCCGGCCAAAAGTAATCTCTGGAAGCAATTGAACACGTGTTAACATCTGTTCACCAGACAATATCGGTGGTGGCTCATCTCTTTCGACTCTACCCTTGGTAAATTTGTCACAATTCCTTCGATACTAATGGTTAGACGGTAGGAACCGGCGATGACAATCAAAGAAGGAAATTTTCCGACCATTCTCAAGACTGAAGGATTTTGAGTGTTCCATGCAATACAGGCAAGAGAGTCGCCATGTGAGCTGCAACCAGACAACATGTCATAGGCCGAGAAATCATTGATTCTCCACAATATAGCAGCTCGTAAAGTGAAGTTTTACTTTCGATGACAATATTAAGTGACAGCTCCCTCAACCCACAATATTTTCAGTTCATCAATTAGAGGTCAGAGAAACACGCCAATTTTTTTGCGAGGACCCCTAGGACCCGGAATAATCATCGAAAGATAGACAAATTCATCTTTCATACACATTGAGGGCGACAAATTATTAACTGTTGACAGCACTGGCCATACTGAATACGGAGGTGTCGAATTACCAAATGGATTAAAACCATCCGTGCACAATCCCAACCTGATATTTCTAGTATCCCGAGAAAATGAAGGATAACACCTATCCAAATATTTCCATGCTTCACTGTCGGATGGATAAGTCATTATTGTATCATCGCGACTTCTTGCATGCCAACTCATATATGGGGCAGTCTTTTCCAACATGAATAACGTTGGAAGCCTCGGTGTCAGTGGAAAATACCGAAGCACCTTAAAGGGATATTTTTTTATCTAGCCAATTTTTTTTCCTTATAACGAGAATGTTCACATTTCGGACATTGCTGTAAGTGTGTATTTTCTTTATAATATAAAATGCAGTTATTTGGGTACGTGTGTATCTTTTCATACCCAAGCCCTAATTTCCTCATCAACTTTTTTGTCTTATAAAAGGTTGGCTCAAACTTGTTATTTGGAGGTAGCATACCATTGATAAAGCCTGCAATCCGATCAAATGCAACCCCACTGATATTACAATCGGACTTGATGTTCAGAAGTTGCGTCATTGCCGAAAATCTTGTATAATTAGGATAATTCTCATACAAATGTTCATCGGCAGCTTTCAACATCTCGTAAAATTTTGCAGCCTCCTTATTCGGCAATTCAATCTGTATCGCAAGTTGTTCTTCAGTGACTTCAACTGTCGTAGTATCTGGTGGCACTACCGTCTCAATAACTGACTCAATATTATCATTTAAATTGAATTGTCCTCCAAGACTATCCAGAATTATTGTTCTATAAGGATTAGGTGGATTGGAAGAAGAAACACCAATAGAAGAAGATTCACCATGAGTTTGGACAACATGATTGCTCGACGTCCCGACTTGACGTGACTCTTTGTGACAATTCCATAGAAAATATATTGGTGTGAATCCTTTTGTATACAAATGTATTATGATAGTTTCCCGATCCAAAAATCTTATGTTCGAATATTTCCGGCACGGACATCGGATTTTATCACCACTAAGGAATTTTTTATTCGAGTAGGCGAAATTTAAGAAGAGAGTTATGCCTACTCGAAATTCGTGTGTTATAGCTCCACGATAAATTCGTCGGTACATCCAACTTCGATCGCCCGACATATTCTGTCAAAAAGTGGGCAATATCTTCAGTTAATGTCTTTAGGTGGGATGATCCTTTTCCATTCGGAATTCATGTTATTCATATTGCACTTAGTATTTCTTTTAGTTATTAACTTCATTCTAAATTTTGGCAGCATCTCCTTACAGTTCTCCGAATACGCATATCATCTGGACGCGTATTGGAGAACAAGGGAGATACAAGCCAAAATTTAAAAATGAATAATGACTAAAAGAAATAAACTAAGTGCAATATAAATAAGGGTTAATTACTAAATATATCCCAACTTTTGATGTGTTTCATAAATCTATCCCCACTTTTAAATTTTCCCAATTCAATACATCACTTTCCAATTTGTAACAAATTTATCCCACCGTTAACGGGATGTTACAACATGCGTTTGGATGCTAACGTGGATCAAGAGCCCAGTTAACATCCCAAAATATTAATAAAATATTAAATTAAAAAATACACTGTGTCGAGCCTAGTCAACACCCAAACCCTAACGTTAATTAAAAAATTTAAACCCCACCCGACAAAATCCAAATCCCACTTTTCTGGGTATCGCCTCTTCATCCCCGATAAAATCTGGACCAGCACTCTGTTCTTGTCCACCGGAAGGAGTCTTGGCATTCTTCATCGCCTTCCTTTGTCGCACAGTCATCTCTAGTTTGCCGGGAAGAACAAACATCATCCCCGAATTTTTTCTTCACAGCTCACACTAACTCGACTCATATTGCCTCCCTGCAATTAGCGATCACCAATGCGAAGTGTTCCAACGTCACCTACAAACTCCCTGTTACAAAAGGTTAGTAATTTTCTTTCCATCTGAGGTGTTTGATTTGAATAGAAGGAACCCTAGATTCATTCACCAAATCTAGGGTTAATCATGCATCATGTTTTTTATTTGAACAGATAGAACCCTAAGGATATGCTTCCAATTTTCATTTTCATCCCATTTTTTTGATTATATTTGAATGTGTATTCTCCCCCATAGTGTTCATGCTTCTAGTTATATTATAGTGTAGGTGTTAGTAATGTTCACGTAGAGCCAGTGTTACTGCATGAATTTTGATTGTGTAAAAATTGCATAATATATCCTCACTTATATTACTTATGCATAATATAGCCCCTGTAAGTTGAGATGGTTCGACGTTCAAATCGGTTTTGAAAAACTATTCTTCCTCCACGACGAGATTCAGCCCCTGTAAGTATAATTTTTATTTTAGCATAATTATATGATGGCATGCTATTGATATTAGTCATCTTATGATATAGATTAATTTTAGCAATGAAGATGAAAGCGACATGGATGGTACACTGTATATTGATGCTATCCTGGGATGGACTCCACATCTTGGGGGGAATGATAAACATGTATCTATAGAGGCAGAAACTGATACACTTGGGGGGAATGATGAACATGCATCTATAGGTCAATTGGAGAATGAAGAAACTGAGTATGTTGTTGGTATAGAACATCTTGTTATTGCTAGGACTGATCAACATGCAGATAGTGAGCATGTTGCTGCTAATGAAGAAAGTGGTGATGATATTGAGACATCTGAAGACATCGACTATCGCCCAATTGGAGAAAGTGACGCTGATATATGTTCTAGTGAATTTGATGATTTAAGTGATGAAGAATATGTGATAGTTAGAGAACAGAAAAAAGACAAATATAAGCATGGTATAGGTTCAAATTTGAATGAAGATGAATGTGACACTAATGAATTTGTATCAGTCACAATTGAAGGTACATATGATAACAACTTTGCAAAAGAGGTGCCTATCCTAGTTAACCCTACAAATTTGTCTGAAGATGCACGTGAAAGTACTAGTGAGTACGAGGATAGTGAAGATGAAGTTGTTACACCCGATGATAGTGATGAAGAGGGTGTAGGTTGGTCGACTAAGCATACGAGGAAAAAATTCCGTAGGAAGGTATATAATCCCAAATGTGAGGTCAAGGATGTCAAACTAGAAATTGGGATGAAATTTGAGTCTAATTCTCAGTTTAAAGAGGCTGTTCAAAGCTATGCTGTTGCAAATGGTTACAACATAAGATGGACAAGGACATGTGCAAAAAAATGGAAGCCAAATGTATAAGTGGTTGCCTGTGGAGAATATATGGTAGCTTGATGAAGAGAGAATTGACATTCATGATTAAAAGCTACAATAGTGAGCACAAATGCTCAAGAACATGAGGAATAGGCAAGCCACAAAAGATTGGATGGCAAAATATTATCTTGAGAAATTTAGGAGCAATCCTAATTGAAGTGTGGATGAAATGGAGAAGGATTTGCTAGCTAATTTTTATATTAGCATCTCAAGAATGAAAGCTTACAGAACAAAATGGGAGGCTCTAAGAAGACTACGAGGCTCTGTTGAGGATCATTATGTCATGCTTGGTTCATATCTAGCGCAACATCGACGTGTGAATCCCACGAGCTTGTTTAGCATTGTATGTAATCGAGAATTTACAGGTGCACCTCCGATTTTCCAACGACTGTACATTGGATTTGAAGGGCCCAAAAAGGGATTTCTTAATAGTTGTAGACTGATAATTGGACTTGATGGGTGTTTCCTCAAGACATTTCTTGGTGGCCAATTACTTTCGGCTGTTGGTAGAGATGAGAATAATCAAATGTTCCCAATTGCGTGGGAGGTCATTGAAGGAGAAAATTATGATTTGTGGAGTTGGTTTTTGGGGGTGTTGTTTGATGACTTGTTCATAGATCAAGGATATGGTTTGATTGTAATTAGCGATCAACAGAAAGTAAGTTTACTTTGTTAAGTTTAGTGTTTAATATCCAAATAGTTGGATGAGTGTTAACTTTTCTGTATTTCTTTTTTTACCCAGGGGCTGGAGTATGCAATTAAACAAAGGATACCTGCTGCGGAGCATAGGAATTGTGCTTGACATGTATATGCTAATTGGAACAAGAAACGCGATGGGCTAGCTTTGAAATCATTGTTTTGGAGAGCTGTTAGATGCAAGGTGGAGTCTGATTTCCAAAGAGTACTGAATGAACTCCAAGCAACTTCACCAAGAACACATGAAGATTTTCTCGCAATTTGGGTCACAAAATTTTGCCAAGCTTATATCAGTTCGAGCTGCTAATGTGATGATGTGAGTAATAATATAACTGAAACTTTCAATGGTTATATTTTGAAGGCACGATCAAAGCCAATTATTGATATGCTCGAAGATATCCGGCGTATGTTGATGGCAAGGATGCATGCTAAACATGAGTTGATGTTAAAAAGCATTGATACTATATGCCCCAACATAAGGAAGAAATTTGAAGAAATCAAGAATGAAACAAGATATTGCTATGTGACACCTGCAGGTTAGTTTGGTTTATTTTCAATTTGGTTTACATTACTTCAGTTGAGTTTATTTTCAGTGAATTTTGTTAACAGGTAATATGTTATTCGAGGTTCAACAATTTGACAAGTCATATGTTGTTAACTTGAATTCTCGAACATGTTCTTGTCGACATTGGGATTTATCGAGCATGCCGTGTAATCATGCAATTGCATGCATCACTTGGCTCAAAAAAGAACCAGACAACTATATTGATAATTACTATAAGAAGAACACCTACTTGAAGGCATATGAGTTCCTCTTGCAACCTTTGACGGGAAAGAATACATGGGCTCCAGTTGACGGACCTAATGTTTTGCCACCTCCTGTAAAAAAAATGCCTCGGAGGCCAAAGAAAAAAAGAAAAAGAGATGTGCATGAGGATGATAGCACAACAAGAAGAGGAACAAGAGGTCTTATTATCACTTATCAAATATGATTTCAAGATGGCCATAATAGAAGAACTTGTCCACTTAGGGGACAATGAACTCGTACAGAGGTTTGACTATGTTTAGCTTATTACAAATATTTAGCTATGATTATTAATTCAAAAATTATTTTATTGCTGGTAGGTGATACAGCAAGCACTGGAGGTGCATCATCATCATCTACTGAGAGAGGTAAATCCTGCTCATTAAATAGGGGAGGTGGAAGTGCATCTGGTAGAGGAACAAGAGGAGCTAGATCTTCTAGGGTAAGCATTTTAATAATAAATTATAATAATATGTAGTAGCTTGTTTCACTTGGCTCTAATTATTTTATTATTTTAAGAAGACATATTTTAGGGAAAGAGCAATGGCCTCGCAGGGATTAGGGAAAGAGGCACTACCTATTTTAGGGTAAGTTAGTACATATATTGTTAACTTGAATTCTTTCCAATTTAGTAATTAAGTATTTTATTTCGTTAGATGCCCTGATCTAGTTTATCAATTTGCTCTTCTCGTGGGGAATGGAGCGGATCCTTGATTCGGGAACATGAAAGGATGGTCCAAGGACATGATACACAAGGGAGCCAAAATATTCCACAAGGACATGATATACAAGGATGATGAATTTTGGATCTATGTTGTTTGTATTTTGGATGGATACTATGTATTTTGGATGGATAGATACATGATACTATGTATTTTGGATGGATAGATATATTTTGTACTATGGTGTTAGTTTGATGTATGTATGGTTTCAGTTTGATGATGTATGTATAGTTTGATACTATGTATTTTGGATGGATAGCAATTTCAGTTTGATGTCTGTGATACTGATACCATTCTGATAAATATTCCATAAAATATTCCATGGTTTGATGTCTGTGATACTGATACCATTCTGATAAATATCAGTTTTAGTTTGTAAATACCAGTGAGGTATGGTTTTTGGTATGGTTTTGATGTCTGATAAATATTTGTTTCAATCTGTGTTACTAGTACCATTCTGATAAATACTAGTGAGGTATGTATGTTTAATGTATACCAGTGTTAAATACCATTCTGATAAATACCAGTGTTAATGTACTAGTACCAGTCTGTGTTATGGTTTTTGTATTAGTTTAATGTATGTATGTTTCAATTTCAGTTTGTGTTACTGATTGTGATATAATGAATAATAAAGTTGGAAGTATGATAGTGATATCTATTTCAGTCTGTG
This sequence comes from Canna indica, assembly GCA_034359265.1. NCBI lineage: Eukaryota > Viridiplantae > Streptophyta > Magnoliopsida > Zingiberales > Cannaceae > Canna > Canna indica. Next base: position 51,447,561 of record CP136896.1, on the reverse strand, counting down.
TTACTGGTACCATTCTAATAAATACCAATGAGGTATGTTTCAATTTGATGTATGTATGTATGTAAATACAATTCTGATATTGATATCTATTTCAGTGAGGTAGTGATATCTGTTTCAGTTCATACTGATACCATTCTGAATAATGAAGTTGGAAGTTTGATAGTGATATCTGTTTCAGTTTTCTCTTCATAGCTTTGATATTGATATTTGTTTCAGTCTGTGTTACTAGTGTTTCAGTAATAGCAGCTATTGTGCATGAGAGACCTTGCCAGTGTGTTTCAGTTTCTTTGTATCTGATAAATACCAATGTGTTTCTTCTCAATATGAATACCAGCTGAATGATACCAATGTGTTTCATCAACCAATGTATCTGATAAATACCATATTTGAGGCATCATTGTATCAGTATCAATGGTACCAGCTAGTATCAGTCAGTGATATTGAAATGGGAATTATACCAACTGGTATCATTGTAACCATTCTGATAAATACCATTCTGATACCATTGATACTGATACCATTTTGATAAATATCAGTTTTAGTTTGTAAACATATTAGTTCATATTAGTTTGATGTATGTATGTTTCAATTTGATGTATGTATGTATGTATGTAAATACCATTCTGATACTATATGTTTCATATTAGTTCATATTGATACCATTGTATCTGAGCCATCATTGTATGTAAATACCTTTCTGATACCATTCTGATACTGTATGTATGTATGTAAATATCATTCTGATATTGTATGTGTTTCATTGTATCTGAGTCATCATTGTATCGGTACGAATGGTACCAGCTGGAATCAGTCAGTCATACTGAAATAAGAATGATACCAGCTGGTATCATTGATACTGAAACCTTAAAAATGAGAATGATACCTGCTCATACTGATACCAGTTGGTATCATTGATACTGAAATGAGAATGATACACTATAAACACATTATAACTGATAGATTTATAAACTATAAAGACATTGAGGCATATTTATAAATCAATCCAGATTTAAACACATTATAAACACACTGTTAAGATTTATAACTGACAGTAAACACACTGTTCACATTTCATATTCCAAAATGAGATACATGACAGTATTCTTAGTTTTCATAAAATACATCATAACCCATGAACGATCAGAAACTCTACACAAAGCTATCGTGCCTACAATAATCCAAGAAGCCACCAACAACCATAAATAGCTATTGATTCTTTCATCTAGCTTCTTCTTCTCCTTCTCCGGCATAGTTATCCTATCTCCACAGGTTGATAATTTCTCCACAAGAACATCATTCTTTTCTTGAAGTAACTTGAGTTGATGCTTCAGCAATTCTGTATTTTCGCTTGTTAACTTTTATATCATTTCCTTTGTTTGACCACAATACTCGGGGTCATGCCACTCAAAGTACCCGCAGGATTTCTCTTTATCCTATGCAAAGAGAAATTGTTAGTTCATATTGACAGAGCTTATTATAACATAATATTTCCCTTCCAATGTATGCATCTCCAGAATTTTCTTCCAGGATTTTTATCTGTGTTTGATGTTAGCAAGCAAGCCGCAATATTATGCTGACAAATCGGCACACACATTGATGAGGTTATAGAAACCTCGATTGTTGTTAATTTTGATGTCATTGCCATAGTGCTACAAAGATTTGAAGATATAAATCATGTTGGAAAATATACACATTGATATTTTGCCTAATGAAAATATACATATTGATATAACTGTATTTGTTTCATAATACATGTTAATTCTGTTTCATAATTTGTTTCAAAGCAGTCTAATGTTTCATACATGTTTAATGATATAACAGATTAATAAGAGTGAACCTTCTAAACAATAAATTATGAAGTGAAGAAAATTAGTAATCAACCTTAACATTATTCTGAAATTACTCTAGCAAATACATATTTATTTAAAATTTAGGGTTTTCAAACAAATCTATCTAGGGTTTGCAAAAAAATATATCTAGTTTTAGAATTTTGGGTCGGCGACACAAAGGGATTGAAATTTAGGGTGTGTAAACAAATCTAGGATTTCCAAACATTTTCCTTCACTTCAAAGGAAGGTTCAGACCGGCGACACAAAGGAAGATTCGATTGCTACTTACCTTGGAGATATATTCTCCAACGGCGACACAAATGAAGGATTTCTGGGACCTTGGGGAAAGATGGATCGATTGTTGGGGAGCTCTTCGATTTTGTCGGGGAAGAGAAGAGTGCAGTCGATCGGGGAAGAGAAGAATAGGGTTTGGGTAAAAGATTTGTTGACTAGGTTGGGTGGGGCCCACAAAAAAATTAGTTTAAAAAATAGGAGAGTCGACACAGTGTATTTTTTAATTTAATATTTTATTAATATTTTGGGATGCTGACTGGGCTCTTGATCCACGTCAGCGTGCCCACGTCAGCATCCAAACGGCTGTTGTGACGTCCCGTTAACGGTGGGATAGATTTGTTACAAATCGAAAAGTGGTGTATTGAATTGAAAAAATTTAAAAGTGGGGATAGATTTGAGAAAGACCTCAAAAGTTGGGATATATTTAGTAATTAACCATATACATAACTATGTTCTCAAATTATCCAATTAGGGACAATTCAAGGGTTGTACGTCGTATAAAAGATCATTAACTTCATTTACACGAACATACAACCCTCGAACGAATCTAAGGTTTTGCAAAATTAAAACTTGACTCGTCGATGCGTACGTGAAACGTATCAACTCGTCTTGATTTTTTTCTAAATTTATGGATGCCGATGCAAGTCCATAGTGGACGATTCCGCGCGAGTCCAATGTGGACGATTCTAGCACGAGTCCATCCATTGTGGATGATTCCGGCACGAGTCCATCCATTGTGGACGATTCCGACGCGAGTCCACCATGGACGATTTGACCGCGAGTCCAAAGTTGACGATTTGGCTGCGAGTCCACAGTGGACAATTCCGGCGCGAGTCCTCATTGGACGATTCCATTAATACTAATTAATTAACATTAAACTAATTTCATTAATTAACCTAAAAATAATTAAATCCTAGTCAACATTAACCATTAATTAATATTATCCAAACTAATTACCTAATTAACCATTAATTTCTAATAATTAACAATAAAAATTAAAAAAATTATAGGATTTAATTAAACCCTAATCAAACTATGATTACCCTAATCACAGTTTGATTAGGGGTTAATTAAACCCTAATCAAGTAATTGATTAGGGTTTAATTAATCCTAATCATGCATCAACAGTAGCCGGCATCATTGCCGGCTACTGTTTGCATTGGGGCCGATTACCATCGGCCTCAAATCATGGCGCCGGCGCATAGACGCCGGCGAATAGAGGGTCAATCGGGTCGACGCCGGCGTGGGGCAGCGAGATGCATGGAGGGTAGCGGCAACATGAGAGAGGAGGAGGAGATGCATACCGAAAGGGAGAGGGTCACCGGTGGCAACAGGCAGCGACGGACGGCAATCGGCAGTGACGGACGGCGGCAGCAACAAGCAACAACGGCGAGTAGAGAAGAAAGAGGAAGAGGAAGAAAGAGGAAGGGTCGGGCGCGAACGCAAATAAAAATGATTTTCACCGACGGCTCGCAAGCCATCGGAACACCGTGGATTTGTAATTTTATTATCACTGACGGTTATCTCAGCCGTCGGTGAAGAGTGTTTTAATTTTCGTGGGCTACGTTCGTGCCAATAATTAATAAGCAACGGCCGCTTTCAGCCGTGGCTAATGATTTATTCATATCACCAACGGCTCTAGCGTCCCCGCTAAGCCGTGGCTAATAACTTATTTTATTTTGTGCCCCGTGCGCGCCATCAACTATGAGCGACGGCTATATACGGGCTTATGTGAGCCATGGCTAATTTGGTTCTTCATATCACCAACGGCTCTAACGCCCCCGCTAAGCCGTGGCTAATAACTTATTTTATTTCGCACCCCTTGCGCACCATCAACTATGAGCAACGGCTCTATGTGGCCGTATGCAAGCCGCGGTTGATTTGGTTACATCAGCCACGGCCGCTATGACTGACACAAAGCCATGAATTATTCTGACGGCCGAAGCGACCGTCTGTGATTCCCGTGGCTGATGTGGTATATTCTAGTAGTGATTGTTGCTGGGTTGTGCCATCTACACAAACGACATTTGCTTTAGCAATGACAGAAGTTTACAATAAAGCTGGTATTTGTGTTAATACCCTCACTTCACTCACCTAATGAAGTCAGCAAAAATGCAAAGTTCTCCAATCCTGCTCTTTCTCAAGATGAAAATGAAGTTCTTTCATGCAAAGAGGTCAGTAAAAGCACTAACACTCTCACGATATATTGTGATGCGGCGTGGAATGCTGATAACAAAGATGCAGGTTATGGTTTTGTTTCGTAAATCATAGTAATGAAATTGTATGTGAATAATACAGTAGTGAGAAAGCTGAGTCATCTCCACTATTTGCATAAATCTGAGCCATATGCATGGCTAACTACAATCAGAGAAAATATCTCAGTTACAAGCATATAAAAATATTTTCTGACTGCCAAGGAGCGATAAATATCTTAAACAGGAAGATCAAAGTTCCTTCTTCGTTGAAGAGTTTGATTGAAGATGTTTAGATACAATGAAAGGCTATAGAAGTGAAGGGCTAGTTTTACCTAGAAAGAATGAACAATATTGCTGCTCATGTTCTGGCAAGAAATGGAATAAATCTGTGTAGAGATGATCCTCTTACTTCCAATAGTAGTACTAGCTAATTCTACTATAATTGACGTTATAGTTTCTAAATTCTTTGAATGTGGAAATAAAATTGCACCCCAAGAGTCAAGCACACCTTCTAATTAACCTTGTTTGCCAGGAGAGCTCAATGCTTTGTCAGGCCAACTTGGAAGTAGAGATGTGATTTGGGATTTTTCTATAAAAAAAGTTTATAGGTACACATATTTTTCCAATTTCGGAATCAAAATTCAATCATAGAACTAAACTTTGTTCATGAAAGGGAAAAAAAGAGAAGGATATTATATAAATTAAACTCATATCTCCACAAATCATTGATTTTTGTCACCCCTAATTCATAGAAAGGAATTATTATATTAAGCTAATTATATCTTATGTGGGTTGAGTAGTCTAATCTTATTCCAACAAGAAATTAAGCAATTAGACTAATGTGGACCAAAAATCTTTGTCCCTATATGTTTGTTTCATTGAATATGATATGATAGGATTGGATAATAAATGAGGATGAATTGAATATAAATTTTTTAAATCTGATATACACTGGATATAATATCAATTTTATACTCATTTTCTTCTAATTCATACACTAAACAAATAATAGATATTAATACATCATTTATCATGTCATTTCTTATCCTATGAAGCAAACATGCCTTATATGTTTTGCTCAATATGCACGTCAAATTCCTTGAGCCTCAATCTTGCTCAGAGAATTAATACGAGTGTATCTTTGTAAGCTTAACTACATAGACGGACATTTGCGACTATATGAGTGTGTCAAATTAGCATGACATTGATATGGTAACTGTGTGTCCATGATTGATATAATACATGAAGCTAACATAAAATCGACATGATTATTATGCAAAAGTCTAAATTTCTATGGTCGACTTTTATACCATGAGCAACTTAATTATAGAAATGAGCAAGTCTTCCAACCAATCTATGTGCTTAATTTGCATGATTACCAAGGCAATTCATAATTTGAATGTAATTTTTTTGCTATTAATTAATATACTGTTCTTTGTTTTTTCTTAAGAATCCTTCCTTTTTTTGTTATTATTTAGTATGCACTTTTCCATTTTCTTCTTTTTCATTATTCTTATCAATATGATGAAAGAATGATGATGGTATATGAGATTTAATAAAATGATGGTATCTCAATGGATACATTTTTTAAGTTTTCTTTCTTCAAGCACTTTAAAAAAAAAAAAAAAAAAAAAAAAAAAAAACCATATTCAAGACAGGTCACCCTCTACTCATACGTGGGTAAAGGGAGCAGAGGACCCATAGCTCGTAACTCCCTCACCATCAATCTGAGTAAAGCTATGTTTCCCTCGAATATGTACATCTTTATTGATCTCAACTTCAAACTGATTACATTCTCTTCTACTATCTTTCAAATTCAAAAACTGATTACAGTTTTTATCTACATCATGAAATAAATCTTCCTCCATCATTAAGCCTCCTTCATGCCCCGCATTGCAGTCTCTGTTTTTGTCTTGCCCATCCATGCTTCTCTGTGAATGAAACATATTAACTGCTAAGCTTGCCTTTCTCTCATATCCATTACATTCTTTCTTCCCGAGTAATACATTCTATTTTTATTCCTCTTCTTCTGTCAAAATTCCCACATCTGTGAGATGTTCATCTTTCCTATTTCACTTGTTGAGTCTATCAATTCATCATCATTATCCCAAAACATTGATACTTCCTTATTAATACTTAAAAGTGCAGCATTGTGTGTTATTCTATTCTTCTCTCTGTTGATATACAGCCATCCTTTCACCCTAACTTCATCTCCTGTTTTAACTATATTGTTTGTATCTTCTTTTCCTTCCTCAGCATCTTCACTGCATTTATGCAATCTGAATATATCCAGTCAACCTTCTCTCATTTCTTCTTTGCATTGTCAAGACCATACCAAATGGCCTTAACCTCAGCCTTCAAAGCATCATTTGCTTTCACAGATCCTATTCCAATATTCTTCCATCTTCCCTGATTCATCAAGACAAAACCTGCTCCAGTTGAAAAACCATCCCTCCAGGTTGCGTCACAAAATAATGATACTCCCTCCTTAACTCTATTTCTCCCATTGTATTCATCAATTCTCTTCATTCTTACTACTCTTTCTTTTTTCAATATTTCTCTGTCTACATATTCCTGAGCATCCCTTAGAGCTTTTAAAAATATGCTATTAAGTCCTTTCTTCATCCCTTTGTGCTTTGATGAGCATCTACTCTTCCAAATTAACCATAGAGATATTGCAATTATTGCCATCAGTGTTTCTCCTAATCTTTTCTCAAGACATTCTCCCTCTTTTAGCCCGTCACCTTCTTTCCACTTTTCTTTGTGCACAAACTCAACTCCTAATATTTCTTCTACCAACTCCCAATAATTCCTTGCATATTCACAGTCATAGAATAGAAAGTGCTTACTGTCATCTTCAAATTCTTCACAAAAGAAGCATTTTTCCAATTCAGTGCATGTAAACTTACTGAACCACTTAGATGTTGGTAACCTGTTCCATATCAGCTTCCAAACAAAAACCTTTACTCTTTCCGGAACTTTTAGCTTCCAGATTTTTGTCCATTCAAATTTCTCCTCCCTCTCTTCTACTGCATCCTCCTTCAAATGATAGTAAGCTCTTCTAGTAGATAACTTTCCATCCTTGCTTACAGCCCAGACCCATCTGTCTTCTTCTTCATTTCTTTCAATTGTTATATCTTCAATTTCATTAATTAACTTCTTTCCAAAATATTCATTTAGAACATCAGCAGATCATCTTCCTTCATTTATCAACTCACTTACCAGGTTCAGCTTTTCTACCTCAGCTGGGTTCACAAAGGTGGGCCATTTCTCTAAAGGTATTGTGGATATCCAAGGATCCTTCCATATCCTTTCTCCTCTTCCATCTCCTATCTTCATTTTTATCTCATCTCTTAGGTCATTCATGCATCTTGCTACTATTTTTGCACTCCATGATAAATCTTTACCAGAAGCTTTCATCCAAGGGTGTCATCTCTTGCACTTTAAGTTCATAATATTACACCATCTATTGTCCTCCTTGTTTAAAATTGGCAAAACTCTTTTTGTCATAGCAGATCTTTTTGCAACATTCAGATCTCTTATTCCTAGTCCAGCAAGTAAAAATTCCTTTCAAGCTTTACAACTTCATTTATAGCCTCTTCTTTAACCCATGAGGTCGTTAAAGAGTGCATTGGTATGGAACTGATGACCGAGTTTATTAAAATCTCTTTCCCTGCTTGAGACAATTGCTTAGCTGCCCAATGGTCTATCCTCATGTTTGCTTTTTTTACCAATTCCATTTGATATTTTTTCTCCAATCTCTTTGGATCAATGTATGTTCCTAAGTACTTTATAGGATATGATCCTTCTTTTATTTTGAGCATTTGAGAAATCATTCTTCTTGTCTGCAAACTACACTTCTCAGGATAAAATATTTCTGACTTCATCATGTTTATCTTCTGCCCTGTAATGTCATAGTAGTCCTTTAACAGCCCTTTCAGGTTCTTGCAAGACTTCTTATTGCCCTTAATGAAAAACATTATGTCATCAGTAAACAAGCAGTGACTCAATTTCTAGTTTTCCAAACTGAAACAATCAATTTTCTTCTCATCTGTTGCCTTATTCAACATCTCAGTTAACAACTGTTCAATGATTATGAATAGGTAAGGGGATAAAGGGTCCCCTTGCTTTATTCCTTTACTGCTCCCAAATGCCCTTGATTTAATTTCATTTACTTTACAGTAAAAAGTAATTTCCTTCACACAACTTTCAATCCAGATCATTATTTTCAGTGGAAAGTTCATTTTTTCCAATATCAACAAAATAACTTTCCAGTTTACCCTATCATAAGCCTTCTCAAGATCCATCTTGATTATTATAATTGGATTTTTTGTTTTTAATCTATAAGTTGAGTTCACCACCTCATATAGAATCAACACACTGTCATGAAGGCATCTACCTGGAACAAAAGCACTTTGTTCAGTTCCAATTACTCCTCTCAGGATGTTTCTACATCTGTTAACTATTACCTTTGTAAAAAATTTATAAATAACATTGCAAAGGGCAATTGACCTGAATTCCTTTATCTGTATTGGTTTTTCTACTTTTGGTATCATCACCAATATAGTTTCTTTTCAATTCTTAGGAACATGTTCAGTTTCATAAATCCTTTCCATCTCTTCACAGATGTTCTTTTTAACTACCTCCCAGCAGTTTAAGAAAAATTCTAAAATGAATCCATCATTCCCTGGACTTTTTCCTCTTCCAAGACTACAGGCAGCTTTCCAAATTTCATCTTCATTAAATCTGCCTTCTAGCTTCCTTTTTTTAGCTTCTGTAATCTTTTTCCAATTCAGCTCTTCCATAACCTTCTTACATCTACTGTTATAAATTGTATTTTCCCATAATTCTTCATACCAGGTAGCAAAGGCATCTGCCATCTCTCTGTTACCTTCTATTCTTTGTCCATTATCTTCTATACACTCCACCTTACTTTTCTTCCTCTTAATTTTAACCAAATTATGAAAGTATCTGGTGTTTTTTTCTCCTTCCTCGGCCCACTTATATCTTGCTTTTGACCACCATTTTAGGTAAATTTGCTTGGCTAGAGCTCCTGCTCTCCTGGATAATACATACATTTCCATTATTTCTCTCTTTGTCAACCATCCCTCTGGATCTCTTCTCTCCATATCAGCTAACTTGTTCAGGGATTTCTTTAAGTTCCTTTCTAAACTTCCCACCTTTTCTCTGTTTCATTTTTCATGCACTTCTGCAAGTCTTTTCTATTTTATCATTACAGTTTCCTCTTCCTCATTGTTCTCAGTCCAGCTTCTTTTTACTATTTCTGCAAATTCTACATTCTCAAACCAGAAATGTTCTATGATGAAGTCTTTCTTTATGTTACTTCTCCTTTTTTCCTTCTCGCAAGTTACTATCAATGGCATGTGATCAGAGTCAATTTTCTGTAAGTGCTTGACATTGATTTCCATGTTTTTGCTCATACATGTGTCATTGAACAAAACTCTATCTAACCTTGCTTGCACCATTGCTTCTCCCTTCCTGTTGTTACTCCATGTGTACTTTGGCCCAGTGAATTAGCCTCAAGTAAACCAGTATCTTCAATGAAATTGTTAAACTCCTTTATTGCTCTAGTGTACTCAAACTTTCTTCCTCCCAACTTGTCTTTTTCATTTCTGATGCAATTCATATCTCCTATGATTATCCATGGTAGCTGAGCTCTATCTATTCCTCCTAACATGTTCCAAAGCTTGTTTTTTTTATGTAGTCATTACTTGCATAGATTCCAGTGATGAGGCTTTTAACTCCATCTTCATTCATTACTAAACTGGTAATACTTTGATCATCCGTGAACACATTGGTCACCTTGAATTTATTGCTCCTCCATAACATAATAATTCCTCCAGACCTTCCCATGCTAACTACAAACTCTTCCTGCCAGTTCCTTTTGTAGCATAATAAGAACTTTTCAGCTTCCTCTTGAACCATATGTGACTCATGCAAGATAATTATGTCCACCTTGTGTTGATTTACCATGAACCAAAGATACACTAATGCTTCTCTTTTCATTGCTCCCCTTATATTCCAAGATAGTATAATCATTGTGTGTTTCTATTGCTCCCCTCCTCCATGAACCTCCCTTGAGCAGGGTCCTCATCATCTTCCAGAATACAATCCTCACTTGAATATCTTCTCTTCTTAACCCTTATGTTTTTGTATTCAACGGGAATGTTAACAAGCTTCTTATACATATTACAACCTTTCTTGCTTTTTGCATCCTTCTCCTTCCTTTCTCTTGAATCTTCAGGATCCATCCCAGCTTCTAAAAAGTCCTCTTCAGCATGTTCATTTTCCAATATACTCCCGAAGGAAGCTAATAGTTTCTCTGACAATATCCTCATTTCATCCTTTTCTTTTCCTTTCTGTTGTTCCTTTTGCTCCCCTTGATCTTTGTTACCAGTAGCTTTAAATATGAAATCTCCTTTAGTAATTTTTTTCTCTTTTACTACCCATTGGTTATCTTGCTTATTATCTGTAGCCTTTCCTTTTTTCATATCTGCTTGATCTTTTACTTGTTCTTTTTCCTTCTCATGCATTCTGTCACCCACCTTTTCTTTTTTCTTCTCATACTTTAAATTATTCTCATTTGCATCTGAAATTTCTCTATGCAATATGTCCTCCACTTTTTCATTTATGTCCCTCTCATTATCTATCTTCATGTTTGAAGTCTCCCCCATATCAGCAGTACTCCCTCTCCTTTTCTCATAATCTACTTCAGAAACACTCCTCTCTTTATTCACAGATATATTTTCCTCTCTCTTTCTTCTACTGCCAGCTTCTTCCTCTTCATATGTTGGGTTGTCCAGCACTTTGAATTGGTTACTTTGATTGCCTTTCTCTACCCTTTGCAATTGCCCATACCTCTTTTTCCTTTGAACCTGAATCCATGGACCAAGTTCTTTTTCCAGACCTTGTACTTTGTTAATGTCTTTTTTAGGAGAATTATTATCTGGTACTTTGCCTTCAGCCTTCAATCCACATTTATCTTCCCCATGTCCAATCATACCACAATTAAAACAAATGACTGGTAAATTCTCATATGCTACAGATTGAAAAAAGCTTCCTGCCTCTGTATCAATCCAAAATCCTTGTTGGATTGGCTCTTTGATATTCATCAAAACACATACACGAGCAAATTTCCCCATATCACCCTTCATTGTATAGGTATCAATTTTCAATGGCTTTCCTATGACTGCTGTAACTTGCGGAAGTATGCTACTGTTCAAAAACTCGTAAGGTAATCCTGGTAGTTGGATCCAAACCGACACTGTTTCAATTTTTTCCTCCAATGGCTGGAATTTGTCTTTCCATTGAATCAATGACAAGGCTTGTCCTTTAAGAAACCATGGACCACCCGAGTATACATCCCAATACTCATCAGCATTCGAAAACTTAAATGCAAAGAATCCAGCAGATAAATCTACAATGCTACAGCTTCATTTAATTCTCCAGATTTTTGCTAACAGAGTTCTTATCCGTTCAAATGGGGGAGTCCGTCCAAAGAATTTGCCATATAGTATTAGATAGCTTCCCCTTCTGGCTTCTTTTAGACCAGCTTCCGCTATTTTCACTCTCCCCTTTGCATTGCTCTGGATCCTTTCAATCTTCTCCGCCAACTCCTTTGATTCCTTCCAGTTTGAGAAGTTATCTGATCTCCTGAATAAACTCGCCCAAGTATTAGGGCCTCCTCCCAATTTCAGATCGCCCAAGTTTCCCTCCTTTTCATTTTCGCATCCTACTTGCTTATTTTCCTTCTTCGTCTCTGCGCAAATCTCCTTTTCCATCTCCCGATCGGGCGGCTTTTTTAACCTCAGGATTTGGATCTCAGTCGAAGTTGTCACCACCTTTGACTTAGTCGTCGCCTTTCCTCTCATTTCTCCCGCCATGTAATAATGTTGATTGGATTTGTTTTTTTTCCTATTTTTTAAAACAATACTTCTTTCTCCAAGCACTTAACAAATTGGATACTGATGAGAATATTTAGATTTTCTTATTGTTTGAATTAATTAATTAGCTATACCTCTCAATCAATGAAACGTACACTAATTCTTAATTTCTTAATTTCTTAATTTCCGATTTATTCGTGCATAAACCAAACAATGTGGGTACTTTTTTATTTTATTTTTGTATATTTCACTTCTATTTTCCTATTTTTTTCATTTTGATTATATGCAACATTTTTTTTCCCTAACTCTCCCAAATTCTAAGATCATGGATGCATATGCAGTAGAAGCCAAGGAATGAATACTCCTCTAAACGAGATTAGAATTATTGAGCCCGGTTGGATTAGGTCCAGCATCGCCCCATCATTCATTCCAAATCAAATCGCACGACCCCGCCCAAGGGTCTCCGCTCAACTATACCCTTGGGTCAGACTCAAGCCGGACCAGACAACTCTTTCCGGGGAACCCATCTGATCATACATGGACGCCTACGTCCTTCCTTATCACGAGGGATATACTATCACAAACCCGTCATCTTCACGATTTGCCTTGACCCATTCTGGGCAATAATCCTATCGAGATTGCCAAGCAGCATTATCACTTACACCTGCAATATATATACAGACATGGCACACCTCAGGTAACCCTAATTTCAATTTGTATTACCCCCACCTTGGAATCCCGCTGACTTGAGCGTCGGAGTACCTTTTGCAGGTCCCCCCGCCCCATCGGCATCAAACCAGATAATGAGAGACACCAAATCAGACCATAAGGCCCCCAACTCTCAGGCAAAAACATTTGGCACCCCGAGGACCAAGTAAAGGTTATCTCCCCCACAATGATTGAAACCCAAAGGCAAGCGATCCCCGCCACACGCCAACGGTAGCGACCCGATGGCGACGATCGACCGCAGCATAGTGACACTGAAAAAGCAAGGAGCGATGCTCCGGTACCAGCCCACATTCACTTGAAGAGCCCCGACAGTGGGTAAACGAGTTAGAAGCGCTAAACCAACAACTAGCAATCCAAGTTGAGACACCAGCACGGTCTCAGGGACAACCCCCAGCTGATCGCAAACGTTGCCGCTTAGAGCATGGGGAGAGCAACCACTCTAAAAGAAGAAGGCCAGTCTCTGTCCTTCGATATGAAATCTCCAGCACTCTTCGACCAGAAAAAGGCGAAGATCCAAAGGCTCAAGAAATTGAGGTTGCCTCCCATCTTGATACAAGGCCGTTCGCCAAGCACATCATGGCAACTCGACTCCCACTGAGAAGTGAGCTACCTACCTCTTTGACACCCTACGGTGGTACAAGCGACCCCACGCTACACCTAACAACGTTCTAGACCACAATGCTCTATCACGAAGCAACTGACTTCGCACTTTCTAGAGCCTTCCCGACCTTCATGGGGAAAACCGTCTTATTATGGTTCGCCTCCCTCCCACCATGATCGATTCACTCTTTGGATGACCTTTCCCTCATCTTCTTCAGCCAGTTCACCACGTCACGGGTGTATCGCAAGACAGAAGCTCCTCTCCACTATGTTAGGCATGGGCAACGTGAGACTCTAAGAGAATACCTGAATAGGTTCTAGGCCATAACGACCGAAATTCCCAACCTCGATCCATAGATCGAGCTCTTCTGCATCCAACACGGGCTAAAGCTCAAGCCTTTGGCCGACTAGATCACCTAAATCGAGGATAAAGACATGGCCGAATTCCAGAAAAAAAATGATGAGTTTTATAAAAATAAAAGATCTCCGAGAAGCGAAGAAGATAGACTAGAAGAACCTCCAAAGTCGCGATCGAGGACAAAAGGTCCAAAAAGGAAGATAGAAGAATCGAAGACCGCAACTGACACGAGCGGGGTAATGGTAGGGGACTGAGGTCACCACCTCGCCCAAGTGCCCGTTTCGAAAGGCACACCCCCAGAACACCAAGAAGAAAACCATCCTCTGAGACATCTACCACCCAAAGCTTATCAAGTACCCCGACAAAGTAGGAAAGCAAAAGTTCTCGCCCAACATCGACATGAGCAAGAAGTGTGGATACCATGACATTTACAGACACACTACCGAGGAGTGTGTAATGCTTGGAGACCAGCTCGAAGATAGTCCGCGCAAGACACCTTGATAAATATCTTCATCACATGAAAGAAAGAGGTCAAAGGAGGAGCCGCGACCCTCGACGACGAAGCCAAACACCCCCAAGGTCCCAAGGTAGCACAAACGAGTAAACGAGCCCCGAGGGGTCATCAACTACATCGTCGACGACTTTGCGGGAGGTGGAGAATCAAGCTCGGCTAGGAAGAGGTCTCTTCGGACAATTATAGCAGTCGATAACATTACTCGCCCGCATTGACCTACCCCCAAAATCACGGTAATATCGTTATATGAATCTAACTTTCAAAGAACTGATCATAACCTACACAACCTGGTCATGATTTTTGTGATTGCAAGAAATTTCATCGTTAAAAAGGTTCTTGTCGACCAAGGGAGCTCAGCCGACATCCTTTTCTACTTTATCTTTGACAAAATGCAATTAACAGGAGCCTCGCTCACACCATGCAAAGGAGACTGAGTAGGTTTTTCAGGAGAGAGGATTGACGTCCGTGTAGCCATATGGCTGAGGATGACATTCTACTCTCAGCCAAAAGCAAAGACAATCAATATACATTATCTTGTCATCAATATTTCCAGCCCATATAATATGATCCTAGGACAACAATCCTTAAATACTCTAGCCAACTGTCATATCCACTCCCCACTTGGCGATAAGATTTCCTATCTCTGAAATAGAAGTAGGTATCTAGCATGCCAACCAGAAAGAAGTCTGATGGTGCTACAATGAATGTCTCAAGCTAAATGTGCCAAAACCAAGGAATGAGCTGATTGGCCCACAAGCACTTCCCAAAATCAAAGGTAAACAGGCGGCCGAAGCATTCGACTCTAGCTCGGGTCGAGATATGCGGAAACAACCTCGGCTCAACCTTTGAAATGAAATCGAGCCATGATCAAACTGTTGCAGTAAAGCTTGGAACCAAAGTACTCCTCCTATACGCACAACTTCTTTATTTCTCAATAAAATTACATTCTTAGCATTTATCTTTGTGAATGTTCAGGACACCATTATGATTATCTCACCGCCTTAATAATTACTTTATTCGAAACTTGCTTGAGTCCTCACGCCCTTCCGCCATCATGGGCTCCAGCCCCAAAAGGCAAACACTTCACTCAACGACTAGAACTCGATTTTCACCAGTATGGCTTGCCGGCCTTAGTGCCTATTCTGGGCTCCCACGCCCCAACGACCCCAAGCATGCTTCTTGCGAACTCGGTTTTCACCGAGTCTGGTCCTTGGCTACCATGTCACTACTTTCAGCCTCAACACCCTTACATGACTCCTCGCGCGCGGTTCCGCCTTATGTTCCTCGTCGAGCTCGGCCTGAACTCTAAGTGTAGTTCTTGGCTACCACGCCACTACTTTCGGCCTCAGCACCCTTACATAACTCCTCTTGTGTGATTCCGCCTTACGCTCCTCGGCGAGCTCAGCTTGAACCCCCAGTGCAGTTCTTGGCTACCACGCCACTAATTCTGACCTCAGCGCCCTTACGTGACTCCTCGCGCGTGGTTTCGCCTTATGCTCCTCGCCGAGCTCGGCCTGAACCCCTAAGTGCAGTTCTTGGCTACCACGCCACTACTTTCGACCTTACCGCCCTTACATGACTCCTCATGCGTTATTCCGCCTTACACTCCTCGGCGAGCTCGGCATGAACCCCCGAGTACAGTTCTTGGCTACCACACTACTACTTTCAGCCTTAGCGCCCTTACATGATTCCTCCACGTGGTTCTGCCTTACACTCCTCAATGAGCTCGGCCTGAACCCTTTGTTGGGTGAAATGGCACACTAGAGGTGGGTGAATAGTGTGTTAACTAATTTTTTAGCCTAAATCTGATTTTAATCGTTTCTTGATTAGTTAGGCTAAGCATGATATTTATAGCAAGCGAAAGTAATAAATATAAAGCAATAAGCACCAACAACTGACAATACTAACACACGTATTTATAGTGGTTCGGCCAACGGCCTACTCCACTACCTTAGTTCCACACCAAGGATTTCTAATCAACTACTTTATAGAACTTGTGTTTCCATTTGAATACAACTGAGGACACAATTCTCATCTCTTTGAGAACTCCTCAAACCTATTCATCTAGGCAAAACATAAATCTACAAAGTCTAACCCTAAGTGTTTCTATAGCACACCTAGCAAGCTATTACAGGTGAAAACAAGTTTTTAAAATAACTTCAAATACAATGAAAAATAGCTAGGAATTTGAGAGATGAACCAATGCTCTTTTTCCAAGCCTTCAAGTCTTCAACTTGCCAGTAAATGAGCTTGAGTCGTAGAAGAGTTGAGGAGCAGTGGGCGCTTGAAGAAGCACGTTGATGGAAGAACAGAGCGCGCAATAATCGATCTCTTTGAAGGCTTAAATCACTTTTAAAAATACTCAATAATATCTCCAAGAAGAATTAAAAGAGTTAGATGAGGATTATTTATAACCCTCAACTGAACGGGTTGTTAAACGGGCAAAAAACTAGCCGTTACGGCCATTCGGATGCTTGTCGGTCGACCGACCGATCGACCGCCTAGAGACCGCTGGCTTTCTGTGTAATTTTTGCGCTGTTCGATCGATCGACGGGTCGACCGAATGAGTCACAGCTTTCTCAATCCCAGATCTGATCGACCGAATCGGTTGACCGATGCAGTGAAGCCAGAGGCACAACTTGTGATTTTTAATCCGATCGACCGATGCAGTGAATCCTAGACGCACGATCTTTGATTTCCAATTTGGTCGACCGATGCGCCTTTTGCCAAATTTTGGTTTTGGTCGGTCGACCGACCGATCGACCGATGTAGCCTTCCGTGATTTCTTCACCAACTTCTATCGACCGACAGGTCGACCGAATGGCTACTGCCATTTTTTGGCATCATTCGGTCGACCGACCGATCAATCGAATAGGCTACTGCCAAAATTTTGCCTTGTTCGATCGACCAAACTCAGGTTGAGGCTGAATTTTACTTTGAATTTTTTACATGCTTTTTTATGGGTTTAGTTACCAAGTTTCAACTTGGATAACTTTACAATTTGACTTGGGATAAAATCATCCTAAGGGTATATTACATGATTTCTACTTGATCTAAACCCGAGCCTTTCTTTGGCGTTTTCTTCTTTCGTTTCTTCGACGGTCTTTTCTTTCGTTTCGTTTGAACAAACTTCGCATGCTTATCGCAACCTCAACCTGAACTCAAAACTTCACACATAGATTAAATATTTGTTTGTTATCATCAAAATAAAGATCGAGGCTTGAGAGAAACCCTTAAGCCAACACCCTTGAGTATAATTTTTGGCTATCATGCTGCTACTTTCGTCCTCAGAGCCCCTACATGACTCCTCGTAAGAAGTTTCACCTTTCACTCCCCACTTCCCGAATCACCGTTCTCACTCAAAGAAATGGCCTTTTGAAGGAATTTCAAACTCAAAACAAAATTCTCCGCTCAGGAGAAGCCAGGTACCACTAACAGAGCAAACAAAAACACGACGCAAAGCAGAACTATCATAATACACAAATAAACTCACAGAAGGAACAATAGTCTAGCAATTCACCAAGAGTCATAATTCGTTAAAAACGACATATGATCCACGCAAGGTCAATTACAAAAATGTTTAATCACCAACATTCTTTGGAACACTCTCGAGGGAAACCACACGAGGCTCGGGAACGACAGATGGCAGTTCTCTCTCTGGAGAAACAAGAATCTCCTCCTCGGGCTCAGGGTCCACTAGAGCCTCATCTCGTATTTCCTTGAAGCTATCAACTCCAGAAAAGTCAGCTCCATGAGCAAAGAATTGAGCCTACTCAATAGCCCTCTTGAAACCCTCGTTATACAAAGTCAGACCGGCATCTCGCCAGCAATCTGCCTCCCTCTTTTGATTTTCTTTCGCCTCAATCCACTGACGAGCAATCTCCTCCTTCGATGCCTTCAATCGAGCGATCAGGTCAGCTCGGCAATAGTAAGATTTAAACGCTCGATCTTATAGTCCTTCTCTCTCCTGACCCTGGCCAGTTCAAGCTTCGACGGATCCACTTCCCTCATGAAGGCTATGGACCTATCTGATTCAAACTGCCCAACCCTAATGGTCATACCTAAAAGGTGCGCCCATATATCTGATCTCTAAAAGGTGCGCCTGTGTAAGACCCAAAAATTTCCTAATATAAAAATCTATTTTGGTGCAGTGCATTGGATCGGGGGTTAGTCGGGTCAAGCCGCAGAATCACCTCGAGTAGAAGATATAACCCGACTCATGAGAATATGAAGTTTAAATTAGCTCAATGGTTATTTCCTTTTATGCATAAGATGTTTATTAAAGTCGAGTTCGACTCTTGAGTGCGGATTGAATCGGAGCCCGAATCGAACTCGGATCGAATCAAGTAGAGGTTAAGTCATATGAGGGGCATTTGAGTCATTTGTGGATGAGGGAATATAATCCCTCATCATGAGCCGTGTGGCTCATCTTGGAGCCGCACACAGCCCGAGCAAGGGGGAAAAGGGAGAGAGGGGAGATCTTGTCGGCGCCGAGTCCACGTCGACTCTCGAGGAGATCAGAGCTCATCTTCATCGAGGCTTCCTCGGGATCCAATCAAGGTGAGTGGTTAGCATAGTTTTTTAAGGGAGGTGGTGGCCGGCCCTATAAGATTTGAAATCGGGTTTTCTCTCGCGAGTTCTTGCCGATCGATGTGTTTCTTCGTATTAGAAATTTAATCGTTGTGTATTCCTATGATCTTGTGTTTTAAACGTGTTTATTTCGTGTTCTTGAGGGCTGGTCGAGTAGAGGAAAAAGGGGAAAGGTCATGCCAAAATTTTCCCCAATTTCCTCGCTCGTCTCGAAACTCGTAGATCGCTTTATGTTCGTATATGTTAGATCTAGGGATTTATCACTCGTGTAATTGTCGTAACCATGCTCGTTCATCCTTGAGGACTCGGCCGAACAGGGGGTCACCCTACTTGAGTCGACCGAGCAAGGGCAAGGGTGAGAAAAAGTGGACTGCTCGGATTTAACATGCTTGGTTTCAGGTTGTGTTGTTTTGATTCGTGATCGCATGCTTATAGATAAGTTGAACTTGTATCATATGATTGATGTTCGTCTTAGAGATTGTCGCAACTGTAGATCTATATTTATCTCAGTTATGGTAATATTCTTGCTAAAACTATAGAGACATGATAATACTTAGGAAGAACTCTAACCATGGCAAGTAAATTTATTGATTTATGTAATTGTAGGAATGATTGCTTAGTGACCATCCTTAGCTCATTCCTCTTTAATTTTTGAAATGATGAAATATGTTACCATGTTTAGTATTTCGTGTGTTGTGAATTTATGGTTATCTTACCATGCTTTATAAGTTGCTTCTTATTGAAATAAATTCTAAATGCAGTGTATAAATGATTATTGATGAATCTCGTAGGTATATATAGTAGTTGTTGTAAGTTATTCTTATTTTTCTTTAAATTATATAAGCTGTCCTAAAATATTCATGGGTGGAATTCCAAGGTTGGTACATAGAATTTCTCACCCAAGGTAGCGTATAATGCTAGATAACATATAGGACGTTGCAAGATACTTAGCATATATGGAAACTTAGCTAGGAGATGACACAACTTTCTAGGACTCCTAGTAACCTTTTTTGGAAACCTAAAACTATTAGGTGTGCATAATTTTAGAAGGGAAGCATTAATTTGTTGACCTTGTAGCCCGAATTAGGGCCGGATACGGGCAAGGGCCCGAAGTGTATATAAGGAAACCCTATGACATTTGATTGTGTGATGTGCTTGAGATGGTCCGCCGAGAAGCGTGGAGGTCAAAAACGACCAATGCTTAGCTCGGCCAGTGTTTGGGTCATGAGATGCACCAGCGGGCCCGCTAGGTGTCAGACCCCAGTTGGGTGGGACTAGCTATCCCTACCCCATACGGTGCCCGAAGAATAGTGGACCATCCTAGTCGATAGCCCGGGATTTCTTGTTTACATCTTGCTATGATGTGGCCGGTCGGCCAGTGTGATTCTACCTTGTATGGGGTAGGGCCAGTTGTAGCCGGGGTTCTAATACCATAAGTAGGCCCAAGGGTCGGATGCCGAAGACTTGATAGGCCAAGATGGAAAGTTTTCACATATATGGTTTATACAGAATGACCCATAGGGTCAGTAGTCACACTAGAAAGTAACTTACCTCCCTGAACATATATTATGTTGTCTTATATGTTATGCCTGAATAACTGATGATTATGTGGAGGTTCGCAAGAACCGCTCATTGAGTTCCAAGTTGACTCACAGTTTCTTTTCTTTTCTTTTTTTGCAGAGCATGAGCAGTGATTGTGACCTGTCGGCATGGTGCAGCTGGAGGGCGGGTGGTGGTGCTATATCTCGTAGCGGCGTCCTTGGGTCATAGTCCAGTGTCTTAGTAGTTGTTTTCTTTTCTGCACTGACAGTTGTGTTTTGGAAAATTTTGTAAAACTTTGATATTTGAGATGTTCAGTTTGTTCTGATGATGGTTTTCTCTTTGGTTTGAAAATATATATTGTGAACTTTGAAAAACTTTAAATAAAGCTTGTGTTGAGGTTTCTTTTTATCGATATCTTCTGGTTTCTTATATGTCAGTGTAGACAGTAGGCTTCAGGGTAGGATGTAGGCCCTGGCCGGTCACATTACCCTCGGTTGGGGTGTGACAGCTTGGAATATCCAAATGCCCTAATAAGAGAAAATCCAGGGTTAACAATGACAATGAATGGCTTGGCCCTGATGGGGATTTGGCCACCAATGATTTCTTCCCCCTACCAGTGACGATATTACTGACTTGTAACTTGTCAACCCTCGTCTCCACCTCAATCTCGTCTTTTGTTTAGAAATTTTATTATTATATATTTGGAATTAAATCATTGATATATATTAATTGAATTGTCAAATATTTAATATAAAATAGAATATGAAAATATTACTTTCGTGCAATCATTTTTCACTAATCAATGATATAATATGGGTAAATTACACGGAACCCCCATCGACTATAGTCGATATGCGCAAAGACTATCTAAATTATCAAGTTTGCACAGAACCTCCGCGACTACACTTTTTGTTCAAATAACCCCCATCAGTTAGCCTATCTGTTAGTAATTTAATGGTAAAACTTTCACATGCACAGAACCCCCCTCCCCAGTGTCACGTGACAACAATCTCCACCCTCCATCTCATCCGACGGCCATCACTTCTTCTACCTATCCCCTTGCCCTAGGATCCGTTTGGTTCGCAAACTACCCATCACATGACATTAGACAAGGACAAGAACAAGACACATAGTGTCCTGAGACAGCAGCTATGCCATGTTTGTTTCGTCAAAAACATGACATGATATCCAGTCCTATCATGCTTTTATTTCGCTATAGCACAGTATTATACCAGTCAAGATGACAAAAATACCCTTTTATATTTTAAATGCACAAATTAAATTTTATATTTCTTAATACATATAAAAGTCTTGAAATTTTCTTTATGGTGATTGATATCCAACAAAAGGATGGAGAAAGAACTCCATGCACCATTATGGTGATAGCATGATTGTTGCCTATCATGAATTTTCTTCAAAGAAGTACTCTTACCTCATAGTCTAAACAATAAAATAAAAATATCATAACATTGGAAAATTTATACTAAACAATAAAATTAAGAAATCATAACATTGCAAAATTTATGCGGTGTACATTTTATTGGAGACTAGCCCACTAAAATGATGATGAAAAGGAAGAAAATTTTGAAGAATAGTCATATATAACAACAAACAAACTATTGATAGAAAAAAATTTACAATGTACTTTGGTTTAGCCCTGTCTTATACATCAATAGCTATGGCACACAATGTATCAATTTGTAACTTTAATTTATCAGCCTAACATTGATAACTTTGATTTATCAGGCAACTCAATTCACTCTTTTCTCACTGTCATCCTTGATCTGCGCAGATATGTCTCTCACGGCTCCAAGTCCATGGGGGATGAACATAGAAGAGGACTTCAAGGAGGCTCTGATCTCCTTCATAGTATCAAAGTAAGCAGTTATTAAAACATCTCAACTGAGTGCCAAACTAAATCTAATAGAAAAAGAAATACAAAATTAATGTAGATTTCATTCTTCTGTTCATATGCATCATCCAAGTAGCTAGTAGCTTTGGAACACTAGCCCTGATGACGGAAAATAAGCATACAATTGTTAATTTAGATTAAAGCCTTATGTTTCAATTATAAAAATGGCAAATACTGTCTTGAGTCTTTTGAAAGAGCATTCCATGTCTCAACATGGGATCTGTACAGTAATCCATGATTCCATGGTCATAACTGGCAGGAACTAGAGCACAAATTTCTTCACCAATTGTTCCACAAAATTTATTTTTTAAAAAAAATAATATCATCCAAACTTTAAACCCTCGAATACCTGCAACATCAAAATATATAAGAATCTGATCCAAATAAAGAAATTGACTTACACGCGCAAGATGATCTAAAAATTGAACTCCAAATATAAGAATCTGATCCAAATAAAAATTCATCCAACAAGTAACATGAACATAGATGAAAAAGAGATAAAAATCTAGAAGAGAAGCAAAAGCAAATGTATAATAATCTAAGAGAGGAACTATGACAGCAAACCATGACAGAATAAATAACAATAGATAAGAACCTTCGAGAAGAACCATGACAGAAAACCATCGCAAAATTTTACCCGTTGCTTCAAATTTTATCATGACAGAAATGGAGAAATAGAAATAAGGGAAATAGAGAAAGGAAGAGATCATATGAGAGGAAGATGAAAGAGATCGGAAGAGAGGAAATCAGAAGAGAGGAGAACGGAAGAGGTACCTCTCGGCGAGATTGTGAACCACCTGCAGCCGAGAGGAGAGGAGAGCAAGAGAGGGAGGAGATTGGAAGAGAGGGAAGAGATTGGAAGAGAGGAAAGAGATCGAAAGAGAAGAATCGCTTACCAGTTACCAGAGGAGAGGAGATACGCAGAGGAGAGGAGATGTGCGAGAGAGACAGACGCAAGCCGCTCCCCCCTAGGTTTTCTGGGGGTATTTTGGTCAATTGCCGCTCGTGTCCTCCGCCCCATTTCGGTGTACCGAGAAATTTCTTGGTACACCAAAATGGGTAGTTATCCTGTCCCGAACTCGCCTCTTATCCCATTTTTTAGCAAAACAAACGGGCCCCTAGACTCTGTCGCCGCCACCGTCGTCGTCGTCGTTGCCACCACCACGACCACCTCCTCCTCCTCCTCTAGATCTCCTCCTCCTCCATTAGAATGGAGGAGGAGGAGGAGGAGGAGGAGGAGGATCCGTCGGCGACCTCTTCCTCTTCTGCAAGAGGAGGAGGAGGTGGTGGTGGTGGTGGTGGTGGTGGTGGTGATGGAGGCGACGACGGCGGCGGTGGAGTCTAGGGCACTGGGATAGATAGAAGAAGAAGTGATGGTCGTTAGATGAGATAGTGGGTGAAAATTGTTGCCACATGGCACTGGAGATGGGAGTTCTGCGCACGAAGAAGTTTTACCGTTAAGTTACTAACGGACAGACTAATAGAGGGAGATTATTTGAATAAAAAGTGTAATCACAGGAATTTTATGCACACTTGGTATTTTATGTAGTCTTTGCGCAATCGACTATAATCAATGGGAGTTCCGTGTAATTTATCCTTTAATTAACATTGATAATAAAATTATTATTAATTATGCAATGATTTCAAATGCTAAAAAATAGAATATAGATAATACAATCATTGTAAATCATAATTTTTATTAAAGGTATTTTTTTGGGAAAAAAAACTAATTAAATATTTAAAATAATATTTATTAAATCTTAAATTGGACTCCGTAGAAGATTCTGTCGATGCGACTGTATTTATTCATGTGAAAATAATAGAAGGAGATGTGTATTTGAGGAATTGATGGATACAGATGTACGTGGCAATTGTATGATACGGAAGTGTCACCAACTGCCATTAAAAGAAAAGAGAGCAAAGCGAGACAAGAAAACATCTAATATGTACTTCTTTTAATTCAACTTTAAACACCTGCTTAAGTAATAATAATTTGTATTCCTATCCACTCATATACATGCACATAAATTTAAATTTTTTTAAAAAAATATGTCTCTTTCGTTATTAATTTTAGAGCTTTTATTTAAAAATTATTTTAGAGTATTTTTTTATGATCTTTTTGTGATAATCATTTCAAAAAGTGACATTCCAAGTTTAACAAAATATAATCAAGAGAATAGTTTTTTGGACAAAATTATCCTCATTAATATCCGACCCGTATGATGAAATATGTGTCTATTTCAGTAACCTTTCTAGGTGTCTACAACCCAAGACAACCCGCACAACTCATCCATATGCCAATAAATAATAGATAAAGACAACACACCCTGTCCTGGATGTCAACAACCTAGGATAATTCGGAAACACTCTGTCCATATGCCAACAACAAGGGATAAAGACAACACACCTCGTCCTGGATATGTCGATAATCCGAAACAATCGTCCAGGGTGTCAACAATTCAAGACAACCCGCTGACGAAGTTAACAACCCAGGACAAAGACAAAACACCTCAAACTGATATTTTTGTTGTTTGTGTTATTTCTGTTTGTGTTGCATATGACTTATAAGGGGAAGAGGAGAATTTGGTTTATGCCGAAGATGGGTTGACAAAATCGCGACGCGGGGCTGCATGTTATTCGCAATTGCTGGCCACGTAAGGTTGGCTGTGCGCCATTGGTCTACGCGGCAGCGGCATACTACGGCTCTAGCCACGGTGGCCTATCAATATTGCTGCATCCATTTTGGTCACGTTGGCCAGCATTGTGGGACGACAATCCCAACCCAGATTGGTCGACGATGGGCTCAGGCGAAGCCGACGATGAGAAGACGAGGTGGAAGAGTGGTGAGGGGTCATCACTGGTGGTGGATCCGACGAGGAGAGGGAGAACAAGGGATGGAGACGAATGAGCGGGGACGAAAGGTGAAGAGAAGATAAGGAGAAAAGGTATTTTTATCTATTTATATAAATTTTGATCAAAAGATGTCAATTTTTAAATTGTTTATACCAAAAGGGTCGGTCAATACAATTTCATCCATTATTTTTTTACTTTTTAAGTGTCATGTCATTGGTCGTCTAAGATAAATTGGTTTTATTTAAAAACTATTCTTAAATTAATTTATCTAAAAAAAATTAACTTCTCGTCGTGGCATATGGATGGACAAGTGCATGCATTAATGATTTAAAATGCGAGTCTCTATCGCTGACAACACGGGCCAACTGATGATTTATACAACTAAATTGCCCCCCAATTAATAAATGCCGCCTCCTCTTTCCCATAATTAATCGAACAAGATGGATTAATTTAATTGCGACCTCCCACCTGCTCATGATATCTATTCATAATTAGAACTCATTCTGGTCATACCACTTCTCAACATTGTGTTGTTGGTTCGTCATGGTCAACTGATAGTGATACTTCTCCTTCCCAGGGTTGAGCAGTTCATTTTTCCTCTTATTTTTCTGCTTCTCTCGATCCATTCTAGGGGTGTAAACGAGCCAAGTCGCTCGCAAGCTACTCGAGATCAATTCGATAAAAACTCAAACTTGACTCGAATTTATCGAGCTCAAGCCGAGCCGAGCCGAGCCGAGCCAAACATGCGAGCGAGCCGAGTTCGAACTAACCAATACTCGGCTCGAGCGGCTCGCGAGCCTAATCGAGCCCTCTATATATATTATATACTAGATTTGATTTTTAAATTTTATGAATCCGTTATTCTCTAAAAAGAATTCGAGCTTGGTCGAGCTCGAGCTCGGCTCGTGCGGCTTGATTTTTTTTTCGAGCCGAGCCGAGCTCGAGCTCGTTATTTTCCAAACGAGCCGAGCTCGAGCCGAGCTCGAGCCGAGCTCGAGCCGAGCTCGAGCCGAGCCAAGCTCGGCTCGGCTCGGCTCGATTACACCTCCTAATTCCATTCATTGCTTTTTATCCTAAGTTTGTTCGACATGCTAATAATATAAAGATAAAGAACTATTTCAATTTTCAAGGACAAGTAAATGATGAGGAAGAGGATGAAGACAACGCTATATCATATTAATTTATGCAATAAAAATTTATTTATTGGTTCATCGTTTGACCGATTATAAAGAGGCGCCAGATATGCAATATCGTGTAATATTTTAAGAAGGTTTAAGATTGACTCTTCATTAATAAATAATAATAAAACTAGATAAACAGGTTGAATTACATTCTCAGGATTAATTGCAGAATTTTGATGAAAATAATAATTTAATTAATTGAAGGGTCAAAATAACTCATCGAATGGGCCCCACCAATTGAGGTTCCGTGTTTCCCGCTCAATCATGATTGATGTGCCTCAACCATTAACGTACACGTAAGCTAAAAGAATTTTCATTTGAAAATATTCTGATTATTAGTGCGTGCCATATAAAATAGAGTAATTTAAAAATATATATATATTTTTATAACATAGTCAACAAATATTAAAATATACATACATGGTGCATTACAATGCCTACGTATAGACACATAAAGTACTATAATTAGGGATTGAACCATGATTCGTTGATGCATAACCGAATGTCTCATCACTAAACTACTAGTTGATCAATCTTGCAATATAAATACTAATTAAATATAAATACTAGTAACAAAAGTTGCAATTAATTAATTTTCATACTTGAAAATATTCCTATTTATATTGGGAATCATTTAAATAGTTGCCAATACAAGATGTCTGCTTCATCAAATTAAATAAATTTTGAAAAAGCTTTCGACTTAATCGACTGAAAATTCTTGATCGACTTACTTTAGGCAAGATTTTTTCCTTCACTCTAGATACTGTGGATTACCTGCTCCGAGCTTCAGAATCTTCTCTGCTCATCGGTGGCTCTACGAGCCAACCTTTTGTGCACAAAAGAGTTCTCGCCCAACTTGCCTCTAATTTTGTCCCTTTCCTACTGACCGCTGGGGATGATAGATTTGTTTGGAAATAGACAAAGGATGGTCAGCTCTCCACTCTGGTAGGGATCATCGGGTTTGTTAAGTCATGTATTGTCATGACAGTCCCTAACATGCATTGTGAATATTTGTAATCATCCATGTAATTAAATATGCATTGCAAAACGTTCCGCACTACCCACCGCTCTTGTTCACGACTAGGAAACTCCTCCCCCCTCCCTCATTTACTAGTTGTGGCATGGTTGGTGGGGGTGTATGGCATTTAAGAAATGGTAATTACTTAAATATATCATGAACTATGCACTTTGTCTTATTTGTAGTCAATTTTAAAATATTACCAAATTGTATCCCGAACTTTGACATTTGTCTCAATTACAACCTCCCATCAACTCTCTATCAGCAGCACCGTTAAGGCGATGATGTGGCGCTCTGACAAGGATTAAAATAATATTTTATTTAAAAAATATAAAAAAATCACTTTAATTTATATTAAATAATATAAAATAATATTTTATATTTTATAGTAAATAATCACTCCGAGCCATGTCGAGAGTGAACATGGAGTAATTTTTTAATATAAAATATAAAATATTATTTTATATTATTTTTTAAATAAAAAATATTATTTTATATTATTTTTTAAATAAAAAAATATTATTTTAATCCACGTTAGAGCGCCACATCATCGCCTTAACGGTGCTACTGACGGAGAGTTGACGGAAGGATGTAATTAAGACAAATGTTAAAGTTCGAGATATAATTTGGTAATATTTTAGAATTGATCACAAATGAGACAAAGTGCATAGTTTAGGATATATTTAGTTAATTATCCTTTAAGAAATTATATCATGCTACTTGCTCCACTCTAGCCTACGCCTAGGAAACGCCCCCTTATTTGCTAGTTGCGGCTTGTCCGAGCACTAGCCATTTTTTTCATGCGCATCGTGCTTTTGGAACCCCGTGGATGGCACAATTCAAGAGGGTTTGGCACCTTAGGTATATTGCCCCCGGGCAAACATCACTTTTGTTCAAATATTTTCTCAAGCATTCTCATACAACGATCGATTGGCCCAAAATAGTTTTTGCGTCCAAGCGCAACGAGGCTCACAACTAAGCGATTTAGGAGCCAGCGACCCTCGACATTGGCGAGACGATCTTGTGCAAGGTTTATCCCTTGTGGGGGCAAGAGAGTTGTACGAACATTCGGGTGGCCGTGAAGGTTTGTCTATGACAACTCACTCTCTTACAACCTTCTTAACTTTCGAGGAATTCAAGACAAAAGAGCTACATTGATTTGTTGGTACAAGCTAGCGTTGCCCCCCTCCCCCATCCCCCAAATCTCCCTCATCAACTGGCTCGTTATTAAGGGGCATTTATTAACCAATGATAGATTGAGAAATCGTTGGTCGAATATAAACCCCTCTTGTGCACTGTGTCACCTCACAAATGAAACTACGAGCATCTATTCCAAAACTGCCCTTTCACCATGAAGGATGGAACTCCCTTCTTCAACACCTTCAACCATATTCAGTATTGCTCAGTTTCTCTCCGTGGGACCTCGAATTCAAAAGGAGAAGGTGAACTAGTTCCTCCAAATTATGGTGTGGAAATGGATTATTTGGACTGAACCTAACTTTAGGATTTTTTAGGGTAAACAAAGACCCTTGATTGAGCTTGTTGTCATTTCTATTGTTCTCTTGCAACAACTCTTTTTTTTTCTTTTCTTTTTTAACAAAAATAAAAGTCACAATAAATAACCATACTAGGAATTGAACCCTAAATCTATAGGCAACATCCAACATGTTGCCACCAACTGTGCTACCTACAATTGTCTTGCAACAACTCTCTTTTCCCTCCTTTATTTTTTTCTTTAATCTTCTCTTCCATCTATTGATTGTGCTGTTGTTCGAACCTTTTGAGTTATAATACATTGTGCTTTTACTAAAAAAAATAGTTGACAATACAAATTTATTTTATTTGTTTATTTATTATTTTGAAATTAAATTAAAAATATTATTATTATATATATATATTAATTGTGTTGTTTTATAAATATTTGCACTAATTTTCTAGAATTTAGATTTCATGAATATGTATAATTGATCATTTTTAAGGTAAATTACACTGGCCTCCCCTGAGGTTTAGTAAAATTACACTGACCTCCTCTCTATTTGTAATTTTATCTTATAACCTCCTGAGTTTTGTAAAAGATTACACAAATTTCCTTTGAGTTTTGTAAAATATTACACAAACCTCCCCTAAAAAAATTACTCAAAAATTACTCATGGGAGATGATTGTAACCTGGACAAATAGAGGGGGATTAGTATAATTTCACTAAACTCCAGGGGAGGTCAGTTGTAATTTACCTTAATTTTTATGATTTTCTTACATTATCTTTTTGTAATTTTCACATGATCTGTATTATAACTATAAAATATAATAAACCGGTTAGTTCAATTGCATTGTGTCATCTACCTAATGAATTAAGTTAATTTGTCTTTGTTATTATTATTTTTGTCACCATTAATTAATGATATTATGTTTTATATATAACAAAATGACCCTCGCACACTATTAGACTTTCTCAACTCTACATTGAGTATACAAATATTTTTTCACTTTTCTTAAAATTATCCATACGCTCTTCACTTCAGTAATTGAATATTTAAAAAAGAAATACATTTTTAATTGACAGTTTCACAGCTATTTAGGTTCTTCATAAATTTAAAATACATTTATATCGATAAAAAATGTATTATTTGTATAGGAATATTTAATTCAACTAGAGGTGGTTGCGTTATATGGTGACTGATACGGACAGCTGTCAGTCGAAGAGGTGATGTGGATGTTTGAATTCGGTAAAAACTAAAACGGCCGGTGTGACGCATCTTTCTTGACCGTTAAGTTTTGAAAAGAGGAGGAGGATTGGTTCATCGGTCATTTAAATTTTAAATTTTAAATTTAAACTAGAAAACAAAGCGATCAATCAAACTCTTTATAAATCCATTCTCCCCCCATCACTTCGCCGCTCAGCTCGCTCTTCCCACCTCACAAATCGATAGGCGCGGATAGATAACAGAAAATGTATCGGAATCCGCCCGTGAGGACTTCGCACAGCTCTACGGCCGACCTCCTCTCGTGGTCCGATAAATCGTTGGAGAATGAACCGGTAACCCCCGCCTCCTCCCGCCGCAGCATCAGGGTAATGCTTGCTCGCCCCCTCTCTGTTCGTGAATCATTTTTATTTTCTTCTTGATCCTTTGGTTGCGTTCCGTGGCGGTTTTTGATGTACTTGGTGGATTCTTCCTGCAGCCCGCGGATATGATCAGCCCGGCGATGTTCGGCGCGCCGATGACTGAGGAGGAGGCTGAGAGCGTGAACAAGAGGTGAGATGCTGGGTTCCGTGGTTTCTATTATTTTTTACGGTTAGATTTCAAAATGTCTTGTTAATCCAAACCAAAAAGAGAGAGATTTTTCTGATCGCTGCAGCTAATATGTAGTCTTCTTTTTCTTCTTTTTCCCCTTGTCAACTCTACTAATTTGCATTTTTTTCTCTTGGGAATGGAAGAAGAATTGCCTAATAACTAAATTGTTTGTTTCATTTCACTGATAGTTAGCTATTTTGCTATGAGCAATAGTTTTTTGAATGATTTCTTACCGAAAATGTTCTAGCTATTTTTACACTTCTCTCTGGTGTTCTGTCTGATCAATGAGATTTGAATAATTTCCTTGTGCAAGTGGTAACACTCTGCCTTCGATTTTGTAGAAAGTCCTGCTCCGGCCTGAAACTTCAGGAGATGAATGGCAGTGGTATCTTTGCAGCTGATGAAGAAAATGGTACACCAAAAACTGATACTGCAACACCTTATAAGACAAGCGTAAGAATATGTCAGGTAGATCCTCTCCTCTTGATTGAAATTATTATTATTATTATTATTATTATTATTATTATTATTATTATTATTATTATTATTATTATTATTATTATTATTATTGAGGAAAATGGAGATAATACCCAAAATTTCATTCCACAGCACTGAAATTAGTAAAAAAATCATACAAAATCAAGAGAAAAAAGTGCACTACTCTAAAGTACACAAGAGCAAAGGAAACTACAAAACAGCCGAGAAGTTAGAATGATACTCTTTTTCTTCTCCTGCAAAAAGAAAAAAAAAAGAAAAAGAACAATACACTTTATGCAAGAATGTTCGAACAGATTCGGCTGATGATTCTACAGATTAATCTAGCTTTGATGCCAAGATGAGTATTATGATGTGCGTAAACCAATTTACTTTTCTTTTCCATTAGCCATCTGTTGGTAGCCAAATCTCATTTGGCACTGAAGGAATAGAATCTCCAAGAAAGCCCACCTCAATTGCAGAGATAGCGAAGCAGCGCGAGCTGAGCGGTACGCCACAGAGCGAGATGGCGGGTAAAGTCAAGAAGCAGATATCAGAAGCAAAATACAAAGAACTTGGTGGGAGTGATATCTTTGGGCCTCCTCCTGAGGTTCCACCAAGAAATTTAGCCGCAAGAAACTTGGAGCTAAGGAGCAATGTGGACTTTGGAGCACCGCAGCCACGAATGAGACCTACATCAGTGAAAGTACACTATGTGAGTGAATTGATCTTTCTAGTTCATCTTTCTGTTCATATCAATGGCTATGCGTCCATCTTTTCATAAATATTCCTTGATTTTCTCACAAAAACATTCTTAAAACTTGATATTTTGCATCATATTTATCTTCATGTTAAATAAGAACAACCAGTTTAAGTGTTTTGAAAGAGGATACAACTTGATTAGAAGCTTAGGAAAACCATATGAAAATTTACATGGAACTGGTGAGAAGCAACTTAGTCCGTACTTTATAATCAACCTTAATCTATTGTCTCTTATTGCTCACACGTTAACTGTTCTGCTAGCTGTTGTGTTTTCATGTTGGTTGTTGCAAATGTTTATTATTGATTGGGGGAGTTTAAGCATTTCTGGTTCCATATGACTAGGAGTCTTATTCTTACACTTCTTTTCCCTGCTATTTCGATCTAAAATAAAATAGGCTCATTTCTGAAATCATATATCAATCTATTACCATTTTTTCTGATGATGATAATTATAGTCCTCTCAGTACCACTTGTTGCTGATATCATTTGGTGCTTTCAGCCTGCTGGAGGTCCTAGCAACATCACATTCAATGAGGAGATTGAGACCAAGACAGCAAAGAAAATCTACACCCAGAAGGTTCAAGATCTGACAGGGAATGATATATTCAGAGGGGATGCCCTGCTCTTGTCTGGTGAGAAGCAACCGAGTATGGCAAAGTTGAAGGAGATGAAAGGTAGCAACATATTTGCAGATGGTAAAACTGCTGCCCGGGACTATTTTGGTGGTGTCCGGAAGCCCCCTGGCGGTGAGAGCACCATTGCATTCGCTTAATTATTCTTAGCCTATTTGAAAAAAGATTATTTCAAATGCATTTGTGATTTTAAATAGCTATCCTTGGCTTTCTGTAAAAGCCGGATGTTGATGCTGAATAAGATCTCGTAAGTACATGATGATGCTTTACAGTTTTATTAATGTTCTTTGTTAATTGTCCAGATTAACAGCTAAATGATATAATGTCACACATTATTATTATATTGATGGTCTTGTGATTCCTGTTATTAATATTAATTATCTTGTATGCACATATTTAAATCTTTGGTGTTAAGATTCAACCATAAATTCCCATGATCGTTCATCCAGTGCTACTGTCCTAGTGAATTTTAGGGATCTTGTTGCAGCTAGATGACATTTAATGTGTCAGCGTGTTCTCTTAATGGTTAATTTGGCATGTTACCAGTAACTAATAATAGAGTTAACAAAGATCAAAATGAAGATAGATTTAGAATGAATTCCCAAACCTCATGACAGATTTATTAACGAATGAATGACATTATAAAACGTCTCCCAAGTGATGAATTGGAAAGCCGAAATCACTCCAAGCAAGTAGGATCTTAGGAAAGAAACAAATATGCAGGTATTTCATGTTCTTCACTCTGGTAAGCAAGTACAGTGGATTATACAGTGGATCTATTTGATCTTGATAATGGTGCTGAATGAAGCAGATATGCACGCACAGGCAAATTAAGAATCACCTTTAATTATTTCACTATAATCAATTAAGCAGATCACCATCTCAAGTAATTGTATATGTATGTGACAGTGGGATTGAATTTGTAAGTCTGGTCTCTAACAGCATTCAGAATTGGTTAGAAATGGTTTGAATTGTTGATTGAGTTGTTAGGAGTCCCTGAGTTCCTTGTAACCCTCTATATATAGAGGAGAATGCTTGTAAATGGAATCATGAAATGAATATATATCAATTTTTTATGTTCTCTCTACCTATCTCTCTATCCCCCTTGTCTATTTCTTTCTATGATCCAATCTTGATGGGTGGAAGGGAAATAGAAAGAGGAATAGAGAGATAGCTAGAGATAACTCAACAATTGATTACTTAATCATTCCATGTACAACCATTCTCCTCTTTATATTAAAGGGTTACAAGGAGCTCAAAGCACTCCTAATAACTCAATTAACAATTCAAATAATTTATAAACGAACTATTACCAATACTGCTATTAAGGAATATGACCATAACAGAATCAGTCAGATTCCATCCAAAATGCACACATCGAAATTGGGAAAGAACTTGGCATACAACCATTGCTTCAAGCAAACATCACATATCCTGTTCAGGGTTACAAGGAACTGAGGGACTCATAACAACTCAAAGACAATAGGAGCCAAGAACCTTCTCAGTTGATGGTATTCCATTCTACAACTATGACTTAACTGAACATGTACCAATCATATACATGTTGAAGTAAACACAGCAACTTCAGAACCAAGTTGCTTGAATTAGAGACTGGAAATTGGCGTGTACCAAAATGTCCTATGTTGTTATTGCGCCTAAGAAAGTTGCATAGCTACTACATCAAAAAGTCTTTAGTTAAGATCCACATGAAGACTAAATCAGATTACAAGTTAAACTATTGCACATGTTCTATTACTGCCATCCACCATACTGTTGTTGGTTGCGATTACCACTCATCATGTTAGGACCACGGCCCGCACCTGAAGCACCATACGGCCCACCCTGGGGATAATTGGGAGCACCAACTCCGTAACTGCTTCCACTTCCACCACGTGGACCGCCGGAGCCAGGCATACCACTCCCGGCATAAGGAGGCGGACCACGTCCTTGCTGTGGATATGGACCATTGTTATAACCACCACCTTGACCTCCACGATTTGGGTTATATCCACCACTGGGATTCCCGCCTTGTGGATACCTGTTAGGACCCCCAGAGGGTCCACGAGGCTTGCCATAGTGGTGGTTTGGAGCAGCTGCCATCTGCGGTGGAGCATTGTGGATGGGCTGGCTTGGACCAGGCCTGATCTGGGGGTGTGGTTGCCCTGTCTGCTGAATGGGAGGTAGGCGAGCGTGTGGCTGTGGATGCTGTAGTTTCTGCCGTTTTGCTGTTTCCTCCTGCTGTCTTTGCTGCTGACGCTTTTTCTTCGTCTGAAACTCATGTGAGGATTCATATTTTGGCAAGCTGTATGAGAGATACCACAAGATGCAACTGAATTAAACATGAGAATCTTTAATACAGGCTGCTGAAATCTATGTATATGATTGAAACAAACAGCAGGGACATTTTGAAGAACAATACTAAAAATATGACTACCAACTGCAAAACATACCTTTTGGGGTCACATGGTAAAGGGTCAGTCCAGAAATACTCTGCGTCAAGGGCATCCTTTGCAGATATCCTCTACATATCAAAAGAGAGGGGTTGCCAACTATTTGTCAAACATGTGTATCTTGAAAAGTAAACACCAAAATCAAAGCTCCATCGATATGCTTATTATAGAAATTAGTAAATGGTACAAGTCTTCCAAAATCAAAGAATAAAGTCATCAAGAATCGCATGCAACCAGATAGATTGTGAAACAATTTAACACGTGTGACAGAAAATAAATAAATAATGAACTGTCATAAAATGTGCTTAAATAATGTGAACAAGATAGAGCTAAGTTGACATAATTTTCCTACATTTCCATAGAAATTGCTGGGAAATTTTTTTGAAAAGCTACCTGGGATGGATCAAGTGTTAACATCCTCTCAAGTAACTCCAAGGCATGACGATCAAAACTGTTTAATGGAGTAACCTCATCAAAATCAAGCAAACCAAATCTACATAACATCTGATACTTATAATTGGTCGCGTTAGCCAAAATAAAGTACTTACTGCTTAAATGTTTCCCTAACACGTCTTTTTATTGGCCGTGAAGGCTTAAAATTGTTATACCATGGCATCTTGGAAACACCAGGCCAGTTGACTTCATCGGGCGTTCCACAAAGTTCAAATATCTTAGACAGTTGCTCTGGCTGTAGTAGGCATTCGATTAGTGAAACCAGATCATTCTCTTCTAAAACAATAAAATTAAAATAAGAATTAACAGAAAAATATTGCGAAAAACAAAGCATACACTTTTAGTAAAAAATCTGCTAACAACCTATTAAGTAGGCATCAACTAAGTAGACTGGTTTGGATGAACCAATATTGCCTCTTCTGAAAAGCTTAAATGAAGTTGAATTATTCTTGATATTATTTTTATTATTAAAAAGTACCAGGTCATACTGACAGGCTGGACCTTCAAATCTACAACTATTTGACTTGAAAGGAAAAACTTAAACCCACAAGCATCATGCTTCCATCAATTTGCTGGATGAATTTTAGACCTTTCTGTGACAATATAGAGCTATTTTACCATAAGTGGATTTAGTCAGTTACATTGTGCAAGACTAGCAAAACTTAACAAAACATATATTGAGAATATTTCATAAGGAAAAACCAACCACTTTTGACAATAATGTGTCTTTCTAACAAAGATCTCAGACTTTCTTCGAATCTCTATTCTCGTGCTGTTTTCCACTTTTTATGGAGGTCATGCATAATTACATATGCATGTATGACTAGATGGTGATGACTTTCAAACAAATTTAGTTTGAGAGCATTGCAATTGCATAAGTAACATGTCATCCAACATTAAGTTAGGACAAAAACCAATCCAAGCGCTCTTTTTCCTACACAATGTAATATAAGGTTCAGTCAAAATAGTAGCACCTCATTCTTTCCAGGCAAGATTGGTTTTCCATGAAGAAGTTCAGCAAATATACAACCAACAGACCACATATCAACTGCAGGACCATATTTGGTAGCCCCAAGCAGCAACTCTGGAGGTCTGTCACCAAATTGAGATGACTCAGAATGAATAAAGTCAATAAATTATATGGGGCCAGCATATTTTCTGCACCAAAGATATGCATATGGAAACTGGAAATATAACTGTCATGATCACTGAAGAATCGAGATATCTTACCTATACCATAATGTAATGACACGGTTTGTAAGATTTCCATTATGGTCACTTGAGAACGATCGCGCAAGACCAAAATCAGCAAGTTTTAAGTTTCCCTCATTATCAATTAGAAGATTAGAACCTGGTCCAGTGTACAAAATATTACAAAGTTAATAGATCACAACAACCTTATAACAAACTCAACATCTCATATAGGGATGGTAGAGGATCTCATATGGTGCGGATACTAAATTATCTGCATCCGCACCGCATTTCGCATCCGCACATTTGCACCCGCACAATATTTTAATAAAAACTAATAAAATAATGTATTTATTAAAAATATCAATAGGGTAAAATGGTAACTATATAAGATATAATATATGGTATAAAATAATATAAGTTGTAATATATGAGGTAAAATGGTAATTATATATAAGTGGTGAGGATACGAATCGGATACGATGCAAATCCCCATTCGCACTGCATCCGTAAATCCGCACTGCAACTGTGCAACTGTACAGATAAGGATATTTTACATCCATGTCTGCATCCATATCCCTTTTTTTCAAAAAAATAACCAATCTGCTTGGTGCGAATATGGATAATGTCCAGCAGATGCGAGTATAATTGTCATCTCTTATAGTACCTTTAATGTCACGGTGGAGTACTTGATTGATATGACAATAATGAAGACCTGTAAGCAGCTGCCTCATGTAGCACTATTAAGGAAAACAATTAAGCAATTATGAGAAATTTAATTGAATTATCCAATAATGGAAAACATTGATAAGTGCTACTCATTAGTGGAAACTAAGAAATTAAACACCACGAATTTTACCTTGATCTGAGGTACTGTAAATCGCATCCCAGGACGATCCGACAGGCCAGTCAAATCATGGTCCATGTATTCAAAAACCATATAGATGCTCCCTTTATACTTGTTACCATCTAAAGTGTAATAAATATATGAAAAACTAGGAAGGTTAGTGGGTATAGAAAATTGGGTTTCCAAAGCCACTGATGCCTTTCATATCCCAACAGAACTTACCTGGCTTTCCTTGCTCATCCTTCTCGGGACCTTAGGAAATATCAGAAACTTCAAATTAGAAACACTAGATAAACTCACTAAGAAAAACAAAAAATAAGAAAGTAAAGGTTACGGGAAGTCGGGAACAACCTGGAGATGTCACAATCTCCTTAAGCTGAATAACATTTTGATGATGAAGCTTCTTTAGAATCTTTATTTCGCGAATGGCTGTTATAGGAAACTGCAAGACCGATCGACGAACTAAATTTTATCTAGAGAACAAAAAAAAGGTACAATATATTGGCAAATAATACCATACATCATAAAATACAAACCCCTTCTCTTTCATTGTCCATTCTAATTTTCTTCAATGCCACTATCTCCCCGGTTCTTGTTTCTCGTGCCATGTATACCTGCCTGCAAAAGTAGTACAGGAAGTTCGTAAATTCCCAAAAACAAAATAGTAATCTAGATTAGTTTGGATCAACCAATCCATGCTATTAGCACGGCGAAAATGATCGAAATCGTACATCAGCTTCAGGCAAAAACACACACGAGAACAATCAAACTATAACCTTAATGTGCAGCTCCGGAAACAGTGGTGTGAACAATCAAGAGCATACGTAAAAAGATCAAGTAAAAAAAACCCACAAGAGAAGATCAAAGAACAGAACTTTTTGCAAGTGTTCAAAGAGGGAAGTAAAAATAGAGACGTCTCCAGCTCGCTAGTGGCACAGCTCAATTGCTAGAAAGATGGTATTAAGAAAGGGAAAGGAGGAACTTTGGGACAACGTGAGCTCACCCATATGTGCCTTCACCGATCTGCTCCAATTTCTCGAAGCAGTCAACGCTGCGAGACCCCCAGGAGGGGGTCTCATCCAGATTCAACTGCCCAGGAGCGGCCACGGCCATTGTCCGCCTCCGGTGCAAGGAACACTAGGACAAAGATAGGAGATCAGCTATTTCTCCAAAAGCGAAGCCCCCAGTGAGCCACACCGGTAAATCGCACTACAGAAAACCTGGAAAGAGTCGCCTTATTAGGGTTTTTGGGCGGACGGGGGTCGACGAAGGGCGCGGAGGCCGCGGAAGGGCAAACGTGAGCTTATTCATGGAGAAGGACGAGATATTCGTGGGCTTTCTTTGTTTTTTGGGGGCCCAATTTTGAAATGCATCACAATATTTTTCTGTCTGATTTGGGAAGGAAAGGTAGGAAATTACTTTTTTATGAGATTTTTTTTCCAGTTCAATAGGAATATTCTTTCCTACCTGAACTCAGAAATACTATTTTTTAATATATTTTTTATTTAAATTTTGAAATAAAATATATGGATACAATTTTATTTTAATTTTTTTTATATTTGTATAGATACATATACATATGCGAGTATAAAAATGTACACATCATAGTTATCTACATTTTAAAAAATATAGTAGGATTAAAATATCTCGAATTCTTTTTTTCCTTATGTTGTAGGCATGTTCTTCCATTCAACATATTTTTTTTAAATAAAAATAAAAAATCATAATAGATAATCATACTATAATTTGAACCCTAAATTACCATCAATTGTGCTATACGTGTCATCCATAGTTGGTTATTCAACGTATATCTTGCATAAAAAGATGAGAGAACACTTATTAATATAAGAGCATATTGAATGTTGAGATTGTAGGTGTATGATATGCATTGCAAATTGAAAAAAAAAAGAATAATTGAGATTTGTTGACGTTTAAGATGACTCAAAGCCATTTGGCTGTGTGTGCTAAAGGCAAACCAGATGAACACCAAGCACCTCAAAATTTTCTCAGATTGCAAACAAGCTATAGAAATTTTGACAAGAAGAATCAAGGGGTCATGGCATATTAAAGCTCTGGTTAATTATATACTATTGGTTGCCGAAAAGGGATTGCAATAATAGAGCTCATCTCATTGCTCAAGCAGGTCTATCTGGTAGCATGGATTTAATTACAAATTCATATCAATGATTTTGCTTTGATGTATGTCAATTTGAAATTTGTTCATCCAAATTTTTTTGCTAGTTCTTTATTTTTTGACCCCTCTACTATGAAGGTCATGATTTCTTTTTCTTTTGATGTTCCTAATGTAAATGGTGGTGTAAAAGTTCCTAGGGAAATGGAGTCTATTGAATCAATCTCTTGTAGGAGAAATAATGTTGTATTATCTCTTGTGATTAATAGTAATGAACTCAATCTTTAGGAAAATGGTGGCATACAGGTTCCTGGCGTAGGGTTGATGGCTATGAGCCCTCTGCCCTCACTACCCAGCACCTGAATGCAATTTGATCTTTAGATGAGTATTTTTTTAAAAAAAAATGATGATATTACTAAATAGATAAATATGATCCTGATCAAATCATTGGATTGATGGAGCTATATTCATGAAAGTGCGCATGATTTACATAAAACATGCATTGCGCTTTCTTTTAAAATTAAATAAATTAAACACCAACATAAAATAAGAGCAAATTAAAAAAATGATCTTCTATCAATAGAACACCCGTAGAAGAAAGAGTATCTAATATAACTAATGTTAGACTAGCATGTCAAATTATGTTCATATAATTTGGACACTATTTTATAAACTTATTTGGTTGAAATGGAGTCACCTTTAGAAAAGAAAAAAAAGTATAATTTCTTATATTTTATAAAAAGTTCATATTTCTCTCTTGTTTGATTGATGGAAAGTGAGGAAATTGTACTTTTCTTTTTAGGAAAGTGCAACTTTTGGAGCAAATAAAATTAGATCTCATTTGATTGATATAGTTATATAGAAAGTAATTTTTTTGTAAATAATTATAATTCTCATGAATTAATTTTTCACGTGCATTTTTTAAGAAGTACCTAAAAAGTATTTGGTTGACAAGAAGTTAATTCATAAAAACTAAAAAGTGTAATTTTTTACCTACAATATGTTTGGTTGACGTGAGTATTTTCAATGAAGTATATATACTAAAGGATCAATATACATTTTTTTATAAATTAACCATTTTAATTATATGTATTAATATATATGAAAAATAAATTTTATTTATAAACTAATATTGCAATATATATAATATATTTTTTATATATAATTAATATAATATATACTTTATTATATAAAAATAATAATTTTTATCTGCAGTTAATATGAAAAATTACATAATTTTGCTAAAAATAAATTAAAATAAAATAATATGCGAAGAATTAAATAATTATCTAATCTCATAATATTGACAATATAAATTATAAATTTTGCATTAAATACAAATATGAGGCTAACATTGACTTTTTCTTTCAAATATAATACAGGAATGCAACTTACTTAGGTCTCACTAGGTAAGTTACTTCCTACATTTTGCAGAAAATTGCACTTACTGAGTAAGTTGTACTCCCTACAAAATGTGCAAAATGCAAAAGGTGTGTCAATCAAACAAGAGATGTTTTGGCTACTTCCTACAGGAAGTTGTGTCAACCAAATGAGACTTTACATCCCACAACAAACGGGAAGTTCCTTACCCAGCCCCCATTAGGTATGTTGTATGTCACGCCCCAACTCAGGGTCACGTGATTGGCCAGGGTATACGTGCCTATACCCCGCAGCCTAAACAATGCACATGCCAACTCAACAATAAAACATATATAGCGGAAAGAAATAAACAAGTTTTATTTCAAATGGAAAATCATACATAATTCATTATAAATAAGTTTAGCAAAAGTACAAAGTGCGAAAATAATAAATCAAATCCAATAGACCACCAATAATGAAATCCGAAATAAATGACATAAACGTCCC
The DNA here is from genome assembly GCA_034359265.1 of Canna indica. NCBI lineage: Eukaryota > Viridiplantae > Streptophyta > Magnoliopsida > Zingiberales > Cannaceae > Canna > Canna indica. The sequence goes on along the minus strand of CP136896.1, from coordinate 51,405,945 downwards.
CAATGGGCTACAACTCTGAAATGTCAAAACACAGTGCATGACAAACTACTACAGACTCGACTACGACCCCTAACTAGGACTGCTATGAGATCAATGTACCTCCTCTGTCCTCTAGCCGCGCCAAGTGCTCCGGCCCATCTCACCTATCAGGCTCTACAAAACAAAAACAAAACAACGATAACTTGTGAGTTCAAAGAACAGTGAGCGATTCTACCAACCCCCATAGAAAAAACAATGATAAATAGGATGCATAAAGCAAAACTCCTGACTAAAGCAGAAAAATGTCACAAGGAAATAACCAGCTAACAGGCCATCTGGCCACCACCTGCCCGAATGCATCCAACACCCAAACGGAGAAGATCAACATGCCTAAGCCTACCGTGCCCTAAGGCAACAACACATACTAGGATAATCGGGAAGGCCCTCCGAATATATCCTAGTATAAAGAAACTCGGGAGCAATCGAGAAGGCCCTTCGAACTTGCTCCACGAGACGTGAAGGGACAATCGGGAATCGCTCATCTGAACTTGCCCCTTTAATATATCACAGGAGTAATCGGGTTGGCCCTCCGAACTTACCCCTTTAAGATATCAAAGGAATAATCAGATAGGCCCTCCGAACTTATTCCTTAAAACCACCTCGGGGATAATCGGATAGGCCCTCCGAACTTATCCCACGAGGCCAAACCAGAACAATCGGGAATTGCTCATCCGAACTTGTTCCACAGGTTGGGAATTAGCCATCCAACTTCTCAGGCCTAGCCCGCAATCCGACTCCTCAATGAGCATCTCCGCCATTCATCAAGATATGGCGCAACATGACCTAAGTCAAGTCTCTCCTACGGTGTCTTAGGGGTGTCCTTATTGGAAAGCGTCTCAACACTCTAATACCTGACCCTAACTCCTAAACTCATAATATCATAAACCCGTATGGTTTTATTTCATGCATAAATTTTACTTGTTGATTCATAACATATTGTGCTGATCCTATGCCCAATTTTAATTATGCAATTAAAATTTAGATCACCAAGATTGGGGTTTCTTTTAGGATTTTATTTTAGCTTACTGTTATACCTGAAACTGATGTGTCTAATCCGAATTTGGTCTCCAGAGTGTGTCCTATATTTCCAAACTATATTTTTTGGTTGAAACGATAGGTTACACGACTATGTTCAGAGAAATATACACACCACAACAAGTATTTTAAAAACAGCACATATTCATCATCTCAGCAAGAAATTCCAGCAACATTAAGTTGTTCAACATAGCATGAAAATAAATCCGAAACTAACAGAAATTAAATTCTTAATTATCATTAAAACATAATACTGATCTTGAGATAAATTTCTCAAATTTCATGCTTATTAAACAAGACTAACTAGCATCAACAACACCTTAATCAAGAAACAAGCGTCATCATGATCAAGAACCCTTCTTCAAGAACCTTCATGACATCAATATCAAGATCTTAATTTTTATAAACATGATTTCTATCCAAAAAAATCTCAGATTAATTACAATGCATGCTTGAACATGTAGGAACCGAATTTAATAAGCAATTTAAGGCATGGATCTCAAGGACATCAAAAACTTTCACTTAGACATTTCACCGAACACCTTGAGGGCACCCTCGTCTCCACCTTGGCCGAGCATCCCTAGGGTCATCCTAGGACTGCCGAACCCCACAAGGGAGAGTTTAGGGCCTCCTCCAATATGGCAATCAAAAAGAACGGTGAAAACTCGAGAGATCGACGAAAAACAAATCAAAACATCTTTGCCTTCAAGAAAGACTTCAAGAATTCGAAGAAAACTCGAGGAGGGGTAAAACCACTCACCTAAATAGGAAAGAAATTTAGAGGAGAAATCCCAATCGACATCCTCCGAATCCGGCTCCAAGAGGTGGCGGCTCGGCTCCACCAAGAGAGAGAGGGGGCGGCAGCTCCTCCTCAAGCCGTCGGCTCCAAGAAGATGAAGAAGAGGTGTCGGCTTCAAGAAGGCTTGGCTTCCAAGAGAGGGGAAAGAAGAGGGGAAAAGAGGAAGTGAGCTTGGCGGCTTGAGGGTGGCGGCTACCTTGCTCGGCAGCTCCAAAAGAGGGAAGGGAGGGGCGGCGGCTTGGGTGGCTCCTCTCTTCTCTCCAAGTAGCTTGTGCGGCTCCAATAGGGAGCCGCGAGCCCTAGAGGGGAGAATTTATAACCCTTCCCATCTCTTTTAACCCGCATCCGTCTCAACTCGGATCCATACCACTAACCTCTCGACCCGCTAACCCACTAAGCTTAATTAAACCCAAATTAATCCCATGCTCCACATAAATATCCAACACATGTATACTCACATGCGATATAATTAAACAATCATGCATACCCAACATAAAATTAATTAAATTTATCTACGCAAGCAAAATTTGCATAAATCATATTCCTACTTACCCGAGCTCGCAAGCTTGCACCGAACCATGAGTCGACTCGGCTCGACCTTGGACTAGCCCGCTAGGCTGACAAATACAAACAACAAAGGAAAAAATAATAATAAATAAAAATATCTAGGATATCATAGTTGTACTTCCTACATTTTGCACGAAGTGAATTAATTATTTTACTTATGTTTTCTTTTTTTAATTTTTATACTAATTATATAATATTCTCGATCGAATAAAAATAATAAGTATTTTGATGTATTAATTATATTATATTATTTAGGGTTATTAGACGAAAATGGATTAAACTTTGGCCGAATTCTCAACTGTGGTCAATCATTTGATTTGTCTCAATTGTATATAAGAACTTGTACATTGGTTCTAATTGTAGCCCGTCGTCTGTCAACCGTGAGTAGAATCGTTATTTCGCCGACGTGGCGATTCAGAAATGATTTTTAAAAATCGCAATTGTCATGTTAGCTGATACATGTCAGATTACTATTTAATACGTCTTTTTAATTGGGACCTCTCTCTCTCTCTCTCTCTCTCTCTCTCTCTCTCTCTCTCTTAAACGAGTGCAAATAAGTCAACAAACGCCATGGCAGAGCAGAGCGGGCCGCTGCCATTGGTGTTCGACAGGGCCATTCTCAGCCAGCAAGCGAACATCCTGGAGTAGTTCGTGTGGCAGGAGCACGAGAAGCTGACGCCCGAGGCAGACGGGGAGCAAGTTGTGCCTCTAATCGGGCGGGTTGTTGTCCAGCGACGTCGCAGGGGCAGCGACCGTCACCTGGTCTGTCGCCGAGGTGTGCGAGTGGCACGGGTTCCAAGTGGTGAACCACGGCACCGATGAGGAGATACTTGCGGAGGCTCACTGTTGTATGCAGGCCTTCTTCGTGATGTCACTCATAGAGAAGCAGAGGGTGCAAAGGCGACCAGGAGAAAGTTGCGTCTATGTCAGTTAGAGAAGCACATCTAACTATTTGATTAGAAAATAATAAGATTAGAATTACACATATTATATGTAGAGAGAGATAGTTGGAACTAATGGATTTGTTAAGACTTCTTCTCCTCGTCGGTAGGAGACTTGTACAGCTTAATGAATGTGCGGCCTTAGAAGGATTTTACAATCATTTCAAAATTCTAGACCTAACTTCCGACTCGATCGCCTCCGAAGTCGTTGACATTTGAATTTTCGTGATTTTTCGACGAACTTCACGCGCGTATCGATCGCCCAACCTGATATCAAACACTTGATAAACTCATTAGAATAATTAAGTTTGTTATCATCAAAATGAAGATGGTGACCAAGGTTGAAAACCTTAGACCTACAATCTCCCCCTTTTTGATGATGACAAATTTATCAATAAATGCATTTAGGAAAGTATCAACAAGCATAGCATTTTATCAAGTGAGTGTCTAATACTCCCTCTATCAACATGCATATCTAAAATAAACTCCTCCTAACTATATGCATGTCTAATTTCTCCCCATTTTGACATTAATCAAAAAAAGCCTAAGTTGAGCATTTCTAAAACTCCCCTAAGTTAACCAATAACAAATACTAAGTAACACATGTTAGAATCACTTAGGAACAATAAACACAATGATACCATAAGAGCCAAGATATGTCAAGAGGTTTATACAAACACATGCAACTAGGGAGTTTAGCTTTGTCAAAGTTAGATCGATTAAAGACTAAGGGCGTGTTTGTTTGCTCAGTTTTTAGTTTTCGCGAAAACTGAAAACTAGGTTCGAAACGGTGTTTGTTGTGGAAAACTCGTCCCGTTTTCGAATATATTTCGCGAAAATGGAGTTTTCCCGAAACACCATTTCAATTCAATTCGAGAAAACGACTTCCGCTCGTTTTCGCGTTTTCGCAAAAATTGGCGAAACGAGCGGTGGCATACTTGTAATTAAGATGTGAACCCGCTCATTTCGCTCATTTCGATCGAAAATGAAACAAAACCCGAGTCACGCGTCAGCTCCATCACGCGACCTCCCACTCGACCCAAACACCTCCCTCGATACTATTCGGCTTCTGTTGGCGACACAGGTGACAAGTTGTCGCCACCTTCGTTTTCGATCTAGGGTTTGCGATTTTCGTCGCCGACTTCGGTGAAAAAGATCCGGCTCATCACCCATCGATGATCTCGTTCATTGGGTATATTTTTCTTTTTGATTTTAGGCATTTTTTGAGTTAGGGTTTTGATGTTCTTCCGAGATTTGATGTTCGAGTTTCTTCAATCTATGTTTCCTTTCTTCGAGTTAGGCTTTTTTCGAGTTGGTTTTGATGTTCTTGAGTTCTTTCGAGATTTGATGTTCGGGTTTTCCCGATCTAGGCTTTCCGATCTAATGTTTTCTGATGTTCTCTGATCTCTGATGTTTTTTGACCGAGGGTTTTTCACTATATTTTTAGTTCCGATATTTTTTCGACCTAGGGTTATTCGATCTACGATTTTATTGGTCTTCGATCAATATTTTGATGTTTATTCGAGTTAGGGTTTGTCCGAGCTAGGGTTTTGATTGTTGGTTTTGATGTTCCATCTTCTGATCTTGGTTTTAGATCTAGGGTTCATGATGCTGTGAGGTTCTTTTGTATTTTAATGGATGGTTATCTGATTTAGGGTTTTTGATCTAGGATTGATGATGTTCGAATCATATACTTGATTTTTCGATCTAGGTTTTATACTTGTATATTGTCCTTTTATTCGATCTAGGGTTTATGATGTATACTAGCTGTCCTTCTGTTTTGATGGATGGTTTTTTAATCTAGGGTTTATGAATTCAACCTAGGGTTTATGATGTTTGATCTAGGATTATGTTTGTATATTGTCCTTCTGTTCGATCTAGGGTACGTTTATAATGTATACTGATGTTATGTTATTGGTTCTTTATATCTATTATTGTCCTTCTATTTCAGTATATATCAGTATCTGTCCTTTTGTTATGTTTGTATACTTTCCTTTTGTTTGATCTAAGGTTTATGATGTATACTAATGTTCTGTTATTGGTTCTTTATATGTATTACTATCCCTCTATTTCAGTATATATCAATATTTGTCCTTCTATTATGCTTGTATATTGTCCTTCTGTTATGCTTGTATATATGTTTTATTCATTTATAATTTCAGTTAATACTGATATTTTGTTATATACTGGTATATACTGTTGTGTTTCAGTTTATAATGTTTTTAATGTTCATTTTATTACATATGTTATATTGATGTTTTGTTATTGGTTCTTTAATTAGTATATACTGATATTACATATACTGTTATGTTCTGTTATTGGTTCTGTTTCAGTTTCTTTATTGGTTCATATCTTATTACATATGTATAGATATGATGCGTACATTTTATCATTGGTTAGTATACTATTATCACTGTATATCTATTATGTGTCTCTACCAGTTTGCATATCTATTATGAATTGGTTGCTTGTAACCAGTTTTTTATAATTCGTAGCTCAGTGTTAATCATGTATTATGTATTAATGCTGCTTCATTTTTGTTGCTTATCATGTATATTTGATCACTGTTAATCATGCTGCTTCATTTCACTATTAATAGATGGACAATGTATGTTTCATTAAACTGATAATGTTTATCTATTTTATCTCTTATCTTATTAATGTTTATCTGTGTACATTATCTATGCATTATCCATCTCATTGTGTTATGATGTATGTTTCATGCTGCTTGTTTCAGTCTGTTCAGTCTTGTTCATGCTTCATGCTTCATGCTGCTTCAAGCTGAATATTAGTCTCTTCAGTCTTGTTCATGCTTCATGCTTCATGCTTCATGCTGCTTCAAGCTGAATATTAGTCTCTTCAGTCTTGTTCATGCTTCATGCTTCAAGCTGCTTGTATTATTAGTTCTGTTCAGTCTTGTTCATGCAGAATGATTCATGCTGCTTCATATAATAGTATCAGTCATGTTGCTTGTATTATAGTCATGTTGCTTGTTTTAGTCTGTTCAGTCTTGGCTACTTTGGTTCAGTCTTGTTCATGCTTCATGCTTCATGCTGCTTCATATAATAGTATAAGTCATGTTGCTTGTATTATACTCATGTTGCTTGTTTTAGTCTGTTCAGTCTTGGCTACTTCGGTTCAGTCTTGTTCATGCTTCATGCTGCTTCATATAATAGTATAAGTCATGTTGCTTGTTTTAGTCTGTTCAGTCTTGGCTACTTCGGTTCAGTCTTATTCATGCTTCATGTTTCTTCATATAATAGTATAAGTCATGTTGCTTGTATTATAGTCATGTTGCTTGTTTTAGTCTGTTCAGTCTTGGCTACTTCGGTTCAGTCTTGTTCATGCTTCATGCTTCATGTTGCTTCATATAATAGTATCAGTCATGTTCATGCTTGGTCGAGGGTAAAATGAGAATAAATTTTATTTGCATGTGTATATATTCATATTGCTTGTATTATAATTCATGTTATAGTTCATGAATGTTTAATATTCATGCAAGCTGTTGACTGTTATTTTTCTATTGACTGTTGCTTGTATTATAATTCATGTTATTTTTTAATAGATATAATTATATATGGGTCTCCATCGTAATCCGAGGGAGAAGTCGAAAAAGTGGTCCAAAAATGCTACAGAGGTTTTTTTGTTTATATTGCATAATAAACTAACAGAATTAGGTACTTAAAATTTTGACAAACCTGTATGGGAAGAAATTAGCAATAGGCTTCTAGAAAAATGTGGCACTAGATACGGGGTCGATCAGTGTAAGGGAAAGAAGAATCGCCTTCATCATATGTTTAAAGACTTCCAAGAGTTGATTAATCACACCGGGGTCACCTGGAATCCCGACACAGGGAGGATTGAGGCTGACGAAACAGTGTGGAATAGCACGGTAAGGATTTTCGTAATAGAGTAAGGTTGTATGTTGGGTAGCATTTTAATAGAGTTTATTTCGTGTGCAGAGAGGAGGAAAAAAAGAGTGTTTCAAACAGTTTAAGAATGGGCCACCTGCCAACTACACATTGCTGGAATTAATTTTCCAAAATCAATCAGCAACTGGTGGGATGGCCTGGTCATCTACACAGGCGCCTTTGAATTCATCTGAGGAGCGTCAGTTAGATGATGAATTATTGGGGCATAATGAACGTGGTAAGGAGCCTCTTGTGGAAGAGGAAGGGGAAGAGGAGGACACGAGGGATAACGACCATGAAATCCCTCGACGTCCATCTGTTTCTTCAAGCCGTAGCTGCAGTAAGAAACAAGGTAAATCATCAGCGAGAACATCTCTAGAACAAGAGAGGCAAAAGATGTATGAACTCATTAGTGAACACTTTGCAGCTCGTCGTGTTCGAAGTGAGGCAACATCAGTGTGTACTACACCCCCACCCGCAGATCCATATAGCCTAGCAAATTGCGTTGAGCGCATTAATAATTTGCAGGGGCTATCTACAGAAACTCATGCAAAGACTTGTCATTTCATGCTTGCTAATGCGAAATCTCGGATACTTATTATGACGTTGCAAGATGACAAACTAAAGAACTTCTTGGAAACTTTGTAGTGAGTGAGTGGACTGTCATTTGTGTAATTTGAACTAAACACTTTGTGCACCCTTGTATGTGCACATTTGCATACAGTCTTGTTACTTTATTTATTTCAGATACTTATTTCGGTTTAGAATAAAAGAATATTTGTTTGCTTATTCCTGTTTTAGATTTTTGCTTATTTAAGTTTAAGACGAATTGCATATTTGTGTGATGATTTCTTTCTCTATGTTGTCGTAGAATGAATCATCCACCAAATACATCACATGAATCAGATAGTGATGAAGAGAAATATTGTGATGATGTTATATTAGTAAATAATGTTGGATATAATGGAATCATTAGACAACCAACTAAATGCTCCTCCATGAAGAGCAGTATGCACTTCAATGTTGAGAGGTGCTGACTACGTCCAAGAGTTGATACATAGTCTAATTAGATGCTACGCAAATCTTCGTATGGAGCCATCTCTCTTCCTAAGATTATGTGGTGAACTTAAGAGATTAGGCTTAGAGGATAAAAATATTTATGTGGAAGAAGCTGTCGCTATGTTCATGTATACAATTTGTCACAATGAACGAGTTCGAGTAGTTGCAGAGCGATACCAACACTCAACTCAAACATGTCACAAATGGTTCAAGTATGTACTTAAAGCGGTTCTAAGGTTGGGAACCGAACTTATACAACCTCGTGAACCGCGAATAATTCAACCGGAGATTCATGGAAATCCACGGTGGTTTCCATATTTTAAGGTAATGTACAACACTTAGGCACATTATTTTAGCCTTAAGGGGTCTTACTAATCGAAGCATGGTTTTGTAGAATTGCATAGGGGCAATTGATGGGACTCATGTCTCCGCTTTCGTTCCCGCCAACAAATCATCTTTATATCGTGGTCGTAAGGGAACAACAACACAAAATGTGATGGCGGCCTGCACCCATAACATGCAGTTCACATATGTGAAGGCGGGTTGGGAGGGAACCGCAAATGACTCGCGGATTTTTGCACATACAATATACTCTCCTAACACTGATTTTTCGATGCCAAACAGAGGTAAAATTCATGGACCATAATCACATTCTTGTATTGGTTTTATTGCTAATGCATTTTATATATTGTATTGATAGATGAATATTATTTGGTTGATGCCGAATATCCTAATGTACCTGGATTTTTGGCACCTTATCGGGGTGAAAGATATCATCGGTCAGATTATCGTAATCGAGGCCCAACGTCTAAAAGAAAATTGTTTAACCAACGGCATTCATCTTGTCGGAATGTTATCGAACGATGCTTTGGACTCTTAAAAGCACGTTTTCCGATCCTAAAGATGATGCCGAACTACGGGGTTTCAAGACAAGGAAGTATTGTATTGGCTTATTGTGCAATTCACAACTTTATTATTAAATATAAATTTTTTGATGAATTAGTAGAAATTTGGAACAATGAAGAAGTTATTATTGATGATGATAATGAACCTACATCATCAATAGGTGAACCTTCTTCTAGCCAAAATGTAATGCATGGTATTCGTGAGGGTATCGCTAATCAACTTTGGGCACATCGCCGCTGATGTATTTTTATTTTTTATGTTAATAGATACAATGATGTTATTTTCATGATGCTTTGAATTTATTAGTTTTGTTAGTGCATAGTACCAATAATATACTAACATACTTGCGATATCATAACAGAATAGTATGGCAGCTTCCTCAAGTCGCATAAGTGAAAATACAATATATTTGCGATACTAGAATAGAATATGTTATTGCGGTATAAAAGCTGTAGTACGAATAAGTGAAACTTCAAAGAATCCTAGCCATTTATTTGTGGCTTGCTCTTCAAGCCCCAAAGGTTGTGGATTCTTTTAATGGATCACTCTCATTGCATCAACCATACGCGACGGGAAAGAAGAAGTGAACCAAAGCTTCCATCAATCGTTTCATCAAATAGAGGCCAAAATTAATAAGCTCCTTGATATGGGATTCAAGGGGTTACTAGTACTTATTGTTATTGCTATTGTATTTTTGTGTAAGTAAGATGTTATTTTGATGGTGTTTTTTGATATATTGCTGCTGGGTGTATATATGCTGTGATGATATCATATTTTGGATATATTACTGCTGTGATGCCGTAATTATAGGCTGTTGTGCTGTTATTTTATATTTTTTAATGTATTTTCATCGGCGAGGAATTGGAGGCGATAACCAATTAATGGTTATGCGTACTTTCCTCCTAAAATCGTAAAATAATATTGCTCATTATTATATTATTTATTTTTCGATCTAGGATTTTGATGTTATTGTGTGGTTGTGCTGATTTTATCCTTGCGTGGTTGTGCTGATTTTGTTCTTGTGTGGTTGTGCTGATTTTATTCTTGTGTGGTTATTAAATAATGAGCAAACCTATTTTTGGTGGACTATGAATTGGAGGCGGTCACCAACTAATGATGATACGCATTTTCCTTCATAGTCCTACATTTATATAATTCTTATGTCAAATACGTATTTATATCAATCATTCATCTTCTTCTGCAACTCGGTGCTGCTGGAGGAGGTGGAATCGGGCCGTCTATTTTCGAGCGAGTTGAGGTTTACTTGTGCTACCAAAAATATTTGAATTCACTCGATTAGAATTCAATTGGATGTATTTAAATTCATTACATAAGTTTATTTTAAATTTTTGTTGTACATTTGTATAGTTTTATACACATAAAAAAATTCTAAAATTGATCAATGGGTCAGTATAAGCAACCTAAAGATTATGTTGAAGATTTGAAGCAATTGTGAATTATATCGTGGAATTCAAAGTTTACATTGTCTTTCACTTACATCATAAGCGTCGACCTTAAATTTATTTGGTTACTTATTTTGTTCAAAAAATATCAGGATGTGTAAATAGTTTCTCAAACAACTATATAGTTAACAACATCAATCTACAAAACTCAGCAAGTCTTCAAAGCAACTCTGTAACGTATAAATAGTACTTCAGGAGCAGCTGTTCTCAAGTTGTACTAGTGAAATAAGCAGTAACAACGTTGAATTTTTCGTTTAATATATTCTTCTCAACCTACATAAATAGAAGGTAAATAAGAAAATTAGGTGTACTAGTCCAAAAGAAAATAAGTAGTAAAAGGCTTAAAGACATGGTTAACAAGATTTCATTGTTCAGGTTAGAACAATAGAACATATTTTTATATTTTTATATTTTTATTAATTAATAAAATAATATTTATTTACTAAATAATAATATTTTTATATTTATATTATTTTTTATTTTTTAGTATAGTAATATTTTTTAAATTAAAAAATAAAAATAACATATTTTTATATTTTTATATTTTTATTAATTAATAAAATAATATTTATTTACTAATTAACATAATTAATATTACTAAAGTTTGAGTTAAAAAATTCTAAGTAAAAATTTAAAACAGATACTATGTTTGATAAACAAACGCAGTTTCAGTTTTCGTCTTGAAAACAGTCATCGAAAATAACACACAACAAACGAGTTTTCGTTGTTTTCGTTTCGCGAAACATGAAAATAAGATATGTCAAACAAACATGTTTTCGCCAAACACAAAAATCGAAACCAAAAACTTGAAACTCGAAAACTCATTTCAATTTTCACGAAACGAAAATTGCTTCTAAATTTTCGTAAACAAACACGCCCTAAGTTTTCGATTTTTGATAAAGATGAACCAAAATTCATAAAAAAAAATTGAATATTCAATGAAAATTTTTGAAACTTTTTCAGCATAAACTAGATTTTTCAAGAAAAGTGCAGAAACGAGACTTTTTTCAAAAATTAATTTTCACAATAATTTCTAATTTTGATCAAACTTGTATATGACTAAGATATGATCATTCTAATCATATATACAAAGTTTGAATTACTATAAAGAGTTTTAAAGATTACTCAAGTGACTTGACACAATTTCGATCAAGAATCAACATGATATATCAAGAAATTATCTACATATTATTTCCCTAAATACTCATGAATTTTTACATAAACACACCTAAGTACTTTATCATGAGCAAGGTGCAAGAATTCTTACATGCTCTATAAGGTATACATGGTATAAGGATGAAACTAATACCTCATAGAATTTTCAAGTATTTAGCATGTATTCTTGAAATTTCTAAAACATTTGCCTCCGAATCAATGCTCAACTTGCAAGTAATTGAATCATAGATAGCATTATAAACATTTTCTTACTTAGCAAGTTCATAAACTAGATAGCAAAGGAAAGTCAAGTTCATTTCTCAAAAGTCAAATTTTGCTAACTAGTGGGAATTCATTTTTTAAAATACAATCAAGAACAGGGGCGGCCCAAGGGTTATCTAAAGAGCGTTTCCACATGGTAGAACCTCCTCAGGGAATATAAGGTTTTCATGAGGCTGATCCTGAGCCGCCATCCAAGCACGAATACCTTCGTTTAAGAGAATATTTTTGGTGTAGAAAGTCTCAAATTCAGGATCTTCCGCTGCACGTATTTCTTGAGAAATGAAGTCATAGGCACGTAGATTCAGAGCCAGACCGACTACCCCAATAGCACTCATCCATAAACCAGTTACGGGTACAAATAGCATAAAGAAATGTAACCAACGTTTATTGGAAAAAGCAACCCCAAAGATTTGGGACCAAAAGCGGTTAGCAGTGACCATTGAATAAGTCTCTTCGGCTTGAGTTGGATTAAAAGCACGAAATGTATTTGCACCGTCACCATCTTCGAATAAAGTATTTTCTACAGTAGCACCATGAATAGCACATAGTAGAGCAGCGCCTAATACTCCGGCAACTCCCATCATATGAAATGGGTTCAATGTCCAATTATGAAACCCTTGGAAGAAGAGGGGCCTAAGGCAAAACTTAAAAATGATGCTTTTTATTTATTTAATAAATTAAATTAATATATATTTTTATATAAAATTTATTTTTTAAAGCTTTTTGAGATGAGTGTTTGAGGATGTCGGACATTGCTTTTTTCTAGACTTGTGAACGATCGATCATTGTAGGCTTAGTCATTTAGAGCCGACGGATATAGAGAAGACGAAGAGTTCGAAGATGGGGCAAAAATTTCATTCAAATAATATGCAATTACTTCAAACCTGATACATCTAATAGCCCCCACGAATCATGACCCCACATATCAATTCCGCCGAGGAATGAATTCTTCGGCGGAATTCAATTATCTGACAATTGTCAGATAATACATATCTTTTGTTTGTCTCTTTGCATGTTTTAATTTCTTATTTTTCATTTTCTAAAAATTAAAAGTCCTCTAAAAGATTACTATAACTTATGAACTAATAAGAAGATTTTTTTTTTACAAAATAAGAAGGTTAAATTGAGCCTATTTAATTTCATCAAATAGAAATTAATTGATTATGCACACAAACTCACTATCAAAAATAATTAATAAATAATAAATAGCCCAAGGGTAACTAATGCAACACAAATAATAATTAAACCTCAAATTAATTAATTAATCAAACCATATAATATCACACTTATCAAAACCACCCACTACACTCATTTATTTGCAATAACCTTTAACATTTAATCTCATGCATGCATCAAATTACATGATTTAATCCATGCATCAAATTATAAGAAGGAATTGCTCATCCATGTGGGGCCTAAGGCAATGGCCTTATTGGCCTAGTGGATGAGCCGGCCCTGATCAAGAATGAAATCAAAATGAATCAAAGAGATCTCAAGAAGTGAAAATTTAAAATCAAGACCTCAAACCCTTCCTAATGTTGAAAACCAATACGGTCACAATTAGCCAAGGTTTCAAGACCAAAGATTGCATAGACCCATTATACGTCATAAATGGCCTCCAAGAAGACCGAAAATAAAATAAAAAATTAAAATTCAAACTTGATACCACAAAGATGTTAATCAAAGATGAACACAAGAAGAGTCAAGTATCAAGTGAGTACTAAAGCATATTCACAAATCATCAAACTCCAATAATAATGTAGGCAAGAGTAGAGTTAGGAGTTGATATCGATCACATTTGTCAAGAAGTTGCAACCAAGTTAATTCCTCTTTCTCTACTTCTCAAGCAACTTCAAGTCATCAATGTGTCTTCATTTAAGTGTAGTGACTCCCCTTATATTTAAGTATGAAAACTTTGGTACCCAACTTTCTTTGGACCCTTAGGGGTTAGAAACTTTTGGAACCTAAAGTGATTTAGCATTAGGGTTCTTTTTCAATGCACAATCCCTAATCATATGTCCATGCTTGTCACAACAAAAATAATGACCTTTAAATTTAATAGAGGCATGATGATAGACATAAATGTGTGGATGAGCACAGGAAGATACTTTAGAAAATTTTACATGCGAGGCATGGGCATACATATTTTTTATTTTCTCATTTAATGAAAATAATTCATTCTTTAATGATAATATGCCAACATTCAAATTTTCAACTTGTGAGCATAATAAGACATTTTCAATTTTCAATTAGTCATTCATATTTTGTAAATCTATATTTTTCTTTTCTAATGAATTTTTGTCATTTTCTAAGAGTTCAACCTTCATTTTTGACTCATTACAAGAAAGCAAAAGATCATCATTTTCTTGTTCTAGTATTTTATTTTATTTTTTAAGTTCTTTAAATCTTTTTCTTACAATATTAAATTCTTCATACATATGCTCAATTTCATTTTCTAATTCTACTTGGGTGAAAATATTATCACCTATAGTGATAGTGGGCACCTCATTGTCCTCTGTCATGAAACAAAGATTTGCATTCTTCCTTGTGCTTTCTTCCCCATTTGATGGTGATGATGACTCGCTTTCGTCCCAAGTAGTCATTAGTGTTTTCTTCTTCATCTTTCTTCTTTTATCTTTCTTTGAGGATGATGGAGAGGTGAGCTTGGACTTAGGACAATCGCTCCCCAAGTGTCCAGGCTTGTTGCATCGAAAGCACATGTGTCTATCTTTGCCCTTCTTCTTCTTGAGAGGCTTTTCCATTAGTTTCATCAATATCCTTCCAAGGTGAATCATCTCTTCTTGGTACTCGGAATCTTCATTCTTCGATGATGATGAGGTCTTATCACTATATGATGCTTTTAAGGCAATATTATTATCTTTGGGGGCATCTTTCTCCCTTTTTGCCCTCATATGGATCTCATGGGTCATGAAGGATCCAATGAGTTCGGTGAGCTTGGTGCCAAGATTCTTGGCCTCCAGATAGCAACCACCTTCGGCTCTCATGCTTTGGGAAGCGGTCGAAGAAGCTTCCTCACTTTTTCTTCTTCTTGTATGTCTCTTCCAAGGTTAGTTAAAGCATTCATAATATTTTGAAAGCGGACATACATTTCATCTATGGTCTCATGAGTATGCATCTTAAAGAGTTCATAATCATGCATAAGAAAATTAATTTTAGACTCTTTAACTTGAGAAGTTCTCTCATGAGTAGTCTCTAAACATGTCAAATCTCAAAAGTGGATCCCACAACATGATATTCTATTAAATTTATTTATAGATAAATCACAATGTAATGCATTCATTGCTTTGGCATTAGAATTAAACAATTTGATCTCTTCTTGAGACCAATCATTCACGCTCTTGGAGGGTAGTTCATAATCTACATAAATAGTTCTCCAAGCATCTAATCCTAGGGATTGCAAGAAAATACTCATCCTAGTTTTCCAATAAGGATAATTATATCTATCAAAAAGAGGAGGTGCATGAGTAGAAGACCCTTGACCTAGTGTGATACTAAAAGCCATAAGTGTAGGTTAAATGGTTAAACCTAAGCCTACAACCTTGCTCTGATACCAAATACTGGATGAATGTCCACACTAAAAGGGGGGTTGAATAGTGTGTAGGTTACTTTTAAGTTCAATTGAATTCTTTTTCGGCTTTGATCAACTCAACTACCCGATTCAAGTTTCTTGATCCTTGTGCGACTAAATGCAATTACAATTAAATCGAGCACAAGTAAGAATCAAATTGAGCAATCAAGATAGGAATGCAAACAAAAATTATATAGTGGTTCGATCAATCCCGACTACTCCACTACCTTGGCTCATCACCAAGGATTTCTAACCATAACACTTTATAGATTGATAGTTTTTCTAAGAATACAATGAGGAGTTATCCCTCAACCTTAGAGGCGGGCCTCAACACCTATCCTCTAGCAAAATCAACAATCTACAAGACACCAAGGTGTTTACACGCGCACCTTGCAAGCTACCCTTAAAATTGATACAAAACAATAGAAAAACAATATTGATGGAGCTTAAACGTAAAAACAAACTTGATGAACCTCCAATTTGTTTCCTCTGAGCACTTCAAGGCTTCGAGTATGGATTTCTCGGTGAAGGCAAAGCTTGATGAAGTGAGGAGAGATTAGGGCTTAAGATCAACTCTTTAAGGCTTAAAAACTCTTAGGATGGACTCAATGAAGATCAAGAGAGCTGGGGAGGCAGGTATAAGGCTCTTATTTATAAGCCAAGAGGAGAGGGCCAAATGAGCTATATGCAACGGGCAAAAAATTTCCCTTTGACGCCGCCCGGTCGACCGGCTGAGCAACCAACCACCGACCAGAAGCCAATGCCCATTTTGGGGCTCAGTTGATCGGTGGTGACCAGCTAATGGTCGGTCGACCAGCTGTCGACCGCCCATCTGCCAGAACCCGAAAAAACTTCAGTTTTGTTGATTTTTTCTATGCGATGTTCATTTTCGGGTTTTGACTTGGGACATATTACAATCAGGTTGACTTAAGGCCTTAGAAGGATTTTACCATCATTTCAAAATTCTAGACCTAACTTCTGACTCGATCGCCGTCGACACTTGAATTTCTGTGATTCTTCTATGATTTTTCGACGAACTTCGCGCGCATATCGATCGCCCAACCTGAGATCAAACACTTGATAAACTCATTAGAATAAGTTTGTTATCATCAAAATCAAGATGGTGACCATGGTTGAAAACCTTAGGCCAATAGTTGATGCCATTGTTGATGCTGTCGGAGTTCGAAACGATCATGTTGTTGGCGTTCCCGAGGACGATGTCACAGTCACTCTGCAAGGTGAGGGTGGAACCACTGTTGGAGAGGCTCTCGCCGTGGCTGAGGGTGGACTTGATGTGGGAGATAGGGTGACCTCGCCGAGGACGGCGAGCGCGTGGAGGAAGAAGAAGAGGAGAAGGAGAAGGAGAGCGAGTGCATGCGCCGCGAGTGAAGCTAAAATTGATGGTTTACGTGATGGATATGCTTGATATGTTAATCTGATCTATATATAGGCCATAGCTTATAATTATGCGTTAAAGATTAATATTCCATGCATGCATAAGACACAAGTGTGAGGGGGATTGAAATAAATTTAATTATGACATAATAAAAATGTGTTGGTTATTGTTATGCATACACTGAAATTAAATTAATTGAAAGTTAATTTTCTTGCAAAGTTATTGAGCAAATAAGTGATAAATCAAAATCACTACTATTAAAAAGCCACCAAATTAGTGAGCTCTTCTGCAAATCACCAGTCTTTCTCTTTCACAAATATTATGACCAAGTTCTTTTACTTGGAACCACGCAACGAGGATTGCTCTGGTGCAACATTGACAATGACGCCGACTGCATCTTCTGGGTTAAAGATTGGAGTAGCCATCGCGTTGATGATCGTTTGGAACTCTTCTCATGGCATTCGCCATCGCGTTGGCGCTGATGCTTGTCTGCTCCCTGCAACCTTGTCAGTGGCGGCGCGCATTCGTTACCTTGTCGGCGACGGACCGGGCAACGATCGCTGCCCATGCGATCAGAGGCACGACAAGCTCCTCGTTCGCCTCGGGCGTCAGCTTTATTGGTGAAAATGGCCACACTATAGGGGGGTGAATAACGTGTCAACTAATTTTTCGTCTAATTCTGATTTTAATCGTTTCTTGATTAGTTAGGCTAAGCACAATATTTATAGCAAGCGGAAGCAATAAATATGAAGCAATAAACTCAAACAAACTATCAATGCTAACACAAGTATTTATAGTGGTTCGGCCCCAATGCCTACTCCACTACCTAAGCACTCCGCTTAGGATTTTCAAACTAGTTTTACTAGATTATCTTGTTTCCTTTACAACGAGGATGATTTCACCGGAGAGTCTCCGCTCTCACACCGAAGGCACTTCCACACCCGGAAGTCTCCGCCTTCCTACTGAGAGAACTCTCCCACCTCAATCCTAAGGACAACAAGAACTAATCCTAGTGGTTTTACACCTTCTACACCAAGGATACCACTCAATCACAAGATCTAACACTAGGTCTTCTACAAACTCAAATACAATGAAATAAATCACAAAAATACACAAGTAATGGAGCAAATAAATAATACAACAAATACTTAGCTCCAAACACGAGTCCTAGTTCCTCTTGATGCCTCAATGATGAATCGTTCAAAGCTTGAAGGCAAGATCAAGGATGTATCTTGGAAACTAGGGTTATCAAGAAGATAGCTCAAGAAAAGCTTTAGAATGATCAAGAATTGGCTCAATAGAGGCTTGGATCAATTGTTAAGAGATGCTAATGAAGGATGGAGAGGAGTATATATAACCCATTAACCGAACGGCAGCTCAACGGGCGAAAAACTAGTCGTTTCCACCGTTCGGTCGCTTGCCATTCGATCGTCGACCGATCGACCGATTGACTGCCCAGCGATCGCTGGCTTTAATCGCCCAGTGAATTAGTCGCGACTTCAGCGATCCGTAATTCGGTCGACCGAAGCAGCTTCTGTCAATTTTTGGCCTTTGTCGGTCAACCGAAGTAGTCTTCTGCCGCTTTCTGTCAAACTTCGATCGATCGACCGATCGACCGAATTGGTTACTGCCTATTTTTGACACTATTCGACCTAAAACTGGGCAAACTGCTAGTTTGCTTGGTTTTCTTTGCTTGTTTGGGTTCCATCTTCGCTAAGTCTACTTATATAATATTTATTAACTTCAAGTTAATAACTTTAAAACATAAATATTATATAAGGATTACCCCCCATTTGGATTCAATAAAAATATCTAAAAAATCAAAATCCTTAAGAATCAAATCTAGTTTTTGGGGTCTAGTACAAATTTTCTGAAAACGAAAAATTTCTAATTTTTCAAGTCAAGAATGGGTAGGCTAAAGGCTTCCAAAAAATTCTAAAAAATATCTCGTTATCTAGTTTTAACCCAAGGAACAATTATCACCATTTTTTATGTCAAGAAACTATCTAGGTCATATACCCTCAAAGGAGCTCCCTAGGCTTGGTGAGTTTTTGGGCGGTTTTCGAGATTTCATACTTTGGGATTCGGGTTTGGTTTTAGGGTTCTTAGCATCATAAAGAGGATTTATAATATAAACTAGATACCCTAAACCTAAACTCTAACTTCCCAAATAATTCAAGCGCGTCGACCAACGTCCTTCTGATTTCTCGATTTCTCTGATATTTTCGATCGATGACGTCGTGCGCTAACCGATATGAAACCTGAAAGATATCTCAATGAAATATTAGTTTCTTGTTTGTTATCATCAAAACCGAGATTAAGATCAACCTTAAGCCAGCAGGAGGATATCTCAATGAAACGTCCTTATTGTTTAATTTGATTAATATTAATAATGTTATAGTTTGGTTAATGTTAATTAATTACTGTGATTACGGTTAATGTTGACTAGGGTTTAATTTTTTTTATGTTATTTAATGTTATTATTGATTAGTTTAATGAAATTAGTTTAATGTTAATTAATTAGTATTAATGGAATCGTCTACTGTGGACTCGCACCGGAATCGTCTACTGTGGAATCACGCTGGAATCATCCATTGTGGACTCGCGCCGAAATCGTCCACTTTGGACTCGCGCCAAAATCGTCCACTGTGGACTCGAATCGGCATCCACAAATTTAAAAACTAAATTAATCATGACGAGTTGATACGTTTCATGTACGTATCGATGAGTCAAGTTATAATTTTGCAAAGCATTAGATCCGCTCGAGGGTTGTATGTTCATGTAAACTAAGTAGATAATCTTTTATACGACATACAACCCTTGATTTGTCCCTAATTGGATAATTTGGGAACATAGTTATTTGTATTGCACTTAGTTATTTCTTTTAACCGATACTCATTCAAAAAATTTGGCTACTATATCTACCTTGTTCTCTGATACGCGCCCAAATGATATGTGTATTCGGAGAACTGTAGGGAGATGCTGCCGAAATTTGGAATGAAGTTAACAGTTAAAAGAAATACTTAGTGCAATATGAATAATATGAATCCCGAATGAAATAAGACCATCTCACCTAAAGATATTAACTAAAGATATTGTCATTGATTAACAGAATCATGTCGAGCGATCGAAGTTGGATGTACCGACGTTTTGATCGTGGAGCTTTAACGAATGAGTCTCGATTAGGTTTAACTTACTTCCTAAATTTCGCCTATTCGAACCGAAAATTCGTTAGCAGTAATAAAATCTGATGTTTGTGCCGCATTTGCACGAATGCGCGATTTTTGGATCAGGAAACAATCACTCTGCATCTGTATAGCAAAGGATTTGCACCGAGATATTTTCTATGGACTTGTCACGGGGAGTCACGTGAAGTCGGGACATCGAGTAATCCTGTCGTTCAGACACATGGTGAATCTTCTTATGCTGGTGTTTCTTCATCCAGTACATCTAATCCATATAGAATAATGATACTTGATAATCTTGGCGGTCAATTTCACTTGAATGATAAATCGAGCGGCCAATTACTGAGACGTCAGTGCCACCATATATTACGAGTGTTGATGTCACGGAATTGCCACTAGAAGTACAACTTGCGATAGAGATTGAATTGCCAAATAAAGAAGCCGCAGAATTTTACGAGATGTTCAAAGCCGCTGATGAACCTTTGTATGAGAATTGTCCTAAATACACTAGGTTTTTGGCAATGATGCAACTCTTGAACATCAAGGCCGATTGTAATATCAGTGGGGTTGCGTTTGATCAGATTGCGGGATTGATTAATGGAATGCTACCTACAGATAACAAGTTTGAGCCAACTTTTTATAAGACTAAAACGTTGATGAGAAAATTAGGAATTGGGTACGAAAAAATACACGTGTACCCAAATAACTGTATTTTATATTATAAAGAAAATGTGAAGTTGATAAATGCCCAGTATGTGAACATCCTCGTTACAAGGATATGAAATCGGTCCGACAGAAAAATATCTCGTTTAAGGTGCTTCGGTATTTTCCACTAACACTTAGGCTTCAAAAATTATTAATGTCGGAAAAGACTGCCCCCTACATGAGTTGGCATGCAAGAAGTCGTGATGATACAGTAATGACTCATCCATCCGACAGTGAAGCATGGAAACATTTGGATAAATATTATCCTTCATTTGCTAGGGATACTAAAAATATCAAATTGGGATTGTGCATGGATGGTTTTAATCCATTTGGTCATTCGGCAACTTAGTATTCAGTTTGGTCAGTGCTGCTAACAATTTATAATTTACCATCATCAATGTGTTTGAAAGATGAATTTATTTATCTTCGTTGATTATTCGAGTCATAAGGGTCCGCCAAAAAAACTGACGTTTTTCTCAGACCCCTAATAAATGAATTGAAAACATTATGGACTGAGGGAGCTGTCACTTATGATTATCACCGAAAGCAAAACTTCACTTTAAAAGCTACGATCTTGTGGACAATCAATGATTTCCCGGCCTACAACATGTTGTCTAGTTGGAGCACTCACGACCAACTCTCTTGTCTGTATTGTATGGAACACTCTAAATCATTCAGTCTTTAGAACGGATGAAAAATCTCATTCTTTGATTGTCATCGTCAATTCCTATAGGCTAACAATCAGTATCGAAGGAATCGTAATAAATTTGCTAAGGGCAGAGTCGAAAGAGATGAGCCACCACCGATGTTGTCTAGTGAACAGATGTTAGAACGTGTTTCATTGCTTCCAGAGATTACTTTTGGTCGAAATGATAGAGTGTTCGGCTTTGGTCAAACACATAATTTGGTGAAATAAAAAGTTTTTTTGTTGAATTATCGTATTGGAGTTCATTACTGATTCGACATAATTTGGACGTCATGCACATTGAGAAAAATATGTTTGATAATATTTTTAACACTTTGATGGATGTTTTCAGGAAACTAAAGATAATGTCAAGGCCCGACATTATTTGAAAATACTTTGTAAGAGGCTGGAGTTGGAGTTACAAGAGGTCAACGGACGATATCTGAAGCCGAAGGCCCCATATGTGTTAAATAAATAACAGATGAAAAATATTTGTCAATAGATCAAAGAACTCAGATTACCCGATGGATATACCTCAAACTTATCTCGATGTGTGAACGTCGATTATTGCAAAATATCAGGGATGAAGAGCTATGATTGTCTTGTATTCATGCAGAGATTGCTTCTGATCGCATTCCGAGATCTTCTACCTGATAATATTTGGGGTCTGTTGACTGAATTAAGTATGTTTTTTAGAAACATTTTGCAAATGTCCTTCGAGTCGGAGATATGTCAGCACTTGAAAGTGATATTATCAAAATTATATGCAAGCTAGAGCAGTTTTTCCCTCCTACCTTTTTTGACTCGATGGAGTATCCACCGATACACTTGGCATACGGGGCACGAGTTGGTGGCCCCGTTCAATATCGGTGGATGTACTTATTTGAAAGATACATGAATAGTTTGAAGAAAAAAAGTAAAGAACACCGCAGCTGTTGAATGATTAATATTTGAATCGTATATCATCCAAGAAATTTCAATATTTTGCTCATTTTACTTTGAATCGACCGTGCAAACAAGATTTGATCGTCTTCCACGTAACGACAACGGGGGAGTTCAACATTCAGATGGTCATTTAAATATATTCTGTCACTCTGGTCGTGCTTTTGGTTCTCGTCCGTCTCAACACTTAAGGGACGAAGAGTACAATTTGACACATTTATACGTATTACTCAATTGTCTAGAGATTCAACAATTCATTGAAATATTTGACATTGAGATGGTGCAAAAATACTCTATTCACAACGATTAGGAATTGGAGACATTACAGAATCGTGATTTCCCTACTTGGATCCAGGCTTACAGCAAAGATCACAGAGCTAAAATAGATGAGAAAATATTTGCGTTTGTTAGTGGACCATCGCAACTAGTGTCGTATTATAGCGGATATTTTATTAATGGGTATAAATTTCACACAGTTGAATATGCATTTACAAAAAAGACTATGAATGTGGGGGTCTGCGTTAAAGGGACATGTTCAATATGATATAGATTTTTATGGACTGTTGGAAGAAATAATAGAATTGCACAACTTCGGCTTGAAATCAATTATCCAATTTAAATTTTATTGGTTTGATACAACGGATAGGGGCATGAAAGTTTATCCAAAATACAAACTTGTCGAGGTTAATTACAAATCAAAATTGACAGCAAATGAGCCTTTTATATTGGTACTATAAGCCGAACAAGTATATTATGTGAAGTATCCGGCTCGAAATAGAGATAGAATAGATTGGCGTGTCGTCTATAAGACTAAAGCTAGAGAAAGAATTGATCCGATAGCGGGAGAAAATGAGCCGATACCTGATGTGACAGATGATTTCCATCAAGAAGATGATCCTCCTGCAGTACACCGTATTATTCCAATACTCGAGGATGCCGACACAGAGTTAGTTCAATTAGAAGTTGAATATGTTGATGATGACGATCTTGAAGCTGAGGAAGGTGGAGATGAAAAAGTAAAATTTGAAGAAGATGAAGAACAAGAATTGGAAGACTTTCAGAGTCTCCGATCAGTGAGACTCCAGATTCTGTCGTACTTGCTCCTACCGCTGATCCTCCTACCGCCGAGGCTAGTTCATCCAGACGTATGCGGCCATGTGAGCCGAATAGGATTCAGCCTCCGCCAGCCGCGGAACAACGTAGACTTATTAGTGTGATCAGGGAGCGGTAATGTATTATGAATTATTAATTATATATAATTCATTACATCATAATATAATATTATACTTTATTTTTGTTGTGCATGTTAGAGCAGGAGGATGTCCCTAGGACTATATCGGGGACAATCTGACAGTACATGCATGGGGCATGGCCACGTGGTCTCACGTGCCGCGTGAGCACGTGGACATGCTCTGGCGCGAGTTTGAGATACATATTTAAATTTTTTATATACATGATGATTAATATTGGTATTGACATTATTGTTTGACATGCTCGCTATACATGGCCAAAGGACCAAAGATCCTTTATTTACACTATGAGGGAGGCCATTTCCCAGCAGAGGTACAACGGCCAGCTAAGCAAGCCCGGACTCAAGCGATGGCCTGAGCTGGGACCACAACCATCGCGGAGACTCGGGGATACAACCTCGATTGGATTACTCCGAATATTTGGAACCATCTCATGGCGATATGGTCGACGGAGCAGTGGCTGGAGGTATCCCGGACTGCGGCTATAAATCGCATGTTTGAGGGAGCAGTGTGTCATACTGGCGGATCTATATCATTTGTAGTGCACGCAAGTCGTATGCATGGTAAGTATTATACCTTGATTTCAATTATATATTGTATTTGTTACTCTGTGTATTAATTAATGTATTTGTTTCGTAAATATAGACGCAGGTAATGGATGACGGGAGTGTCCAGCACCCACCCTGGTGGAGGTGTTCGAGCGGACACACCGTCGAGGACATGGGCGGGAGAGTACATCGATACCCGCGCTGTAGTAATCACGGTAAATATATTTGTTTCAATTATGTAATATTTATTTACAATTTAAGTTTATAATTAGGAAAATTATGAAACAAAAATACAAACTCGTGAGGCAATGCGGGGGCACCCCCGAGGACTTTGACGCGCGAGCATGGGTCGATGTCGCTGGTGGCTGGGACCACAGCCGCGTATATGGCTTTACTAATAGTGGTCATGCGCGAGCCGTGCTCGGGCCACTTAGGGCACTGATCCCTTCGATCACTAGTGAGTGGCCCTCCACCTCTCGGGCTCAGGATCAGAGCTGGATAACGACAGTGGAGGAGACGATCCTGAGTCAGAGTGAGATGATGGAGCGTCAGAGTCAAATGTTAGCGGATGTGCATGCCATATTGAGATAGTTGATAGGTCAGTCCAGCAGTAGCATCCCACCGTCAGATCCATCGTCCTCGTCCCAATCCATGTCAGTCTATACTCAAGCACTACAGACCCTGCCCCATGATCCCGACCATCCTCCACCGTCGCAGTGAGACTTTATCTTGTTTTATAACTTGACTTTTACTTGACTTGACTTGACTTGGATATTTTATTATGCATGATTTACGATAGTTTTGATACTATTGACTTACGATAGTTTTGATACTATTGACTTACGATAGTTTTGATACTATTGACTTACGATAGTTTTGATTGTATCGTGTTGATGCGATAGTTTTGATTTCGTATAGTTTTTATACGATTGTGGATAATTATAATTATAAATATAATTATTTTGATGTATATCTCGGATTGGATGTGTGTATGGATGTGGATGTGTGCATGAATGTGGATGTGTGTATGGTGGGTGTGTGAGTAATGTATCAGGATTATATAAATGTTTCATTGGAAATTTCTAATTTTCAAATTTTTCAATTACAGGTTTACAACATCAACGACGGCTTTCCCACAATCGTCCGTTTCAAAGTCATCGATGAAAGCGTATCCTAATTACTGGGCCGCAACCTCAAAGTCGTTACTAATGATCTATAGCAATAGCTTAGCAACAGCCTTTCAACAACGAATTTACCTCGGCTGACGGGCCGTGGCTGATATCAATATTCGCAACATCCCAACGGCCGTTGTAGAGCCGTGACTAATAATGATATCAGCAATAGTTGTGGGCCATTGCTGATTCGTTGCTAAGTTATCAACGACGTGCTCTTCTGCCACGGCATCGTGGCAACAGACCGGGCCATTGTTCGCCATTGTTGATGGTCTTCAGCAACAGCTTACCAATGGAACCAGCCGTCAGTGAAGATTGTTATTCCAATAGTGCTAGATCGCCACGTCAACAAAATAAATGTTCTACTCGCAATTGGCAAACGACGGGCTACAATTGGAACCAATGTGTAAGTTCTTATATATAATTGAGATCAAGCAAAAAATTAGCCATAATTGAGAATTCGGTCAAAGTTCAGATCATTTTCGTCTAATAACCCTCTATTGTATGATTTTATGCTAGAAATTTTTATCTATAATTTTCTCATGTGTTTACAGTATATTCACGTTAACGATGTTTAGGATAGCAAATAGTACCCAATACTCAGAAAGCTGGAAAAGAAATCAGAACTGGCAATGACCACAGCAGAGTCAGCAATCACGAGGTCATTCCTAAGGCCAACTGAACCAATAATGGGGCCAGCCTTATACCCCCCCGCAACTGGAAGAGGAGCACAGCGACCGGATATCCCGGTCATACAAGCATGAGTTGATAAATTGACAGGAGGATATTCAAGGCAACATAATGAGAAATACAATCTACCATCAGCACAAATGAATGTAGGCGCAATATTAGTACTCCTAGAGGATGTAGGCCTCTTCAGTGATGTAATCTCCCGCTGGGAATCAATTACACTCAATGTGATTAATGAGAGAAATTGGGCTGACAATCGAGCTAAAGTCTGCTTCATTGAAAATCTGTTAGGAGAAACAGAGAAGAAAGCATGGATGCAGTGGCGTATGGCATACCCTACAGAATATGAAGAATTAGTTAACATAGCGGCTCTGCTTTGAAGCACAAAGGCGACTATCAAGGAATAGCTCGCAATACAGAAGAACCTTAGAGTCACAGCTCAACCCTGAAGCTGAATTAAGCATATCCCAGCACAGGAGAGCTCAACAAGTACCAGCTGAAACACTATACCAGGCCGGTTGGAATGAAAGAAACCATAGAGTATATCAACACTACTCTGATGAAAGAATCCTGGTAGTTGAAGGAGCTCAAGTAGAATTGCCATTTATAACGGACCAGAGCTATAACCTCCTAGTACAGACAGGATTTCAACATCTGCATGTAGGAATGGTGATGATAAGACTCCACACACTTCACAGAAGAAATGCAGGAGTCAACGCTCTTGTTTTGGTTCGAGACACCAGATGGGCAGATGATAGGTCTGTCATAAGCTCAATGGAGATTGATTTATCCACCGGAACCCAACTAGCATATGCAGCCCCAGACCTGACAATCAGTATTCATGATTTCCGCAACCATATCCAACTAGTAATTCAAACACACGGATATGAAGGATGGCAAGGAGGAGAGAGCAACTTACTACTCTCCAGGTCCTTAATTGGGAGGCTGACAAATACTAGTCAGGGATATGGATGAAGAACAATACCAGCCAATGACTATGGACTGAATATACACGGTTGAAACCGAGTACCCAATACTCAGAAAGCTGGAAAAGAAATCAGAACTGGCAATGACCACAGTAGAGTCAGCAATCACGAGGTCATTCCCAAGGCCAACTGAACCAATAATGGGGCCAGCCTTATACCCCCCCGCAACTGGAAGAGGAGCACAGCGACCGGATATCCCGGTCATACAAGCACGAGTTGATAAATTGACAGGAGGATATTCAATGCAACATAATGAGAAATACAATCAACCATCAGCACAAATGAATGTAGGCGCAATATGTTTAAGTATTACGTATGATCCGGGTGGTGGCAATTCTAGGTCTGGCAAATTCTGTACTAAGTTCTTGATCTTCTGTATTAGCTCTTGATCTGATTTTTTAATTCGTTTATCCCCATGAGGACCTGTTTTGGAGTACAGCGGTCCTAACAGTGTTCCCAGATTGGGAATGTAGCTTCTTGCATAATTGAGGATCCCGAGCCATGATCTTAAGTCAGTCTTTTCCTTTAACTTTTCCTCCTTGAAGTCCACGATTTTTCTTATTATATGGGGTTGTAGCTTGATCTTTTTATCCCCAATGACTGCTCCCAAGAACTCTATCTCCTTTGTAGCTATTTTGATTTTTGTGGGGGACAGAACTAGTCCCCATTTTTCGCAAATGGACAGCATTATTTTTAAGTGTTCGGCATGCTTGGTGTCATTCTCAGAGAACACTAGAATGTCATCAATATACACTGCTATAAAATCTTCCGTTCCTGCAAAGCAATTGTCCATTTTTCTTAGGAAAATAGCGGGCGCGTTCTTTAGCCCGAATGGCATGACTAGCCATTCATATAATCCACCCGGGACTAAAAATGCTGTCCAGGGGATGGATTCTGGGCTCATGGCGACCTAGTGAAATCCGCTCTTCAAGTCAAATTTTGAAAATATTTGACTATTACCAATGCGCTTTAGAATGGTGTTGATGCCGGGAAGACTATACTGGTCTTTATGAGTGTTGTCATTGAGTGTCCGGTAATTGAATACCATTCTTTCTTTTCCTCGGATTTCCTTCTGTGTGATAGGGTCAATAGTTGTGCCAGAATTTACTATCATGGCCAACGTTCTGTGTCGACTGGTGCTAGGTCTAATCACCCCTAGGTTTAGCAGATCAATCACATGACGGTTAAACTGGTCTTTCATCAGTGGAGTCACATGTTTTAGAGGCTTATCTTGAACAGTCAGGTCTGGATTGATGATGTCCAAGCGATAAAAAACTTGGTTCTTCGCCCAATGTTTCACTGGGTTTTCTCCAATATACCCCTGATCTTTTAATCTTTGAATTAATGGGGCGAACCTTTGCTTAAATCCCCTGGATTCAATTCCGCAATTAAATGCGATTGTTTGTTGTACCTCGATGTATTCATCCTCATTCAAGTCTAATTCCTCAACTGCTGCTGCTGTTGTGACTTCTGCGTCAATTCTGGCGGTTATGGTTGTAACATTTTTGTAGAAGGTTACTGCTTGTCCTTCTATTATTAAGCCCCCTTGCATGGCTCTGATGAAATTACAACCTATCAGCATCTGGATGCTGTTCTTTTCACCCATAGGGAAGGCGTAGGTTAAGGGTATGCGGAAATGGTTTTCTTCTATAGACATCCTCCCGCTTCTCAGCTTGTACTTCGTTGTTTGTTGTGAATTAACCCCATTAATCTGGATGGGGAAAGCACTCAGTTCTAGTGCTTCTATAGGTACCGCTGCTTGGTCCACGCAACATACCGTGGCTCCTGTATCTAGGATGGCCTGTATTTTGAATATTTTGATGTCAGGTATATCCATGATTAGCTCAATATTGTATAGGCGATTCAGGATGCGTCTTTCTAGTTTTGGTCTTGGTACCAAATTCATGACTTCTTCATCATCTGTTCCTGTGGCTTCGAATATATTGATAGACTCTTTGAGATGTATGCCAGATGTTCCTGATGATTCTCCTGTAGCTCTGGAGGTTTTCATATAACAATGCTCTTCTTCAGTATCTTCCTCTTCTTCAAAGACTTTTTCCTTGCCTTTATCTAGGATTTTGGGTTCTTTCTTGATGAGCTCATCTACTTCTTGGATTAGCTCAAATTTTTGAAGTTCTTCTTTAAGCCGCTGAACTTCAACTAACAAGTGCTTTGTGTAACCCAGGAGTTCATCAATTAAGGTATCTTTATCATCATAAGGTGCGACCTTGGATTTCTGAATCAAGAGTTTTCTGCCTAAATGAAATCGTGAGCACATAGGGCAGGTTGTTATTCTGCACTTAGTGCAGAAAGCCCTCATCTTTGGGTTAGTGGGTTCTTTACAAAGCGTGCACCTCTCATGTCCTAGTGCTTACAATACTAGAGAAGTAGAACTTCTGCGGTCTACAGTCTGTCCTGCAACTCTATCTTCTGGTCCTTATATAGACATATAGGAAACTTCCCGAAGAAGTCTAATAATTCAATGCGGGTGCTCATTGGGCTCCATCGTCCATTGATTTATTAGTTTTCCAGCTGGAAAGATTCCTTTGTACACACTAAAGATAAGATTTATTGTACATGATGAGGACAGGCACTCAATTATTGTCCTTCATTCTTATCCTCCAGCTCACGATGCGTTGTTTCCAGCTCATGGAGTCAGTGTTCTGCTTTCTTTAGACAAAGTAGGTGTTACTTTGTCTGCTGCTACTTAGCATCTTGTGACAGTTCACTAGATTCTCGACGTGATGTTTTATTGGTTCTAAGGCGTCCGAGGCGTAGTTATCCTTTGTGGCGGCTTGTTCCAATCTGGCCTTTTGTAAGTAAGCCATGGCCAGTAATTTTTCTAGCTCACTGATGGTCTTTAGAGTTTGCTCTTGGTGAATTTGATTGATCCTTTTGGCCCACTTATAGTGCTTCTCCATTGTTCTGGGGAATTTGAACAGATCCTTCCCCGTCAGTCTTTCGAGCTCCTCCATTCCAGCTCCAGTGGCTCCGCCCAAAATCGCCCAGTATTGAGCCGTAGAAATATCCTTTCTTGTGGATGCGTATGTGTACTGATGAGCATCTGCCAATTTCTTGAGCTCGTCGAGGATCATATTTTGACCTACAAAATAAAACTTAAAATTTAATGTACAATATGTGGATCTTACTTAAGGGGTTATCCACTTCCCCTGTCATGGTGCCTTTTGGACTAGTTCTTAGCTGGATATTTTCCCTTGCGTAGGGTCTCATAGTCCAGCTCTGGTGGAACACTCTCTTCTTCTTCTTGCTTTTGGGTAGGTAGTATTTCTCGTGCTTTTGAACTCTCATAGTCCAGCTCTGGTGGAACACTCTCTTCTTCTTCTTGCTTTTGGGTAGGTAGTATTTCTCGTGCTTTTGAACTTTCCGGTTTATCTTTTTCTTCCAAATCGTGCACTATTCTCAGCCATTCTTTGAGTTCCTCAGAGGTTTCTTCGTACCTCAGGACTCTTAGTAAAACGTCATCATCTTCTTCAAATTCATCCCAACATGGTAGATCACTATATCCTTGTGGAGGGTTAGGAATGGGAGGATCAAAATTTCTTTGGTATCTCCATATCAATCCTTCTTCCATGATAGTACTGATGACCGTCTCATTGTCTTCAATGATTTCCTGTATTTCATCGTCCCACGAAGTTATTGCCATATGGGCTGATTCTTCACTTAACAGGTTGTCAATTCTGTTAATGGCTAGGCATAATCTTTGCACAACTTCGGGAGGGGCCTGCTTTACTTCTTCTAAAGCGCCTTCTAATTCTGAAAGACATTCTTTACTTGTTGCATCTGGTTCTTGAATCTGCACAAGTTTGACTGTCAGTCTTGATAATGCATCAGCTAGAACATTCAGCTTACCATCAATGTGTTCAAAGTGAACATGAACACCTATTCCAGTAACAAAATCTACAAAATTAATCCAGCGAACTCTTGATGGTTTGTTCTGGGCCGATTTGTTGTAGAAGCTAATGATAGCTTGACAGTCCGTTCTTAGGGTTATTTCTTCCTGATCCAAATAATGGATTTTCAGAGCCTTCAGGGTTTCCATGCATGCAAAGATTTCAGCATCTATTGTGGATTTGATGATTGAGAATTTCCCGCTTGCATATGTGCAGATTTTCTCTGTCCCTCTTGGGTCTCCTTTTTTTCTTTTCCATTTACAGATTCCACCCCATCCCTCTCTCTTACACTGCTCAGCTAGGTACTGGTAAGTAAAGTGTATTCTCGGGAATATGCCTACTGTATTCCCTGGGTGCTTTTCTTGATAGGCTTGTTCAATCTCCTTTCCTATCAAAGGTGGCATTTTTCGGAAGAACTTCTCGGAGAGTTCTGGTGAGACGAACATTCTTCCTGAATTTGCTGCGAGTACTTTGTAGTCATTAATGTAACTAAAAAGGTCTTTGATATGATGGCATGATAATCTCTCAAGATCATTATATGCCCTATTCTGTTCTTCAGTGGATCCCGTTGTAGGATCCTCTAGTAATAGCATTCTTCTGAGTTGTGAGAGGACATTTTGTGGGTCGTCCGCTATGTTAACTAATTCTTCATATTCTGCAGGGTATGCCATACGCCACTGCATCCATGCTTTCTTCTCTGTTTCTCCTAACAGATTTTCAATGAAGCAGACTTTAGCTCGATTGTCAGCCCAATTTCTCTCATTAATCACATTGAGTGTAATTGATTCCCAGCGGGAGATTACATCACTGAAGAGGCCTACATCCTCTGGGAGTACTAATATTGCGCCTACATTCATTTGTGCTGATGGTAGATTGTATTTCTCATTATGTTGCCTTGAATATCCTCCTGTCAATTTATCAACTCATGCTTGTATGACCGGGATATCCGGTCGCTGTGCTCCTCTTCCAGTTGCGAGGGGGTATAAGGCTGGCCCCATTATTGGTTCAGTTGGCCTTGGGAATGACCTCGTAATTGCTGACTCTGCTGTGGTCATTGTCAGTTCTAATTTCTTTTCCAGCTTTCTGAGTATTGGGTACTCGGTTTCAACCGTGTATATTTGTTCCATAGTCATTGGCTGGTATTGTTCTTCATCCATATCCCATATTGTTTGGGGGTCATTGTCATCTTCCTCTGAAACGTCCCATATTGGTGGTGTATCATCTATGCTTAGACTCATGAGGTTCCTCAATACTTCTAGGTCTTCATAGAATTCACTTGTCTCGTCTTCATCGGAGTCATAGTCACAAGTCATCATCATTACTAACTCTTCATCGGTGTTTTCTTCTAAGAGGTTGTTGTCAGTCCTCTGTCTTGTGTAGCCTGAGAATCTGATTGCCAAAGATCCGTCTGTCCTGGATCTCAAACTTGCTTCAGTTGGGTTTTGTGGGATCGAGATGGTTGCCGGTCTTACTATCCATCTCCTTCCTTGTAGTTCTTCTGTAGAATGGGCTTGTCCTGCTATAGCCCTAATTCCTCTACTTGCTAGGTGCTCGGCTACATTTTGCACATTATACCTAAAATTGGTATGACTAGTATTTGTCAGCCTCCCAATTAAGGACCTGGAGAGTAGTAAGTTGCTCTCTCCTCCTTGCCATCCTTCATATCCGTGTGTTTGAATTACTAGTTGGATATGGTTGCGGAAATCATGAATACTGATTGTCAGGTCTGGGGCTGCATATGCTAGTTGGGTTCCGGTGGATAAATCAATCTCCATTGAGCTTATGACAGACCTATCATCTGCCCATCTGGTGTCTCGAACCAAAACAAGAGCGTTGACTCCTGCATTTCTTCTGTGAAGTGTGTGGAGTCTTATCATCACCATTCCTACATGCAGATGTTGAAATCCTGTCTGTACTATGAGGTTATAGCTCTGGTCCGTTATAAATGGCAATTCTACTTGAGCTCCTTCAACTACCAGGATTCTTTCATCAGAGTAGTGTTGATATACTCTATGGTTTCTTTCATTCCAACCGGCCTGGTATAGTGTTTCAGCTGGTACTTGTTGAGCTCTCCTGTGCTGGGATATGCTTAATTCAGCTTCAGGGTTGAGCTGTGACTCTAAGGTTCTTCTGTATTGCGAGCTATTCCTTGATAGTCGCCTTTGTGCTTCAAAGCGGAGGCGGCTTCCAAGCCTATATCTCCGAATCTGGTCATCCAGCGTTGTTTGCTGATTGTTATCTCTTGCAGAGATAGAAGGCCTAGGAGTAATTGTCTCGGTTCTGGAAGTCATACTTGTCTGCTTTTTGCTTTTTCTTCGTTGAAGATATCTTGAGGGTTCTTGAACACAAAAAGTTTTCCTTTTGGTTTTGCAATAGGCTTGTCTTGCTTCTCCCCAAGACTTAGCTTTTGGAGGTCTAGTTGGAGTTTATCAATCGAAGCTGATAACTCGTCTGGTTTGGATAAAGTCGCAGTTTTATCTGCTTCAAGCCTTTTGACTGCAATTTTTACGTCCTCTAGTTCTTCTTTTATCTTGACTACTAGCTGTATCAAGGTGTTCAATTGTCTAAAGATAGACTGTGATGTCTTTTGTTCTGATAGTTTAACAAATCCTTCGGCTGGTATACTGAGGGTTTCAGTGGCTTTCAGTGCGTCTAGGTATGTTGAACTTTTGGCTGTTAGTCTCCAATCGCTCATGCTATTATGAAGATACCATTGAATTTACTCAGGGACTTCTAGTTATTTGTTCCTCCTCTAAGGCAAAAGAAAATGATCTAATATTGCTTGCTGAGAAATAAAGTCCTTTAGTGTTTCTTGCTAAGGTGCCTTCTTAGATTACGAATGTACCACGGGTTTTGGGAAACCTCTTTTCCCTTCGTTCCCTCTTTTATCGCCTATCTAAGTACACGTCTCCTTAGTTTTTGCACTTACAGGACTTAAATTCTTCAGCAGAATAAGATCAAATAAATTTGCCTTTATAGAAGATTATGAAATCGTGAGAAATACCTGGAGAAATAGAAATATAGATCCTTGCTCTGATACCAGAATTAAAGCGGTCCGCGTGCTTCTTAACTCCGTTCACAGGTTACAGAGAACACGGGTCGGGAGTCAAAGGATTAAAGGAAAGCTTTGAAAGCTTAATATTAAATTCACACTGGAAAGCTTACAAAAACTCGTGGGACGATGAAATACAGGAAATCATTGAAGACAATGAGACGGTCATCAGTACTATCATGGAAGAAGGATTGATATGGAGATACCAAAGAAATTTTGATCCTCCCATTCCTAACCCTCCACAAGGATATAGTGATCTACCATGTTGGGATGAATTTGAAGAAGATGATGACGTTTTACTAAGAGTCCTGAGGTACGAAGAAACCTCTGAGGAACTCAAAGAATGGCTGAGAATAGTGCACGATTTGGAAGAAAAAGATAAACCGGAAAGTTCAAAAGCACGAGAAATACTACCTACCCAAAAGCAAGAAGAAGAAGAGAGTGTTCCACCAGAGCTGGACTATGAGACCCTACGCAAGGGAAAATATCCAGCTAAGAACTAGTCCAAAAGGCACCATGACAGGGGAAGTGGATAACCCCTTAAGTAAGATCCACATATTGTACATTAAATTTTAAGTTTTATTTTGTAGGTCAAAATATGATCCTCGACGAGCTCAAGAAATTGGCAGATGCTCATCAGTACGCATACGCATCCACAAGAAAGGATATTTCTACGGCTCAATACTGGGCGATTTTGGGCGGAGCCACTGGAGCTGGAATGGAGGAGCTCGAAAGACTGACGGGGAAGGATCTGTTCAAATTCCCCAGAACAATGGAGAAGCACTATAAGTGGGCCAAAAGGATCAATCAAATTCACCAAGAGCAAACTCTAAAGACCATCAATGAGCTAGAAAAATTACTGGCCATGGCTTACTTACAAAAGGCCAGATTGGAACAAGCCGCCACAAAGGATAACTACGCCTCGGACGCCTTAGAACCAATAAAACATCACGTCGAGAATCTAGTGAACTGTCACAAGATGCTAAGTAGCAGCAGACAAAGTAACACCTACTTTGTCTAAAGAAAGCAGAACACTGACTCCATGAGCTGGAAACAACGCATCGTGAGCTGGAGGATAAGAATGAAGGACAATAATTGAGTGCCTGTCCTCATCATGTACAGTAAATCTTATCTTTAGTGTGTACAAAGGAATCTTTCCAGCTGGAAAACTAATAAATCAATGGACGATGGGGCCCAATGAGCACCCGCATTGAATTATTAGACTTCTTCGGGAAGTTTCCTATATGTCTATATAAGGACCAGAAGATAGAGTTGCAGGACAGACTGTAGACCGCAGAAGTTCTACTTCTCTAGTATCTCAAAGAGCACTAATGTCTTAATTGATTAATTTTATTTTGAAGCAAGAGTTAATTTTTAATGAACTAATATACTCCATTGGATGCTTATGAAGATACTTGATTACGACTCATTTATTTGAGTTTATTTATTTTTAATTTAGACTCATTTAATAAATGATTTGAGTTTTAAACCAAAAAAAATCAACCATTACAGTTCAGAAAAAACTTCTGTGGAGCCACGGCTGCATCGAAGCTCGTGCTGCTCGGCTGCTCCAATCACGAGCTAGCATGCGCTGGTCTTGATAATTATATTCATAAAGTCTAACGGTACATATGATAAAAAACAATTCATTCAAATATAAGTCTAAATAAAACATAAATAGTAATCCACGTATTATAAACACAAAATTAGCAATATCATAATTTAAGTATTTTTAGATAACGAAATAAAATAGATTACAAAAATAATCGCCATCAGAGCTCCACATCTACTAGATGTCTAGTAGCTATCTACAACTCCATCTAGAGATTGACGGCTCAGCCCTGCAAATCTGAAGCAAAAAACAATGAAGACTGGCAGGTGCTGAGTAGGAGAATCATAATACGATCAACATGTATAAATTGTTAACTTGGCAATGAATAACAACATGACCTAAGATGTACTTAGAGGCAGTAATTACAATCAATACTCATCACCTACTCCTAAACAATGTTGAGCAAATCAACGAGCATATGGACCATTGAGTAAAAACCTCACATTCTACCACTCGCAGAATGGCATTAACCGCCTGCTCTAATAGTGATGCGACTACCCCCATCTAGCCAGTAGCTTGTTAGGTGCCGCATCCGACACCACCACACCTGAAGGTGCCCAAAGTCGACTAGTCAATATCCATACCCTCACCCATGTTTGAAGGGTATTGCAGTAAATGGTCTAGGACCGAGGTCCTCTCCAAGGCCATAACCTATAGGTCGACAATAACCATGCAACTCAACTCCAAGAGTGCAACAATGTGCATCATCAGGATCAACAGGATATTGAAATAACATCACCATGATCAATAATATAGCAACAACTCCATATGATAGTGACATGGTCAAATAGGATAACAACATGGTTAACTAAGAGGCAACACCATAGATAGCAATAGGATATTACACATGAAATAATTAATTCAATGCACCATAACTAGAATGACATATCAGGATCAAAAACTAACATCGCTAGGTGATAATAAAACTTAACACATGTAATTCTCTACTTAGAATGTCCAACAATAGTATGCAACATAAGTTCAACGAAACTAAAAATAATAACAAGCAAGTAGAGACAAAATGATAAATTTGTCATTTTACTCCAAAAAAAATCATCATTTACAATGGAATAGGTTCACAAACCAAGAATAACTACTCCAAATAATCACTAAGTTTAATTTAATATTATTTAATATTATTTAATTATTTATCAAAATAAATTAATAATTTTTAATTAAAAATATAAATTAAAGCCCAATCAAATGACTTTGGATCTAAAAGCTTACACCGCCATCGCGTTCAGAAAGCGAAAATTTATAACTTTGATGTTCACCTCAACTCCATCAAATGACTTAAGTCGCCCAAATAATTTATTTTATAATATCCACTTAACTTATATGTTTAATTAATTAACCAACACTTAAATATAATTATTAATCATCTAATTAAGATTAAAACTCCAATACCTCTTCCCCCTTCTCGATCCTTCGTGCCTAGCACCCTTGCCTTGCCTCAAATCCACGTCGGGTGGCTAACCAGGCCACCGACGATCAACTCGCCGACCCCACCACCCTCTGTGACGCCAGCGAGACACTTACCCATAGTCGTGGAAAGCCGCAGCAGCACCTGCGGCATGCCGCAATTGATGTCATGTTGTAGTTGCTGGCATGCCGCGGCCTTGTTGCCATCGTGGCCCAGCGTCACAAACATCAATGCGATTGTTGCCCCCCACCCTACCCTGTTCGGCCTCCCCTTCTCTGATCCAAAATCATGGTTCCAAGTTGCCGATGAAGTGAAACTTCAAGTAATTGACGAAAAAGAAAGGAAAGGGGGATAAGACTCCTACCTCCTATTTCGGCTCTGACGACAAGGACAACGATATCCGATAAGCTCCTATTCCTCTCTTTCTGGCTCCCACTCTCACCCTCACTCTCCACCTTCTCTACTTCACACGGGAAAAGGTTGTGCCAGCTAAAGAAACTAAAATTCAAATGGTTGGAACCCATCTCCCACCCCCTGGGTTCCATTGTCCCAAGCCTGATCATGAGGCGAAGTGGAGAGGGTGCTTACTGCTTACAAGGTGCCAATTGCGGTGAGCTCGATTAAGACATCATCATCCGAGTAGATGGAGGTCATCCTTGCCCAACAATTGGGTAAGAAGGTAACCTCAAAGGGGATAAGGAGGGTTCAGAGAGACTGTTGGTTCTAGGCATCCTTACGAGGGTATAGCCACACAAGGGTGAATAGTATATTACAGTAGTTTTAAATTTAATTCTAATTTTTTAAATTTTGAGCAAACACAATAATTAATGCGTGTAGAAGCAAGTGAGTAATAAAAATAGAAAGAAAAATAAATTCAATGTTAACACACAAAAATTTATAGTTGTTCGGCAAAATCGCCTACACCACTATCTAAGCACATTGCTCATGGGTGGAGGCACTTGGAAGGGAAGGAGGGTAATTGTCCCCCATCAATTTTGAAATTTCATTATTTATACATGATGAATGATGATTTTGTCTTTTTTTCATAGAATTATCTTTATGTTCCTGAGATTTATCCTAATTTGTCTCCTACAAAATTAAAAAATTTCTCTCTATATCTCAAACTTTATCACCTTTTGCCCTCCATAAATTTTAAAATTATCTCATATCCTAAAATTAAATCCCCTCTGTCTCTTCTTTTCCCTTATCTTCTGATCCCGATCCTTAGCCGTGTGCCCTTTTCCCGTCTCCCGTTGTTCATTTGAGAGTCTTGCCCGGCCCCTCTAATTTAGTTTCTGGCTCCGCCACTGACACCGCTTAGGATTTCACACTCAAATCCACTATATTTCAAGACTCCAACAGATGAGGACTTTACACCAGAAGCTCTTTGCTTTCACACCGAAAGCAACTTCTCGCCTCACTTATCCCTAATCAAGTGTACAAGAATGGATTTATGCCTCTACACCAAGACAATCACTCGACCTTTGACCTACTAAACCTAGGTCCATTACTACACTTCAAAATATATAAAAAAGAACAATAAATGCAAT
Source organism: Canna indica (assembly GCA_034359265.1). Taxonomy (NCBI): domain Eukaryota; kingdom Viridiplantae; phylum Streptophyta; class Magnoliopsida; order Zingiberales; family Cannaceae; genus Canna; species Canna indica. The sequence continues at coordinate 51,367,092 of CP136896.1, read as the reverse complement.
TTAAATGGAGCAATAAATAAAAACACAAACACTTAGCTTCAAACAAGTTGTCCTAACTCGTCTTGATGACTCAAGATGATGAATCGATCAAGTGTAAGGCTCAAACAAGAATCAAGGTATCAGAAACTAGTTTGAGAGAAAATGGCTCAAATAAAGTTTTGTAATCTTAAAGGATGACTGAAAGAACTCTAAAGATAGTGTGAAGGCAGGGAATCCTAATATATAGAAAACAAGGGTCAAAACAAAAGATAACTAAACACCAGAAAAACTCCACAAGAACTGAAATCTACATTGCAACAAAAAGTTTACAAAACAAAAGTTCAACATTAATCTAAGAATAGCTAAGAAAATAACTAAGCAGCAGATGTCGTCTCCTCCTCCAGGACTCTACCTATCCAACTCCAATTACCGACATACCTGCGAATCTGAGGCAACAATAAATATTAATAAATAAAGCAACATGACAACCAACAACTGATCTACGATGCTAGAAACAACATCAATCTAATGACTGGATACAAATGCATCTGATATAATTCATGGTAGCAACCAACAACTTATGATAATGCTAATACTACAATGTGCACCATCTCATGCTCAAATGGATAATTCATAAACGACAACAGATACAACATATGAATGTGTCAACATGCCATGTCCAACGATATTATGCAACAGAAGTTCAACGACTTCTAGAAGCAATATATGCAAATAGAAGCAATGGGTAAAATCATCATTTATCCATTCAATATTCATCGGCTACAACAAGAGTCCACTCACACTCAACACAACTATCTATACTCTAAATCATCAACTAATATAGAATACAAGTATTCTACATTATTTAACTATTTATCAAACTGAATAAATCATATTTAACTACCAAATAATACTAAAAAATAGAAAAGACCTACCCGACGACCTTCGATCAAAAATCTGACACCACCATCGCGTTCAGAATGCGAAAGCTACAACTTTGGTATTCACCCCAACTCGATCTGACGACTCTACGATCAACTCCAAAAATACCCTAATAACCTACAAATCAAGCCCATTTCATGCGATACAACTCACCTTTTTAATTAACCTATTTATTAAATTAAATAAAACCCATCATCACTCACTCATCTTAGCCCCGATGCCTGCCCACTCTGCTACTCTCAGATTCACACCGCCTGGCCCTCCCGACCGACGCCGACCACCCGCTAGCTCCTACCGACCTCCCCCGTGGCCTCTGGCGCCGATGGGACGTCGACCCGAGGCTGGGAGGTTGCGGCGGCCTCTTGCAGCAGCGGCTACTGCCCCATGGCGCGGACAACAATCGTCGGGTCCAGCGTCGCGGCGACAACACAGTTGCCGCGATTGCAGCCCCTCCGCCCAAGCACGAATCTACCTCCTTCAATTTCTCAATCCTACCGTGCCCGATCCTCCCATGCCGCCGATGAGTGAAGAAATGGAAGACGAAGGAAACAAGAAAATGACGAAAACAATGGGAGAGATAAGACTCCTACCTAAACAGCCCTCCACACTCTGGTCTTCAACGAAGTCTTCTCACTACCGCCGTCGTCGCACGTCTCCAGACTCTGGTTCCTCCTCCGTCGCTACAGTGATCGAGAGAGAGGGATTAGAGAAGAGATTAGGTTTAAATAGATATAATTAAGCATTTTGCAAATAGGCCCTTCTAAAAATTGTATTTATAAATTAGTCCCCCCTTTTTCTCCAGATTATAACACTAAACCTAGAAACAAACTTTTCATCGACGTTTGCGCATCGATCAACGCTCATCCGATTTTTTTGATATCGCGTCGATCTTCTAATCGCGAACTTTTCACGCAACTCGACTTCAAACCTAAAATGTTCATGCTCATATATATTATATCTGAACTCAAAAACCTAAACCTAACTCTGCTTCCCCAACTTCCAAGCACATCGACCAACGTCCTTTCGATTTTTTAATATTTGTTTGTAATTAAATATATTATACTATAATTTTTTATAGGGAAATTAGACTAAAAATCACAAGGTTTGCAAAAATTTTACGTTCTACTCATGTCTTCAATTTTCGTCAGTAAATGCACAACCTTTACTTCCGTTTATGCCATCTACCAAATCGTTGCGTGCCGTCTCAACTTAACTGATGTGTAGGTAAATGGCGCTTGCGTGGCCTGACGGCGTCATACGTGGCAGGCGGCCCCACCTTTTTTTCTTCTTCTCCAGCCACTCGTCTATCGGCTCCGGAAGGGCGGAGGCAGGCTCATGGAGCTGCAACGGATGGGCGTCAGGCTCATCATCGCGGCGACAACCATGGTCACTGTCAGCACAGTGGAGCGCTTCAGGCTGAAGCAGGCCACGGCGGGGTTGAGGAGGTTCTAGTTGGCGGGCTTCCCGTGGTGGGCGCCGCACTCGGGAAACTTGTACACAACCATGGCTTCCGACGCAAGAGACATGTTCACCACCGGGAGGAGGCCGTAGTCCGTGAGGATGGGCTCGAATGCGAGATCAAGCAACACATTGGAAGACTTGAGATGGTCGTGGGGAACCTGCAACATCGAGAGCTCCTCGTAAAAGTAATCAAGGCCTCTTGCAATGCCTTTAATTATGTTTAATCTCTTCGGCCAATCTAGTGGAGCATTCTTTGAAGGACCTCGATTCTCTATTCATGGAATTTGAAAGAAGAACTAAGAACTCTTTCTCGATCTTGAAATCGAATTAGTTTTAGATATCATACCATATAGCATGTGAGCAAGGCAACCATTAGGGATGTAATCAGATATGGACAGCTTGTCTTTCTTCCTATAGTAGTAGGCCAGCAAAGGAAGCAAGTTTGGATGAGACAACCGCCCCAACCTCGCCATGTGCGGTCTTCTCTCCCCACAACATTCATCTCCCTAAACCTCTTCACTACCACCGTGGGGCCATTCAGCAGCGCGGCCTTGTAGGACGACCCGAAGCTGCCGCTGCCAAGGACGTCGGCCGAAGCCCGGAGTAAATCTTGTAGCTCGAACGTCTCCTGGCGCCTCTCTGCCACTGTGACGAATGTCAACTTCCCCTTCTCCTCCTCCTTCGTTTCAATCTTGTCCGTCGACGTCAACATTCGAAGCTCCGCCCGACCGCCGCCACCTGCCCCGAAATGCTCCGTCGTTTTGTTCGGTTTGCCCAGTCGAAGATGGTTTGCATGCGATGGCAAGTGGTCGACCGCAAAGATTCTTATTGCTTGTAATCATTCAAAGCTTGTTCAATTCATTCCATAATTTTGATCACTTGATTTTGATGGATATCTACATAAATTAGGAATATTAACCTTGAAAGAAACTTGCGCTCATATCGCTGAGCCTCGCCGGAATCGGCCCATCGAGGTTGTTAAAGGCGACATCTGTTGGCTTTAGATTTTCAACCTTAGCCTTAATGTCGGTTTTGATGGTTTTGATGACAACAAACATGGGACTAATGATTTCATGAAGAATTATTCTCAGGTTCCATATCGGTTAGCGTGCGACGTCCGCGATCAGAAAAATTAGAGAAATCGAAAAATCGGAAGGATGTTGATCGACGCGCTCGGATTCTTTGGGAAGTTAGAGTTTAGGTCTAGGATGTCTAGATATGTTGTAATTCCTCATCATAATGCATAAGAACCCAAAAACCTATCCCGAACCCCAAACTATGAAATTCTGGGGCCGCCCTGAAATTCACTAAGACTAGGGAGCTCCTTGGAGGGCTATTTGATCCAAACATTTTCTTGACATAAAAAATGACGATAATTGTTCCTTGGGTAGAAATTAGATAACGATGTATTTTTAAGAATTTTTTGGAGACCTCTAGCATACCCATACTTGACCCGAAAAATTAGAAAAATTATGTTTTCTGAAAATTTGTACTAGACCCCAAAAACTAGATTTTGATTCTTAAGAATTTTGATTTTTTTTAAATTTTTATTGAATCAAAATGGGGGTTAATCCTTATATAACATTTATGTTTTAAAGTTATCATGTTATACAGTTATTTAACTTAAAATTAATAAATATTATATAAGTAGACTTAGTGAAAACGGAACCAGAAGAACCAGGCATAACATAAGCTGTCTGCCTTCTTCAGCTCAGGTTCGGTCGACCGACCGATCGATCGACCGAAGCCCAAAATGGGCAGTAGGCTTAGCGGTCGACCGAGCGATCGACCGACTTGCGTATAAGCCTATGACGCAATCGTGTCGGTCGACCGACGGGTCGACCGAAGATCGCAGATCGCGCGATTTGTGTTTAGCGGTCGACCCGTCGGTCAACCGACCAGAGAGAAAAGAGGAGCAGTCGAAGGACCGGTCGACTAGTCGATCGACCGACCATTCGACCGGCGGCCTGCAACAGATAGAAAACTATCCGTTGAGCTACCGTTTCTTCAGCAAGGTATAAATACACCCTTGTATGATTCATTTAACTTTTTCCTTCATTCTTATAGATTTTATTAAGCCATCAAAAGGGAGATTTAAAGTATTCCAAGTGATTGATTGAAGCGCGCCTTGTTCTTCATCGAGTTCTTCCTCAAGCGCCAGCTGTTGCTTCAACTCGGGTCTTGATCAAGCTCATCCCTTAGCGAGTTGAATGTGCCAAAAACTTGCAAAAGAGCATGATTCTTTGGTTTAATTCTTAAGCTCTTTTGATTGTAATTTTATCTGTTATTTGAATGTTTTGTTTTATTTGTTCGTGTGAAGACCAAGTGTTTGGTCTTGTTGTGTGAAGTGGTTTCCTAGTTGTGAAGGAGTAAAGCCATTTGTGTAAACTTAGCATTTACTAGGATTAGTTTAGTCGTCCCTTAGGATTGAGGTGGAAGATGACTCTCGATAAGAAGGCGGAGACTTCTGGGTGTGGAAGTACCTTAGGTCGAGAGTGCGTCTCTTCGGTGAAAAGTCCTTCGTGTAAGGGAAACCTAATTAATCTAGTAAAACTTAGTTTGGAAATCCTAAGCGGGGTGCTTAGGTAGTGGAGTAGGCATTGGGGCCGAACCACTATAAAATTCTTATGTTTGCATTGTTTTATTTTATTGTGCTTAATTGTTTTTAATCTAACTTCCGCATTTAATCACATAATTATAACTCGCCTAAACATTCTAAAAAAATGATTAAAATCGAATTCGGGCTAATTGTTATAGTAAACACACTATTCACCCCCCCTCTAGTGTCGTCATTTCGCTAACAACGTCCACCACTGTCAGGCTTTGCTGCGAGAACTCCGGTATCGGCCCCTCGAATTTGTTGTCGTCCAGCCATAGCTCGGTGAGCTTCTTCGGCGCCGTCAAAGATGTCGAAATCGGCCCGGAGAAGAAGTTGTTGTTCGACAACCACAACTTGGTGAGCCCTCGCATCACAGAAAACATGTCGTCCGGTATCTCCCCGGAGAACTAATTCCACGAAAGGTCGACCAACTTGAGCTCAAGCAGCTGGGTCAAGTTCGACATCGGCCCCATGAAGTCGTTCTTGAAGCTGAGCAAGCGGAGGCCCTACAGCCCTGCGAGCTTGTTGAGGCTCAGATTGGCCATTCACTGCAGTTCTATGAGCCCGCCTCCGCTGTTCCGAAGCCGACAGACGAGTGGCTGGAGGAGGAGGAGAAAAATGAAAAAAAGTGGCAGCAGTTGAAAGGAAGAAGAGAAAAAAAGAGAAAAAAAAGTGAGGCCGCCTGCCACGTATAATGCCGTCAGGCCACGCAAACACGTTTATCTCAACATCAGTTAAGTTGAGACGGCGTGTGACAATTTGATAGATGGCATAAACGGAAGTAGATAGAATATAAAATTTTTGCAAACCTTGTGATTTTTTTGTCTAATTTCCCTTTTTTATATAATACCCAAAAAAATACAAACTTTGCCCATTTTCTCATTTTTAGCACGAATTTTTTCTGTTAGAAAGATAATACACGAACTTAGGATCTATTACCCCGTTTAGCGTACCCGTCAATTTAAACAGCATTGACTGATGTGTCACGTTAACGAAATATACATGGTAAGTTTTGTCCTACATGTCAAATATTACCATTTTGTCCATCCCCAACCACTCCTGTATGTTATTAGGGTACATGCAAATCGGTAATTTTGTCGATTGTCCTCAATTTTTCTATAGTGATACACTTATCTAGCTTGTCGAGTAGATTATCACCTTCCTGGTCGTCGATCCCGCTGAAAGAAGTAGAACGACACCTTGTCGAGCAGAAGACCGACATTGGCAGGCACACCCTTTCTTCTTCTTCTTCTTCCACTTGAAAAAAAGGCACGCAATTCTTGAATCATCCTTGCTCCTTTAATTTTCTCACCCACCAACCACCATAAGATGTTGTGCGAGTTGCCGAGAACAAATTAACGCGTCAATTGATTTTTGACCCATCCTTACTCTTTTAATTTTCTCACCCACCACAAGAAGTTGTGCGAGTTGTAGAAGAGAACAAAACTCATCAAATTGATCCAACTGCTGAAAGAATTGAAGGAGCGGAAGAGGAAAAAAGAGAGCTCGAGGAGGAGAAAGATCATTCAAAGAGATGGAAAGCAGGGGAGCTCAGCGCCAACGTGATCATCGTCGACATCCTGGACGAGCTCGGTTCTAAGTCGCTGCCTCCATTGGCCTCGACAAGTGCATCTACCGGCACTGCGACGTCATCGATGAGGCACATGTAAAGGCAGCGGTCGACTACGCGCTGAACCCCATGGCTCGACGTCATGTTCAAGACACCTACAACCACGACCATCATTGTTGGTGTTTTTAACTAGTAAATATCTCCATCTTTGACTACGTTCTCTACAACTTTCAACAAAGCATGCAAACATAGCTAAGTAAAAAACAATGTCCAACTCAAGTTTCTTTGCATTCACAGAGGGTGACACAAAAAAATCAAACAGACAAGGAAAAAGACTGACCTAAAACTGAATAAAACTTCTATGGAGCCCCTCCTACGAGTGAACCTAGATTTACTAATATTGAACCTAGTATAATTTATACTGAACCTAGAGTAAGAGTGAACCTATGTTGCAAACGAGTGAACCTAGCATTTTCACTTCATGTTCAATATTAATGATCCTAGGTTCAATATTAGCAAACCTAGGTTCACTCGTAGGAGGGGCTCCATAGAAGTTTTTTCCCCTAAAACTCAATCAAAATGGATGTTCAGTAAACTAGGGGTGAGCAGAATTTTCCGATTCACCGAAATCGAACTGAAACCGATCGAACCGAACCCGAATTAATCGAACCGAATTTACCGAATTAATTTCGGTTCGGTTTTCGGTTAATTTTTTCTGAGATTTCGGTTTTCGGTTTGGTTCGGTTAATTTACCGTAAAAAATCGGTTTTAATCGAATTAACCAAAATTAAATCTTTTTACCATTTTACCCCCAACAATTCAATTAATTACTATGTATCCCAAACACTAATACCTTATATCAGATACCCACTTACCCTGTAGGCATGTACCCGCCCAGGCCCGCCCGACCCGATTCCTAACCTAATGCTCTTCTCGACGCCTCAACAGCTCGACTGCTCTCAGTCTCTGTCTCTCGACGTCGGCCCTAACACTACATAGGCGGGCGACAGGGCGAACCCAACGACGGCAACGCTGCAATCCAGCTCCCCCACTCAGCCTCCCACGCGACGGCAACGCGGCTCCCCGGCTCCCCCACTCGGCCTCCCACGCGACGGCAACACTCCCGGTGTTGCTGATGGCCAACGTTGATCGAGTCCGACGTTACTCTCGGCTCCGACGAGTACTTCATTAACGTCTTCGTCGGGACGCCGCCCCGCCACTTCTCCCTCATCCTCGACACCGGGAGCGACCCGAATTGGATCCAGTGCCTCCCTTGCCACGACTGCTTCGAGCAACACGTCCCGGTCTACGATCCCGCCACCTCCTCTTCCTACAACATCTCAATCTCAATTTTTTTAATCAAATTTCGGTTAATTCGGTCGGTTAACCAAACCAAACCAAACCGAAATTTTTCGGTTAATACGGTCGGTTAACCGAAATATTCGGTTCGGTAAACGGTTAAATTTTTTGTAAATTTTCAGTTCGGTTAACCGAACCGACCGATGCTCACCCCTACAGTAAACACCCATCTTGAGTCTCTTTCCTCAGCTCCTCCATCCTCAGGTTGATAGGTTGTTGAACAAGTCGCACCGCCACCGACTTCCCCATTCCTACATGTCTTCACCCTGACTAGGCTAAGCTTCACCATGGCGCGACAAAAGGCCAACTAAAGTCACGGAAGAAGGCCGACTGGTTCGCGGCGTAGAGGACGACGAACAGCTTCGTCCTCGCGTCCACCACCAGAGCGTGGTCAAAGCGTGGTCGAAGGCCAAAAGCCCCAACACCCGCTTCAGGTTCAGGTACTATATGTTGTCAAACTTGCCCGGCGTCATGATGTCGTTGAAGACGAAGACAGTGGCGTCCTTTTGGTAATTGGCACACACCCTCTATAGTACCTGCGCGAACCGCAACTCCATGGTCGCGTCGAATGCACCTTGCCCGCCGACGTTGTGCCGAAAGATCCGCCCCACGAACTCCTTGAAGTGGGAGAAGCCCACTGTGTGGGCGCTGTGACCATCTCCTGCACGGTGAGGTCAAGAGGGCAGCCATGGCATCCACAATCATGTTGGTCAACCTCCACGACAATGGCCCAAGAGACGAGTCCGTCCTTGCGGCCAAGCAGGACGACGTAGAAGGGCCCGCCGAGCATGGAGACCAAGTTGCGGGTGGCGAGAGCGAGATCTCGGCCCAGGAAACGACGCCGAGGCACTACAACTCCTAGGGCCGTCTTGGCACGAACCCTAGTGTCGAAGGGGTCCCCCGAGGAGGGATAGGTTAATGTCAGTGTCGCGCACCGCGCAATTGAAGGCATTGGTCGAGACGAGCACAGAAGCGTTGCAACCACCGACGAAGCAATCTTGGAAGAAGAGTCAGAGGGCGCAGACGACCATAGTGTGGCTGTTGATATGCTTGCTGGTGACTATGTCCACCACGATATGCTCGACTCGAGGATAGGACTTCCTATGAAGGATTTATAGCGGAGTGGCTGGCTACGCGTGGCCCATCAAGTGCATAGTCATGGAAAAATTAAAGATAGTCGACAAAATTATCAATTTGCTCGTCCCCATTAACATACATGAGCAATTAGGGATGAGCAAAAGAATAAATGATGTCACGCAGGGAAAAGAATTATCAAGTATATTCTGTTAACAAAACACATCAACCAATTCTATTTTACTAAACGGGATAAACATGTTTAGAAGTACACGATTACACTTGTAGTCCAAAAACAACTGCATAGACAACACAATGCGACAAACTTAGGAGACACATTGCGCCAAAAATGTCAAGAAAATAAAGCTTATAAAATTTATATATTTCTAATAATTTTGTTTGAAAAAGAATAAATCATGTTTAGTATTGAAATAATTTTTAGTGTAAATAAAAATTGTGCTATTGTGAATTTAAACACTTATTTAGAAAATAATAAATTGAGTATGAATCTAAATACATACATTAGATTATAGTTGCAACTAACATTGGCATAAACATTTCGATTCAATATAAAATACAAAAAAAATCTCATAATATTAAAATAAATTATGATTACCTTTAAGTAAACAGTAACAAAACTTAAATGATAGACATAAATTAATACAAAATTCAAAATATAAGATAATAACATTCGGTACCAATCTCATAATTTTGTCAAGTATATAGACCACTTTCAAATAAAACTCCTACAAATTATGTAGAAATTGACTGGGTCATAATTCTATAATGATATATTCCTTCAACTTTGCACATATCTTAAAATAAATTATTACATGTAAAAGTGAAAGAAATTTTCACCCTCTCAATTGAATGGACCCCCTCCGTACTCCATAACTATTACATGTAAAAGTGAAAATAAATAACTAACTCACTTGCAAGAAATCAAACATACTCATAAATGCTGCAAGCCAACAGTTGTCAATGAAAAGAGAACTCTACGTGAAACAGCTAATGACATCCATGACGACACTATGAAAAAACTGTACGAGGCATTTGATCGAAAACCATTAGAACTGCAAATGTTTAAACGTACATAAATGAATTACTATAAAAAGCAACTTTTTTCCTGAAACGTCATAAACTAGCACCTTTTATTGACTGGAAAAATAGGAGAAAGATAAGTCCAGGATTTAAGAAAGATACCAACAAAAAAGATGTGTGCACTTGTGAGTTCTCTTAGAGAGATTATAACAGTCATAGAAGAAAAGGGTTGAATCATACCAGACTAGGTAATTAAAATACAGATTAATCGAGTATCAAGAACACTAGCTCCACAAACTATGTTTCATGTTCCACCTGGCAGATATACACCAGCTTGTAAAAGGACGAAGCAGCCAATATCAAAACCTCAGCTATGCAAGACCACAAGATAGTGCCTAAGAAACCTAAATAGCTTGTTCAAACAGCAAGATATGGTCAACAGGTTTCAAATCAATCGAGTGTTGGTTCATACCATAAATAGGTCCAGCACAGGTGATCAGGCACCAGCAAAACCAGTTCCACACTGGGCACACGGGCACAGGGTAGAAGCACAGGTTGCTTCCATGCTAGTGTCAGATGCAAATCAATCCAGTGACGGGCAGGCTTCAGCTGCATCACATCCAAGAAATTGGAAATCTAACTCTTCACAAAGGACCATCATCATGTGTTAATTGAAACAGGGACCGCGACAATCATCACTGGTAGCACTATTCTACGTGCTATAAAACTTGGAAACAAATTGTGGTAACATAATTAGAAGATAACTAAACCATACGGGCAACGCCAGTAAACAAAGATTAAACATGTTCCTTACCAACTCTGAGATCAATGCATTTTATTAAAAATGTCAGGCATACTGGAGCCCTCTTCTTGTATCTACAATGTTGTGATAGCAGAATGACATCACGAGCATCAAACGGACACGAACACCATTCAATCACCAAGAGGGCTCAACAGCATCATCAACATCATCACCATCATCAAATCATCATTAATTATGAAGAATAAAGATCATCTGCCACAACACCATCACAAGGAAAAATCCTTTGATATCATCTCGGCACATGCTACATCAGCACTTCTCACGAACAGATAACTAGAAAATGCACAATGCGGTCTATAATAAGTTGTAATGTAGATGAGAGAAAACAGAAGTACCACGTTACATAACCAACACTCCAGAATGAAAGATGCAAGTCCCAAAACTAGTTTAGTACCACTAGCTAGACATTTTAAAGGCTAAGATGAAGTCTAGTAAAGCACACAACATTCAACCTTATAGGAGTCCGGTGAACCCAAAATTAGATATCAACTGTGGTATGCGGACATCCTATGCATAAGTGGCATCTCAATCCTGTTACAGAATTAAAAATAAGCCACAAGTATAGAAAACATATTGAGCTTCAGCAAAAGAAATTGAACAGAATTTCATACCTCATTTGAGCTGCGAGATGGACTCCGGGAAACTGCACGGCGACCTTGGGGCGAAGCACTCTTTGAAGGAGGGGAACGTGCACCATGGCTTCCTTTCTCAGGACTGGAAGGAGGGGTGCGACGGGGAGTTGGACTCCTCCCAGGACTAGGGCTACGCCTAACTGGTGACGCACTGTCCACAACATAAGCATTGCCTGTCAAGAACACTACTAGAACTTGCATGATGCATTCACAGCTAAAAGGCATCTAGAACAGTTACCTGTCATATGAGACACTCCGGCTCCTTCGATCATCTCTACCACGGCCTCTATAATAATCAGGGCTTCCACTGCGACTTCTACTTCGATGGCGGTAATCTCTCTCTCGATCATAGTACTTGTCATTCTCATACCTACCTCTGCTGCGACTACGGCTACGCCTCCTTTGATCTCTGTCACGGTAACTATCCCTGTACCTGCTAAAGAATCATCATAAAGAAACTAAAAAGCATGAAGAAACTAGAAAATTATTTGGATGATAAAATCAAGTTTGAAGAAATTTAAAGGTTGACTTAGAGACTGATCTATAGGGAACAACAATATCCAAATTACATATACAGGAACAATTCAAATGTTTCAGATTCAGTTATGAAAGCTTGCACGACCTTTCACACAATGTGGGACCATCTATTAGAGAATATTAGAATAAGAACAATCCTTATAGCTCTAACAAGCATAAAGTTTATCATTTATATTTATGCAACTTTGGTTATGACATATGGAGGCTTCCTAGTTAGCACAACGTTTCAGTGGGAACATCTACTTAAATCCTTGAAACTAGAATCAGTTTTCCAACAAATGGTTGAAAGTTGACATTATTTCTCAGATAAAGAACCACACAGACATATTAACAACAAAATATCATAATACAACTATACAAGGCATATTGAAAAATTTAGATCTAAAGTATGCCATACCTGGGCCTAGGACTACGACTTCTTGACCTTCCTTTTGTCTTTGGTATCACTTCCACAATTCTTCCTTTATGACTGCAGTAAACACAGACATGAAAACATAAGCAAACAGAACAGTGATAGCATCCAGAGTAAATAAATGATTTGCACTCAAAAGAACTATAAAAAGTTTGAACAGGAGCATCACAAACCATGCCAGCAACATACATTCCAAGGTTATGCATGGGCTTACCATAAAAAATTTAAAGCTCTTCTTATTAACCAGATGGAAAATTTATTGCAAACAACAGGCTGATATGGTTTTTAAATAGCAAAAGAACAAGTTACACATTGTAGCTTTGCTACACAATACATATAGAAGGTGAAAAAGAGTGATTTAGGTAATTTAACATAATCATTAATCCAAGAAAAATATACCTGAGAAATACACAACCTCAGTTAATACTTACTAAAGATAAACGATTTTATTGGAAAAGGAAATGAAGTAATGGATAAGCATCCCTCTACAAGAACTTGTGTATGGTTACGGGCAGAGCTTAACCCTTTTTCAGCAGGTCTTTAGAATGTTTCAAAAAATTATGAAATTATTTGAAATTATTCTGTAATAAAAAGAATCTAATGTGAGACCTTAAAGCAAAATAAATGTTCTACTTCTACACAGAGAACATAGCCACAAGAAATAGATAGAATCTTAGTGAACACTGATAGAAATTTGAGATTTTGTTCAGTAATAAGGGCACCATGCTTCACAATATCCACTAGTGTAGATACTTATTTCAATTAAGTTTTAACATTATTTTTGAACTCTTTGTAGGCTCATATATAATCCTTTGTTTTGCATGATAAAAATTCATTGGGATAGGAATCCAATTGGAATTAATCAAGATAAAAATCACATGGGATAAAACTATATCCTATTCCGAATTTGTTTAGATTTCCAAAAGGCAAAATTCCTAATATGCTTGTTCTAGCTTCAGATAGGGGAGTCAAATATTGATAATATTTAAATTTGATTATACCAACTTTTCAATTAAAGTTATGAAAATACATTAAATAATTAATTTTAACATAATAATATGAAAATTTTGACAAAATATTGCCAAAAAATTGAATTGAAATTTTCTATCACAAATATAAGTTCATCAAAAAATACATAAATGCTACTTTGTGGATACGATGATGGGTGGCAACTTAAAAGTTTTTTTGTAACGAGAAAAATAATTTTGAATTTGTTTCAACATAGAACATACTTTATTCCGAAATAAAAGTTGGATTCTGATATTTTTTTTAAAAAAAATATATTTTTTTCAATTTCTTGAAATTCATAAGATTTAAATTTCCACCCCAACCTTGGGATATAAATATTACACTACACCTGGAAGTAAATCCAACTGTATCCATCCATTTGAAATTTGATGACTGAGTGCCTGAGACAAACGTCTTATAGGATTTGAGAAATCCTATTTGCTCTCCAAATCCCGCAAAACAAATTAAATGTTAAAAAATCAGACTCATAATCGACCAGACCAATATTTGATTTATTGATTTCAGGTTTGACTAATGGGTCAATTGGTTGGACCACTAGTTTCTAAATTGCTAAAATAAATGTATTTTATATTCATAAATATATAATTAATATTTATAACACTAAAATAATATATAGTTATCAACTATTGTATATGTTAGATATGTAAATGTTATGTACAGATACTATTTTACTAAAACATTTATTATGCAATTTATCTTGTCATTAGTAGATTAATAAGATAAAGTTAATACAATAAATTTATTAGAACACAATAATAAAAGAATTGATATAAAGAATTGATATTACATTTATTGTCAATCTTATATACTTATATTTTAGTTAATATTGTTATAATCAAATTAAAAATGTCAAGAAATTTATCTTTATGTTTGTTTAAAAAAGATAGTTATAACAAAACATAGAATTTATGCATAAAAATAATTTAATTAAGATTCAAACTCAAGACCTCTAATAGTATATCAATATTCTTTAGCTCTTTGCAACTCATCTATATAAGGTCTTTTTGGGTTTAATCAAACATTGGAGATTTTTAAAGAAATCTTCTTTTGCTCTTCTATATAAGGACTTGATGTGTTGGATGAGAAACTCATTTATATAAGGTCTTTGTGGGTTTAACCGGACATAGGAGATTTTTAAAGAAATCTTCTTTTGCTCTTCTATATAAGGACCTAGAGGTTTTGGTTTGAGAAGTTCTCGTCAAACACATCAAGGGTGAGAAGTAAAACCCAATTTAAACTCAAGCACATTAAATTTTGATATGCACTAAATTTGAGTTTGACTAAAATTAAAAATAATAAACTAAATTTGGTTAATTTTTTTAGAAAAAAATATATAATTGAACTGAAACAGGATTATTCAATAAAAGTACTGATCAATTTTCAAAAAATTGGTACGGTCAATTGCATGCAAACTGACCTTTGGTCCAAGTCTAAGATTTTTTTCAATCAAACCAACTAGTCTGGTACGAGTTTTCAAACATTGCATTGCATTGCATGGCATTACTTTTTCTATGAACGACAAAAGCATAAAAGCTTATTCCACCTTTTGGGAATCGAGAAATTCCCTCAGATAGCCATGCAATGATTGTTTGGTAAAGCAAGGTATTGTTGAACATGAACGTAATGTTCAATCATCTACTCGCTAGTAACCAAGGGTGAGCATGGTCGGTTCGATTAATTGGTTAATTAACCGAACCGAACTTTCGATTAACCGAACCGAATTGGAAAATTTATATTAACCGTTTACCAAACCGAACAAATTCGATTAATTCGGTTTGGTTAACCGAATTTTTCGGTTCGGTTCGGTTCAGTTAATTTACCGAATTTACCGAAAAAAAATGGTGAAAAAAAATATATATATCAAGATTCGAACTATGGTCAATGACATGAAGATATAACACCTTAACTATTGGAGCAGACCAGATTTTTTATATGTATATCACTAACAAAACCTATATCTCTAACCATAAATAAAATGAAACTAACAATTATCACTTACCAAGATTCGAACCCAGGTTGCTGAGATAAAAGCACGCCCTCTTAACCACTTTGGCAAACCACAATATATATATATATATATAATATTATTCTGTAATTAACTGAACCGATCGATTAATTAAACGAACCGAACCAAAAACCGAAAACTCAAATTTTTTAACTGTTAACCGAACCAAAAATGATTTGGATAATTTGGTTTCGGTTCGGTTGGTTAATCGATAAATTTTGCTTTTCTTCAGTCACACAAGCACTTTTTTCACCTTGCTCCTTAGGCGATATGGAACCTTTGCGCAATGAAACACCTACATATCTGTAATATGGTTTCATAGTCTAGTCCGTAATAGGAAACCTTATCTAACTAGATGGGATTGGTAATAGGACTAAACAAACAAAATAGAACTGCTGCTCATACATGAACTGGAGCTCAAAAATACCAATAAGAAGATGACAAACAAGAAAATATTGAAAATAAAACAGTTATATAATCAGGGAGTCTCATCAGAGTAATTAATTTATCAAAATTTCTAACAAATCGAGCAACTCACATGCGTTCAGCATTTGGTCCATATTTTGCAAATTGAACCATAATATTCCGTCCGTCCACGTTCCTTCCTGAAATTTAAAAAGCCAAAAATATTTCATATTATTTATCTACGAATAAAATAAGATCATAACACAAACTTTACCTAAAAGAAGAGAAAAGAAATAGAAAGTGGAAGAAACTTGCCATCAAGCCTTTCAACAGCCTTCTGAGCCTCATCTGCATACTTATACCTCACAAAAGCAAATCCTCGCGATTCCCCAGTTCTTCGCATGCCCAAGGGATACAAAAGCAGGTCAATTTTAATTTAAAAACCAAAAACTTCAAAATTTCTACAACGGGCAACCAATGCTCACCTCCGGTCCCTCGGGATAAAAACATCAACCACCTTCCCGTATCGATCGAAGAGTGGAAAGAGATCATCCGCCGTGGTACCTAACGATCCAAAAGGTAAGCACGTTAATATGCTAGAACTGGGAATAGATCAAAAGCGTCGGCAGGGTTTCGGAGATAAAAGGGGAGGTACTGACGGAAGCTGATGTTGAGAACGAGAAGAGAGTAGGTGTCCCTGATGTCCGGCGGTCCTGATCTCCCAAAATGCGACATGGCCGCCGACAAGAGAAATATAAAAGGTAGGGTTAGGGTTTGCAAGAGGAGAAGGGGAGTCGAGGCGTATCTCGAAGGTGGGAGAAGCGGTCTATTAGCCAGACGTGAACAGGTGGTCGTTACTTTATACCTTAACACGGATTGAACACACGCGGATAGGGTGATCCGAACACATCGGTTCAATCCGGGCCGATCCGGGCAATGGCCCGATCACAGATGGGCCGGATGGCATTATCTGATCTTCTTAAATCTGAATTGCTAATGACCCTATCATGCTTAAGATATATATTTTTAAAAAAAAACAAGTCTAATGCACAAGAATTAACTGAGATGACTGTCTCGGGCAATTCTTTCGCCCCCTCACCCCCCCCCCCTTCTCCTCCCCCTCCCCCTCCCCCTCGGCCCCCAGATCCGCCCGATCCATACCTCCGCCCACTCCCTCCAGTGAGTCCGGCCTCTCCTTCGGTGCTCCTACCCTATCGTCCCCTCAGCCTCAAAAGTCGGCCTCATGGCCCCAGATTCTCAAGAACGAAAACTCTAATTCCAAAATTAGGGTTTCTTCGTCAACCCTTTCCAAATTCAGTCGGCAACGTCGGATAAGGTCTCATTCTCCTCCGAGCAAACCCTCACCTGGCGTCAACCATGGGAAATGAGTCTAATAGGTAAATTTTTGGGGAAACCCCCTCCTCTCGATTTTGTGAAAAGATGGGCTTTTCGTTTGTGGTCTTCCGTTGGTTTACAATCGACCCTCGATCTAGAGGAAAATTTCTTTTGCTTACGTTTCGAGCGGGCCTTGGATCCAAGTCCAACGTCGCAATTCCATGCGGCGGGGGTCCTCAAAGCGCGAGTTCTCCCTCCGGAGATACCCGTGCTCGGACTACCAAGGACTCTAGGGTTCCAGTGTCTCGTCCTCGGCAGAAAGATAATGCATCGACTTCCCCTACCTCTGGCAACCGGGCTAGAATCCCTAGCTCTAAAGGTAACAATTCATCTCTTCCTAAGCAAGGTGGGAGTGGCCACCATATGTTTTCTGAATGTAATATTGATTTAAATGTTGTTTGTGTTTATTCCAGTGTGTCTACTGGTCCTTTATTTGAGATTGTTGATGTTGATAATGTTCATGCTGATGTCAATATTATTGATTGTGTTGATAACTTTGTTTCTGATAAATCATTTTCATTTAAGCATCCTCCCTCCTTATCTATGGATGAACTCACTGACCAGGTCAATCTGGTTTTTAAAAATGTCTCTTCTTCCTTGCTCCCCCCCCCCCCTTATTTCTAAATCTAATAGAAAAAAACCTCTCAAACCTCCTAAACCTAAGAATGTACTAGGCCCTTCTTCTGTAGGGCATGGTAAATTCAAAAAATATAGGTCAGGGAGTGATCTTGAAATTGTTCCTAGAGGGTCGGATGATTCTCTCTTGGATTTGCAATCTATAAACCTCTTTACTGTTCTTGATGAAAGTTCTTAACTTGAATACTAGAGGAGCTAGGCGTAGACGTGTTAAGGAATTTTTGCTTTCTCAAATTAGATTTAATCATATTAACATAATATATCTTCAAGAAACCCACTTAGACTTAAACAATGCTAAGAAGCTTGTTAATTCTTTTGGCAAACCTTGGAAAGCTGTCATCCAGCCCAGTCAAGGTGCCTTTGGTGGAATTATCCTTGCTTGGGACTCTACCTTCATTAATGCTAACATTATATCTATATCTGCTCAAGTGGTTCATATCATAATTCAATATGATAAGTTAGCGCATTTTCTTCTATCTAGTTTTTGTGCTAGCACTATCCTAGAGTTAGATCCTTACTCTGAATTCCTTTTTAAATATGCATCTTGATAGTGTTCATTGATTAATTATGGGAGACTTTAACTGTATCCTTCATGCTGAAGATAAAGTTGGTGGGCTCCCTTTTAAATTTTCTACCTCTATTCAAGAATTCTCTTCTTTTATTCATCATGCTGGTATGTTGGACTTAGGGTTTTCTAGCCCTAGGTTTACTTGGTCCAATAATCGGAAGGGGGCGGCTAAAATCCTTATTAGATTAGATAGAATCTTCTCCAATGCTGCATGGCTTCATTTTTATGGTAATAACTTTATTAAGCATTTAAATAGAACTTTATCTGGTCATTGCCCTCTTGTTCTTAATATTCGTGCATGTAGTCATGCTAGAAACAAGCTTTTAAAATTTCAATCTTTCTGGCTTGACTATGATGAATGTAATGAAGTTATTTCTAATGCATGGAATGCCAATGATTATAATGATACCTCTTCTGTTTTTAAACTTAAGTTGGCCAACATTAGGGGTGTCTTATCTCATTGGAATAAGCATAATCTAGGAAAATTAGAATCCTTACTGGAATCTACTTCTAATGACATCAATTTCTTAGAATCAATTGAAAGCCTTCCTTCTGCTCCTCCTAATATTAATATCAAACTTAGAGAACTTCATAATAAGCATATTGCCTTACAAAGACAGATTTGCATTAAGTGGTGGTCAAAATCTAATGCCTCCTGAATTGATAATGGAGACTTAAATACTGCTTTCTTTCATAGATTGGTCACGCTTCGTAGACGTGTGAATTTTATTCATTCAATTACCAATCCCAATAATGTTATCCTTCATGATGATAAGGATATCATGAAAGAGTTTATCAACCACTCCACCTCTTTATGGAATCCTTTATCTCTTGATGCAAATTCTACCTTAATTTGGCCTAAGCTTGGTTCTCTTAACAGTGACCTTGCTAACTCCCTTATTGCTCTTATTTCTATGCATGAGCTGTGGGATACTATAAAAACCTTTAAGAATAGCAAAAGTCCTGGGATCGATGGTTTTACCATTGAATTTTACAAGCACTATTGGAATATTATTGTTAATTCTTTTTTTTCAATCTATTCAATTCTTCTTTCATCATGATGTTATTCCCTCTGATTGGAATCAAACCCTCCTAACTTTTATTCCTAAGATTAAGGACCCTATTTCTGTAAAGGACTATCGACCTATTGCTCTATGTAATCTCTCTTATCGTATCCTTTCAAAAATCTTTGCCAATAGATTAAAAGATTATTTACCCAATCTTATCTCATGTGAGCAGTCCACTTTCGTAAAAGAAAAAAATATTCATGACAATATCCTTATAGTTCAAGAATTGATTCATTCTTTCTATGACTCAAAAAGTAAAGTCCCCTATATTATCATTAAAATTGATGTAGAAAAAACTTATCTTAGGAGAGAAGCTATTATTGAGGCCTTAAAAAGTTTTAATTTTCTTGATATGTTTATTAAATGGATTCATTCATGCATCCATTCTCCTACCTTTGCTTGCATAGTCAATGGTCAAACCTCTTCTTTATTTCCTTCTAAAAGAGGAATCCGGCAGGGTGATCCTATCTCACCAGTCCTTTTCATTCTTGTCTCTCAGCTTCTCACCCATCTTATTAATTCTGCTGTGGAGCAAAATAAATTAACTCCTTTTAAATTTAAAAATGATACTCCTATTAGCCACTTATTATTTGCAGACGATCTTATCCTAGCATTTAAAGCTAACTCCAAGAGTCTCAACTCTGTTAAATCAATATTCTCTTCCTATGAAGATTTTACAGGCCAGAAGATAAACTTATCTAAATCTGATATCTATTTTCCTAAGCATGTATCTCCTTCTTCTAGGAATAGAATATCTAATTTTCTTGGAATGAAGGTAGACAAACTCCCCTTTAAATATTTAGGTGTGATGATAGCCCCTAGGAGACCTCCTCCTGATACCCATTCTCATATCCTAGCTCAAATTGACTCGAAATTAAGTAACTGGAAAGCCTCTCTCCTCTCTCAAGCTGGCCAACTAGTTCTCATTAAATTTGTTTTAAACTCCATCCCTACTCATTCCATCTTTGTTTCATGGTTTAATAAAGATCTATGTGGAAAAATTGAAAAGAAGCTTAAAGACTTCCTATGGAATCATGATCCAAATAAAAATAATATTCATCTAATTAATTGGAACACTGTTACCTTACCTAAAGATTTAGGTGGCTTAGGAATCCAAGATATAAAATCCAAAAGTTATTCTCTTCATGCTAAGAGAGTTCATACTTATCTTAACCAATCCAACTCCTTATGGGTTTCCATTGTAAGAAGCAAGTACCCTATTGCATCTTGTATCAATTCCAGTCCTCCTAAAAAATCTTCTTGGGGATGGAAATTGTTCCTTAAAGCTTTTGCTAAGCTTCATTTAGGTTTTAAATCCATAATTGGCAATGGTAACACCACCTCTATTCTTTACGATAACTGGATTTTAGACATTCCTTTAGCTCTAAAACCTACTTTTATTAACATGAATATTATTGATAATTTATCTCATGTTCATCATTTATTGCATAATCATAGTTGGTCCCCTTTCATGGATCTTACCCTGTGTAACACTGCTTTGTGGGAGACTATTTCAAGCATTGAGGTTTCGATTCAACCTGATGATGATTTTGTGGTTTGGACCCATGAGATGGATGGTAAGACAACCACATCCTCTGCTTACCTTTATCTTAAAGCCATTAGTCATAATTCAGTCACTGTTTGGAGTTTTATTTGGAGGCTTCATGTTGCTCCTAAAATTAAATTATTTTTATGAAAATTTTTTCACAATCGGCTTCTTACTCGTTCCAGACTTGTTGATTTAGGGTTTTCTATTGACCAGCATTGTCGTTTATGTGATTTTGATACTGAAACTTCGAATCATTTGTTTTGGAATTGTGCCTTTGCTTCAAACATTTGGCTCTCTCTTGGTCAAGTTTTTAATGGTGACTTCGTCAGTAGGAATAATTGGCATTTGGGTTGCTGGCTTTGCTCGGATTCAGGTGCTAACTTGAATCTTAAAACTAAGGCCATTGTTGCCAATGCTCTTTGGACTGTATGGTTTTTTAGAAATAAGGTTTTGCATGGTGAAGGAAGACATTCTATCTCTCATGCGGTTATAAGAATTGTATCTAATTCTATGAATTACATCAAGCCTCAAATTTCTGAAGGCCCTGTCCCAAAATCAGTCAATGTTGGTACTTGGTCTCCCCCTCCAGTGGGTATATTTTAAATAAACTGTGATTGTGCATTTTGTGATTCGAATGGAGGTGCTGGTATCATTATTCGGAATAATAAATGCGAGTGCTTATATGCTTATGCAAATTAATTTTATTCTAATTCTGCTTTATATGCAGAAGCTACTGCGCTTTTCTTTGCTTTGTCTGTAGCTATTTCCAGGAATATGGACAGGCTTATTATTGAGACGGATTGCAAGCATCTTGTGGATATAATCAATTCCAAGTCCTCCTTTCCTTGGAAGCATCACAATTTGTATAAAAATATTTGTAATTTAATTCCCAGCTTCACTCTTGTAACTATTTCTTTTGTAAGTCGATCGACAAACAAAGCTGCCCATTGGGCAGCAAGCTATGCACGGAGAAAGAAGGAGTCCACTATTTGGACTTCTATTCGGCCTTCGGAGCTAGATGTAATTTTGATGGAAGATTTCTCTCCCTCCATTATTAGTTAATATAATTTCTTCTTTTGGTAAAAATAAATAAATAATAAGTCTAATTAATTTAATTAAATCTAAATAAGTTGGATTAAGTATAACGTACACAAATTACAACTTGTAGATAATTTATATTTTTACAAGCTTGAAGTGAGGCTCACCATTTTAACCCAGAAATAATCGAGTTGAATTGGTTGAGCCATATTTATTTGAGTAGAATTGAACATCAAAGTTTTAAATTCAATTGAATTTTTAGAATTATTGAATTTTTTAGTTGAATCTAAATTTAGAAATGTGTTTAGTTAATGGAAACAATATTAATTTTAGATGACTTTGGTGACACAATTTCTTACTTCTCAAGGAATTATATTTTTTGGGAAAATTAATAAAAATATCTCGAACTTTGACGTTTTTAACAAATATGTCTGATTCTTTTATTTGAAACAATTATATATTCCAACTTTAGAATTTGTAACATATATAGTATCTTGTTATATTGTTGTTTGTTTATCCGTTATATGCTGACGTGGAACGCCACATCAGCACATAAAAAATATTTTTTTATTCGATATGTCATGTCATCATAATTCACAAGTCATATGTGGTGGAAATTTCAAAAAATAAAAAAATAAATGTCACCTCAGTTTACCATACTTAAAACTAAACCTATTTTTTTACCCCAACACTCGACAAATCCCTCGACACTCGACTGCAGCTCGATCTTTCCTGTCGCCGGCACCTCATGTTGCATGCTCTTATCATTGGCGCCTCACGTCGCCTTGTCTCGCCAGTGATTGTTGGCTATTAGGTGAAGCCCCACCTCTTATTTCTTGCATCAAATTAATAGCTTTCGCTTCCGAACATCGAAGATAATTTTTAAATTGTACAACTAAGGTTTTTGTCTCCTTTTGAACACTAAAGGTTTTTGTCGCCTGAAGCTTTCGCCTAACCTCTCTTGCAGCCCCGAGATACCAATTGTTTATTAAAGTTACCGAAAAACTAAACCCTAACCCTATATATCAATCTAACTACATCTTATGGTTCGAAGATCAAATCGACAACGACTACTACAATTGTCGTTGTCATCGACGGCTCATGTCATCACTGATGTGTGCGTCTCAGATAAGTTGTGACGGTCAAGGTCTGTCGTCACAAGTAATCAACAGCGACAGTCGCACGCGCTGTCGCTGATTTAAACAAAGCAGTGACGGCCCTCAGCTATTGTCGCTGATTTAAACACATCAGCTGTGGCTCGGAGTTGGCGATATGCTGCCCAGGCCATCAGCCATTTACGATACGCTTTCAGTCACGGCCTAGTGATGACCAACCGTGGATAAGCCGTGGCTAAAGTTATATCCGGTAACTAAAAAAAATTAAAATTTTAAAAATTCTTGTACACAACAATATTTATACATTATAATCTATTTACAACCACAAAACTTCATATACATACATTTTCGACCAACCATATAAGTTTTACTTAAATATTATCAATCTAAGCCTCAAACCAGAGGCAAACAAGTATCAAATATCAAATGTAAAGTATATATACAACTATGAAGTATATAAAACAATTATAAGCCTCAAATGAAGACTAACAAGTATCAAAATATAATCAAAATACAAAAAACTAAAATCTCACGGCTATGGTGGAGGCGGTGGAGTCGACAACGATTGGGTCAGGAGCATCGACTAGGTCGAGGATGACGACGACTGGGACATAATCGGTAGAAAGTGTTGAGTGAATACCCACACTAGAATGGGGGATTGAATAGTGTTGGGTGAATTTTACTGTTGGCTTAAGGTTTTTAACCTTGGTCTTAATCTCGATTTTGATGATAACAAACATGGAATTAATGTTTCATTGAGATATCTTTCAGGTTCCATATCGGTTAGCGCACGATGTCCTTGATCGAAAATACTGAAGTGTGTGGAAAATCGACAGTGCGTCCGTCAGTCGACCGATCGGTCGACTGGATTAAGGATCGCAGAATCGCGCCTCTTGCTTAATTGCATCGGTCGACTGGATTTGCGATCAATGATTCATAACTCGTTCAATTGACCCGTCAATCGACCGAACAGCACAAATAATACACAGAAGGCGCAGCGATCGCGGGCGGTCGATCGGTCGATTTTCCGCCCGTTAACGCGTTGTTTCCGTTGCAGGGTTATAAATACTCAAATCCAGCCTTCCGTAAACAACTTTGGATCACTCTAAAAACTTCATTGATCCATTCTTAATCATTCTAAAGCCTTTCTTGCGTCATCCTTTTGATAACCCTAGTTTTCAAGATATACACCTTGATTTAGCCTTCAAGATTTATCGATTCATCATCTCAAGGCATCAAGAGGAACTAGGACTCATGTTTGGAGCTGAGTATTTGTTGTAGTATTTATTTGCTCCATTACTTGTATATTTTTATGATTTCTTTCACTGTATTCAAGCTTGTAAGAAGACCTAGTATTAGGTCTTGTCTGTAAGTGGTATCCTTGGTGTAGAAGGAGTAAAACCACTTGTGTAGATATAGTATACTAGGATTAGTTGAGTTGTCCCTTAGGTTGAGGTGGAAGGGTGCTCTCGGTAAGAAGGCAGAGACTTCCGGGTGTGGAAGTGCCTTAGTTGTGAGTGAGACTCTTCGAGTCAAAGTCTTCTGTGTAAGGGAAACATCATTAATCTAGTAAACTTAGTTTGAAAATCCTAAGCAGGGTGCTTAGGTAGTGGAGTAGGCATTGGGGCCGAACCACTATAAATTCTTGTGTTTGCATTGATATTCTGTATGTGCTTAATTGTTTATTATTGCTTCCGCATTTAGACACTCAACTTGTAATTTGCCTAAGTAACCAAAGAAACGATTAAAATTAGATTTAGGCTAATTGATTAGTAAACACACTATTCACCCCGCCCTCTAGTGTAGCCATTTCACCCAACAGATCGGAGAAGCGAGCACGAATGAATCAAGCTTGGAAGGCACAAATCTCTCTTTGAAAGCTTTAATTAATGGTTAAAAAGAATGAATGAAGGTTGGTGAGGGGTATTTATAACCCCTCAAATGGAACAACGCTCCAACGAGCGTTTTTCTGCCCGTTGGACGTCAACTACTAGAAAAATGGGCATCAGCAACGGCTGATGCTGTTGCTGAGCCGTTGCTGAAGACCATCAGCAACGGCCTCGAAGCCGTTGCAATGGTGTCGTGGCAGAAACTCGCGTTGCTGATAACTTAGCAACGGCCGCTCGGGCCGTTGCTAAAAATATTATCAGCAACGGTTTTGCCACGGACCCGGAGCCGTTGCGGATAACATTAATAGCAACGGCCGCTGAGTCCGTAGCAACGCCGTTAGTAAAATCTCGTCGCTAAGTCGTTGTTGTAGGTCATCAGCAACGGCTTTCGATATACTTTTAGCAACGGCTTTCACGGACGGTCGTGGGAAAGCCGTTGCTGATGATGTGAACCTGGTAACGAAAAAATTTCAAATTTCAAATTTTTATTGATACATTGATACATTATCTGATACATAACTCACACACCCATACACTCATACACACATTCATTCACACATCACAAATACACCAAGATATACATCAAAACAATTATATTTATATTGATAATTATCCACAATAGTATAAAAACTATTCAAATGCAAAATTAAAGTATCAATATCCAAACAAAATAAATTAAACAAGTCCAATATCTCAGTAACAAAGTCAATATAAAAAAATCTCACGATGACGATGGAGGATGATTTGGATCATATGGCGGGGTCTGGAGTGCTTGAGTGTACACCGGCGTGGACTGACTTGAGGACGATGGATTAGATGATGCCGAAGAGATGCCTGCTTTGGGATGACCTGACATGTTGCGTAGCATAGCATGCATCTCTGCCATCATCTGACTCTAGCGCTCTATCATCTCAGTCTGACGCGCGACCGTGTCCTCTAGAGTCCTTATTATGCTACTATGATCATAACTGGATCTGGAGGTGGACGGCCGCTCACCAGCGACCGGAGGGGTCGGTGCCCCAAGTGGCCCTAGTACGGCTCGCGCATGACCACTATCTGCAAAGTCATATACGCGGCCATTTTCCAGCCACCTGCGGCCTCGACCCATGTTGCTGCGTCAAAGTCCTCGGGGGTGCCCCCGCGCTGCACCATCGTCTGGCTGTAGGTCTCCTACTCGAGTTTGATTTTTTGTTTAATATTTATCATAAAATTTAAATTATAAATATATAATGAATAATTTAAACAAATATATAGTTACCATAACGTATGCAGCGCGGTTGTCGATGTACTCCCCCGTCCCATGTGCTCGACGGTGAGTTCGCTCAAACACCGCCATCGGGGAGGGTCGCTGGACAGTCCCGTCATCCGACCCCGTCGTCTACATTTACAAAACAAATACATTAATTAGTACATATAGTAACAAATAAAATATATAATTAAAAGGTATACTTACCATACGGTTCGCGTGCACTGCAAATGCAACAGAGCCGCCGGTGTGACACGTTGCTCCCCCCGACATGCGATTTCTAGCCGCATTCCGAGAAACCTCCTGCCATCGATCCGTCGACCATATTCCCAAGTGCTGGTCCCATATATCCGGAGTAATTCAATCGGGGTCGTATCCCCGAGTCTCCGCGATGTTAGTGTCCCGTTCTGAAGACTGATTGATATAGAGTGTTCCATACAATACGGACAAGAGAGTCGGCCGTGAGTGCTACAACCAGACAACATGCCGTACGCCGGGAAATCAATGATTGTCCACAAGACCGCGGCCTTTAAATTAAAGTTTTGCTTCCGATGATAATCATAAGTGACAGCTCCCTCAGTCCACAATGTTTTCAATTCATCTATCAAGGGTCTAGAAATATGTCAATTTCTTTTCGCGGACCCTTAGGACCCGGAATAATCATCGAAAGATAAATAAATTCATCTTTCATGCACATTGACGGTGGCAAATTATAAACTGTCAGCAACACTGGCCAAACTGGATAAGGAGTTGCAGAATGTCCAAACGGATTAAAACCATCTGTGCACAATCTCAATCTAATATTTTTAGTATCCCTAGCAAATGAAGGATAACATGTATCCAAATGTTTCCATGCTTCACTGTCAGATGGATGAGTCATTATTATATCATCACGACTTCTTGCATGCCAACTCATGTAGGGGGCTGTCTTTTCCGACATGAATAATCTTTGAAGCCTCGGTGTTAGTGGAAAATACTGAAGCACCTTAAACGGGATATTTTTCTGTCGAACCGATTTCTTCTCCTTGTAACGAGGATGTTGACATACAGGGCATTTATCCAACTGCATATTTTCTTTATAATATAAAATGCAGTTATTTTGGCACGCGTGTATTTTTTCGTACCCAAGCCCAAATTTTCTCATTAGCTTTTTAGTCTTATAAAAAGTTGGCTCAAACTTGTTATCAGTATGCAGCATTCCATTAATCAATCCAGCAATCCGAACATACGCAACTCCGCTGATATTACAATCGGCCTTGATAATTAAGAGCTGTGTCATTGCTGAAAACCTAGTGTATTTAGGACAATTCTCATACAAAGTTTCATCGGCAGCTTTCAACATCTCGTAAAATTCTCCAGCTTCTTTATTCGGTAATTCAATCTCTACCGTAGTTTGTACTTCTGTGATATCAACCGTTGTAGTATCTGGTGGGACTGATGTCTGAAAAACTGGCCGATCAACATTATCATTCAGGTGGAATTGACCCCCAAGACTATCAAGTATCATAGTTCTATAGGGATTACATTGACTGGATGAAGAAACACCAGCAGAGGAAGATTCACCATATGTCTGAATGACAGGATTGCTCGACGTCCCGACTTCGCGTGACTCCCCGTGACAAGTCCATAGAAAATATCTTGGTGCAAATCCTTTGGTATATAGATGCAGAGTGACAGTCTCCCGATCCAAAAATCATCCATTCGAACAAATGCGACACAGACATCGGATTTGATCACCGATGCTAAAGAAATTCCGATTCGAATAGGCGAAATTTAGAAAGTACATTACGCCTAATCGAGACTCATTCGTTAAAGCTCCACGATCAAGACGTCGGTACATCCAACTTCGATCAGCCAACATGATTCTGTCAATCAATGACAATTTTTTTGGTTAATGTCTTTAGGTGAGATTGTCCTATTCCATTCGGGATTTATGTTATTTATATTGCACTAAGTACTTATTTTAACCGCTAACTTCATTCTAAATTTCGGCAGCATCTCCCTACAGTTCTCCGAATACGCATATCATCTGGGCGCGTATCGGAGAACAAGAGAGATGTTGCCGAAATTTAGAATAATTAGTTAACAGTTAAAATAAGAACGTAAGTGCAGTACAAATAACTATATTCCCAAATTGTCCAATCAGGGACAATTCAAGAATTGTACGTCGTATAAAAGATTATCTACTTCTTTTACACGAACATACAATCCCCGAACGGATCTAAGGTTTTGCTAAATCATATCCGACTCGTCGATGCGTACGTGAAACATATTAACTCGTCGGATGGATGATTATTTTCTAAATGTTTCGAGACAGTTCGAGTCCATATTGGACAATTCCGACACGAGTCCAAATTCGACGATTTCGGCAAGCGTCCGAAGTGGACGATTCCGGCGCGCGTCCGAAGTGGACAATTCCAAAATTAATCTAAACCCTAATAATTAATCTAATAAATTAAACAATTAATCTAACAAATTAAACAATTAATCTAAATAATTAATTAACATATATAAAAAAATTAAAAAATATATAAATATGCAATTTCCTACCCCGGAGTCCGGTGGACTCCGGCGCCGACGTACAGTGTCCGGACACTGTAAAAGCTCCGGCGGCGACCATCGGTCGACCGTCGCCGGCCGAAACCCTAAAAATAGGGTTTCGGTCGGATTTCCCGCCGGCCGCAACGGGGAGAGACGGTCGGACGGCGATGATTACCTGAAATCGGCGGTCGAGGACGGACGACAACTCGGCGTCAGCAGCGGCGGGGAGAGGCGGGAGGAGGAGGCGGCGGCGGCAGCAGCGGGAGGAAGAAGGGTCGGGCGCGATCTGTGACCTATATAAACTTATCAGCAATGGCTCACTCGCCCGTTAGAAAGCCGTTGCTGATAAGTTATCATCAGCAACGACTCACTTGTCCGTTAGAAACCCGTTGCTGATAATTAAAATCATCAGCAACGACTCGCGTGTCTGTTAGAAAGCCGTTGCAGATATAGCATATCTGCAACGGCTTGAGCGGCCGTAAGAATGCTGTTGCAAATAGCAACGGCTTGAGCGGCCGTTGCTAATAGCCGTTGCTGAAGACTCAATTTCTAGTAGTGGTCGACCGATTGACCACCTAACGACTGTTGGCGTTCTACCTTTCTACAACTATGTTCGATCGATCGGATGGTTGACCAAATTGATCGCGATTAAATCCTCTGTTATCCGGTCGACTGAATTAGCCACTGCCAGATTTTGGCCTTGTTCGGTCGACCGAAGTAGCCAATGTCAGTTTTTGGCCTTGATTGGTCGACCGAAGTTGCTACTACCGTTCTTTTGCCTTGTTCGGTCGATCGACCGATCGATCGAACCTGGGCTGAGGTTGATTTTTTACATTTGTTTTGTTACACGTTTTTTCATGGGTTTTGTTACCAAGTTTTGACTTGGATAACTTTACAAATAGGGTTGGGATGAGATCCTATGGATATATTACATATAATCTACTTAATCTACATCCGAGCCTTTTTTGACGATTTTTGTGATTCTCCGAGCGACGTTCATGTGCTTATCGCAACCTCAACCTGAACTCAAAACTTTACACATATATTAAATACATGTTTGTTATCATCAAAGTAGAGATCGAAGCCAAAGGGGAACCCTTGGGCCAACAAAAGACCGAAGTGAGATACAATATGAGTGAGTAGGACCTGCATGTTCTGCATCGTTTGTCTCAACTTATTGTTCGTCCTTCTCTGCTCCTTCATCACATGTTTTTGCTCCTCTATCGCTTGCCTCTGCTCCTCCGTCGTCGCTCTCTGATGTGTTAGCTCGGACTCCAAGGCCGCTATTTGGCTCTAGTCCTACGCCCGGGATGTCGAGGGCCGCTCACTCGCAACGGGGGGGGGTCGGTGCCCCAAGTGGCCCTAACATGTGTGCATGGCCATTGTATACAAAGACATAAACACGACCGTGCTCCCAGCCACCTGCGGCCTCGACCCATGCTCCCACGGCAAACTCCTGCGGCGTGCCTCCATGCTCGATCACGGTACGCGTGTATGTCTCCTACACGCGTTTATATTTTAAATACTATATATATATATATATATATATATAAACTATAAATAAAAATTGCGTAAATCAAATAGACATAAATACGTACCATGATGATCGAGGCCCTACTATCGACGTAGTCCCCCGCTCCTCGTCACCGACGGTGAGTGCGCTCAAACACATGCATCAGCGAGGGGCGTTGGACAGTGTCATCCTCCGCCACCCGCGTCTTATATTAGAAAACAAATACATTAGTATACATAATATATAATTTAATTAAAAGTAAGGAAATTAAGCATACCATACGACGCTCATGCACCGCAAAAGACACGGAGCCACTAGTGCGGCGCGCCCCTGTGCCGTCCCCCCCCCCCCCCCCGACATGTGATTTCTCGACGCTGTCCGGGAGACCTCCTTCCACTCAAGCATGTCCCACCCCTCAACAAGCTGGTCCCACATAGGTCCAAGAATCCACTCGGGGGCGTGTCCCCGAGTCTGCCCAATCTGTGTGGCGCCCAGCTGTCTCATCACGATTTTACGGACCTACTGAAGCAGCCCGTTGTAGCGAGCGCGGGCAACGCGCTCCCATGCAGCCTCTACAAAAGTAGTTTGGTCCTCCGGCCATGTATAATGAGCCTGCAAATAAATAAATAAATTATTACTAATCAATATTTAACATTAACATTAACAAAAATAAACATACTTACCGATTACTCTCGACATAATAAATTCATATGCTTATGGGGCACGTGAGACGTGTAGGCCACGCCCCGTGCATGAACTTTCGGATCGTCCCTGCTATCGTGTGTGGGACGTCCTCTTGCTCAAACTGTACCAAATATAGTACAAATCTATATTATAATATATTGGATTATAAATAAATTATAAGGAATAAATTATCTGGAGGTAACATACCATTGATAAAGCCTACAATCCGATCAAATGGAACCCCGCTGATAATACAATCGGATTTGATGTTTAGGAGTTGCTTCATTGCCGAAAATCTTGTATGTTTAGGATAATTCTTATACAAAGGTTCATCAGTAGTTTTCAACATCTCAAAAAATTCTGCAGTCTTCTTATTCGGCAATGCAATCTATATCGCATGTTGTTCTTCAGTGACTTCAACTGTCATAGTATCTGGTGGCATTGCTGTCTCAGTAACCGACTCAACATTATCATTTAAATGGAATTGTCCACCAAAACTATCCAAAATCATTATTCTATATGGATTAGGTGGATTGGAAGAAGAAACAACGACACCAGAAGATTCACCATGAGTTTGGACAATAACATTGCTCGACGTCCCGGCTTAACGTGACTCCCCATGATAATTCCATAGAAAATATCTTGGTGTGAATCCTTTTGTATACAGATGTATTGTGACAATTTCCAGATCCAAAAAATTTATGTTCGAACATTTTCGGCACGGACATCAAATTTTATCACTACTAACGAATTTTTTATTCGAGTGGGCAAAATTTAAGAAGTAAGTTATGTCTACTCGAAATTCATTTGTTATAGCTCCATGATGAATTTATTGGTACATCCAACTTTGATCACCCGACATGTTCTATCAACAAGTGGGCAATATCTTCAGTTAATGTCTTTAGGTGGGATGGTCCTATTCCATTTAGAATTCATGTTATTCATATTGCACTTAGTATTTCTTTTAGTCACTAACTTCATTCTAAATTCCGGCAGCATCTCCCTATAGTTCTTCGAATACGCAAATCATCTAGGTGCGTATCGAAGAACAAGGGAGATACAAGCCAAAATTTAAAAATGAATAATGACTAAAAAAAGGAAAACTAAGTACAATACAAATAACTATGTTCCCAAATTATCCAATTAGGGATAATTCAAGGGTTGTACGTCGTATAAAAGATCATCTACTTCGTTTACACGAACATACAACCCCTGAATGGATCTAAAGTTTTGCAAAATTAAAACTCGACTCGTCGATGCGTACGTGAAGCATATCAACTCGTCATGATTATTTTCTAAATTTGTGGATGCCAGTGCGAGTCCACATTGGACGATTCCAACGCGAGTCAAAAGTGGATAATTTCGACTCGAGTCCATCCACTGTGAACGATTCCGACACAAGTCAAAAGTGGATAATTCCGGCGCGAGTCCAAAGTGGCCAATTTTAAAATTATAATTACACCCAACTAAAATTAACCCTAATATTTATTCTAATTATAATTAATTAACCCTAACATTAAAACTAACCTAAATTTAATCTATAATTAACACATAATAAATCTAAGATGTATCAATCTACAATTAACACAAATTAATTAATAAATATAAAAAAAATAAACCTAAAATATAAAAAAATAGCAGGCATCTATTGCCGGCTACTATTCAATATGCTCGGGGCCAAGGGATCCAACCCCAAATTCGGCGCCGGCGTCTGACGTGTAGACGCTGACACTAGCGATGACGACTGAAAGGAAAGGGGGGCGATCAATACCTCGATCCAGAGTTGACGGGCGCGGTAGGTAAGCTAGGGTAGCAACGAGGGCACCGGCGATGGACGAGCGACGATCGCAGCAGCGAAGCACGCCGACTTGAGCGGGTGGCAATGGCAGTGGCGAAGGCAGCGGGAGAGAAGAGAGAAAGAAAGAAGAGGAAGGGTCGGGCACAAACACAAATAAAAGACTTATCACCCACAGCCCTCCAGCCTTCGATGAACGATGGATATTCATTAATTATATCACCAACGGCCTATGTAGCCCTCTCTAAGCCGCCGATGAGTTGTTTTTGACTTTCGCGCTGCGTTCGCGCCATCAATTAATAAGCGACAGCCACTGGTAGCCGTGGCTACTGACTTATTTATAGCATCGACGGTTTTCATGCCTCCGCTAAGTCGTTGTTACTATGTTATTTTATTTCGCCCCCTGTGCGAGCCATCGGATATGAGCGACGACCTTAGGCGGCCGTATGCGAGCCGCTGCTGATTTGGTTTAATCAGCCACGGCCTGTGTGGCTATCGAAAAGCCATGAATAATTTTGACAGCCTAAGCGGCCGTCGATGAGCCACGTGGCTGATAACCAATATTTTAGTAGTAAGGACTGTTTTACCTCCACGACGAGATACATCATCAGCTTCCTCGTCGGTATATTTTACCTTGAATGCATTTTTATATCAATTTTTATAGTATATAAGTATTCTTCCTGTATATATAATTATTGTAACTTATTTGTTTTAGATTCTTGTGCTCATGTTCTTAATATATATCTCACATGTTTGAATTTACAGTATATATCTATAGATATCAGTAATTAGTAGTGAAGACGAAATAATTAGTGTTGATAATTAGTGAACTATCGGTATTAGTAGTATACTTGAACTAATTGCTATCATTATATGGTACAAGTTCATATTAGTAGTGAAGACGAAACATACCGAACAATGCACACAAAGAGCAATCAGCAGATATCAATATTGCAGATGAACTTGGAGTGGAAGCTAATGATGAATAGTCCCTTATTCCAGATCATGAACATTTAGTTGAAGCTACTGATCAACAATCACTTTTGCAAAATGGTGAACATGTAGTGGAAGCTAATGATGGACAAGCACTTCTTCATGATGATGAACATGCAATGAGGTTGGATAATGTGGAAACACCAATAAATACTAGTGTTGAGTCATCAGCAGATGAAAACTATTGTCTTGTGGGAGAAAGCGATAATGATGTATTATCTACTGAAATCGCTTCATTAAGTGATGGAGAATATATGATGTGTAGAAATATAAAGAAGGGTAGAAGGAACAATATGGAAACAGATGAGAGTGGATCAAATGAAACCCTTGCAAATATATCGATCACTGTTGAAGATCAAATGAATAATAGCCAAGAGATGTTCCCATCATAGTTTAGCCAACGACATTAAATGAGAATCTAGAGAATACCATTGATCAAGGCACTGAATATGATAATAACAGTGATGAAATCATTACACTTGAGACTAGTGAAGAAGGCGTTCCATACACTTAGGATGTATGTACTAGGAAAAAACATCATCATAAAGTATATAATCTAAATTGTGACTTCAAGGATGTGAAATTTGAAGTTGTGATGAAATTTAACTCCAATGCGCAATTTAAACAAGCTGTCCAAAATTATGCATTAGTCAATGGCTATAACATCAAATGGAGCAAAAGTTCTCAAACAAGAAAGGAAGTCAAGTGCACTATTGGTTGTCCGTGGAGGATATATACCAGTTGGCTAAAGAATAAGAAAACATTGATGGTTAAGACCTACATTAATGAACACAAATGTTCTAGAAATATGAGGAATATACAAATCATAGTAGCTTGGATAGACATATATTATTTGTAAAATTTTAGGAGCAATCATAATTAGGGTGTGAAAGAAATGGAGAAGGACTTGCTCGGAAAATTATACATCACCATCACCAGAATGAAAAGTTATAGAGTAAAGTGGGGGGGGGGGTATTAAAAAGACTTCGGGGATCAGTTGAAGATCACTATGCCTTGCTTGGTTTGTATATAGCATAACTTCGAATGGTGAACCCAACAAGCTTGTTTAGTGTTGTGTGTGATCAGGAGTTCATAGGTGCATGCACCTCCTATTTTCAAATGTTTGTATATTAGGTTTGATACTCTAAAGAATGGATTTCTTCATGATTGTAGACCAATCATTAGATTTGATGGGTGTCTTTTGAAAATATTTCTTGGGGGACAATTCTTTTCGGCAATTGTTAGAGACAACAACAATCAAATATTCCCTATATCATGGGACGTCGTAGAATGAGAAAATTATGACTCTTAGAGTTAGTTCTTGGGGATCTTATTTGATGATTATGCATTGGTCAAGGGTATGATTAGACCCTTATAAGCGATTAGCAAAATATAATTTTATATGCATTCTCTTGTTCTGTGTTATTATAGTAGTATAAGCTATATACATAAGGTTTCTTTGCATTGAGATATCAGTATAGTGATAACACTATATCTGATATCAGTATATATAAGTCTGTATTGTGATTATGATATTGATACTTTGTGGTTATTTTGTTCAATGTAATCTTTGTACTGATATTGTAAGTTATACTGATACTTAGGCAAGGCATACTGATACTTAGGCAAGGCAAGGCATCGATATTAGTATCAATATGATGTATCAGGTATTGATACTTGCAAGTTATTACTGATACATCACATATGATATTGTTATTGATACTTGTGATTTGCTTAGGCAATGCATGATACAAGGTATATTGATATAATGATGACTTACTGGAACATGATGTAAACTGATATTAATATGCATGTTTCTCATATGCATTCAGTTACATCTACTCACATCATGCAAAAAGTTGATATATCGCTATACTGATTACTGATGTCATTATTACTAATATATTACTAATCATACAACCAAAGAGAAAGTTGATATATGTCATACTGATATTGATATCAATATTAGTCAAGTATCATACTGATATTGATATCAAAGTATGTCACATTGGTATATCAAGTATCATACCGATGCTGATATTATCAAGTATCATACTGATGCTGATATTATCAAGTATCATATGTCAGTTATTAAAATAAATTGATTGATATACAATAACTATACAATAAATATTCTGTAATATTTTAATGGGATATGGAGCCAATAAAGCTATTATACAACAACTCATTTATTAATACTAAAGCCAATAAACTAGTATCAATACATATCTGAGATATTACAACAACCCAATAATACATAGGACCACTAATTAAAAGTATCAATTATATAGGACCACTAATATTAGCTTGTCTTACAACCCAACCAAATATTACATGAGATTATAAGTAGTAGTGCATACTACAATTGAAACACCAAATAGTAACCTAACTTTTGCCATCAATTTATCATTCTGGGCTTTCATGACTTTGCATTTTTCTCGAAGCTTCTTGTTCTCATTTTCAAGTCTAGTTATAACATTCTCCCGTGTTGCCAATTTGTCAATAAGAATGCCGTTCTTCTGTTGAAGTAGCATGAGGTGTTGTTTGAGATTATCTTTATCGATAGTCAAGTTGTGCAAAGCTTCTTTATCTCGTCCAGAGTAGTCAGGATCATGCCACTCAAAGAAACCACAATCGTCATCCTACTTAAAAGATAAAATTAAAGTTAGATATCATTACAAAAAGTTATTATGTAAAATGATTCTAAATAGATAGATCTTCCAATATATGCATTTCCAAAATCTTTGTAACACCCCCAACCTAGTCAACCTTAAGTCCGAGTCAGGAGACACTACATCTTGTGCTAAGAGCACCTAAGTCCTATCTTAATAATTTTCCATTTATGGATGATCCTAACTTAGCTTGCATATTCTATTCAACCAAGGAGAACAAAATTGCAAGAGTTTCCCCCTAAAACCTTTACCACATCATGTTAACACAAAACAAATTTTCACATCTTATCCCCTCTAGAAACTAAAGTGTATATTATTAATTCACATAATCATCTCACAATTAATAATACACACATCAGTAAACATTGCTCCATACACAAAAATAAATCTTAAGCGCAAACTTATATATATACAAGTCAACATTTAACATAACTTCCTAGCTAAGGTGTACATGCCAAAAATACTCAAAAGTCAAAAGTACATCATAACTAAAAGATCTTGATGCATTTATCGCAATGCTTGTGAAGTGACTCCAACTTTTCAGCAGATCCACCTACGCGTGGAAAAACCAACACATTAAGCATGGAAGCTTAGTGGTGCTCATACAAGTTTTAACGTTTTTTTCAAATATCTCATTTGTCATTATAATATAAAAAAATGTAAATATAATGACGATGAATTAAAAAGGTTGAACAAACATTTTGAAATAATTCACCAACCCATGACAAATATGCATGTAATCTCAAGTAATCTAATTACACATCATAATACATTTTCATTATTTGACTTATTCAAATCTCTATTTTCTAAATCAGTTTGTGATGCAAATATTCATTTCAAATGTATTCTTTCAATTGTGCAAAGTAAACTCTGGTGGGATCTAAATAAGTCGGATAACGCGACAGTGTCACATAGTGCCTAACGGTAGATAAAATACCTAATATATCGGTGGCACGTAGTGCCTGAACGGTGACACATGACGTCTAGTAGATCAAATCATGGGACCGAACACTTGGTGCCTCTAATGGTCCAGATAGATCAAATCATGGGATCGAACACTCGGTGCCTCTAATGATCGAGATCAAATGAACATGGACCATACACTCGATGCCTCTAATGGTCCAAATCAAAAAAATAGTGCAGTACTGCTAGAATTCCCTATTGACATGCAAATTTATCCCGAGCCTCCGATTCCTATCCGGTTTACTAGGGGCAACACTTATTTATACATAATTGTTCCTAATGTCATTCTTCGTGATCACTTCATCACTTGTATTATACATAATGCAAAATAACATCAACATGCATATAATTCCATTTTCCATTCATTATAGCATATATACACATACAAGGATTTACATAGAGATTAGCATTATCAATTTCACACAAAAACATATTTACATATATACAAGGATGAATTAAACATTGCCTTCTTCATGAGATTTCTAGATCTATGTCTTAGGATTAAAAAGAATTTTGAATCACTTAATTTGTATATATGCATCAAAAGTTATTATCGTTTGATTCCAGTTGTCCAATTCACACTCAAATTTCAGTTCTCAATTTGCATGGCAGAGTTTATGGACTAACTTGGAGTCCAATTTTAATTACGATGCAATTAGAATTATGTAATATCCTAGATATTTAAATTTATTATTTTTCCTCTTATGTGTGTTTGCCAGCCTAACGAACTAGTTTGTGGTCGAGCTAAGTCGACTCATGGTCCGGAGCGAGCTTGCGAGCTCGGGTAAGTAGAATATGAATTTATGAATTTTAGGCTTGGGTAGTTAAAATTATTTAATTTAATATTGTGTGTGCATAATTGTTAATTATGTTCATGTGGGTGTATTTAATTAATTACTTGTGATTTATTATAATAAGTTTAATTAAGTCTAATCGGGTTAGCGGGTTTGGATCTAACTTTAGGCGGATGCGGGTTTGATAAAAGAGTTTGGAGGATTAGGGTTGAGGAGGGAGTATAAAACCCCATCCCCTTAGCTTGTGGCTTCCTATTTGGAGCCACACAAAATTTTGAGAAAGGGAAGCCAAGCCACCCTCTTCCCCCTTCCCTTAGAGTCGCCGTCATCGGGAGCCACCAGCAAAGCCAGCCGATTCTCCCTCTTGCTCTCTCCCTTTCCCTTGGAGTCGACGGCTTGGGAGGAGTCACCACCTGCCCCTTCTTCCTTGGGCCGAGCCATCGAGTTTTTTTTAAGCCAATTTGAGGGTCGTTGTTCGGGCTTCTCTTCTAATCATCTTTCCAAATTTAGGTGAGTGATTTACCCCCTCTCTTCGGGTTTTGTTTGAAATCTTGGAGCCGTTCTTGGTGGCTCGGTGTTTTTGTTTGTTCTTCGATTTTTCTTCGAGTTCTTGCCATGTTTTCTTGAAGTTGTGCTTGAGGAGACCCTAATCTCCCCTCTATAGGGCTCGACAACCCTAGGGTAAACCTAGGGGTGCTCGGCCAAGGGAGAAACTGGGGTCGCCCCCAAGGTGTTCGATGAAAAGTCCAAATGAGTTTCTTGTTTCCCTTGATACATAATTCTTGATCTATTCTCCTAATTTGGGACTCTTGATTGTGGATTTCTTGCTTAGAATTAAATCTGTGACTTTTGGGAAGAAATCATGTGGTAGGATTAAGATCTTGATGTTGGTGTTTTAGGGGTTCTTGATCTTAATACTTGATTCTTGATCTAAGTGTTGTGGGTTCTTGTTAATCTTGATTAAAAGCATGATTTCTGTGAATTAATTCTTGGGATTTGTATTTTGTCCTAATGATAATTTAGGGGTTAATTTTTGTTAATTTTCGGATTTAATTCTATAGTATGCTGAAAATTGCATGTTGCTGGAATTGTATGCTGAAATGATGAATCTGTGCTGATTTTGGTTCATTTATTGTGGTATTTTGTATTTTTGTGAATATAGTCGTGTAACCTATCGCTTCGACCAGAAAATATAGTTTAGAAACATATGATACACTTTGGAGACTAGATTCGGGTTAGACACATCGGTACAGGGCAGAACAGTAAGAAAAAATAAAACCCTAATCTTACTGATTTAAATTTTAATTGTATAATTAAAATTGGGTTAAGGGTCATCATAATCTATTATGAACCAATACATAAGTTTTGCATGTAATAAAATCACACGGGTTCATGACATTATGGGTCTAGGAGTTGGGGTTCGAGTTTTGGAGTGTTGAGACACTTTCTAATAGGATCACCCTTAAGACACCGTAGGAGAGTCATGACTTAGGTCATGGTGCGCCATATCTTTATGAATGGCGGAGAGGCTCGTAGAGGAGCCGGATTGCGGGCTAAGCCCAGGATGTTGGATGGCTAATTCCTAACCCGCAGAACAAGTTCAGAGGGTCTTTCCCGATGGTTCTGATTCAGCCTCGTGGGATAAGTTCGAATGGCCTACCCAATTATCCCCGAGGTGGTGTTAAGGAATAAGTTTGGAGGAAATTTCTTGATTATTCATGTTATATCCTTTAGGAGTAAGTTCGGAGGGCATTTCCATATTACTCCTATGATATCTTAAAGGGGCAAGTTCGAATGGGCAAATCCCGATTGTCCCTACGCGTCTTGTCGAGCAAGTTCAGATGGCCTTTTTCGATTGCTCCCGAGTTTTTTGTACTAGGATAAGTTCGGAGGGTATTCCTGATTATCCTAGTATGTGTTGTTGCCTTCGAGCATGATAGGCTTCAGCCTGATGTACTCCACTTTGGAGGGATAGATGCCTTGGGGCATGTGTGACATGTTGGCTAGTCACACCTCCGTGACACTGCCCTCTTTGGAGATAGATTTTATTCTTGTCATCTCTGTGTTTTTATTTGTGAGGGTTGGTAAAACTGATCGCTGAGTTCTTTGGACTCATCCATTGTCGTTTGATTTTTGTTTTACAGAACCTGACCGATGAGGTGGGCCAGGGCACTTGGCACAGTTGGAGGGCAGTAGAGCCGCATAATCTCATAGCAATCCTAGTTAGGGTCGTAGTCGATTACTTTGGTAGTAGTCATGCACTTGTATTAGTTTGATTTAGAGTTGTAGCCCTGAGGGCATTTATGTCATTTATTTTAGATTTTATTATATCTAAACTTTTGAACTGCTGAACTTAAAACGTTATTCCGCACTTTTTATTTCATTTGAGCTACTTGATTAAACTTTATTTTGGTTCACTTTTCTTTAAAATAAAACTTGTTATTTTTTTGCTATATTATTTATTGAGTTGACATGTGCATGGTTTAGGCTGCGGGGTATAGACATGTATATCTTGGCCGGTCACGTGACCTTGAGTTGGAGCGTGATAAATTCATTAGTTTTGACTTCATAAAAGTTGTGCCTCTAGATCTTAACTTTTTATAGGTGCAAAAATCATTCAATTTGAAGATTTTTAGACTGGGTTATAACCATT
Organism: Canna indica; assembly: GCA_034359265.1. Classification (NCBI taxonomy): domain Eukaryota; kingdom Viridiplantae; phylum Streptophyta; class Magnoliopsida; order Zingiberales; family Cannaceae; genus Canna; species Canna indica. The sequence continues at coordinate 51,326,113 of CP136896.1, read as the reverse complement.
TAATTTTGAACTGGTCCAGAATATGGCTGACAATTTCTAGAATTCACACTGTGACTTCTAATCCAATTTTAGAGCTACTCACACTCAAATTTGGGCAGACTTTGTTCATGAAAATTCTAGGATTATCTCCTATCTTTCATTTGGCGCAATATTCAAATCAATTGGAGTTCTAGAATGTAAGTTGCACCCCTAAATGTATCTATTGTGCAAGCTGTCTACACTAGGTTCACAATCTCTATATTTAGGCTTCCACAATATTTCATACAAGCAATTTATTTTTCATGCATTTACACATACCAAACATCATTATTTCACACATAAGTTAAGTATTTTCATTCAATTTTACCAAAGCTACCACACAACAAAAATCCTAGATTAGGCATATTCAAGAAAATTAGGAAAAATTTAAAATTTGTATGAACACAAACCTCTTGATGCCAAAATAACTTATCAAGCTTTTAAAATAAACTTTAAAATAATTCTTTCTCTTTTCCCTTACTCTTTCTCCATTCCTCCTTCTCTTTACCTTTAAGAACCAACACATACTCTCAATAAAAACTAAAATTAATGCATGAATGGTGCTTTTCTAATCCTAAGATGAAGATTAATGGGTGAATTTAAATCACTTACCTCACTTATTGATGGTGTCCCTATTCATCCCATAAATCCCCAACTTTTATTAAATTAAATGTTTGGATCTTGTTTCTTGAGAGATCAATTGAAGGTTTGTATGTGTAATTGGTGGGATCTTTGGTGATTTCGTGGAGATTTGGCAGGATGGAAGAAAAGGAAATGAAGTGGAGAGGGAGATGAGGATGATACGGTTGTGGGAGGAGAAAGAAGAAGATAAAGAAGATAATTGCTTTCTCTAGAAGCATCATTATCCTTACTCTTTTGGATGACTAGGATTAGATCTCAAGATCCAATGGCTATGGTTATTCCCACAAAAAAATATATACTCATTTTCATCTCAGTTTTAATCCTCGAGTCTCGGATGGTACTATTCGTACATTGAAGTTTTGCCTTCATAAAAGTTGTGTCTCTAGATCTCAACTTTCTAGAGGTGCAAGAATCATTCAATTTAGAGATTTTTAGACTGAGTTATAACCATTTAATTTCGAACTGATCCAGAATATGGCTGGCAGTTTCCAGAATTCATAGTCTGACTTCTATCCAATTTTAGAACACTTACACTCAAATTTTGGGCAGATTTTGTTCATGAAAATTCCAGGTTTATCTCTTATCTTTCATTTGGCACAAGATTTAAATCAATTGAAGTTCTAGAATGTAAGTTGCATCCCTAAATGTATCTATTGTGCAAGCTGTCTACACTAGGGGCCCGTTTGTTTCGTTAAAAAATAAGGGACTGGAGTGGATTTCGGGACATGTCCCTTGTTTGTTTTGTAAAGAGGAGGAGGGACAGGATTTCAAATCCTGTTCTGGACAGGATTTCTACCTCTTATTGTGTACCGAGAAAATTCTCGGTACATCAAATTGAAGCGGAGGACACCATTGATAAAAGACACGTTTACCCCTCTCGTTTCCATCTCTCGCCCATCCTAACCCAGGCACGTCATCTTCCTCGCTGCGCTCCAGCGATCGCCCCCATGCGCCGTCGTGCCCCTCCACCACCAGATGCGCGTCGATCGCCATACTGCACTCGGATGCCGCCCTCTACACCACCAGCGGCGACAGTGACGCCCACGTCAGCACCGCAACGCGATCGAGGAAGTTGAGGCGGGCGGACGACGCCGACGAACTCGGCCCACAGAGTAAGAAGACGGCGGTGTCATGGGCCGCCGCCGCCTCCGGGCTGGCGTAGGATCCAAGCCAGAGGCAATCGCCATGCCTCTGACGGCCGAAGGCAGTAAGGACGTAGAGTGTTTGCGGTGGTTGGACCAGCAGTCGCAAGGTTCAATGCTGTTCGTCTCTTTTGGCAGCGGGGGAACCCTGTCAATGGTGCGGACAACGGAGCTCGCTCTGGGGCTGGAGATGAGTGGGCAGTGTTTCCTCTGGGTTGTTTGGAACCCCACCGATTACAGCGACGTCAGCGAGGCATACTTCACTGCGTAGAGCAAGGCGGACCTATTCGCGTTCCTGCCGGAGGGTTTCGCCGACAAGACGCGGGAGGTGGGTCTATTGGTCACTTCGTGGGTGCCGCAGGTAGCGTTGCTGAACCACGCTGCCACCGGCGGCTTCCTAAGCCACTGCGGGTGGAACTCGATGCTGGAAATCGTGAAGGCCGGGGTGCCGATTATAGCATGGCCGCTGTTCGCGGAGCAACGCCAGAACACGGTGATGCTCGCGAAGGGAGCAACAAATGTTTGCATCTATTTTTTCATGTATTGGATATTTTGGTCCTTTTATCTTGTATAGGATTATATTTTAGCGAACCAAACGCAGGACAGGACTGGATATCGTGTCTTATTCTTGACGAAACAAACGTGGTATAACTGCTGTCCCAAGACACCTGGTGTTCTATCCTTGTCCTTGTCTGGTGTCCTGTGACAGATAATTTGTGAACCAAACGGGCCCTAAGTTCACAATCTCCATGTTTAGGCTTCCACAACATTTCATATAAGCAATTTATTTTTCATGCATTTACACATATCAAACATCATTATTTCACACATAAGTTAAGTATTTTCATTCAATTTCACCAAAGCTACCACACAACAAAAACCCTAGATTAGGCATATTCAAGAAAATTAGGGAAAATTTAAAATTGGTATGAGCACAAATCTCTTGATGCCAAAATAACTTATCAAGCTTTCAAAATACACTTTAAACTACTTCTTTCTCTTTTCCCTTACTATTTCTTCATTCCTCATTCTCTTTACCTTCAAGAACCAACACATACTCTCAATAAAAACTCAAATTAATGCATGGATGATGCTTTTCTAATCCGAAGATGAATATTGATGGGTGAATTTAAATCACTTACCTCACTTATTGATGGTGTCTCTATTCATCCCATAAATCCCCAACTTCTATTAAATTAAATGTTTGGATCTTGTTTCTTGGAAGCTCAATTGAAGGTTTGTACGTGTAATTGGTGGGATCTTTGGTGATTTCGTGGAGATTTGGTAGGATAGAAAAAAAGGAAATGAAGTGGAGAGGGAGATGAGGATGATATGATTGTGGGAGGAGAAAGAAGAAGATAAAGAAGATGATGACTTTCTCTAGAAGCATTGCTATCCTTATCTCTTCTGGATGGCTAGGATTAGATCTCAAGATCCAATAATGGCTATGGTTATTCCCACAAAAAAAAAAATACTCATTTTCATCTCAATTTTAATTATCAAGTCTCAGATGGTACTATTGAAATTTTGCCTTCATAAAAGTTGTGCCTCTAGATCTCAACTTTCTATAGGTGCAAGAATCATTCAATTTGGAGATTTTTAGTAGAGCTGAGCATGGACCGGTTAACCGGTCCATTAGCAAAAAGAAAATGATATATTAACTTCGGCTTTTCAAAAACATTAACCGTAAATAGGTCCATTAACTCCGATCAACCGTCATTTCGATTTCGATTTTTCTTTTCAATTAACCAACAATTACCGATTAACCAATAAATTAATTAGATTTCTTACCATAATTTAATTAGATGCAAAGATAACTACAACATACAAGTAACCATCTAACTTTTGACTTAGAAAAGTACAAAACCAATTTGCTCTTTCACATTCATGATATTTGAAAATTCTCCTTGCAAATTTTATAATAGAAAACAACTAAATCTCAAACACACATAGAGTTCAAACTACTTCAAACACACATAGAGTTCAAACTACCATCATACTTCAAACACACATAAATAGTTAACTTCAAACTACTACAAAGTACTTCAAAATAAAAATTACACACCACATATAATACTAGTCAAGCTAATGTCTAAAATAAAATATAATCCAAATACAAATAACAATTTCAAGTACTTAATGTCTTCAATTAAAGATACATCACAAATTCAATTGTTTGTTCAAAATATCCTTGATCATAGTTAACTCTTCAATCATCGATTTGGATAATAGCATAACCGGTAGTGTCGCAAGATGACTCTAAAAAGAAAAAGAATATTATAAATTAGTGTTAAAAATCAATAGAGTTGAAAGATATCAAATGAAATAAAGAGAAGAATTAATACCTATCTCTGCACTTTCAAGTTCAGCCAAGGCGCGTTCAATGCAAAGAGATTTACTGCTGGATCTAAACCAATCTTGCCCACAAATGAGTGCTTCCACAAGCCTATGAATTAGAGTAGATCGAAATGAATCAAGGATATGGCCTCCAGTGTTAAAAGCAGATTTTGAAGCCACTATGGACACAGGCATAGCCAATACATCTCGAGTCATAGTAGAAATTATTCGATACCTAGATGCATTGACTTTCCACCAAGCTAATATATCAAAATCATCACAATCCTCCTCAAGCTCCTCATTGAAATACTTATCCAACTCAGTTTTTGCCTCTCCACTCCCTTGAGATACATTTTGCTTCTTCAATATTTCTCTAATGTAATTAGTCTCAACTTTAGGCTTTGCATCATTTTTCTCACCTTGAGTTTGCTCACTTGCTTGTACAACAGTAGATGAAACTATGGATGCATCATAAGAATCATACATAGAAGATAAAACTTTTCTCAAATTTTCTTTTAACATTTTGGCATTTTGAGCATCATATGATTTATCAATGATAATATTCACAAATTCCAATTTAAAACGAGGATCAAGCACTACAGCAGCAAACAACATGATATTCACATTATTAATATTTGTCTAGTACTTGTCGTATTTTCTTTTCATTCTAGTAGCTAGCCATTGCCTTCAAACTTAAATCCTCACTTTCACACCAAGACGAAATCATTAACTCAAGACCATAAATATGTTTCATGTACTCATTGTCGGTGACATAAAGTGAACCAGACAGCTTCAAAGTGGTTTCATAAAAAACTTCAAAAAATGATACCAAGTTTTTGGCATATTCTCAATCTGAACTATCAGGCAAACCATTTTTATTAAGAAGCTCACTCACATATTTTGGATTAGTAATCTTAAGCAAGAAAAAAGTCTTTTAAGTTTTTAAAGCCGATTGCGAGTTCCATCTAGTTTCCACATCTATACATACAAGACTTTTGGTATCTAGCAACTCTTTTGCAGCACATTCTTTAAACTTCTGTAATCTAAAAAGAGATGATCTCACATATTTGACAATATTTCGAATTCTAATAATTGAATCATCAAGTTCAGTCATTTCATCTTCCACAATGAGGTTCAAAATATGAGCATGAGCTTGCATTAGCAACCGTCACAGTAAAAACTATGCGAGTCCCCCAATCAAGTAAGTATTTTTCAATTGCTTTACCAATGACTTCACCTGAATGACCCGAAATTTGACAAAAATTGATAAATTTTTTATGCAGAGTCCAATTATCATCAATAAAATGGCATGTGATGCACATATAACTCAAATTCTGAATAAAAGTCCATGCATCAGTTGTAAGGTAAATTCTTGAAGATAATTTCTTTAAATACTTCATGAAGTTTAATTTCTCTTGCTTATAAAATTCATAACAATATCTAGCTACAGTGAAACGTGAAGGCATAACAAATAAAGGTTGCATTGCACGACAAAATTGACTAAATCCTTCATGTTCCACAAATCTAAAGGGCATTTCATCAGTAATGATCATTTTAGCTAAACATCATATGCACTCTTCTTGATCAAACTTCCAAGATGCAAGTGCATGTGTAATGCCTCCAAAATTACCACTTGCTAAGGGTTTGAATGTTAAAGTTCTCTGATTCTTTTCCATATTGGCAGGATATTTTTTGCATCTATTTAAATGATTACTCAAACAACTAGTGCCACTAGATGTTGGACATGCAAGAGACTTCTCACAATATTTACAAGTTGCTCTTTGGTTATTATTATCTTTGCATTCAATCTTATCAAAATGATCTCATACCCAAGATTTTTGTTTACCGCACACCTTTGACTTTGAAGCCCACCTTGGGTTGAAGGTAAAACAACATGAAGGTAAAATAACACGCTCTTGATTTGCTTGTTTTTGTTGTTCTTGTTGTCCTTGTTGCTCTTGTAATTGGTGGATGACATTGGTATCTCCCGTATCAACGGTAGAATTTTCAATGTATATGCTAGATATATTTTCAACCTACATCACAAAAGACATAAATGACATAAGTGACAGAAGAATAATTACCTTACTAATTTAGCATAAAAATAATTATTCAAATGAAATAGGAAAGCATTGATACATTAGTGCATTACCTTACTAATTAAGCATTATCTTACTGCAGTTCATACATAATGAAATAGAAAAGCATTTAATTATTTACTGGTATTTAATAAAAGCATTACCTTATTAATTAAGACCTACATAATGAAATAGACAATTTGCAAGAATTTTTACCATACGGAAGGACCACTATACATTTGTGTCGACATCATCTTTCTTTCACCGTATGTAGCGTTGACTTGCCATGCCAAGTTAATAACTCTATAGTGTGTTAATAACAATATCAAGGAGTGTTAATAACAATATCAAGGAGTCAAGCAATCGGTTTAAAGCAGTAGTTTGAAGTTAATTATTTTGCACAAGTTAATTATCTTAAACATTTGATGTTGAGTGTTGTCGCCCGTACATGGTGCGTTGAAGGTACCGAGATGGACCAGATGGTGAAGGTGCCAAGAAGGTGCAGGCAGTGCTCGACTCTTCGGCAATGGGCACTGCTCGACTCTTCGACAACTCGGTGCCGTGAAGGTGCCGAGACAAAGAGAAAACAAACTAGTGCGAGAGAACAGACTCGGAGTCGGGACGGTGAAACCGTGAAGGTGCGGCGATCAGGCGGCATGTGGGAGAACGATGGTGCGGCCGTGCGGCAGGCGGCGGTGCGCGGGAGAAGATGAGAACAAGGGTGGGGCGACAGGGAGTCGAGCGGCTCGGGCGAAGAGTTGAGATCTCAGATATAGGGTTTTTAATTTTTAACTTATCATATAAGTATTAACTATTATTTATTTATTTAAAACTAGTTCGGTTAACCGCAAAAATCGGTTCGATTTCGGACCGATTTTTCGATTAACCGAAAAACCTTTTTTTTTTCTCAGCTCTAATTTTTAGACTGAGTTATAACTATTTAATTTCGAATTGATCCAGAATAGGGCTGACAATTTCTAGAATTCATACTCTGACTTTTATCCAATTTTAGAACTACTTACACTTAAATTTTGGGCAGACTTTGTTCATGAAAATTCTAGGTTTATCTCTTATCTTTCATTTGGCACAAGATTCAAATCAATTGGAGTTCTAGAATGTAAGTTGCACCCCTAAATGTATCTATTGTACAAGCTGTCTACACTAGGTTCACAATCTTTATGTTTAGGCTTCCACAATATTTCATACAAGCAATTTATTTTTCATGCATTTACACATACCAAACATCATTATTTCACACATAAGTTAAGTATTTCCATTCAATTTTACCAAAGCTACCACACAACAAAAATCCTAGAATAGGCATATTCAAGAAAATTATGAGAAATTTAAAATTTGTATGAGCACAAACCTCTTGATGCCAAAATGATATATCAAGCTTTCAAAATACACTTTAAACTATTTCTTTCTCTTTCCCCATACTCTTTCTCCATTCCTCATTCGCTTTACCTTCAAAAACCAACACATACTCTCAATAAAAACTCAAATTAATGCATGAATGATACTTTTCAAATCCTAAGATGAAGATTGATGAGTGAATTTAAATCACTTACCTCGCTTATTGATGGTGTCCCTATTCATCCCATAAATCCCCAACTTCTATTAAATTAAATGTTTGGATCTTAGTTTTTGAGAGCTCAATTGAAGGTTTATATGTGTAATTGGTGGGATCTTTGGTGATTTCATAGAGATTTAGTAGGATGGAAGAAAAAGAAATGAAGTGGAGAGGGAGATGAGGATGATACGGTTGTGGGAGGAGAAAGAAGAAGATAAAGAAGATGATGACTTTCTTTATAAGCATCCCCATCCTTATCTCTTTTGGATGGCTAGGATTTGATCTCAAGATCCAATAATGGCTATGGTTATTTCCACAAAAAAACACACACTCATTTTCATTTCAATTTTAATCCTCGAGTCTCGGATGGTACTATTCGTACATTGAAGTTTAACTTTATTAAACTTGTGCCTCTATATCTTAACTTTCCATAGGTGCAAAAATCATTCAATTTAGAGATTTTTAGACTTAGTTATAACTATTTAATTTTGAACGGGTCCAGAATAGGGCTAACAGTTTCCAGAATTCATACTCTGACTTCTATCCAATTTTAGAGCTACTTACACTCAAATTTTGGGCAAACTTTGTTCATGAAAATTCCAGGTTTATCTCTTATCTTTCATTTGGCACAAGATTCAAATCAATTGAAGTTCTAGTTAGTAAGTTGCAGCTCTAAATATATCTATTGTGCAAGTTGCCTACACTAGGTTCACAATCTCTATGTTTAGGGTTCCACAATATTTCAACAAGCAATTTATTTTTCATGCATTTACACGTAACAAACATCATTATTTTACACATAAGTTAAGTATTTCCATTCAATTTTACCAAAGCTACCACACAACAAAAATTCTAGATTAGGCATATTCAAGAAAATTAGGGGAAATTTAAAATTTCTATGAGCATAAACCTCTTGATGCCAAAAAGACTTATCTAGTTTTCAAAATACACTTTAAACTACTTCTTTCTCTTTTCCCTTACTCTTTCTCTATTCCTCATTCTCTTACCTTCAAGAACCAACACATACTCTCAATAAAAACTCAAATTAATGCATGGATGATGCTTTTTTAATCCTAAGATGAAGATTGATGGGTGAATTTAAATCACTTACCTCACTTATTGATTGTGTCCCTATTTATTCCATAAACCCCCAACTTCTCCCCAACTTCTCTTAAATTAAATGCTTGGATCTTATTTTTTGAGAGCTCAATTGAAGGTTTGTATGTGTAATTGGTGGGATCTTTGGTGATTTTGTGGAGATTTGGTGGGATGGAAGAAAAGGAAATGAAGTGGAGAGGGAGATGAGGATGATATGATTGTGGGAGGAGAAAGAAGAAGATAAAGAAGATGATGCATTTCTCTAGAAGCACCCCTATCCTTATCTCTTCTGGATGGCTAGGATTAGATCTCAATATCCAATAATGGCTATGGTTATTTCCACCAAAAACACACACTCATTTTCATCTCAGTTTTAATCCTCGAGTCTTGGATGGTACTATTCATACATTGGAGTTTTCAGTGTGTCACACAGGATATTTCGAGATATTTTGGGATATTCTGGCCAGTTTAATATTCTTATACTCTATGGGCTATTCCAAAATATCCATCCGGGATATTCCGGGCTACTTCGGGATGTCCATTCGGGATATTCCGGGTTGTTCCGGGATATTTCGTAATGTTACGACATTCGATCCGGGCCATTCCGAAATGTTACAACATCTCATCCGAGGTATTCCGAAATATTCTAGAATGTTACAACATCCCATTTGAGATATTCTAGAATGTTACAATATTCTATCTGGGTTATTCTGTAATGTTACAACATCTCATACGGGGTATTTCGGGATGTTCCGGAATGTTACAACATCTCATCTGGGATATTGTTTATAACTAGGAAACTCTTGGTAATGGGTTAGGTGAGTAATATATTAGGTTACTATTCGCAAATTGGCATTTTCGGGCGTTACAATCTTCTTATGAGATTTTTCTTTGTATTTGAAGTTAACAAGCAGGTTTTGATTTTGATCTCCGTTGATATTGGTTTTGATTTTAATGTTGATACCATTGTCTAGTGGCGTTAGATAACATAAATAGTATAAGCAAATACTGAATTTCATATATTCAAGAAAATTAGGAGAAATTTAAAATTTCTATGAGCACAAATCTCTTGATGCCAAAATGACTTATCTAGCTTTCAAAATACACTTTAAACTACTTCTTTCTCTTTTCCCTTACTCTTTCTCTATTCCTCGTTCTCTTACCTTCAAGAACCAACACATACTCTCAATAAAAACTCAAATTAATGCATGGATGATGCTTTTTTAATCCTAAGATGAAGATTGATGGGTGAATTTGAATCACTTACCTCACTTATTGATGGTGTCCCTATTTATTCCATAAACCCCCAACTTCTCTTAAATTAAATGCTTGGATCTTATTTTTTAAGAGCTCAATTAAAGGTTTGTATGTGTAATTGGTGGGATCTTTGGTGATTTCGTGGAGATTTGGTGGGATGGAAGAAAAGAAATTGAAGTGGAGAGAAAGATGAGGATGATATGATTGTGGGAGGAGAAAGAAGAAGATAAAGAAGATGATGCATTTCTCTAGAAGCACCCTTATCCTTATCTCTTCTGGATGGCTAGGATTAGATCTCAAGATCCAATAATGGCTATGGTTATTCCCACAAAAAACACACACTCATTTTTATCTCAGTTTTTAATCCTCGAGTCTTGGATGGTACTATTCGTACATTGGAGTTTTCAGTGTGTCACACAGGATATTTCGAGATATTTCGAGATATTCTGGCCAGTTTAATATTCTTATAATCTATGGGGTATTCCAAAATATCCTTCCGGGATATTCCGGGCTACTTCGGGATGTCCATTCGGGATATTCCAAGTTGTTTCGGGATATTTCGTAATGTTACGACATTCGATCCGGGCCATTCCGAAATGTTACAACATCTCATCCGAGGTATTTCGGAATGTTCCGGAATGTTACAACATCCCATTCGAGATATTCCAGAATGTTACAATATTCTATCTGGGTTATTCTGTAATGTTACAACATCTCATATGGGGTATTTCGGGATATTCTGAAATGTTGCAATATCCCATCTGAGATATTGTTTATAACTAGGAAACTCTTGATAATGGGTTAGGTGAGTAATATATTAGGTTACTATTCGCAAATTGGCATTTTCGAGCGTTACAATATTCTTATGAGATTTTTCTTCGTATTTGAAGTTAACAAGCAGGTTTTGATTTTGATCTCCGTTGATATTGGTTTTGATTTTAATGTTGATACCATTGTCTAGTGGCGTTAGATAACATAAATAGTATAAGCAAATACTGAATTTGATGTGGTATACCTTGAACTGATATTTCAAATTTACTGAAATTTACTGATATATATTAGTATCAAATACTATTATATATTAGTATTTTCAAAATACTAATATATTTAAGTTGTTTGTGTCCGTTTTTGAAGACTTATATAAATCAATTTTTTGAATATCGATATATATTAATATCAAATACCGATGTACATCAGTATCCAGCGGCGGAGGCACTTGGAACGGTAGGGGGTAATTGCCCCCCATCAATTTTGAAATTTCATTATTTATACACGCACTACTGAAAAAATGGGCATCAGCAATGACTCTAGCCGTTGCTGAAAACCATCAGCAACGGCTTGCAATGGTCCTACCCGTTGCAACGGAGCCGTGGCAGGAAAACGCGTTGCTGATAACTTAGCAACGGCTTAGCAACGGCCGCTCGCCCCGTTGATAATAATATTATCAGCAACGGTTTTGCCACAGACATGGAGCCGTTGCTGAAAACATTAATAGCAACGGCTGGTGAGTCAGTAGCAACGCCGTTAGTAAAAGACCGTTGCTAAGCCGTTGCTGTAGGTCATCAGCAACGGCTTTCGATAAACTTTTAGCAACGGCTTTCCCACGGACGACCGTGGGAAAGCCATTGCTGATGATGTGAACCTGAAAACGAAAAAAATTAAAATTTCAAATTTCCATTGATACATTGATACATTATCTGATACATAACTCACACACCCATACACTCATACACACATTCATTCACATATCACAAATACACCAAGATATACATCAAAATATTTATATTTATATTTATATTTATCCACAAATAGTATAAAAACTATTCAAATGCAAAATTGATCAATATCCAAATAAAACAAAATAAACAAGTATAATATCTCAGTAACAAAGTCAATATATAAAAAATGTCACGATGACGATGGAGGATGGCCCGGATCATTTGGCAGGGGTCTGGAGTGCTTGAGTGTACACCGGCGTGGACTGACTCGAGGACGATGGATGAGATGATGCCGAAGAGATGCCTGCTTCGGGATGACCTGACATGTTGCGTAGCATAGCATGCATCTCCGCCATCATCTGACTCTAGCGCTCTATCATCTCAGTCTGACGCGCGACCGTGTCCTCTAGAGTCCTTATTATGCTACTATGATCATAACTGGATCTGGAGGTGAACGGCCGCTCACCAGCGACCGGAGGGGTCGGTGCCCCAAGTGGCCCTAGCACGGCTCGCGCATGACCACTATCTGCACAGCCATATACGTGGCCATGGTCCCAGCCACCTGCGGCCTCGACCCACGTTGCTTCGTCAAAGTCATCGGGGGTGCCCTCGTGCTGCACCAACGTCTGGCTGTAGGTCTCCTACTCGAGTTTGATTTTTTGTTTAATATTTATCATAAAACTTAAATTATAAATATATAATGAATAATTTAAACAAATATATAGTTACCATAATTTATGCTGCGCGGTTGTCGATGTACTCCCACGTCCCATGTGCTCGACGGTGAGTCCGCTCAAACACCGCCATCGGGGAGGGTCGCTGGACAGTCCCGTCATCCAACACCGTCGCCTACATTTACAAAACACAATACATTAATTAATACACATAGTAACAAATAAAATATATAATTAAAAGGTATACTTACCATACGGTTTGCGTGCACTGCAAATGCAATAGAGCCACCGGTGTGACGCGCTGCTCCCCCCATTATGCGATTTCTAGCCACATTCCTAGAAACCTCCTGCCATCGATCCGTCGACCATATTCTCGCGAGCTGGTCCCATATATCCGGAGTAATCCAATCGGGGCCGTATCCCCGAGTCTCCGCGATGTTAGTAGTCCCAGCTCGTGCCATCGCCTGGGACCGGGCCTGCCCCAGCTGCCCGTTGTACCTTGCCCGAGAAATAGCCTCCCAGGCAGCATAAATGAAGGGCCTCTGGTCCTCAGCCCATGTATAGTGAGCCTGTAGAATAATAATATCAGTACCAATATTAATCATCATGCATATATAAAAAAAATAATACGTGCCTCAAACTCGCGCCATAACATGTCGACGTGCTCGCTAGGCACGTGAGACCACGTAGGTCATGCCCCGTGCATGTATCATCGAATAGTAGAAGAAATGCTCCTCGACACTTCTTCTTGCTCGAACCTGCACAACAAAAATAAATTTTAATATTATATTATGATATAATGAATTTGTAATGATTCATAATTCATTATATATTACCGTTCCCCAATCACGCTAATAAATCTACGTGACTCTGTGGATGGTGGAGGCTGCCACCTGTTCGGCCCACGTGGCCGCCTGCGTCTGGATGTACTAGCCTCAGCAGTATCATCGGCATGAGAATCAGCAACAGGAGGATCATCAACATGAGTAAGTGTCGGGGTCTCACCGATCCGAGACTCCGAAGCTCTCCTGCGACGATAACCACGACCAGACATATCTGTCGAATAGACATATAATCAGATTATTGTATAAATAGTAGAGATATATTTAATAACATATATACTTTACAGTTATTCCTCATCATCTGAATAATAGTCTTCGAATTCTTCCTCTTCTTCATCTTCTTCATCTCCAGCTTTCTTAATTTCATGATCGTCATCATCAGCATATTCAACTTCTAATTGAATTGACATTGTGTCTGCATCCTCGAGTATTGGAATAATACGATCTACAGCAGGAGGATCATCTTCTTGATAAAAACCATCTGTCATATCAGGTATCAGCTCATTTTCTCCTGCTATCAGATCAATTTTTCCTCTACCTTTAGTCTTACAGACTACACGCCAATCTGCTCTATCTTTATTTCGAGCCAGACACTTCGCGTAATATACTTATTCGGCTTGTCATGCCAATATAAAAAGCTCATTTGCTGCCAATTTACATTTGTAATTAACCTCAACAAGTTTGTATTTTGGATGAACTTTCATGCCCCGTTCTGTTGTATCGAACCAATGACATCTAAATAAATGCAGAGTGACTCCTCGTGACAAGTCCATAGAAAATATCTTGGTGCAAATCCTTTGCTATATAGATGCAGAGTGAGAGTCTCCCGATCCAAAAATCGTCCATTCAAACAAATGCGGCACAGACATCGGATTTGATCACCGATGCTAACGAAATTCCGATTCGAATAGGCGAAATTTAGGAAGTACGTTACGCCTAATCGAAACTCATTCGTTAAAGCTCCACGATTAAGACGTCGGTACATCCAACTTCGATCAGCCGACATGATTCTGTCAATCAATGACAATTTCTTTGGTTAATGCATTTAGGTGAGATTGTCTTATTCCATTGGGATTTATGTTATTTATATTGCACTAAGTACTTATTTTAATCGCTAACTTCATTCTAAATTTTAGCAACATCTCCCTACAGTTCTCCGAATACGCATATCATTTGGGCGCGTATCGGAGAACAAGAGAGATGCTGCCGAAATTTAGAATAATTAGTTAACGATTAAAAGAAAAACGTAAGTGCAGTACAAATAACTATATTCTCAAATTATCCAATCAGGGACAATTCAAGAATTGTATGTCATATAAAAGATCATCTACTTTTTTTACACGAACATACAATCTCCGAACGGATCTAAGGTTTTGCTAAATTATATCCGACTCGTCGATGCGTACGTGAAATATATCAACTCGTCGGATGGATGATTATTTTCTAAATGTTTCGAGTCAGTTCGAGTCCATATTGGATAATTCCGACACGAGTCCAAATTAGACGATTCCGGCGGGAGTCCAAAATGAACTATTCCGGCGCGCGTCCGAAGTGGACGATTTCGGCGCGCGTCCGAAGTGGACAATTCCGACGCGAGTCCACTGAGGACAACTTTGGACTAATTAACAATATTTTAACTAATTAATTAATATTAATCTATATCATTTTCATTAATCTAAATAATTAACCCACCATTATTAAATATTAATCTAACTAAATTAAACTAAAAATTAATATAAACTCTAAAAATTAATCTAAACCCTAAAAATTAATCTAACAAATTAAACAACTAATTAAACAATTAATAAAATAAATAAATAAATAAATAAATCTAAAACTACGATTTCCAGCGCCGACGTACAGTGTCCGGACACTGTACAAGCTCCGACGGCGGCCATCGGCCGTCTGCCACCACCTGAAACCCTAAAAATAGGGTTTCGGTCAGATTTCCTACCGGCCGCAATGGGAAGAGAAGGCCGGGCGGTGAGGAATACATGAAATCGGTGGTCGAGGACGGACGACAGCGTCGGCAGCGGCAGCTCGGTGGCGTCGACGTCGGCAGCGGTGGTGAGAGGCGGGACGAGGAGGCGACGGCAGCAGTGGGAGGAAGAAGGGGAGGGCGCGATCTGCGACCTATATAAAATTATCAGCAACGACTCACTCGCCCGTTAGAAAGCCGTTGCTGATAAGTTATCATCAGCAACAGCTCACTTGTCCGTTAACAAACCGTTGTTGATAATTAAAATTATCAGCAACAGCTCGCATGTCCGTTAGAAAGCCGTTGCAGATACAACATATCTGCAACGGCTTGGGCGGCCGTAAGAATGCCATTGCAAATAGCAACGGCTTGAGCGGCCGTTGCTGATAGCCGTTGCTAAAGACTCAATTTCTAGTAGTGACGGTGAATGACGATTTTGCCCTTTTAAAAGAATTATTCTTATTTTTCTAAGATTTATTCTCATTTGCTCCATACAAAATTAAAAAATTTCTCTCTATATTTCGAACTTTATCACCTTTTGCCCTCCATAAATTTTAAAATTATCCAATTTCCTAAAATTATATCCTCTTTCCCTCTTCCTTTCCCTTATCTTTTGAGAGTCTTGCACTTTCCAATTTAGTTTCTGGCTCCGCCACTGTCAGTATCAAATACCGACGTACATCAGTATCAGAATATCAATATATATCAGTATCAAATAGATACTGATAAATTGATAACAAATAGATATCCCTACAAATACTGTTATATAGGGTGCAAATACTAATATATATTAGTATCAATTTATATAACAAATATATATTCATACAAATATTGATAATTTGATTTCAAATATATATAGGGTGCAAATTAGAAGGGTTTCATTTCAAATATAGGGTTTTAAAATATGTACAAATTGAAATTATCAATTTAAATCAACAAGCTATCGATTTGATGCGAAATCTTTAGGATTCGAAAGAAGGGCTTTGGGCGACCAGAAATCACCGATTTGTAGAGTGAAACTTCAGGCGAGACCAGGAGATTGAGGTGAGACTGACACTAAACTTTGGGCGATAGTCCAGTATGGCAGTATGACAAATGGGTGTCGAGGGGTTTGTGGAGACCAAAATTTTAATTTTAGATAATAATTAGAGTTGAAAATTGTGATTTTTATTTTTATTTTTTATAAATTATGATTTATTGTAAATTAATTAATTTTATAAAAAGTACTTATGATTATAAGATTGCCACTGTGATATCGAAATAGATTATCTTAAAATCATAAAAAATAATTTTTTAGTATTTTTATTTTCATAGCGAAAATTAATTTTTATTTCAATTTAGTTTCCTAAAAATGATGAATCAAATATATTTTTATAAAGTCAATTATAGACAGTACAGTTGATGATAACATATAAATTACTTAAAAATTTAGGGTTTGATTTTTAGTCATATTTTAATTTTCTATGTTTGTTAAATTAAAAAAATAAAAATATTTTTATAAATAAATTAGATTTTAGTAAAACCGATTAACCGAAGGCTGCCATACCTAAACGCAACAATGCGCGCAAACCACGCAATCATCCGCCGACCGCCGGTCCAGTTGATCGCAGCAATTCCCCGCATATTCTCTCTCTAGAACGGAGGGAAGAAAAAGACCATTTTTAATCGTGCAACACTTTCTGCTTACTACCCCTTCTCCTGTCTGGCTTCTCGGAACCCCTCCTAAAACCCTACTCATCCTCCGTCGATAGGATCGTCAGGTCCTCGAATCATTCAAGCTGGAGCTCGGCAAGGGATTGACTCTGGGGCGGAGCAGCGCCTCCGCCAACGCCAAGGCCTTGATCGTTCTCGGCATCACTGTCGCCGGTGTCCTCATCCTCGCCGAGGCCACCCGCCGACGCCGGCGGAGGTCGAAGAAGGTTGCTGTCGAGCACTTCGGAGCCTTCGTCGAGCGGTTCGAGCTCCCTCCTTCCCCTCAGCCGCCTCCTCCTGCCGCTCGCCACACCCTCGCGGACCTCAAGTTCGCGATCAGTGACAAGTTGTCCTTTCGATCTTTTTTCTCCCCAAACAATATGTAGCACATGTATAGATGTGTTTTTACCCTTTGTTATTGATCCGGGCGTGCATGTTGTTATGATCCGCAGCTTTGAGATCAAGGATTATGTCGCCGGGTATGGGAATCCGGATTGGCAGAGGACTCACGAGCCTGCTAGCCGAACTGCAGTGGTAGTATCGATGCTTCTGAAGCATGGGGCAACCTGTGTTGGGCGGACAGTCATGGATGAATTGGCATTTGGGTCAGCACTTGTAACATAATAGTACATGAAAATTGTTATTTTTATACGAAGTTCAGTATTCAATATCTTATTAACTATGTCCGATGGTTGTAAAGTTTTCTTTTTCAAATTTCTTATTGGTTAGCATGTGGTAGATGTTACAATCAAGATAACACACCAGTGCATGAGTCAATTCTTTTAAGCACATTTGAATGTTATGCTTAAAGTTGAAAATCATTTTAAGAGGGTGAGGAGTATATGTTGATTGATTTATCCATTTATATGAGGACTCTAATGAATTTCATTGAATATTCAATGAGTTGTTCAAGGCGTTTATATGAATGTAAACCTTATGCAGTGAATAGAATATAGTGTGGTATGTTAATAGAATATAAAATGGAGTGAGGAAATGTTATTCATTTTTGTGTATGAAATAATTAGTTGTACATGAGCATTCAAGTTGTGGTTGCACCTTTACGACTTAGGCAAGTGCGACCTCTTTGCTTGCATTGTCATTTTATTAATGTTTGAAAGTTGCAATCTTCTGTAATTTGCATCACAAATAAACATCAGAAGTTAAATATTTAATTGATGTTTTGGCAGTGTCACAGGAGATAACTCGCACTATGGCTCACCAATTAATCCAGAACTGCCATCTTTGGCCGCTGGAGGGTCATCTAGTGGTTCTGCTGTGGCTGTTGCTGCTGAACTTGTCGACTTTGCTCTTGGTATGTATGATTGTAGATTTCCATTCCTTAACAGTCTATAGTGTTTGTGCTTTCAAGCTGTACTAAAATTGTCCGGTGTATTACTCAATATTTATATTTTGGATATTGTGTTCAAAATGCCACATCAATTGCAACGACCATCTTCCCATATAATAGTTTGCACAGTTAAATCTAAAATTTGGAATTCTTGTGCATGGTTAGATTGAATTTTATTGAACAAGAGGTCTTCCTTTGCTGCACCACCGTCTGGCTGTAGGTCTCCTACTCGAGTTTGATTTTTTGTTTAATATTTATCATAAAACTTAAATTATAAATATATAATGAATAATTTAAACAAATATATAGTTACCATAATTTATGCTGCGCGGTTGTCGATGTACTCCCACGTCCCATGTGCTCGACGGTGAGTCCGCTCAAACACCGCCATCGGGGAGGGTCGCTGGACAGTCCCGTCATCCAACACCGTCGCCTACATTTACAAAACACAATACATTAATTAATACACATAGTAACAAATAAAATATATAATTAAAAGGTATACTTACCATACGGTTTGCGTGCACTGCAAATGCAATAGAGCCACCGGTGTGACGCGCTGCTCCCCCCATTATGCGATTTCTAGCCACATTCCTAGAAACCTCCTGCCATCGATCCGTCGACCATATTCTCGCGAGCTGGTCCCATATATCCGGAGTAATCCAATCGGGGCCGTATCCCCGAGTCTCCGCGATGTTAGTAGTCCCAGCTCGTGCCATCGCCTGGGACCGGGCCTGCCCCAGCTGCCCGTTGTACCTTGCCCGAGAAATAGCCTCCCAGGCAGCGTAAATGAAGGGCCTCTGGTCCTCAGCCCATGTATAGTGAGCCTGTAGAATAATAATATCAGTACCAATATTAATCATCATGCATATATAAAAAAAATAATACGTGCCTCAAACTCGCGCCATAACATGTCGACGTGCTCGCTAGGCACGTGAGACCACGTAGGTCATGCCCCGTGCATGTATCATCGAATAGTAGAAGAAATGCTCCTCGACACTTCTTCTTGCTCGAACCTGCACAACAAAAATAAATTTTAATATTATATTATGATATAATGAATTTGTAATGATTCATAATTCATTATATATTACCGTTCCCCAATCACGCTAATAAATCTACGTGACTCTGTGGATGGTGGAGGCTGCCACCTGTTCGGCCCACGTGGCCGCCTGCGTCTGGATGTACTAGCCTCAGCAGTATCATCGGCATGAGAATCAGCAACAGGAGGATCATCAACATGAGTAAGTGTCGGGGTCTCACCGATCCGAGACTCCGAAGCTCTCCTGCGACGATAACCACGACCAGACATATCTGTCGAATAGACATATAATCAGATTATTGTATAAATAGTAGAGATATATTTAATAACATATATACTTTACAGTTATTCCTCATCATCTGAATAATAGTCTTCGAATTCTTCCTCTTTTTCATCTTCTTCATCTCCAGCTTTCTTAATTTCATGATCGTCATCATCAGCATATTCAACTTCTAATTGAATTGACATTGTGTCTGCATCCTCGAGTATTGGAATAATACGATCTACAGCAGGAGGATCATCTTCTTGATAAAAACCATCTGTCATATCAGGTATCAGCTCATTTTCTCCTGCTATCAGATCAATTTTTCCTCTACCTTTAGTCTTACAGACTACACGCCAATCTGCTCTATCTTTATTTCGAGCCAGACACTTCGCGTAATATACTTATTCGGCTTGTCATGCCAATATAAAAAGCTCATTTGCTGCCAATTTACATTTGTAATTAACCTCAACAAGTTTGTATTTTGGATGAACTTTCATGCCCCGTTCTGTTGTATCGAACCAATGACATCTAAATAAATGCAGAGTGACTCCTCGTGACAAGTCCATAGAAAATATCTTGGTGCAAATCCTTTGCTATATAGATGCAGAGTGAGAGTCTCCCGATCCAAAAATCGTCCATTCAAACAAATGCGGCACAGACATCGGATTTGATCACCGATGCTAACGAAATTCCGATTCGAATAGGCGAAATTTAGGAAGTACGTTACGCCTAATCGAAACTCATTCGTTAAAGCTCCACGATTAAGACGTCGGTACATCCAACTTCGATCAGCCGACATGATTCTGTCAATCAATGACAATTTCTTTGGTTAATGCATTTAGGTGAGATTGTCTTATTCCATTGGGATTTATGTTATTTATATTGCACTAAGTACTTATTTTAATCGCTAACTTCATTCTAAATTTTAGCAACATCTCCCTACAGTTCTCCGAATACGCATATCATTTGGGCGCGTATCGGAGAACAAGAGAGATGCTGCCGAAATTTAGAATAATTAGTTAACGATTAAAAGAAAAACGTAAGTGCAGTACAAATAACTATATTCTCAAATTATCCAATCAGGGACAATTCAAGAATTGTATGTCATATAAAAGATCATCTACTTTTTTTACACGAACATACAATCTCCGAACGGATCTAAGGTTTTGCTAAATTATATCCGACTCGTCGATGCGTACGTGAAATATATCAACTCGTCGGATGGATGATTATTTTCTAAATGTTTCGAGTCAGTTCGAGTCCATATTGGATAATTCCGACACGAGTCCAAATTAGACGATTCCGGCGGGAGTCCAAAATGAACTATTCCGGCGCGCGTCCGAAGTGGACGATTTCGGCGCGCGTCCGAAGTGGACAATTCCGACGCGAGTCCACTGAGGACAACTTTGGACTAATTAACAATATTTTAACTAATTAATTAATATTAATCTATATCATTTTCATTAATCTAAATAATTAACCCACCATTATTAAATATTAATCTAACTAAATTAAACTAAAAATTAATATAAACTCTAAAAATTAATCTAAACCCTAAAAATTAATCTAACAAATTAAACAACTAATTAAACAATTAATAAAATAAATAAATAAATAAATAAATCTAAAACTACGATTTCCAGCGCCGACGTACAGTGTCCGGACACTGTACAAGCTCCGACGGCGGCCATCGGCCGTCTGCCACCACCTGAAACCCTAAAAATAGGGTTTCGGTCAGATTTCCTACCGGCCGCAATGGGAAGAGAAGGCCGGGCGGTGAGGAATACATGAAATCGGTGGTCGAGGACGGACGACAGCGTCGGCAGCGGCAGCTCGGTGGCGTCGACGTCGGCAGCGGTGGTGAGAGGCGGGACGAGGAGGCGACGGCAGCAGTGGGAGGAAGAAGGGGAGGGCGCGATCTGCGACCTATATAAAATTATCAGCAACGACTCACTCGCCCGTTAGAAAGCCGTTGCTGATAAGTTATCATCAGCAACAGCTCACTTGTCCGTTAACAAACCGTTGTTGATAATTAAAATTATCAGCAACAGCTCGCATGTCCGTTAGAAAGCCGTTGCAGATACAACATATCTGCAACGGCTTGGGCGGCCGTAAGAATGCCATTGCAAATAGCAACGGCTTGAGCGGCCGTTGCTGATAGCCGTTGCTAAAGACTCAATTTCTAGTAGTGACGGTGAATGACGATTTTGCCCTTTTAAAAGAATTATTCTTATTTTTCTAAGATTTATTCTCATTTGCTCCATACAAAATTAAAAAATTTCTCTCTATATTTCGAACTTTATCACCTTTTGCCCTCCATAAATTTTAAAATTATCCAATTTCCTAAAATTATATCCTCTTTCCCTCTTCCTTTCCCTTATCTTTTGAGAGTCTTGCACTTTCCAATTTAGTTTCTGGCTCCGCCACTGTCAGTATCAAATACCGACGTACATCAGTATCAGAATATCAATATATATCAGTATCAAATAGATACTGATAAATTGATAACAAATAGATATCCCTACAAATACTGTTATATAGGGTGCAAATACTAATATATATTAGTATCAATTTATATAACAAATATATATTCATACAAATATTGATAATTTGATTTCAAATATATATAGGGTGCAAATTAGAAGGGTTTCATTTCAAATATAGGGTTTTAAAATATGTACAAATTGAAATTATCAATTTAAATCAACAAGCTATCGATTTGATGCGAAATCTTTAGGATTCGAAAGAAGGGCTTTGGGCGACCAGAAATCACCGATTTGTAGAGTGAAACTTCAGGCGAGACCAGGAGATTGAGGTGAGACTGACACTAAACTTTGGGCGATAGTCCAGTATGGCAGTATGACAAATGGGTGTCGAGGGGTTTGTGGAGACCAAAATTTTAATTTTAGATAATAATTAGAGTTGAAAATTGTGATTTTTATTTTTATTTTTTATAAATTATGATTTATTGTAAATTAATTAATTTTATAAAAAGTACTTATGATTATAAGATTGCCACTGTGATATCGAAATAGATTATCTTAAAATCATAAAAAATAATTTTTTAGTATTTTTATTTTCATAGCGAAAATTAATTTTTATTTCAATTTAGTTTCCTAAAAATGATGAATCAAATATATTTTTATAAAGTCAATTATAGACAGTACAGTTGATGATAACATATAAATTACTTAAAAATTTAGGGTTTGATTTTTAGTCATATTTTAATTTTCTATGTTTGTTAAATTAAAAAAATAAAAATATTTTTATAAATAAATTAGATTTTAGTAAAACCGATTAACCGAAGGCTGCCATACCTAAACGCAACAATGCGCGCAAACCACGCAATCATCCGCCGACCGCCGGTCCAGTTGATCGCAGCAATTCCCCGCATATTCTCTCTCTAGAACGGAGGGAAGAAAAAGACCATTTTTAATCGTGCAACACTTTCTGCTTACTACCCCTTCTCCTGTCTGGCTTCTCGGAACCCCTCCTAAAACCCTACTCATCCTCCGTCGATAGGATCGTCAGGTCCTCGAATCATTCAAGCTGGAGCTCGGCAAGGGATTGACTCTGGGGCGGAGCAGCGCCTCCGCCAACGCCAAGGCCTTGATCGTTCTCGGCATCACTGTCGCCGGTGTCCTCATCCTCGCCGAGGCCACCCGCCGACGCCGGCGGAGGTCGAAGAAGGTTGCTGTCGAGCACTTCGGAGCCTTCGTCGAGCGGTTCGAGCTCCCTCCTTCCCCTCAGCCGCCTCCTCCTGCCGCTCGCCACACCCTCGCGGACCTCAAGTTCGCGATCAGTGACAAGTTGTCCTTTCGATCTTTTTTCTCCCCAAACAATATGTAGCACATGTATAGATGTGTTTTTACCCTTTGTTATTGATCCGGGCGTGCATGTTGTTATGATCCGCAGCTTTGAGATCAAGGATTATGTCGCCGGGTATGGGAATCCGGATTGGCAGAGGACTCACGAGCCTGCTAGCCGAACTGCAGTGGTAGTATCGATGCTTCTGAAGCATGGGGCAACCTGTGTTGGGCGGACAGTCATGGATGAATTGGCATTTGGGTCAGCACTTGTAACATAATAGTACATGAAAATTGTTATTTTTATACGAAGTTCAGTATTCAATATCTTATTAACTATGTCCGATGGTTGTAAAGTTTTCTTTTTCAAATTTCTTATTGGTTAGCATGTGGTAGATGTTACAATCAAGATAACACACCAGTGCATGAGTCAATTCTTTTAAGCACATTTGAATGTTATGCTTAAAGTTGAAAATCATTTTAAGAGGGTGAGGAGTATATGTTGATTGATTTATCCATTTATATGAGGACTCTAATGAATTTCATTGAATATTCAATGAGTTGTTCAAGGCGTTTATATGAATGTAAACCTTATGCAGTGAATAGAATATAGTGTGGTATGTTAATAGAATATAAAATGGAGTGAGGAAATGTTATTCATTTTTGTGTATGAAATAATTAGTTGTACATGAGCATTCAAGTTGTGGTTGCACCTTTACGACTTAGGCAAGTGCGACCTCTTTGCTTGCATTGTCATTTTATTAATGTTTGAAAGTTGCAATCTTCTGTAATTTGCATCACAAATAAACATCAGAAGTTAAATATTTAATTGATGTTTTGGCAGTGTCACAGGAGATAACTTGCACTATGGCTCACCAATTAATCCAGAACTGCCATCTTTGGCCGCTGGAGGGTCATCTAGTGGTTCTGCTGTGGCTGTTGCTGCTGAACTTGTCGACTTTGCTCTTGGTATGTATGATTGTAGATTTCCATTCCTTAACAGTCTATAGTGTTTGTGCTTTCAAGCTGTACTAAAATTGTCCGGTGTATTACTCAATATTTATATTTTGGATATTGTGTTCAAAATGCCACATCAATTGCAACGACCATCTTCCCATATAATAGTTTGCACAGTTAAATCTAAAATTTGGAATTCTTGTGCATGGTTAGATTGAATTTTATTGAACAAGAGGTCTTCCTTTGCTGGATGTCTTGGATGGCTGCTTAGAAAATTTTTCTGATTAGCTTAATCTTAGAAATATGCCCAAAATCTTCCATATCTGATGTAGTACTATCCCACACATATTTTGTAAGATTTACCTCATTTCTAATTTAAGATTTGTTTTTTTCTCTATGAGCACCATCAGGGATAGTGAATGCACAGTCATTTATTTGAGGGCTTGTTCTTTTTTGTTTGACTTGAGAAAGGCTGCTACTGAAAAAACAGAAAAGAGTATCATTACATTTAAGGGATGACTGTAGCTTAGTATGTATATCCTGACACAGTGACATGCCTCCTTTATATTATCGAAGGACCACAATATTTTCTTTTAAATTTATTTTTTATAATTTGCAGTTTTGTTTCTTAAGTAACTCTTATATCTGTGTAATTTCTGCATTTTCTTTTCATGACAATTACTGGATCTTGATCTTCCAGTAGCGTTTATTAATTTGTTCCTTAGTCATAATTTTTTTTTGTACTTGATTTTGATAAGACCTATTGTTTTCCAGGTACTGACACTGTTGGAGGTGTGAGAATTCCTGCATCTTTTTGTGGAATACTTGGATTTAGACCTTCTCATGGTGTTGTATCTACTATTGGTGTCTTGACAAACTCACAAAGCTTGGATACTATCGGTATGGTTTTGCAAAATTGCGATCTTTATTGCTTTAGTGAGGTATAGTGCAAGAATGTTTTATCAATAGGGTAAATACTAAATACATATTTAATTTGAGCATAAACTATACAGACATATGCAATTATACAAAGCTAACATTGGCTTCTAGTTTGACTTATTATTGCTTCAATAATTCAATTTTGTATCCTCATTCACTCTCTAACATGTACTAACCTCCTCCAGTTACCTTTTCCTTTTTCATATATTTTAGTATTGAAGACCAGTTCTTGTTTAATGAACACAAACTTTAAACAAGGATAATGTGATTGTAAATTTAAATGTTTAAAATTTGTCATCTTATGTCCAAGCATTCTCTATTTCTTTCTCTTGTTCTTTATTTTCCTTACGCCTCTTAGATTTTATCCTCTGTTGCTATACTATTATAAGGCAAATTGGTTAATAGTATCACAACGGATAAAAAAATGAAGAGGGTTGTACGAAGAATAGCTTCTTCCCTTGTTGCTTGTTTGGCTTTGTTTCCATTGTGGCCACCATCATGACCACCAACGTTGTGGGTGAAACCCCTTCTCATGAACCTCAACTATTACACCTTAAAGAAAAATGGTTTATGGAATGGACCTAATTGAAAGAAAAAAATAAAAGCCAATTTATTTGACACATCAGTATATACTTCTATGCATTATAGGACATGATGTAATAAGAAATATATTGCCACTGCTCACCTCATAAGCGTAAGTGCTTAGGCTACTTTTTAGAAGATCAAGGTTACTTTTTACAATATCTAGGCTACTCTTTACCGCATACGGCTAAATTTGCCCCTCAAGTATTGAAAAAGGTGCAAATTTGCCTATTAACTATGTTTTTGACCAAAATTGCCCTTGACGTTACATAATTGAATCATTTTTGCCATTTTTCTTAACGAAAGTCCACGTCAGCAAACGGAATCCCATATGACAAGTGTAGCTCGGCCACATAAGATACCACAATGAAAATGACATGTGGCAATTATGTACTGACAAGGGTAATTTTGGCTCAAAATATATTTAAGGGGCAAATTTGCACCTTTTTCAATACTTTCAGGGCAAATTTGCACATTTTTCAATACTTCAGGGGCAAATTTGATCATTTTCCCTTGAATAAAATCTATATGGTGCCTAGCCAATGTGTTTTATGTCCATTGCACGATTTTTGCAAGTTTGACTTCTACCTTAAAATTTAAACAAATACTTTAGTAAATTTCTTGAGAAATATAAATTTTAAAGATGAAATAAAAATAATATTCAAAAAGATATATCTTGATTACTAAAATAAAAACTTGATTAAATTTAATTATTAGTAACCGGTCCGGCCCGACTCGAAAGTTCGGGGAGAATCCCGTAGATAAAATCAGGACGGGACCGGGACAAAATCGGGATGCTTCATATTCGGGACCGCGACTGGAACACATATTTGCGTCCCGACTCAAAATTGGGACGGGACCGAGACAAAAATCTCGACCCATCCTGACCCGAACTCACCCCTACTATGTTGGTTGGTTTCTTATTACAATGACAAGTGACTAAAGCTAATAATTCATATCTTTGAGTAAACAATTCAGTTACAACACAAAGTATAATGGTCAAGCTTATATTTTCTTGATTTTGGTAAAGATGATATCAACATCATTCTTATAGTGTTAATTAGAACCACATTAATGATAATAATATATAAAAGAAAAAATGATTAAATTTGCCTCCGAAGAATTGAAAAGGGTGCAAATTTGCCCCTAAAATATTGAAAATGTGCAAATTTGCCCCTTAAGTATGTTTTGAGCCAAAATTGCCCTTGTTAGTACATAATTACTACGTGTCATTTTCCACCGTGGCATCTTATGTGGCCGAGCTTCACTTGCCACGTTGGCTTCCGTTTGCTGACTTGGACTTCCGTTAAGAAAAAGGGCAAAATTGATCCAATTATGTAACATTGAGGGCAATTTTGGTCAAAAACATAGTTAAGGGGTAAATTTGCACATTTTTCAATACTTTAGGGGCAAATTTGGTCATTTTCCCATTTTTAAAATAAGCTATGTACACGAGGTTAAAAATTTAACTTTTTAAAGCTTTTTTTACTATTACATTTATCAACTTGCATTGTTTTAATTAATTATCTTTGTTTAGACTATTTTATCAAACAATCATCAATATGTTTAATAATCATGCTTTCTCTAACAATTATATTTGACAACTTAAATAAAAAATTAAAGAGAATAAATTGAACAGATTTGTACATGCTATTTAGTATTGACCTATTCAATACACATCTACATGTATATTACCCAAGTACTCAACCATCAACCTATTAGCCTTATTAATTACACAAGGGGCTAACCCCATGCACAAGAGTCCTGCTAATGTTGGGGGGGGGGGGGGAGGTTCAATGTATGTAACCATTCCCTCTTATTTAAAAGAAGTTGTTTCCATGATTGGAACCATGGTGTCCTAGATTGCAATGGAGCAATTTTATCATTGTACTAATGCTCGCCCTCTATTCAGTGGCAAACACAAAAATTTAACTAAGGGGGCCCAATTTAAAGTATAAAAAATAAATAAATATTATTTTAGCTAGTTCAACTTCAAATTTTCAATTACAATCACAACTTACAACTATTATAAATTTTTCATCTATTTTCATATTTTGAAAAAAACTGTTAGACTTTCAAAATAAAATAATTAAAGCTCTTGTCCTCTTAAGAGAGCTTTCTTTTTACTCAATTTAACGATGCAACATGATTTTTTGGAAGACAAAACTGGATAATCTATACTAACATACATGTTGCCGAAAGTGACTTTGACAAAGATAACATAATAAAGCTTGTGGACTATCTTGGTGTTGTACTCCTTGCAGAAGGCCATGAAGTTGATACCCTTGGAAATCAAAGGAGGCTCCATCACAACTTTAGTGTCGCCTTGTCCGCTTCAAGGGCCAACTTTATGAGGCTTACTATACGAAGAAAACCAAGAAGCTAGCGGGAAACCAACAAAGTCACAAGTACAAGCAAAAGAATAATTGCTCTTTTATGCACTAATAGTACTTGATATTGCATTGGAAAAAAATAACTTGAATGTGTAGTTAATGTTACAACCTGCATCTCATTCACTATGAAGATGCACTCTATAATTAATATAGATAATTAATAAAATTAATTATTTTTTTAAATTTGGGTTCTCAAATAAATAAAATTCACAATCATGAATCATGAATGAAGTACAATATATTCTTTTATTCACTTTCCAAGTTTTTTCTTGAGTGCTTGATGGACAAACTAATTATTCAACCATATATTGATGACATCATACAAACACATCAGTAATGAAATCAACATGAGAGCTTTAGAGGTAAGAAATTACTGGAGAAGGATTTGAACTTTGTTTTTTTTATTAGGTTTTGTAACATAGTCATTACAAAGCGTACATAGATGCTACAAATTGAAAAGAATATGCACACAAGATGCTACAATTAAGGGTTGGACGGATGATTTCAGGCAACATGTCTAGATGTGTAGCCATTAAACTAGTAATGAGTCAGAGAGAAGGATCTGAACTTAATTTCATCATACACAGTAATCTTTTTGAAAAAATTCTAAATTATCTTTAACATTTAATTCTTTTGAAAAATTTCAGGGATCTAGTGCCCCTTGGCCCTAATGTAGATCAGCCCCTGCCTCTATTAGCTGTGCTAAATAATAAAAGAAATAAGATCTAAAGAACATGTGAGACATATTAAATAAAGCATACAGAGTATATATAAGTTTTAGAAGCTTTTTATTTATTTATTAATTTGTAGAATTTTATTATTTGATAGGAGGTCACAGACCCTCTTTTCAGTCTACGCAGGAAAGTGAATCTAATTACCTTGCATAAACCTTGAAAATATGGAGGATATGATACAACATGGATCCTAATTTTTGCATTCCATAATGCTGAGCTAATCTCAAAATTTAAAATGGAGGTTGACTTTCATGTCTTGAAAATCATAGTTAATGAAATAGCATCCTTAGCATATATTAATCGTGGAAAAATGCGGTATAGTATCATAATATTAGAAATGTAGACAAGATGCCAATGACCTAAAATAAATGAAGCAAGACTGTTATTTTATTCTCATTATCAACAAAACATTGTACATTCAGTCTATCAAACTTTTTATTTTTCCTACTGTAATCAACTTTATATCCAAGATGGAAAAAATTCTCCCAGATCAGTGTCTGGAAGATGTCTTCTAAATATCTAATGAATTCTATCTTATTTAATGACATACCCAACTTTACATCCAAGATGGACAAAATTATCATACTTGATACATTTGGTATGGATGTGCAACTAACTTGCATGCTTGCATTTCATAGTTAATCATGAATATAACATCAATCTGATGTCATAGTTGGCATCATTGTATCAATTCTACCATCTAGACAAAAAAATAATGATTAAAAGTGTTCAATCTTCAGTACTAGAACACCAATGCTAGAGATTATTTATGTTCTTTAATTCTTTGATGAAGCCATGGAAATTATCATCGTTCACATTAGCTGCTAAAATTTTGTAGTATCCAGAGGGAATTAATCACGACAATATAATAAGGGATATATCTGGTCACAATAAAGCAAAGCAGTTTCATGAATTTCTTGGTTGGTTATTTGCCTACCTATCAATCCATGCGTAGTTTTGTCATTCTGCCCTTTTCTCTTCTACTATTCTTGAACTCTTCTTCAAGAATGTAATTATGCAATATTTTAGGGCATTCTCATAATATATGAGTGCTTTGGAAGAAGTTGTATGTCCAGTTTGTTACTTATATTTGGAGACTAATGATTTGGATCTAGAAATAAAGATATGTCTGTACAGAATAAACTTCTCTAGCTATATCTGTGATTCTATACATGAATGAGCTCTTTGTCATTAAGTGCCTCGGTATTTTTCTGAGATGTAAAATATTTCCTAATCATTAATTAATTATGAGCTTTTGTATTCTTCAGGACCAATTCTTACAGTCTGTTTGCTTTTTAACTCTCTGCAGTGTTCAATAGTTATTTTTACATTGCATTACATGACCACAATCTGTTTCAGGATGGTTTGCACGGGATCCATCTATCCTTCACTGTGTTGGACATATATTACTCCAATCATCATCAGTGGGACTGAAAAGAACCAGGAGGTTTATATTAGCTGATGATTGCTTTCAGTTTTTAAGGGTTCCTATGCAGAAAACAGTGCATGTTCTAAGCAAAGCTATCGAAAATTTGTCTGGCTGTAAGAAATATATTTATTATGCTTTTGATGTTTGCTGGTCCTATTAGACAGCCTGAACTCATTTTAAAGTTAGAAGCGGGAGATGATCTACAGCTGCATGTTTTGCATTAAGAACTGATTTTCTATTTTGTGCAGACCAGCCTATGAAGCATATGAATATTGGCCAATACATCATGACAAATGTTTTGAGCTTGAAGGAATTTGTTGAACCATCCACAAAAAAACAACTTTGTACGTCCACTTTGAAGGCAATATCTTCAGCTATGTTATTGCTACAACGGTAAGAAATCAATAGTTTTTGTTTAATTGATAGCTCTTAACTGCTCAATTTTGAGAAACCTTTGTTCTCAACATTAGTCTGTTTTGGTTCATTCATTAATAGCAAAAAAATACGAACTTTGACCATTTTTCTATTTTTAGCACGACGTATTTCCGTTAGCATGGAAATACACAAACTTTTGATTTGTTATCACGTTTGGTATGATCTGTTGATTTTAACAGAAAATGCTGATGTGTCATGTTAACGGCGACGACGTGGCAAACATATGTCCTAGTTGGCGTCTCACCCATCGACTGAGTGGGATCTTCAAGCTCAATTATCATTTTGCCTGTCGCCAACCTCTCAGATTAACAGTATGTTAATATGAGACGGGCGAAATGGTGTTTTCGCCTTGTCGTCATCAATTTGAGGGGGGGGGGGGCAATTAATGCTTTAATCTTATATATGCCCCTCTTGCTTAGGGGGCAAAGAGAGGCCCTAATCTTATGTGGCAAACAAATTAGGGCTTTTGGTTTTGAAAATACCATTTTGCTCGTCCCCGACTAACATATATGAGATGTTGGCGATGGGAAAAATGGTAATTCGACTTGAAGATCCCACTCGGCCGGTGGGTGAGACGCCAACTAAGACATATATTTGCCACGTCGTCGCTATTAAAGTATTAACATGACACATCGGCATTTTTTGTTAAAATTAACGGGTCATGCCAAACGTGATAACAGATTAAATGTTTGTGTATTTCCATGCTAACTGAAATACTTAGTGTTAAAAATAGAAAAAGGGTCAAAGTTCATGTTTTTTTTTTTTTGCTATTTACTCTATTGTATATTGCCCTACTAATAAATGTGATGGCATTTTTCTTATTATTTTACTTAGTACTTAGTAGTATTACTTAAGGACCTTGTAGCTTTGAATAATCTCATATATGTGTTATTAAAGGAAGTTTGTTGCTTTTAAACATTTTTTGGAGCACATGAAATGAAAAAAAGAATGCTATTTTTGAAGTAATTAAGTTCATCAAGGCAGATGCTACTCTTCAATTTACTTTACAAGTTCTCCATCTGTTTAAAAAACATGAATCATAAATTGGTTTTAAACTTGACCAGTATCATTCCAAGTTATAACGGGTGGTCCTAAATCATAATCACATCTAACTCTAACGGACTAACCATCAATGGTTACACATACTTCAACATATTCTTTTCAATTCTGATCCAAAGTCCTTTAAGCTCTGGCATTTTAAATGATTAAGACTCTAGCTTAATCCTCAATGACAAAAAATAAGCAGTGATTTTGTTAGGACAAGACTGAATTTGTTTGCAGTTCTTGTTGTCTTATCTTGAAGAATTATCAAAATGTTTTCATGCCAATTATTTTTTAGTCGGAAGCTAATCCTAAATGGGATCTAGGAACACATAAAAGTTCACTGTTCCTATATGGCAGTAATAATTTAGACCTTTACCAGTCTCATTCTTAAATGAGAATACTATTATGCCATTTCATAGCTTCTTGGTTTACCATATAATTACTGTTAAGTGTTAACCATTTAAAATTGATTTTGGATCTCTTTGTTTATTGTATATTTTTTGTGCAATTTTGTCTATTTTATCATCTACTGACTACTGTATATGCAGTTGCTGAGCACATTTGTGTTCTGCTGTACTTTGATTGCCATTGCACACATTCACTTATAACACTGGTGTGAATGGACGTAAAATTCCAATATGGATTCTCCATTAAGAAAACAGCAATGTATTGTCACACAGTGATGACCTGGCACATTTGTGTTAGATTGCTTTTTTGAGCCACTACTTTATACTTTAGGGCATTGAAAATGCAATTCCATGTACATATGCAGACTATACATTCGTTATCTATGTAATTGGTGTAGGATTTCAGTGATTAGTCTCTATTATAGACTATCTAAATACATATATTTTGGGCGTGTTGACCTGTATGGAATCAAATAATAGTTTATTGTCTCAGTTACCTTAGTAAGTAGTATATCCATAATTTTACCTTCACACCTTTAGCATAAAACGTCTTGTGGTAGTTGTGATTTGAGGTTTTAACATGTGACTTGTTTCTCCTTTCCAGATGTGAATTCAAAACAAACCATGAGGAATGGATTAATACAGTAAAACCCAGAATAGGTATTGATATTTCCGCCCATGTTCTTGCAGCTGTGAATTCCACACATGAGAACATGAAATCCTTGTATAAAGTCCGGATAGAAATGCGAAATGCATTAAACACTCTTTTAAAGGTACTTTTCTAGTATTGGTATAGCAGTTCTACATACCATGCTTTTAAAAAAAAATCTTTGTTGTATTCTAATCATTTTGTTCTGATTATATCTCTTGATTCATGTATACATTTTTTTTATGACGGGAAGCAAATAAGCAATAGGAGTGCATGATATGTTAGAAACTTAGAATTACCAAACACAGAAATAAGTGCATATATTTCTCATCTACAAACTGCACGATTAGCATTTAAAATCTGAGCATAAGAGAGTTTCTTCAAGTCCATAGATGTTGTTTTCTGTTACAACTCTTATGACTTTTGAATAATTTTACATTATATGAGTGTTTTGTTTAAGAAGAGCTCATTTATGTACATCATTTCAAGGCTAATAACCTGCTGTTTTCCTGGTTCTAGTTTTAATTTTTAAATGGCTTTAGCTACTAGGCTCTCAAGCGTTGGTGTGAATTAACACAATGTGCTTTTATTTCAAGCTATAGAAGTTTTAGTTTGGCCCCCAATGGCAATGGGGCGTGTTGCGATTAAGAGTTCCTGCACCTGCTCTGCATTATAGTTGGTGCAGACTGGGCAGAGGCATGGGACAAAAATTTAAAATCCTCTTCCATGTGGTGGGAGGGCCACCATATAGGTTATGTTTTTTCCTCCAATTACTGCCATATAATGGTGTCATTTGGGAGTGTATTTCCATAAAAACTAGAAACACATTGCATACATAATGGTGTTTGGTAAATGTATACTAAAAGCGTTTTACCTCAAAAAGTTACATTTCTAAAAGCAGCCCAGGCATGAGAGTGCTTTTCTCAAAGTTACTTTTCCAAAATGATTTGCAAAAGCTAGAGCAGTATGTCACGCCCCAACTCAGGGTACGCGTGACCGGCCGGGTACGAGTCAGTACCCCGAAGCCTACCCTATGCACTGACTAACAACTCGCAAAAACATAACAGGACACATCAAGTAATGACCAAAGACAAACGATAACAACTATTATTAAAAGTTCAAAACCAGTTTATCGCATCAAGTTCTAAAATACCATAAGTTTCAAATAAACAACCGAAAGTTTTTCCAAATAAACATTTCAAAGTTTTTATAGAAATAAACCCAGTGCATACATCAGACTCTAATAGACACGACTACGACTAGACACTGCCAGCTATGAGATATGCACCCACGCCTGCTCTGCTGCGCGCCATGCCACTAAGCCGTACCTCACTGGTCGGGCTCTGCAAAAACAACAAGAAAGGAAAACCGTGAGTTCACGAGGAACTCAGTGAGCGGTTCTTCCGAACCTCCACTTAAAACCTTGGCAATCACATATATAAGGAAGTTATCAAATCATATTCCATAAATAATCAGTGTGCCAGACAGATGAGTGGATGAACCGGCCTCTCGGGTCCATATCCATGATGCAAGCTCGGCCAATAATGACCTAAGTATATATATGGAAGGTACAGTCCCTTCCTTAACCTGAATCGGCCAGTCGGCCTACTCAAATCAGCCCCTACGGGCTCCTCATTTAGAAACTTTTAGATTTCGGATCCGTCAATTAGGATGGCCACTAGTTTCAGTGATCCTCTGGGTTAGGGATAGCTAGTCCCAACCCACTCGGGTCTATTGTCAACGTGGCCTACTGACGAAATCTCAAGACCCTCCGCCACCCGGGTCTAACACCTAGCGGGCCCGTTGGTGCAATCTCAAGACCCTATAAACGCTGAGTCGTGTGCTTGCCATCCGGCTAGTGACACTTCTCAGTAGACCATCAACCGCAACCCAAAACCAGGTGCGCAAGTATGTTGTGTTTTGCTTACCGGGCAATTGCCCATACCCGACCCCTCACCCTAGGGTCTCAATGTTTCCTTAAATGAAGCATCTAGTGTATGCGTCTTGTATCTAAGTTAAATGATACCACAAGTCAACTAACCCATTCTTCCTAGAACGAGCGAACTCGCCGACTATGTAGGCACTCGACCTACCATTTTCACATCACTTACCAAATTAATTACGGATAGTAACATCATGAAGAACCGAAATAAAAAGTAAGTAATGTAAAGGTTAAACCCATATGGAACATACACTAAGCATAGCAACAATTAAACATGATTTGAGCAATTAAATGAAACCTTTCTTGTCTACATATACCATATAAGCATTAGCAAGAACATTTCCAAAATGATAATGTAGATCTATCCCAACAATTCATAACATGAATATGGATTAACATTAACGTGAATATGAATAAACATTAAACGGAGGGATATGAACAACTACACAAAATCGTTCGTTTTCTCCCCCTTTCCCTTGCTCGGCCAAACAATCCATGTGGGAAGGGGCTGGAATCTATGCATTTTAACCAATAGAACAGTAAACATAAACTTCAAATTTAATCTAACATTTAAACATGAAGGTGCGAGTTAAGACGATAAAATAAGAGATCCAACAATCCAATACAAACAGCCCTACTTTTCCCCCTTCTACTGCTCGGCCAACTCGAGCAGGATGATGACCATGCTCGGCCGAACCTCTAGGTGTGGTGGTCTTGGCTGCGGCGTCCACTCGAGCATCAATCCAAAACCGAAAACAAAATGAATACAAGTCGATACGCGAGTTGCGAGACGAGCGAGGAGATTAGGGAAAATTTCGGCATGACCTTTCCCCTTTTTCCTCGACTCGACCAGCCCCTTAAAACAAGAAATCGACATGTTTTCAAACATGAAATCACAGTATGCACAACGATTTAAAAATCTAATGTGGAGAAACAACTCGATCGGCAAAACTCGCGAAGAAAAACTTCGATTTCAAAATCCATGGGGCCAGCCACCCGCCTCCCCTTAACATCTACTCTAACCACTCACCTTGAATTGAATCGCGAAGACATCTTGATGAAACGAGATTCCGATCTCCTCGAGCGTCGTTGCGAACTCGGCGCCGACAAGATCTCCTCCTCCTCTCTCCCTTTCTCCCTCTTGATGGGCTGCGTGCGGCTCTCTCTTTGAGCCGCACGGATGGCTTGGGTGAGGGGTTTTATTCCCCTCATCCAATGACCCATTTGCCCCTCACTTGACTTGACTTCTACTCGGTTCGATCCGAGTCTGATTCGGACTCCGATCCTACCTGCACTCATGAGTCGAACTCGACTTAATAAGACATCATAAGCAAGAAAGGAAATAACCATTGAACCAATTTAACTTCATATTTCCATGGGTCGGGTTATACCTTCTACTTGAGGTGATTTCCGCGGCTCGACCCGGCTAACCTCCGATCCGGTGCGCTGTCACCAAAAATAGAATTTTTATATTAGGAAATTTTTCGGGTCTTACACAGTACCATTCAGAGCCAATGTGGGTGCAAATGTAGGCGCAGTGGGTAATGCCTGGCCCAACAGTGGGAGACTCAGCTTCTTGCTGCCAGGGTTGCCAAATTGTCAACTTTTTTTTTCTTTGTAGTCAGATTTTTACAATCTGAAGTAGTGTGTGCACCTCTAAAGAGTAGCGTGCATTAAGACTTGGGAAACATACTCTTAACTGAAGCAAAATATTTTTTCCATATATAGACGTGCCTATGCTGTTATGCAAAAATGAAGAGATCTGTAAAACGGGCTGGTTCAATCTGATAGTGACTAGAAATCACTTATGCAATGTTGGCTAAGAATCCTTGGACAATATTTATGACCCTCAGTAATCCCTTGTAAAGATGCTAGAAAAGCTGCTCCTTTCTTTTCCTCCATTGAAATTCAAGAAGATGACATAAAAGAGAAGTTGAGAGGAAGCACACTACGAAAGAGATGGAATAATGGGGGATGGGAGGAGAATGGTTCACTTTTGTTGGATCCAAACTTACTATCTTAAACAGCTAAACTAGTGTAAACTATTCCATTTACTGCGGCTTACCTTGATCTCAGTGATCATGATGGTTTTAAGCAAGAGATAAGGGAAAAGGAAAAATATATAAAGCCACCAGTTTAATGGTCAATTGGTTTTAAATTCCTATCTCAAAAGTGATTGACTGCATGCTCTCATTTCTAGTCCAAGCACGAGTTGACGATCAGGTTATTAAGTACCAAGCTTATGACATTATTGCTTTGGAAACATTTTTACATGCTAATATACTTTAAGTGGCATAGATAACATCATAACAGTAACTGGAAGATTTAACAAAAATTTAGAAACAAACTTGATCAATGTCACATTATGATAGTCACACAACATTGCCAGCTTTCATTAATTTTATAGTGCTTTCAGTTTAAAAATTTTAGCATATCTGAAATTAGCTATTTTTGAATTTATATTTGCTCTTATCAAATGTTTTTATTTTATCAGTCAAATCCTTCAGTTTCTCTGTTTTATCCTTGCATCCCTAACATTTGATCTACCCTAATTTCATCCTTCTATCTTTTTCAAATGACCAATCTCTATGCTACTTTAATTTTAGAATCTTTTATAAATTGGTTACTTGGATCACAAGTATGGCAACTTGTCATTAGTGTATACTGTCTTCTTTGTTAACATACTTGTTACCAAGTTGACTTTTCTACAACAACTGTAGTATCTTCAGCTTATCGAAGCACATGCCACTTACCTTATTTCCAATGCTTATTTGATTATTTTATTTTTTGTTCTCGTAACAATTGTCATTTTGTCCTCTGTTTTTTCTTCCATAATGTTGATTCCTTCCATATATTTGTAGGATGATGGAATTTTGATAATCCCGACGGTCACAGACTTTCCTTTCAAACGGGATTCTAAGAAAAAAATGATTCGGGAGATTGAAGATAGACTATATACATTGTTGAGCATAGCTGGGATGTCTGGCTGTTGTCAGGTACTTGATTACAGTTTCATGTATACTGAAGTAGAAATGTGTACTTAACTTCTTGCTGATAAAGTCATATCCAAAAATGCTGATTGTTTTGTGGTTTAAGCAACACTAGGCAATTGTGGTTTTATAGCAACATAACATTTACAAACTTCAATTTGTAGGTTACAATCCCCTTAGGGAAGCATGAGGACTATCCAATTTCTATTTCATACATTGCAGCACATGGAGCAGATAAATTTCTTCTTGACACTGTCTTGGATATGTATCCATCTCTCCAAGAACAAATCACAATTGCATCCAACTTGGATCCAGCACCAGATATCAATGGGGACATGGATGCAGCTGAGCTATTGAAAGAAAAGGTTCATTTTCTTTTCTCTTTTCCTTTCCTCATATGTTTGGATGTAGATGGTATTTAGGATTCATTTAGCTTCTAATGGCCACAGGGCAAATATGGCTGGAACATATAGATTTCTTTCTTTGTTTTGTTAGATCCTATCATAGTTATTCCTGAATTTTCTTCTGAACTGTCAAAAGCATTTTACCTCAACCGACTCAGTTGCAACATGAAGATTTATCATGGATCATATCATTTCCTACTGACTTCCAACATAATCTGTGGATTTTTTGTGAACCTGAAATTGTTGTCAGTCTAGATTGTTGCTCGTACTAACATGCTTATACAGTTATACTTACTGCATTTAAAATCCTGGTTTCACCCTGGGGATGTCAGCAGGTTGGACTTTTTAGCTATTCACATACTTGCCTGTTTAAACTTGGTCAAGGCACCTGTTTACTTCATCTGTGACTCTTTTTCGCATGTGGATAATGCATTAGTGC
The DNA here is from genome assembly GCA_034359265.1 of Canna indica. NCBI lineage: Eukaryota > Viridiplantae > Streptophyta > Magnoliopsida > Zingiberales > Cannaceae > Canna > Canna indica. Next base: position 51,287,259 of record CP136896.1, on the reverse strand, counting down.
CCTTCACTTCTAGTTTGTGATCCTCTCTTAGTTTCTCTTATTGTTGACTTTTGCCCTGATCTCTCTATCTGGTGCCACCTAAACACCACGGCCCTTTGTCCAATGTGGTTGCTTCTGGGCTACGACCAGACATTTTCTCCCTAGGAAGAGTTATCTCTTTATTTAGACCACAGACCTTTGTCCAATGTGGTTCCTTCTGGGCCACCATCAATATTTTCTCCCTAGGAAGAGTTATCTCTTTATTTACTAGTTTATATCATGGTTTAGAATCTCGTTTAAAATATCGTATCTGTACTGGTTTTGGTACCTGGACGGTAGGGTACAATACCATATCCACACATGGTACAGTTCAATACATAGTGAGTGCACCAAATTATAATGTTATACTTTTTTTTTTCTTTTCAACTTGTAATTTATAGTTTAAATGATTAAATTGAGTACAAAACATCCATAATACACTAATAAAGTATAGAACATCTCATTTTAGTCTCCAAATCCCATATTTCTAGTTTAAAATAATTCATTGATTGAAAAATATTCATGGATTAGAAATGAAAGTATTTGAAGTTTGAATGACAAGATACAAAATTCCTAGAAGGCTTAAGAATGGAATCCATCAAAGAAGGGTAGGCAGCATACATTACCCCCCCAAACCCCTTAAAACCAGTCCAAGAGAGAATGAGTGATTGAGACTTGAGAGTAGTGGGAGGAGTCAAATAAGGAGTTTGATGGCTTTATATAGCCCCCATAACCCCTAAAAACCGGTCCCAATGGCTAAAATAGCCATTGGAAACGGTACAAAAATTAATAGATGGCAGAAAAAATAGCCGTTGGGCTTGTACCACATGGCATAGGCCTTGTACCAGGCATACTGGGTTTACAGGTTTTTTTCACTAGTAAAAACTGACTATACCTCCCGGATGGTACGATTGTTTAAACTATGGTCTGTATTTTGTCTTAGCAATTCAGGAAATCAACGCATGGTAACTATCTTTTGTTTTAATGTTATTATCCTTTCTAATAGATCATTATCACCTTTGCCCCCTTGGCTATACAACTTTGCCCCATTGTATAAGAAATTGCAAAAACATTGAATTTTCTGAAGTATACTGGAGGATTGATTGCAGAATTTAAGTGTTGATTATTTAGTCTTTTTCCACTTCTCTCTCTTTGTGAAATGACTTCAAATAAACTTTCATTAGCCTGCAATTGATTGGGAGTGACATGATAGAGCTGAAAATAAGATGGAAAAGAGGTATGGGTCAGCTAGGGTCAATGAGATGGTGTCCAGTTTCTATCTAAATCAATTTGTCTGAATCTGGGTCTGCTCTCTTAAACAGTCATTTAGACAGTGGATGAAAAAGACATGATAAATTGATACTTTTCTACTTGTTTCAAGTTAGATTGTACCTTTTAAGAGATAAATCAAATTGTCAGATAGCATGCTTAACATTTCCAAACTAACATAATACATGACATTGTCCTCAATCCTTGAGATTTTGGAATGGCATTGTAACCGTTCAAAATCCTATTACAAGGAAATTTAGTTTGAAGTATGTAACAGGGAAATGCTGCATACAAAGGGAAACAGTGGAACAAAGCTGTTAGCTTCTACTCTGAAGCTATTAAATTGAACAATGCAAATGCAACATATTACTGCAACAGGGCAGCGGCTTATCTGGAACTCGGCTGGTTTGTTATTTACTGTGTTAAGTCTTAATTTGCTTGTCATTATAAGGCATTCCTTATGACAACTTTAATCAATAATTTGCAGCTTCCAGCAGGCTGAAGCTGATTGCAACCAGGCTCTTTCCTTCGACAAGAAGGTGAGCACATTCTTGCAAGATTCTTCTTTAAACTTTTCTTAAACATGTTGTCTTCTGCCTTTTTTATTACTATTTATTCTCTAAGTTGTGCATTAATGAATTCCTTTCCTTCCAAAACTATAAGCTACTCTCCCATCTGATTAGAGCTTTGATTCTTTCAAAATTTTTACATTTTCTAATTTCTAATGCTACTTGTCTTCAACATATTTTTCATATTTATGGGTGAAGAGTTTAACACATCATGTTTTGGAGTAAAATCTAGAATGACAACCACCAAATTAATAGGATAAAAACACATTTTATTGTGAATATCTATTCATTTTAAAGATTTAAATATCATCATAACTGACCATTACCAGCTAATTTTTACCAGTCTAGTCATGGACTAGGTGATGCACTACTAGGGGTGGAAACAGGCTAGGTACCTAGGCTTTCGCCTTAACATGCCAAACCTGTATAGTAACAAATTGGCCTTAGCCTGGCTTGTGGCTTGTTATAGGTTTTTTTTGCCTTGTTTATGAAACCTGCTTCTAATATAAAGCATGAAGCCTATTTATAAAACCTGCTTCCAATACAAAAATTGAGCCTGTCGGCCTGTGGCCTGTTTATAAGGCTTGCTTCCATTATATATTTATATATGCACTTGTGCACATTACCTTAACATACCCAGGCCGGCTTGTCAGGCTCAATAGGCTTTAAATTGAGCTTGGGCTTGGGCTGATAAGGAAAACAAGCTTATTTCAAAGCCTGAGCCTTATTTTATTTTTAAATAGGCTAGGCCAGGCCAAATGCCAAGCCAGGCCAAATGCCAGGCCACAGGCCCCTAGCAGGCCGCCTAGCCTATTTTCACCCCTATGCACTACTACTGAATTTGAGCTAGACACAGCACCAGATTTTCCATTGAAATAAAATTGGTCCTTGCCAATTTATTTACCAGCTAATAGGCATAAGAACACATTTTATGTGAATATCTATTCATTTCAAAGATTTAAATATCATCATAACTGCTCATTACCAGCTAATTTTTACCTGTCTAGTCATGGACTAGGTGATGCACTACTACTGAATCAGAGCTAGACACATTACCAGGTTTTCTATTGAAATAAAATAGGTCCTTGCCCAATTTATTTACTGTGAGAGAGAGAGAAGAGAGAAGAGAAGAAATGAGAGAGAGAGAAAGAAAAGAACGAAAAGATCACAGTTATAGACATTTTTATCCAGGATTACTAATGCTTGAACAGTTTTTGATTACCAAGCAGTAATTTGGTATTGCCATTTGCCAACATTTTTATCTTTAAAGTTTGGAGCCTCTAGGTTTTCCTAGCTGTTGATGCAATGCTCTAGCTTTATGGACATGGTTCATGTCAACTATCACCAATTTGCTAACTTATTTGTACTTTATCTTCAGAATGTGAAAGCATATATGAGAAGAGGAACTTCCAGGGAAATGCTCTTGTGTTATAAAGAAGCTCTCCAAGGTGAGTGCCTAATATGACCATCATCTTTTTGGTCAAAACTCATATCCTAAGCAATTTTCTTATCCACTCTTGCTTGTAGATCTGTTTCTAATTAAGATTGGTTCTGGTGTTAATTTTAGTCCCGTGAGGTGAAGCTAGTTACGTTAAACAAGCCTCTATTTGCATTCATTTAACATATGCTGGAAAATTGCATAACTGTTTTGGCAAAGCTTGCAGACACAGGTCCAACAGTTTTACAAATCTATTGTGCCTGTCATGTTTTGGTAACAATTCTACTTTAAAGTGGTGACTGCAATATAGATAAATGCCATTTTTAATGTAATATTGTATAACATGCCACATACGTGACATGCACTATTTGCCCTCTTTACCCGCTATTATTTTTAATACTTAATTCTGAAGTCTTTAAATTTGTACTATATTTAAGATTTTTGTTTCAAAATACAAAACCCTGAAATCTTTAGATTTTTATTACATTTAAGGAATTTGTTTTGAATTTTGAATTTGTCCCAACTTTGTTATAAATTAATAATACTTAACCATTGTCTGTCCGAGTTCACTCCACAATAAAAGATAGGGTAAATTACACTGACCTCCCCTGAGGTTTAGTGAAATTACACTGACCCCCTCTCTATTTATTCAGGTTACAATCACCTCTCCTGAGTAATCTTTGAGTAATTTTTTAGGGGATATTTGTGTAATATTTTACAAAACTCAGGGGAGGTTTGTGTAATCTTATTTCGTAATAGGGGAGGTTTGTGTAATCTTTTACAAAACTCAGGGGGTTATAAGATAAAATTACAAATAGAGGGGAGGTCAGTGTAATTTCACTAAACCTCAGGGGAGGTCAGTGTAATTTACCCTAAAAGATAAGATGGTTTATCTTGAATGTTCTTCTAAGCAGTTGGTATTTAGTGCCTGAGTTCTTTAGGTCGAAGTATCAAACCAAGGGTTGATATGTGCTTATAATTGGTAGGGTATGGTAAGTGGTCCAAATTATTGAGTATACAAGAAATAACTTTTATTATCCACGTGATAACCTTTGCTGTATGGGGCTGTTTGTTTGGTAGTTGTTGAGAAAGAAGAGAAAAAGTCGCTCTATTATTAGTTATCTCAAGAATATATATTTGTGTACAAGGTATGTTGTGCCATAGGAATAAGATAAGCTATCCTACCTAATACATAAAACAAAAGAGCAAATAAGGAAAGTTTATATAAGGAATGTTTATTTCTAACACTCCCCCTCAAGTTGGAGCATAGATGTCAATCATGCCCAACTTGTTACAAAGATAACTAAATCTGGTAGACCCAAGGGCCTTAGTGAAGACATCAGCGGTTTGTTCCTCTGAAGAGGTGTGAGGAGTAATAATTTTCTTGGATAGAACAGCATCTCGAACGAAGTGACAGTCAACCTCAATATGCTTAGTTCTCTCGTGAAAAATAGGATTGTTGGCGTTGTAGATGGCAGATTGATTGTCACAATACATAGTCATAGGCTTAGCAGACATAAATCCAAGTTCTTCAAGAAGAGTCTTTATCCACATCAACTCACAAGCAGTGTGAGCCATGGCTCTTTATTCAGCTTCAGCACTCGAGCGAGCCACCACATTTGTTTCTTACTCCTCCAAGTGACTAAGTTCCCCCCATATAGGTACAATAGCATGAGGTAGACCTCCTATCATGAGTGGAACCAGCATAATCAGCATCAGAGTAAGCCTCCACATTGATGTGACCATTTTCTTTATAGTGCAAGCCTTTTCCAGGAGATTTCTTGATGTACCGTAGTATTCTCATCACAGCCTTCCAATGACATCTTTTTGGTTGATGCATGAATTGACTCACTACCCCAACGGCAAAAGAAATATCCGGTCTAGTTACTGTGAGATAGATAAGTTTACCAACTAGTCTCTGATATTTGGCACAATCATTGAGATTTTCATCTCCTTTGGGTTCAGCACTAAGTTGAGATTCGATTGGGGTGCTAGCAAGTTTACACCCAAGGAGTCCAACTTCACTTAGGAGGTCCATGGCATACTTTCTCTGTGACAAGACAACCCCTCTTGTATTATAAGCAAATTCAATTTCGAGGAAGTATCGGGGTCTTCCTAAGTCCTTTGTTACAAAGTGATTCTTTAGATGAGCTTTAACCTCAGTGATGCCATTTTCATCACTTCCCGTGAGGAGAATATCATCAACATACACGGCTAGAATGACAACCCCAGTAGGTGAATGCTTTATAAACACAGAATGATCTACTTTGCATCCTTGAAGACCAATGCTCTGAGCAATTTGACTAAGCTTGTCAAACCAAGCTCTTGGGCTTTGTTTAAGACCATATATTGCTTTTCTTAACTTGCATACTTGATACTCTCCTTAGCAACATAACCAAGAGGTTGCTCCATATGAACCGTCTCTGAGAGATCACCATACAGAAAAGCATTTTTAACATCCATCTGATGCATTTTCCACTTGAGATTGACAGCAAGGGAGGCAAGAATTCTGACAGAATTCAACCGGGCTACCGGAGAGAAAGTGTTAAAATAATCTACACCATATTCTTGAGTGAACCCTTTAGCAACAAGGCGAGCTTTGTATCTGTCAATGGTCCCATCAAGTTGATATTTGATTGTGAAGACCCATTTGCAGGAGACTAGTTTAGCATCAGAAGGAGGAGTGACCAAATCTCAAGTGTGGCGTGAGGTAAGTGCAGACATTTCTTCATCCATGGCCTGCTTCCACTTGGGATCATGAAGAGCCTCTTGGTATGTCCTGGGAATAGAAGCACAAGACAAGGACAAGGCAAATGCACGAAAGGAGGGTGACAATTGAGTGAAGGAAACAAAATTACCAATGGGATGAGAAGTACAACTGCGTGTACCCTTTCGTAGTGCAATAGGCAAATCAATCGCAGGATCTATCGACGGGGGAGAGCTCGGCCGAGGTTCCGAGTCCTGAGGAGGAACAGTGGTGGTCCGAGGTTGTCTCTGGTAAACAAGAATAGGAGGAGTAGGTGCCACCGTGGTGACATCAGGGCTGTGAATAGTGGAGGATGGGGAGACAGGTGGAGGGAGGGGTGTAGGTGAAGTAGATACAGCTGAGGAAGAAAAATAGGGTGTGTCTTCAAAGAAAGTAACGTCACTAGAAGTGAACAATCGCTTGGAGACAGGATCATAACATCTGTACCCTTTTTGAGTTCGTGAGTACCCAATAAATACACAACGAACTGCTCTAGGGGATAATTTGTCATGACCAGGTCTAAGAGTGAACAAAACATAAACACCCAAAAGTTTTAGGAGGTAGATTGAAAGTAGGATGTTTGGGGTAAAGAATGGAATGAGGGGACTGGCCCCCAAGCACGGAGGAAGGGATCCTATTAATGAGGTAGGTGGAGGTCAGAATGGCATCTGCCCAAAGATAACATGGTACGTTCATATGAAAGATCAAGGTCCTAGCAATGTCCAATAAGTGTCTATTTTTTTCGTTCTGCAACACCATTTTGTTGAGAGGTATAAGAACAAGAAGTTTCATAAACAATCCCATGTGAGATACAAAACTTGGTGAAGTCAGAATGAAGATACTCACGAGCATTATCAGTACGCAAGATCTTAATAGAGGCACCAAACTGTGTTTTTATTTCAGAATAGAAGGTTTGAAATACAAGAAATACTTCTGATCGACACTTCAACATGAATAACCACGTCATGCGAGTGTGATCATCAATAAAGGTAACAAAATACTTGTATCCTAACCTACTAGAAACAGGACTTGGACCCCAGATATCAGAGTGAACTAAAGCAAATGGAGACTGACTACGACTATGTGAGCTCAGTGGAAAAGACACACGATGGTGCTTACCCAACTGACAAGCTTCGCACTGAAAGGGAACAAAGGACATGGACGCAGGAAGGATTGACTTGAGTTTGTTGACAGATGGGTGGCCAAGACGACAATGCCATTGATAGGAGCTAGAAGAATGATATGCGGCAACAGAGGACAGCAAGTAGATTCCTCCGGACTCAGTTCCCCCACCAATCTTCTTCCTCGTCTTGAGATCCTGTATGACACAGGAAGAAGGAAAGAAGGTTACACAACATTGAAGACTTTTTGTGAGTTGACTAATGGAAAGAAGGTTAACAGGAAATTTAGGCAAATAATGAACTCCTTCAAGATTTATATTACTAGAAGTTCTAACGAACCAGAACCATGTACAGTAGAGGTAGAGCCATCAACAAGGAATACAGGTGGAAGGTTATGAATGGAGTGAAATGTGGAAAATAGAATACGGTTACCTGACATATGATTAGAGGCTTCAGAATCAAGGATCCAAGACATACCAGCAGAGACATTGGCAGCGACCCCAGAGGTGGAAGACATGGCAGCAGTGGAGGAGGACTTAGCCTGTAAAAAATCCTCATATTCAGCCCTAGAAATTGTTACTGATTCACTACCCGAGGTATTCTGAGATGGTTGAGTGGAGGTAGCAGCCTGAGCCTGAGATGGGCGACCAAACTTCTGCCAACAACGATAAGAAGAATGGTTGGATCGACTGCAGTGAGTGCAAGGTGGAAAGGAATTCCTTCCACGGCCACGACCACTAAAACGACCTCCACCTCGACCCCGGCCCCCAGCAGCAAGGGCGGAGTTTTCAGGTACATGAGTAGGTGTAGGGTTGAGCTCAGTTAGGGCTGTTCATGGGTCAAACCCGACCCGATGAACCCGAGAACCCGACCCGACCCGAACCAATCGGGTCGGGTCGGGTTCAAATTTTTGAAACCCGATTATAATCGGGTCGGGTCCGGGTTTCAATCTTTAAAACCCGATGACCCGAGACCCGACCCGATTACCCGATTTTTTTATAATTTTTAATTATTTTTAAAATATTTATATTTAAAAATATTTATTTTTTATTATTTTTTTTAAAAAATAAAAATTATTATTAAAAAATTATTTTTTTTCCTAAACGGGTAAACCCGACTACCCGACCCGACCCGACCCGACCTAGGTCGGGTCGGGTCGGGTCGGGTTTGAGAGATGAAAAATATTCAACCCGACCCGACCCGACCCGACCCGATTACATTTGGTCGGGTCGGGTCGATTTTTCCCCTAAACCCGACCCGACCCGACCCGTGAACACCCCTAAGCTCAGTAACCCTCAACACTCTGGCCATAGCACTACTAAGATCAGGAATAGTGTTGTCGGCCATAAGTTGAGACTTGACATGCTGAAGAGACGGAGGTAAGCCATAGAGAAACTTAGCAACAAGAAATTCTTCACGTTGCTTCTTAAGAACAGAAACATCCGCAACCAGTGGATGATATTCGTTCAGTTCATCTGCTTTTCCCTTTAAAGTGGCATAATAATCTTGGACTGAGCCGCCTTCCTCCATCCTCAAATTAAACATATATGAGTATAATGAGTAGATCTTGTATATATTTGTATCCTGATGATATGTTTTCTTGAGGGTCTCCCACATACTCTTGGCGGTAGGAAGAAAGGCTATAGTGGAGGCTATATGAGATTCCACACTGTTTAGCATCCAAGATAGAACCACACAATCATTAGCCTCCCAATCTGAATATTCAACAATATCTGCGGCGTCGGGGGGTTCATCCTCGAGATGGTGTGTTTTCTTTTGTGATCCACATAAGAGGCGAAAAGCCCTAGCCCAAAGAAGATAATTTGCACCATTGAGTTTGATTGAAGTGTTGAAGGAGGTGATTTTAGGATCCATGAGAGTGTTGTTGGACGTCATAACACCCTTGAAGAGAAACAAGGAATGAATAAGGCTGCTGTTCGGTGGAGATATAGGGCTGTTCTGCGATGTCCCAGGAGAGGGAGGGATGAGAGATAAACCCTAAGACAGATCCAAGCCTTCAATTTTCAGCCATAGGAGAGAATAAAACAGCCGATGTGAAGTCCTCTTCAGGTGTAGACTGCTGAACCAAGAACCTTCGAGATTAGAGAAGAAGATCCGACTTGGAGAGATCGGATATCCACCTAGGGGGGCGGAACATCAAAAAAGGCAGGTCGCCTGATACAAGAAGACGACGAGAAGAGATATGTAGGATTCTAGAAGACGGCAGGAAGAGATCTACAATATTCCAGAAGGCGGCAGGTAGAGATCTGTGATGATCGGTGGAAATATGAAGAGGAGAGGAGAGGAGAGAAACCTTAGGTGGGTTGCTCTGATACCATGTTGAGAAAGAAGAGAAAAAGTCGCTCTATCATTAGTTATCTCAAGAATATATATTTGTGTATAAGGTATGTTATGCCATAGGAATAAGATAAGCTATCCTACCTAATACATAAAACAAAAGAGCAAATAAGGAAAGTTTATATAAGGAATGTTTATTTCTAACAGTAGTCAAGAATTGAAATTAGAATCGAAATTGAATCCCGTGGAATTATAATCAAATATCATTCCAATGTAGAGTTGTTTGGTTGCAGTATAGGAATTGGAATTATTCCCAAGCTGCATGCTTGGATTGTCACACCTAAAAATAAGAATTTTTTTGATTATGATACCAAATCAAATAAAATGTACCATAAAAAACTAAAATATTTTCACATGGGCCCACTTGTTATTAAAATAAAAAATCAATGAAATTAAAAAGCTTAAATGCAAGATATATTATTTTAGTAAATATATTTTACTTAAACATATACAGTTTTTTATTGATAAAGGACTAAGTTATAAAATTATAAAAATTGATGATTTAAAATGAGAAATATAATATTTTACAAATTTTTAACATAACTGTAATTTATTATGTATAGAAATATGTAGTTTTTATTAAAAACAAATAAAATTTAAAATTTTATAATTTAAAGGACTTTAAAGCAAAATATACTATTTTCAGCATTTTTGTCTACTTAATTTGATTTAATTTTAAAAATATGTAACTTTTATTGATAAATGACTGAAATATAAAATTTATAAAAATAGAGGACTGACATGTAAAATATATTATTTCCCATCATTTTTTACTTAATTACAATTTATTATTTTAAAATATATAAGTTTTTTTATTGATAAAGGACTAAAATATAAAATTTGTATATTGAAGGTGTTAAATGCAAAGATACTATTTATGAGCATTTTATTTACCTAATTTTAATTTAATTTGAAAATATTTAATTTTACTTATGAGGAGTATATATAAAATTTATAAAAATAGAGAACTTCAATGTAACAACGGTCGGCTGAGACGAGACGGAGCTGGCGTGCAGCAGTGTGCATGCACTGCCCAGCCCCGCCCACAGTAGTGTTGGGGACTTGGCCAACACCAGGACTCGGCAAACAGTGTTGGGGACTTGGCCAACACCAGGACTCGGCGAACGATAATGGCCAAGTGGTGCCCCAGCAAGGCAACTTTTGTGAATCAATGCAAATAGGTTTCCTTTATGTTTGCCTTGTTCCCCTTTGCTGTGATTTGGTGAACCTGGGATTGGTGCTTGCCATGGGATGCTCCCAGACGCTGCGGACTTTAATCTGCGTTGTTGTGCGCAGAACATTGCTGGCTAGTTTCAAACTTGGGTATCATTCAGGGTCCAATACTTCTTTTTCCCCTAAACAACTTAAGTTGTGCTGTATCTGCATGTTATATCATTATATGGGTTTATTCTATGGTGGTGGGGGTGGGGGGAGGCAGTGTCCTACAATCCTGTACTTCTTGACTGGTGTCAAATATAGAAAAGCCTGCAGCTCCAAATTCATGATTTGGCTCCTCCCATGTCCACATGCTGTATCCTTTTCTTTTACCTCCAACTTTATCTGCTCTGCTTTCTGCCTTTTGCTTGTCTTGCACATTCGGATAAGACTTATTCCGTGTTGCCTCCCTTTCGTCATAGTAAGTAGGACTGGCCTATACTAAACTATATGGGCTTGTTGGGATTGAGGTAATTGGAGGGAGAGGGAGGGGACTGTGTTAAAGTCTCACATTGGTTAAAAATATGGCCAAGGTAGCCTTTAAATTGTTTGGGCAATCCTCTCCTCATGAGCTAGCTTTTGGGGTGAGTTAGGTCCACTAATTTCTTAACATGGTATCAGAGCCAAATGTGTGGTTGATATTGTGCCACCCGTAAATGTCAAGTCCTGCAAAACTCCACGCTCCAGATGTCCAATCCTGGGCGTGAGAGGGGTGTGTTAAAGTCCCACATTGGTTAAAAATATGGCCAAGGTAGCTTTTAAATAGTTTGGGCAATCCTCTCCTCATGAGCTAGCTTTCGGGGTGAGTTAGACCCACTAATTTCTTAACAGACTGGGGAGTAATACACCATCCCCTTGTTTGGCAAACCAATTTTAATGATGTGGAGGGACAGGAAGGGATTCATTATCCCTCCATTCTCCAACATAGAAGTTTTACAGATCCCCCAAATTGGGGGACGATGTTCCCTTCCCTCCTTTTCGTCGAATCATCTTCATTTCCTTTTCGCGACTCTCCTTTTTTTATTTGTTCCCAGTCAAGCCCTTAGTCTGAGACCAGCATTCACAGCTTTCTCCTGGTTGTCAGACTCGTAAGCATTGCATGCTCCTGGTTCTGATTTCAACTCATTCTGAAATCGCTGTACTCAGTATAAGACTATAAGCATAGAGGGAGAGGACAAGAACAGAAATGAAATGGTATTTTTATTACTTGCACAATAATTTAATAGCATGAATATGATTTGCTAATTCAGCAAATAAAGACACAAGAATTTACTCAGTATTGAACTAGTTGAAAAAGAATAAGGTAACACATGTAAGTAAGCCTTAGTTGCAAGTAGTTTTGTAGCTAGTGAGCTGTTTGCAAGCAATCAAATGACTGCAAATAAACTATTTGCCGGCAACCAAACGTTTTCTCGATTATAAAAACAGTTTGTATAAGTGCAATCATAAGCTGATTCAGATCATATAGATGAGTATTCAGTATAGCTCTAGTACAATAAACCTATCACATACTTGTAAAAATGTGTCATTCATCAACCACATTTTCTTCCGTCCTTTTCTCATATAATTTTTTTTCCTCTACAGATTTTAAACATGCCTTGGTTCTGGAACCACAAAACAAGACTGCACTTGCTGCAGAGAAAAGATTGAGAAAACTGGTTGGCTGACAAACTGATAGAAAGTTGCATTGATAAATGTTGGAAGTTTTGAACTCATGAGAAACTAAACAGCGCTTCAGTCATCCTGGATTTGACCACCTCATTGGCGTTGCACCTCAATGAACTCATGTGAAGTTCATTAGTTTTGATGTGTGTACACCTCGAAGTGATTGATTTAATTTGGAAAAAAGAAAGTGACAATTTGTTGAGCCCTATTTGCATTTGAATCACTATATATCAAGTATAGCGAGCAATAATACTATTGTATCTTCTGAGAAATTTTGCGTCATAAAAATTCATATTTAAAATACGGAAAGCATTCAGTGGTTTAAAATGTTTTGGAGTTTGGCATTTGCATTGCTTAGATTTAGTGTTGGTGTATTTTATATATTAAGAAGTTTGGGTTGTGCAAATTCAGGCTAAACAAATTGACATGCATTTCAATCTTTATTTCCCCCTTTCCTTTCTCTTGTTAGTCTTGATTGGGGATGCCGATTTCAAGGTTCTACAAGGATATCTTTTCAAATGTGTAGTGATATGTATCTGGTCATGGTGCTTGTTTTGTTAAATTGAAAATTTGACTCTAATTGTATATGTACTTGATCGATTAAAATGTTGTGCTCGACTATTTACACTCTATTTGCCCTCCGAAAATGGACTTGTAAATTAAATAATTCTACATGCCTTCATAAAAACCACATTAGATTCTCTTTTCAAGATTAACCGGTCTTATTGATATGATGTTGAAGTGTCCCATAGAAAGGATATATGTTTATAGGGGTGTGCATGGGTACTAGGTAGACGCAGAATTGATTGAATTCTTTTCGATCGGATAGGTTTCGAGTAGATCAAATTAAATTCAGATAGGGTCTGGGATAAAAATTAAGGAATCGATTAAAAATGGTACTCATAATCGAAATCAGTATTCGGAATCGAAATCGGCACTCGGAACTTGTACTTAGGAACTAGTAAATGAACATGGGTACCTTGAACTTGTACATTGGAACTTGTTCATTTACAAGTTCTAATGGGGTACTCGGAATTTATAAATGAACAAGCTTCAACAAGGTACTCAGAACTTGTACCCTGGAATCGAACATGTTCAAATAGGGTACTCGAAACTTGTGGTATAATACAAGTTTCGGGTAGGGTCCGGTTCTATGTCCCAATAGGGTAGGGTCTGAGTCCAAAACTTAGGAACCAATCCTATACAGGGTAGAATTCGGGTGTCATGAAAAATACAAGGTACCTGGACCCGCTCACTCCTAATATAGGACAATAGAAAGGAGAGCAGACAAAAAAGGAAGAAATTAGAGAATCCTAGGTATTTTGAATTGCACAATTTGTTTCGGATAAAAAATGGTATCATCCCCAATATTAGAGAATTCCTTGATCTTATTAGTTCCAATACTGGGAGTAGGATGTCAACGAGGCGGGGTGGGTAAGGGGGGGGTGCCTACTCGCTACTTGCCTTGCCAAATATATGGGTACCCACTACTCATTTAATTTCCCACGGGTATCACAAATGGGTACCCATTTAATTACCCGCGGGGGACGGATACCCACTGATATTGGTGGGTACCAATGACACTTTAAAAAAATATAAATTACAATATTTTGATAAACATTTTATAAATTACACTTCAAATACAAACACAAGATCTTAAAATATAAACTACAAATATTTCTCAGCATCGTCATATAATGTGGGTGGTGGAATTGTATTAGATTAGGATTTTTTTTTGGAAGTGAAATTGATTTTATTAATGAAATCCAATTACACCTGAATCCTCGGAGGGCTTAGTAGTCTTTAAACATTGGTAAGGGTCACAGAAACAAAAACAAAGCAAAAACTACCCAAGCCTCTTGAAAAAAAACCTTGTGAAGCAAACCCAGAGTGGGAAAAGATTTTTTAGTATATATACAAGGGGTAATTTTGTAATTTAATTATTTTTGCGGATAATAGATACCTGCGAGTATGAGTACTATAATATCCGTACCCGCCTCATATAATAAACGGGTAAGAAAAATTATCCGCGAAATCCCCGTGGGTAGGATACTAACCCACATATCCGTCATAAACGGATAAATACCTGCGGGTACCCGCCTAAATGAGTATTATTGCCGGAGTGTGACTGCAACTACTATGGAGTCAAGGAATTCATATATAGTACCGTACAAGAGTAAACTTAGTATTATTAAGAATGATTTTAGCATTATTAAGGTTGTGCTTAAAGTAAAAGTAAATTCTTATCGTGAAATAATGAACCTAACACATCTATTTTAAGTTTAGTTTTAATAAAGAAAGTTACTCTTAATAATTTTCTAAATTTGGTGAATTGAAAAAGTTGAATATTCAAGGAATTTAGAGAGACTTTGGGTGCTTTCCGATCCCTCCACATCACCATAATTCAAACAAGGGATAACAAATCCTTCTCACCTCTATCCGTCTAAGTACCTCAATCTAAATGTCTTTTAAACTCATCTTTGATACATAAGAAAAGATGCCAGCATTCAAAACTGCACGTGGCTTCCCTGATAATTGGACTTCAGGTATCTTACAGCTGCTCAAAACTGCTACTTCTTCCTTTCTTATTAATGGCGAGCCTGGACATCCTTTTCAGCACAAACGTGGCATCCGACATGGTAATCCACTCTCTCCTCTCCTCTTCAACTTGGTGGCTGATGTTCTTTCAAGGCTTATTGAGAAGGCGAATCAGAATGGTTTGTTCCGAGGTGCCCTCGATAACCTTTCCTCCGGCGGTATTACTCATGTTTTTTATGCTGATGATCTAATCATGTTATGTGATGATAGCAATCGTAGTTTTCAGAATATTCGCCCTCTTTTCAAATGTTTTGAGCTTGCTTCTGGTTTGAAGCTCAACATGGAAAAAACTTTGGTCATGCACATTGGAGGGGACTTTATGGCAGCAGAACGTGTTGCGAACATTTTTGGGTATGCTGTGGGATCTTTCCCTTTTAATTATCTTGGGCTTCCGTTGAAACTGGGTAAGCTAGTGAAATCAAACTAGACAAATCTTATTCTGAAGTTCGACAAGATACTGGCTACGTGGCAAGGTCTTTGTCTATCTCGTGTCGGACGCCTTGCTTTGATCAATAGTACTTTAACGAGTCAAGCTTCTCATATGTTATCCATTTTTTTGGCTCCATTCTTGGGTGGTGAAGCAGTTAGACGCTCGACGACGTCATTTTTTCTGGTGTGGAACTGGGGATGTGAGCTGTAGAGGTAAATGTATGGTTAGTTGGGACACATTCACAGCTGATATTTCTTGTGGCGGCTTGGGTATTCTAGATGTACAACTACATAATCGTGCAAAGCTCGACAGTTGGCTTTGGAAACTTTGGCATTCCAAAAATTTGATCTGGCCGAAGGTTATCTGGAATATTTATCCTTCTACACTCAGGTTGGGCTCCCCTAATCTTTGCCAACCCTCTTTTGTGTGGAAAGGTATTCTTTCCCTTATGGATATCTTTAAATGTTCAACTTAGATCGTGGTTGGTTCAAGACTTCGGACTAGCTTGTGGAGAGACAAATGGTTGCGGAACGATACCCTGCAAAACAAGTATCTGAGCCTCTATGCTTTGACTACTTCAAAGGATGCTTGTATTGCAGACGCGAAGATGCTAAACGAAGCCAGAGAGATTGTGGGGTGGGACATCAACTTTTCAAATTTCGTGCATTTAATTGAGGTGATGGAACTAGCAAAAGATTTGGAAGAAACTCTTCACTGCTCGGGCGAGGACACGGTGGAATGGAAATGGAATTCTTCGAGGGTTTTCCCGACTTCCTCGCTTTACAAACTGCTAAACTTCAGTGGTTTGAAGGATGCTAAGGTCGAGTATATTTGGCAACATAAGTTCCCAGTTTCAATCTCTATCTTCAATTGGTTCTTTTATCGAAAACGACTACATACGAAGGACCGTCTTATATTGCATGGCATGAACATCCGTTGTGTATTCTTTGTGGTGTTGCAATGGAGACGCATGGACATCTCTTTGAAGTTTGCCCTTATACTATATCTTGGTTGTCCTCAACCTAATTCAGGTTCAATATTTCGACGTCAATTTTACTCCCTGGTTGGATTTGACTAGTACCTTAAGGGAAAGGGAAAAAGATATCAAATTGTTCAGAGCCTCAAGGACTTGGCATTGGAAGGTGTGGTGTCAAAGAAACAACCGATGCTTTAATGGATCTAGTAAATCTGCATATTCCATAACTATTGAATCGGCTAATTTTTTCTGTCTTTGCTTGTAGCTTCGCTACCATCTTTTAGGTTTTTATTTTATTTTTATTCATTCTTGTTCGCTTGTATTTGTCAATCCTCTTGATTAATATAAGTTGTTTTTTTAAAAAAAAACAATTATTTCATTCAGCATCCTCATTTTGAGCCTATAGTATCAACATAAGTGGTTTGATGAAGATGGACGTAATATACTTCTTAAATTCCTTCTTTGTATATTTGGTTTTATTTTGTGGTCTCAAAATTTTAATTTAGAACTCCTTGAAACATGAAGACTTCATCCTTACTTTTCATTAAATAAAGTTAAGTAATTGTAACTTTTGCAATTTAGTAACATTGTAATGGAATTAATGGACAACAAATTATATGGAAAAGTAGGAACATACAACACAAACGATAAAAGTGAAAAAGAAGTAAAATTGATATTATCCTTTATGCAACATAATAGAAAAGAAACCATTAATATCAAGAACTTATTCTTAACAAACAAGGAAAATAAGATATAAAACAAATAGGTAAATTGGTCATATGATCGGATGCACATGAATCGAGAATCCGTGCAAACAGCTAATTGCACCTTATATAATACCTAAGTTTAGGGGGGCATGCCATTTAGCAACAAGAGATCGTGTTTTTAGTGGCAATTAATTAATAGCAATAATATAATTACTACTAAATAATTTAGAGAGAACAAATATTTTATATCATTTAGCAATTATTCTTAAAAATTCTATAAAAAATTATAAATTTAATGATAATTTTTAATATAAATCTATGCCTCTAATTATTATAATTTTCCTACTTGATTTGGAAGCACCTTTGTTTTTAATCCCTACCTAATTTATATTGAATACAAACAATTTGATTTATTAGTTTCATCTCTCCATCTATAATTTACAGAAAAAGGTAATTAAGACATGCACTCCACTCATAGTCTCATACCTCATCCGAAACTCGAAACTCGGAACCCGTGACCCATCACCCGTACGTAACACCCGATTTACTTCCCCCGACACCCCAAATTCCCAATCCTCGAATGTGAGTGAGTGACCTAATGCCGCGTCGAGTGCAAGTTTGATGTTTACATCTCCTCCTCACTGTCGGGCGCCGGCTCACCATCTCCCTCGTTCCTAAATCCAATCCCTTCACTGCTTCACATAATCACAGTTCACCCATCTCCCCCATTCCCTGCAGCATCTTAGAACATATCAGCATCTCCTCACCCGCAGCCTCATCTCCCTCTCCTTCACGCCGCTGGCAACTGAAGTCCGAAGGCCCCTCATCACTCATCAAACAACATCAGCCCATCTCAACTTGACTTCTTCGGCAGTAAGGAGTGCTCAACATTCAAGGTAATCTTTTTCTATTTGCTTTACGAGCATGAACTGTGAGCCATGCACTGTGAGTCATGGCAGGGCACGAGTACTGGGGAATACCCGGATGGCATTGTGCTTTCATCTTGATGGCATCTGTGAGCTTGCTAATTGGAGCGCTCGTGTATATGACGACATTGTTTGTTGTTGACCCTAGGAGAGACCCTTTAGTTACTCATGGTGGTGATGATGACGACACTAAAAGGTTAGCCATCCTTCTCTAACCAGCTACATTATGTTCTAGTTCACGGTTGTTCTGATTTTTTTAATAGTTTATTATGATTTAAAATGCAAATTCAAAATGAAAGCCTCATTTATACTCTTAAATTAATTCAACGATTTTGACTTAGTAGTGTTCCTTGGATATGTTTGAGTAGAAACAATTTAGTGAAGTTGAAATAACTTTGCTAAAAAGATTTTAGTTCAATCTTCAAGATGATCATTCATCGACGGGAGAGTTCTTTAACCAACATAAAAGATGTTATACTTTTGAGCAAACTTTAATCAACTAAAACTTTTGTTCTAACCCTGACTATTAAGTGCCACTAATCAGCTTTTGCTTGAGTTATTGTATCGTAAGACATGGCCTTTGTGCATAACATAATTAGTGCTTTGTCTTCAAATGTTTTACATGCAAACCAATATGTCACACCGAATTTTACTAAGCTTTTCTTTCTTCCAAGTGATTCTATAGTCACTCAACATAATTACTGCATTGCACAAGTTTACAAATTTATATTCTAATAATTCATAGGTTATGGTCATATTTTCCAGGGCCATCTCTGTCACGAAAAGTACAGCAATGAGATTCGTAATGAAAGTCCAAACATTTCAGGTCATTGTCTTGCAGGGCATTGTTGGTTCATTGCCATGGACAGCCATGGTTTTCTTCACAATGTGGATTGAATTGGATAGGTATGATCAAACAGATACAAGGACTAACTTTTTATTCAAATTCCACCATCTGAAGATTTTGATAATTTATCTTGCAGTGTTTGATAATAATAGCTCAACTGCGTTAAACAGTCTTTTTGCAGTCGGATGTGCCATGGGCTCCTTCCACGGGGGCTTCATAGACGATCAGATTACAAAGCATTTCCCAGACTCAGGCCGAGTTATGTGTGCTCACTTTAGTTCCTTCATGGGCATTCCTTTTTTGTGGATTCTACTTACCATGAATCCAACCATTGGTGGACAATTGGAATGCTTTTGCTGTCACCCTATTCCTCATGGGCCTCAGCATCAGCTAGTGCGCCACTTGTGCAAATAATCTCATGTTCGCTGAGGTTGTCCCCCCGAAGCATCACACCATGATTTACGTATTTGATCGAGCATTTGAAGGCTCGTTTGCTTCATTTGCAGCACCTGCGGTGGATTTCCTTACGGAGAAAATATATGGCTACGATTTAGAGTCATTCAAGTTGGCAACTACTTCTGCTCAAGGTGCATTAGCACTGTCAAAGGGTCTGTTTATGATGACTCATTCCTTTCGGTTGGTGTTCCCTGTTCTACAGTCCACTATATGTTGTATTCAAACACGATCGAGATAGCACGAAATTGGCATGTTCAAAAGAGCAAGAAGATCATGATAGAATGATTTGATTCCACGCATAGGACGTTGATAACCACATTGATCTCAGTTAGAGGATTAGAACTTTTAGCATCACGCTATGTTGAGATATCTGGCCTTGCAAAGTTATGTTTTTCGTGACTTCAAATCAAAAAATATTGCAGTGGATTGAATCAATTGAGGGTATTATTCAGATATTGATTCTCATTGAGCAATCATGAGAATAAAAAAAATCATTACCTCGATTTGGGTTTTAGATGCAACCCATCCATTACCTCATTATATCTAATAATGAGGCCTATGAAATTTCAATGAGGTATTGTTGGTCCTTGACTTCTATTTGGGGTTTTAGATGCAACACATCCACCGTAAATCAAGTTAACATTTCTCTCTTTATCATTTATGTAATACATTAATTATATTATCCATCCTGCATTCCCTAATCTAAATTAGTTGCCATGACAATGCCTTTGTTTTTTTAATAAAAAAATAGTTCTTCAAATCCATTTATCTGTGAAACTGTGATGCTTGGAGCATCTTGGTCTTAAACTTGAGTGCTACCTGGTGCATCCATGTTATGTTTATTTATGTTATTATTGATGTTACTGCATTTTTTTCCTTGCCCATTTGTTATGTTTGTTTAAACTAGGTCTGTCAAATAGTGAAACTCATATCCTAATAGCTCGATTGCTTGTCGATGTATATTGGATCCCTTCTTAAATTTTTTATAGAACGTAATAATTGTTGTTGCACTTGGTGTCACATATTTTGAATGCTTAAGCATATTGATAAATTCCTTCTTAAGCAATATGAATTCTATTTTCAAACTTGAATTCCGATCCCTTTTAAGTAGATTTGGTTCAACATTTAGTAGATTTAAATTTTATTGTTAGTTGTGTGTCTCACTATCAGATGATTCAAATGGAATGTTTCTTATATTTAATTATTGTAATTTTTTTGTCAAATGTTGTAAGCAGTATTATCTATGTAGTTCCAATATAAAGTTAGAGCTAAACCACAAGTCATATACATCTTGAATAGCGTGGTTTAGATTATATTTAGACTTATTCATCAAAGTTTTCTAGCATCATATTTTTTTATCACATCCATTGAAGGTGGTCAATTTGATCATTTAGGTACTTGTTATGAATATGAATCTATAGATTGAGTCCTTTCCTAATAGCTCAAGTTTTTGGAAAAATTATTTAAATGTATTGATCAATTTGGTCTATTATTCTCTCACAACTACCATACTTCTACCATACTTCAAGAGGTCTAGAAAAACTTCAATAAATATTTTGAGGGTGCAAAAAACACTTTAAGTATCTTATCTTTGATATAAAAGGAAAGTTGTTGCATTCCAAACTAGCTAGATGAGTTTGAAAACATTCTGCACACTTAAGGAGAGAAACTTGACATCATGTGAATACATGCACATTTTAGATTATATTTTGGCCCTTTTAGAGCATTATGCTTCTTGTTGCATCCCAATCTGGCCTTGACATCAAGTGTTGGTACAATACCTGAATAGCTATATCATGATATGTCCTATAATTGAGATGCAAGTGCTGATATGATGTGCTTATATTCTCATAAGACTTATATCATGAATAGCTATAGTGTTGCAGTGCTCATATTTATTTTTGTTAATAATTGTCTTCTTTTGATGCTCTCATACATTTCCTCATTTCATTTGCTTTGCTAATACAGTCATCTGTTACCATGTGAATGTGGAGAATGATGCTTGACTATCACAAGCATCAACTCAATATTATCTCCTTAGTTTCCAACAATGGTAGGACCAAAGTTTCTACTCCATCCGTATCATAGGATTAAGCAAGAGTCCTTGAGATTGAATTGAAGTCTCTTTGTTTAAGCTTTTTAAATGTGTACTATCCCCAAAATAGAAGTCAAGTAGGAGAAAACAATAGCGAGAGATGTATATGGAGATTTTATATAATGACGAGAGATGTATATAGAGATTTTTTTTTTCATTTTTATGTGAAGGATGCTTTGATCATTTTGTTGGTCTATTCAAACAATAAGGATATTGAAGACTACAATGTGTGTGGATGGGGTTAAACTCTCAATTGAGTTGCTTTCAATTCCTTAATTGTAATTCATGTGATAGTTGAAGTTCAAAGATTTCACAATATAATTCTTTCAATTTTTATTTGATTAATCTCGTAATTTTTAGTTTTGTTGTAATAGACATTGCTATGCTATGACCAATTTAATGGTAATTATAAAAGCCACCAAAGAAGATTAGTTGAATAAGATATTATAAGATTTAGTAGCAATTGTAATTGCTACAAAAATAGCTATCAAATATATATACATTTAGTGGTGATTGTTTTTAATTTTTACCAATAATTGTATAAATTGCTTCTAAAGCCTTTAACGACAATGAATCTAGTGGGAATTCATTAATTGCTGGTAAAGATTTTTGCAGCATTTACAATTGCTAGCAAACGTTATAATAATTACGCTAAAAGGCTATATTGTAGTAGTGGCAACAATTCGAATAACTGGATTTTACACAGTATTTGAAACAAAAACTCTTTAAAAATCCAATGTTTGAACCTAAAATTGGTCAATTTTTAAAATGTCTATCCAAAATCGATTATAAAATTGTTGGATATCCGACGACTAACCTATGTGATCTAATCAATTGGATCATATACGAATATTTGACTCATATGAGTATCCATTTACTAAACAATATGAAAATTAACTGGTTCCTATGGCCGATTATGCAAAAATTTAATACAAATAAATCAACATACAACAAGAAAGAAATTTACATAACAATACATTTAAAGGAGGTGAAGTCAAATACCGCAACAACATTAAGGACTAGCTAGGCAAGTGACGGGCTACGGTGCTGGGCAGGAGCTGAGTTGTAGCGTGGGCAAATTGGCAGCACGTTGACAATACTATGAGGCGTGGCTGTAGGCGGGTTGAGATCCTGCAGGGTGTGGTGGAGGAAGATGGGCTAAGACCAGATAGGGGAGAGACTGCGACATTGAGCCATTAAGAGCACTATGGAGTGCAATGGAGGAAGATGGGCTGAGATCAAATGAGGGATAGGTTGCAACACCGAGCTGCTGAGGGCACTATGATGACACGACAGAGGATGGTGGATTGAGAACAAATGAGGAGAATCTACTTTTGGGTGCAATAGTGAAAGATGGAGTGAAATTAGGTGAGCAATAGGTTGTGGTAATAACTTGTAACATTCTAAATATTTTTCTTGTTTATTTATCTTTTCTTGTTGTTGTGCTTGGCAGCCTAGTGGGCTAGTCCTAGGTCGAACCGAGTCGACTCATGGTCCGGTGTGAGCTTGCGAGCTCGGATGAGTTGAACTATGAGTTATAATTATGTAGTTAATTGAGTTATGAAAATTTTGCTTGCATAGATAAATTTATTTAATTTTATGTTGTGTATGCGTGATTGTTTAATTATGTTACACGTGGTTGTGCGTATGTTTGTTGCTTGTAATTTAGCATGAGATTAGAATATGATTAATTAAGTTAGCGGGTTCGAATTCGGGTTCGGCTTGAGGCGAATGCGGGTTTGATAAAGGATTTAGTGGAGTTAGGGTTGAGGAGGGAGTATAAAACCCCCTCCCCTTGGCTAGCGGCTCCCTATTGGAGCCGCACGTGCCGATTTAGAAGAGGAGCCATCCAGCCGCCAAGCCAGCCGCCAGCCGCCAGCCAGTCCCTCTCTCTCTTCCTCATCCTTGGAGCCACCGCTGCCCTCAAGAGCCGAGTCGCTGAGCCCTTCCCTTCTCCTTCCTCTCCTTCTTCTTTCCCTTGGAGCCGAGCAGTGAGCCAACCGCCTAAGCCAAGCCCTCCTTCCCTCTCTTCCCATATCTTCAAACCGGCGGCCTAAGGAGGAGGAGCCACCCCCTCTCCCCCCTTTCTTTGAGTCGAGCCGCCATCTTTTGAAGCCGGATTCAAGGGCCGTCGACCGAGATTTCTCCTCTAGTCATCCTTCCTATTTAGGTTAGTGGTTTTACCTCTTGTTTTTTGGGTTCTCTCGTAATCTTGAGCCAATTTGGGCATCTTCTTGTTTCTTGTGATTTTCGCCGAATCGTGGGTTTGATCGCCGTGTTCTTGTGCCGATTTGTGTGAGGAGGGCTCGAGATCCTCCCTTTGTGGCTCGACAGCCCTAGGTTTTCCCTAGGGGTGCTCGGCCAAGCGTGAAGCAAGGGTGCCCTCAAGGTGTTCGATGAAAGGCCCAAGTGAGAGATCTTTTTTATCTTGAAGTTTATATTTTGATTTGTTTGCCTATTTAGGTTCTTGAATTATGGTTGTATGTCTTAGATTTAAATCTGTGATTTTTGATATGGTGCTTGTTCTACAAAAATTAAGATTTGATCTTGAAGCTATGAGTGTTCTTGATCATGTGAATTGATTCTTGTTTGAAGATTGTTTTGATTCATGCAATCATGACTTGATTCTTGAGAAGTTTTGCCTCAACGATATAGTTATGTTGTGTTGATAATTAAGGAATTTAATTATGTAATTTTCAGATTTAATTACCTTTATTATGCTGGAACTCAATTAGGCTGAAAGCTGCATGCTAAATTATTTATTTTAGGGCTGATTTTGAAATCTTGTTTGTAATGTGCGTATTTTGCTGAACATAGTCATGTAACATATCGTTTCGATCAGAAAATATAGTTTGAAAATATAGGACACACTCTGGAGATCAGATTCGGATTAGATACATCAGTTTCGAGCATAACAGTAAGCTAAAACAAAACCTTAATCTGGTGATCTAAATTTTAATTACATAATTAAAATTGGGCAAATGGTCGACATAATATGTTATGAACCAACAAACAAAGTTTATGCATAAAATAAAATCTCATGAGTTTATGACATTACGAGCCTAGGAGTTGGGGTCGGATATTGGAGTGTTGAGACGCTTTCGAATGAGGTTGACACCCCTAAGACCCCGTAGGAGAGATTTGATTTAGGTCATATTGCACTATATCTTTATGAATGATGGAGAGGCTCATTGAGGAGCCGGATTGCGGGCTAGGCCCGGAAGGTTGGATGACTAATTCCCAACCTGTGGAACAAGTTCGGATAGGCAATTTTCGATTATTTTGGTTAGCCTCGTGGAATAAGTTCGGAGGGCCTACTCGATTATTCTCGAGGTGTTTTTAAGGAATAAGTTCGGAGGGCCTATCCTATTATTCCTATGATATCTTAAAGGGGCAAGTTCGGATGAGCGATTCCCGATTGTTCCTTTACGTCTTGTGGAGCAAGTTTGGAGGGCCTTTCCGATTGCTCCTGAGTTTATTTATATTAGTATAGGTTCGGAGGGCCTTCCCGATTATCCTAATATATTTTATTTCCTTAGGGCATGGTAGGCTTAGGCCTGTTGATCTTCATCGTTTGAGTGTTGGATGCCTTCGGGCAGGTGGTGGCTAGATGGCCTATTAGCTTATCACTCCCTTGTGACATTTTCCTGCTTGAGTCAGGAATTTTGCTTTATGCATCATGTCTGTGTTTGTTTTTTTAGGGGTTGGTAGAACCGCTCACTGAGTTCGTTTTGAACTAACCCATTGTCATTGTTTTGTTTTGCAGAGCTTGACCGATGAGGTGGGCTGGAGCACTTGGCGCGGTTGGAGGGCAGATGAGCTACATTGATCTCATAGCAGTCCTAGTTAGGGGTCATAGTCGAGTCTGTAGTAGTTTGTTATGCACTGTGTTTTGGCATTACAGAGTTGTAGTCACTTGGGGACGTTTATGTCATTTATTTCGGATTTCATTATTGGTGGTCTATTGGATTTGATTTCTTATTTCCGCACTTTATTATTTTGTTAAACTTAAATGATTTCTGATTTAGTTTTGATTTTGAAATAAAACTTGTTATTTCTTTTTCGCTAGATTTTATTGTTCTGTTGACATGTGCATGATTTAGGCTACGGGGTATATGCATGTATATTTTGGCCGATCATGTGATCCTGAGTTGGGGCGTGACATAACTACTAAGTCGCTAATGTCACACCCTTCCTAGGGTCACTTCACATCGAAGCAGATGCTGCCAATGAAAGCACGCGGCAAGGGAATAAGACAACAAGAGAACTAGACATTTCAATAAATAAACACTAGCAACTAAAAAGGATTTCATTCATTAACAATTAAAAAACAAATGATGAGCCACAACGTCACAAATTCGAATGAATAAAGTTAAATAACAAATGTAGTCATATTAAATCAAGATCAAATGATATATCAATAGAAACAACAATAAAGAAAACTACTCAAAATACTAACAAAAGAAAACTATATTAGAGCATGCATCGTCTACTCTTTCTAACTAGTCTTCCTTAATTTCGAACTCATACATGTGAGTTTGAAGTAAACACAAAACATGTTAGCAGAAATCTGAGTATGATTTGCCAATATGCCAAACACTAAGGTAAATAACATAAAATAAAATGGATGACAACTCATGCACACCAAACTACTACCTTAGACGCTAACTCATAATACTATTATTATGACTCATTCCATGCATAAAGAAGAACATTCTACTATATATTAATTCTATTTTATGAAGTCTTCTACATTTTCTATCAATCATGAGCAAAAGTAGGCAATAGCTCTATGGGTTTTCTCCTGCAATCCCAAGCAACACGAGCAGTCCTCCTTGTTCACTCAAACAAAAAGAACGACTATCCAAAGATATATAACTCGTAGGCACTAGGCACACACATGTACTCCCATGTCGTAGTGAATTCATATATAGATTATTGATATTCTCGTCTTGAAACTCCTTAATTTTTAATGGATTGCAAAATGTTCTCGCAGCTAATTGCCAAAAGTCGAAGGGTTATAAATAGATCAACAAGAAAGTATTTCATAAAATATTCCTACAATAAAATTGTAAAATTAATTGAAATTATAAAACTTTTAACTTGGTTTAATTTTGTATTCAAGAAAACCACGAACTATTAGAAAATCTTAAATTTGTTTTACTAGAAAAATTAAAAAAAAAGTGAACATTTTCACCGCTTGATAGGTAGAACTCAGAAAAGTCAAATGGACCGAGTTTGAAAATTACGACTCGATTCCGCATCCAAGTTGGTCAAATTCAACCCGAATTGAACCGGAGTGGATCAATCAATACAGTCCGGTTCAGGTTCAACTCGCACGGTTCAGTCTGTTATGAATACGCGTGTTCGGTTCAGCCATTTCAATTATAGTTTGTGGCGCTCGTTTGATGGCGTATCAATTAGGATTCCACGAAAAGGATACCGTTCACACCTACACGTATAAATTGGGGGAACTGGCGAAGGGTATCAACGTTGGTTGCCTCTTTTTTCCCCACGCTTCTTAATCGCACCCAATTCCAATGGCGGACGGCGGCGACGGCAAGGCGAAGCACGGTCGGATCTTCATCTGCGCCCTAAACTCCCTATTCTTCCACTCCCTCGCCGACGGCGCCCCGCCCTTCCTCCTCTCCCATGCCTACGGCGGCCGCCTTCTCCGCCTCCTCCGCCGTTCTCTCTTTCTCTCCATCCAAATCCTTGTCTCTATCCTCTCCCTTCTCCTTTCCCACTTCCCCTCTCCCCCCTCTCCTCGCTCTCGTGCCTCTGCCTCCACCGTGCCCTCGCCCTCCGACTCCACCAGCGCGGGGCGCGCCCTCTCCCGCGTGCTCTCCGCCGTCGTGCGCGTCCCCGTCGCCTCCCGGAAGTACGACCTCGTTCGCTCTCTTGCCGACCGCATCCTTGATGAAAACCTCCGCTTCAACGGCGACCGTGGTGCGGCTCTCCAGGACCTCAATCGGGCCGTTCTGTCCGCCTCGTTCGCTAGGACGCTCGTCCTCCTTGAGGAGGCCGTGGCCGCTGGGGCGGCGGCGGGACCCGGGGACGGGTCCGAAGGTCGAATCATGGGGGCGCTGAAATCGAGTATGAGGAGGTGGGCGGCGCCGTTGGCGGAGGGAGGTTTTGGTGGTTCAGCAGAGAAGCTGGCCGCGGAGGCGTTATGGCTTGGACAGAAGATGGCGGAGAGCGGGGCCGCCAAGGAAGCGGTGGCGATGTGGGGGGCGGCATCACGACTTGCGGCGCACGCCATCTCTGCTGAGCCGCGGCTGCAGGTGGCCTTTGTCCGAGTTTGCGGTGATGACTCTTATTCTCTTTTCCTTTCTTGTTTATCATTAATACTTATGCTGTCGTTGCATCCCATAGAAATAAAAGAACGAGTAAACATGAGTATAAAAGTAATGAACATGGATAGACAAAGAATGAATATTAATTATATTCATTTAATCATATTCATTTTCTAATTATTCATGTTTATTCAGTCAAAGTTAATATTTTTTCTTGTTCATAAAATTTTTTATAGGCGGATCGCCCATATAAGTTTTGTTCCGTTGTTTGGCACTTACTTGGCCTTGTGATTGGGCATAGCTCTGGAGCTAGTATGCGCCCAGTACGTGGCCCGGCTTGCTTCCAATCACTAGGCAGGTGCTAAGGTAACCCATAAGTAGGCATGTTGTATAAATTTGGATTCGTCTTTTTATGAAGAAAGATTAGACCTTCCTAGCTCTTAAAGGGTGAGTTTGGTTGCATGGAATGAAATCATAGAGAATATTGAATATTGAATAGAGAATAGAGAATAGACAAGAAATATTGTTACCTTATTTGGTTGACATTAAGAATAGACTAGGAACAAAATTACCTTGTTTGATTAGCATAATATTCAAAATAATATTGTGTACTATAATTTGTTGTAATTAATAACAACATGATAAAATTTTGAGTTAATTTATAATATTTTTTTTAAAAATGTTTCCTGTATATATTAAATACTATAAATATTATGTAAAATATTTTTATAATTAAATTCTAGTGTGTCATTATAAAATATAAATTGATTCATACTTTTTGTTCATCATGTGGCATGATGTTTGGAGACAAAAAAAATTAATTTTGCATTTATGATTTAATTTGATAGTTGATAGTTAATATATTTTTTCATTTATAATCATTTACTTATGGTATCATTTATTCATGAGATGTAATTTTTGTAAGGTTTGATGGGTAGTATAGTAAGAAGCCATTAGGAATAGACCAATAATACTATCATCTATTCCGTTGGGCCCACATATTCCTTGTAATTTTCTCGCAACCAAACAAAGGAATAGATGTAGATTGAAATACTTTTCTATTCTATATCTATTCCCTCCAACCATACTGGCCATAAGGGTTCGTTTATTTCACATTATTTTAAGGTACACAATAGGACAACAATTATTGTCTAGTGTTCGTTTGCAAAAAATTGCTATGGGCAGGATAAAAATCATGCCGCGGTAATTTTGTTCGAATGCGATCAAATTAATATTTGTAATTTTAATTAATTAATTGGTATTTGTTGGAAGAAAGTCCACAATACTAAAATTATGAAACTAGTTTTTTAATTCAGTTCTCAATAAAAAAGCATTGAACCAAACTAAAATATAGGTTTTAGTCCTAGTAAGCCTAAGAACCTTAATTAGCTTCTTGTGTTTGCATCTTTTGATGAAATTTAAACTTAATTCCAGCCAAACTTTTATTAATTGAAACAATGTATAGTATACATAAAGTCTAGCATTAATATGATTATTAATTTCATTCATAAAGATAAGGATTTGAGCTTTGTTCTAATGACTATTATAAAAGAAAGCTGAAACGTCTTTTATAGTTCTGACGGTAGTGAAAACTCAACATAACTACTATATATATTTTCTTTCTTAATTTTTCATAATTATTCTTAGATAGTGCAAATTACTATTAAAAATCACTATCAATAGGGGTATTGTAGTCTAAGGATCCATTTTTGTTAAGTTTATTGGTGCAATTAATTAGCTCTATGCAGAATATTATTTTCCTTAGGTGTTGGCAAGTGCCAATAAATTCAAACAAATTAGATGTCTTTTTTCAGATCACCTTAGAGGAAACTTTTGTAAGAGGGCTAGAAACTTACATTTCTTTGTTTTTCCTATTCACCACCGAATCATTATTCTCTTTTCTATTTTTCTCATTGTTATCATTGCCTTTGTTTGACATTTCATGTTGGGCATTGGAGTAGAACGGAAGACAAGAAATTCCAGCAATAATATGATCAAATCTCAATTTGCTGCTTGTGAGCAGAAAGTTCATTTTCTTTTTTCAACCATGGTGGTGTGTAATAATGGAGTAGTTTGTCTGAAAATGTTAACCGGTTTGCTTGATTATCTTTCACTTAGGAAATATAAGAGAAGGGGAAATTGTGGCAGTAATTTTGAATTACTAATGAAGTAACTTCATTAAAAATATCTTCACCTAGGACATTAAAAACAAATCAAGATTTACCCGTCAAATAGTAATTCTGTTGGCGTTATTGGGTAATGTTGTGAACAATTTTCTTGTTTAACAATTGAGACGCCATTATCAGTTCCACTGCTGTTACAAGACACCAATAAGCGTCACAAGAAAAGGAATCAAGCTTATATACACTCTTTGCTGATTAAGACTTTCTTGCTGCAGCTTCTTTGTTCAAGCATGCCAATTCTAAACAATTGGGAGAGAAGGGAGAGGAGGAAAATGGGATTGACTTTGCAAGCTCTCAAATGGCAATGCTGAGGTCATGGTTGCCATTACTTTGTCGAGCATGCAGTGGAGTGGATACTCCTGCATTAAGTATTAGGGAGAAAACTGAAATGTTGAGTGTGCTTGAGGAGATGATTGAGAAGCTTAGTTGGGACAAGCAAGAAGAGATACTGTCGCTCTGGCTTCATCACTTCACCATCTGTGCCGACTCTGACTGGCCTAATCTGGAAACTTGCTACATGCGTTGGTACTCAGAATCTCGGAAGCTTCTGAAATGATAATTTGTATGATAAAATTCAAATTAGAATTTATTAATTATAGATATTTATGGTGTAGGGGTTAGTTGGAGCTTGGAAAGATATCAAAGCTATTTGTCAATATACGATTACAATATTCAATTTTAGATATAATTATGTGGTCGCATCAGTCTCTGTTATGCAGCAGTACAAATCATATTATAAAGGGTTAATTGACGAATCTAGCACAAATTATGGTTTTTTTTACAAATCTAATCTAAATTTTTATTTGTATCAATTACATTCCAAATTATCAAATTAATATCAATTCTAGCTCGATGTCAGATGCTCGTCAATTTCACCGTTAGGTGTTGACGTGACATCTGACTCAGCATATTAAAAATTAATTTTTTAATAATCGTATTGCCACGTCAGCATTTAATAAAAAAAATTTATATTTTTAAAAATATTTTTAACTTACAGCCTATGTCACGTCAGCTATTATTAGGGTTAATCGATGAATCTAGCTCAAACTATGATCCTTTTCATAAATCTAGTCTAAACTTCTATTTGTATCAATTACATTCCAAACTATCAAATTGATATCAATTCAGCATGACGTCAGATGCCCGTCAATTTCACTTTTAGGTGCTGACGTGACATCTGACTAAGTATATTAAAAATTAATTTTTTAATAATCGCGTTGCCACGTCAGCATTTAATTAAAAATATTTGTTTTTTTAAAAAATATATTTTTAACTTACAGCCTATACCACGTCAGCTATTAAAATATTTTTTTTAAAAAAAACCCTAATCAAATCCGGCCCTAATCCATAATACCTGACTAAAATTTGTCCCCACTCGATTCTTGTATATCGCCCTAATCAATTTCTTATGGACACTCATATGAAACTCATATGTCTTTAAATATTGTAGGGATTAGGGCCGACATATGAGGCATATTTAAAGACATATGAGTTTCTGCCCTCTTGCTCGATCGGCAGTGCCGTCCTCCCCCTCCCTCCCCCTCTCAGATCCGCCCCCCGCTGCCGCTTCCCACCACAAGAAGCCGCCCGCGACTACGAAGTGCGAACGAAGACCCCTTCCCTTTGCAGTAGCTCTCGCCGAGTGCGCCAAGTGCCCGTCGGGCCCCTCCATCGAGGAAAGGAATTCGGGCTAACGGGCCGTAACGGCTCGGCACGTTATTTTTTCGTGCCAGGTTGGGCCGGCGGCTTTGGGCCCGAAACATTATCGGGCCGGGCCGGTCAAAAAAAAATTTCGGGCCGGGCTGGCCCGATAAAGTCGGCCCGACACAATTTGCCAAGCCTAGTGGCAAGTTCAGATTAAAAAAATATAAACCAAGTTGCTGACTAGGATGTCACGTCAGCAACTAACGGGGCGATTAACAGCAAGTAGATGGGAGGTTAGAATTGATGTAAATTCGTAAGTACGAGTTATAATTGATGTAAATTAAAAGACGGGTTAGATTTGTTAATTTCGTCAAAGTATGAGTTATATTTGTCAATTTTCCCATTAGTAAATGATAATTTATACACTCCCTGTCGGACTGGGATAGGGACTGTCGGACTGGGAGTCGTGGCCTCGCGGCGACGCCGGCGAGGAAATTAGATGTCGAGTGGGAGACTGGAGTGGGAACTTAGTAGGGCTGGCAATGGATCGGATACGGTGCAGATATTGAATTATCCGTATTTGCACCGCACCCCATATCCCACATCTGTATCCGCACCGTATCCACTACAGATGTGAATGTGGATATCCATATCTGCACCGCATCTGTATCCGCACCGTATTTAATAAAAATATATTAAAATAATATATTTAATTAAAAAAATCAATAAATTACCAATTCATTAATCCAAAATAAATATATAATATACTTCAAAATTCATCTTGACATGAAATTATCGTAGAGCTCTTATATATATTAATAACTTATATGAGCAAAATAGTAATTCAGAGACGCGGATAGACGGTGCGGATCCACAGTCATATCCATATCCGCGCAGATATAAGTTTTCTAAATCCGTATCCGTATCCATATCTATTTTTACTTGCGGATATGGATCGGATATGGTGCGGATGCGGTTTTTAGTTAGCGGATGCGGATAAAATTGCCACCCCTAGGACTTAGGGTTAAAAATTAGGTTATATATTAAGGGTAAATGGGTAAGTGGTAACGGGTTTCGAATTATAATCTAATAGTTTATATTTTAACAATTTCGGATACCGGTTAACCGCGAATAACCGATAATCGAAATCGAAATCGAAACTTATAACCGATTTCGGTTATCGGTTATTCGTAACCCGATAACCGAAATCGAACCATTTTAAATTAGTTTTTGAGTTTCACTAACCGAAACCGAACCGCAAAACCATTATCCGAAATCAGATTTTATGGTTTGGTTAACCGATTAACCACGATTAACCGGTTTCAATTGTCACCATACTTCAACTACTGCGTTATCAAGAAGACCCGTAGCTTTTTGCATTATAGTTGTTGAACTCTAGGTTGATTCAGCTACTCTATATAAAAAAATTATAAATTTTTAGACTAATGCTTCGGCCTAATTCTTCGAGTATTTTTTTTTAAAAAAGGTTTAAAACACTCTACACTAATACGAATTTTGATGGTTGATGCACTTGTCTTTATTATCGCTCTCGAGTTTGCTGATTTTAGTAAAGATGGATTTCTGGCTATAGTTTCCTCGTAGTGAAAATTGTGATGGATTTGTGCCGTTAAGTATTGACTAGTGTTAAATATAATAGTTTTTATATTGTATTTATTGTTGGTATAGGTTAACTTATAATGTTCTTAGGCTTAGCTTATGATGTATCTAACTTATATATAGGTCTTTTATATGATTAATGAGGTATACGCTTTAAAGCTCAACATGGTATCAGAGTAGCCCTAGGGTTAAAATATTTTTTCTCCAATTTTTTTTCTTCCCGCTTTGTTCTCCTCTTGTTCGGCGGCTTGCGCCGCACGCCGTGTCTCCACACAGTCTTCTTCTTCCCTCTTGCTCGGCGGCTTCTTGCGTCGCGCTCCGCATCACCACACAGTCCGAGCGCTGTGTCGACTGCCTACGTCATCTCTTCAGCCTGCCGCTGCCTTCCTTCTGCCACCGTGGCAGAGGGCGAAGGATGCCGAGGAGAATCACCTCAGTCGAGCGAGAAAGCATCGACCATCGGCCCTGGACCGAGCTCGCCGATCACGCCACCTTCTCGCGCCTGGACCGCCTCTCCGATGCCACCTCTTGTCTCTCGTCCTCGCCGTCTCCCTCCTTTGCCTTCTTCTTCTTTTCGCTGGAGGCGGCGGCGTCCTTGGACGGGAGGCGCTTGTCGCCTTCTTCTTCTTTTCGCCAGAGGCGGCGGCGTCCTTAGACAGGAGGCGCTTGTCGGCCTTCGGCTTCTTCTCGGCGGGGGGCCTTTCTCCGCCTTTCTTCCTCTCGAAGCTCGATCGATGAGGCAGACGCCTCTCTTTTGATGGGCGCCATTTTTTTCCTCCAAGCCGCCGGCTCCAAGTCGGCTAATCAAAGCCGGCTCCCTTAGTCGGCTCCAGTCAAGCCGAGCCGATTCTGAGCCATTTTCAAGCCATTTCTAAGCCGAGTTTCTACAGCACTCCTGGTTTTTGGTTCCAATACAGATTTTTTTTCCTGTCAATTGCTTCATTTGGTACTGCTTTATTTTAAAGAATGTCAAACTCTATGGTGGATCCCAAAACTGCAACTCTGAGTACTTCTATCAAACTTAATGGTACCAATTATATTCTCTGGTCTTGTTCTTTTCGGGTTTTTTGTGGTTCTCAGAAGAAGATTAAACACCTTGAAGATGATCCTCTTGACTCAGCCGATATTAAAAAGTATTCTGATTGGGAGGCAAACGATTATGCGATTCTCTCATGGATGATCAATAGTTTGGAGCCGCAGATTGCCTCAACAGTTATTTTTCTTGATACTGCTAAGAGCATGTGGGATTCCCTCAAAAAAATATACTTTCAAGATGCAAACATCTCCAGAGTTTATACCTTGTACTATGATATTTTTAATATGAAACTTGAGGAGGGAGCATCAATTCAGGAGTTCTACGCCACCTTGAAAGAAAAAGCAGATGAATTGACTGAATATCATCCTTTTACCGCTGATGTTTCAATACAAAGAAAACAAAGAGAGAAATTTCTTGTTGCAAGGTTCCTATCCACTCCACCACCGTTACTCTATCATGTCAAGTCCCAGTTCATGGCATATAATACCATTCATGATCTCAGAAATGCTATGGCCAGAATTCTGAGAGTTACTGAACTCAATCCTCCTCCTGCCCCTTTTCCTATAGGAGATAATTCAGCACTTATTGCCGGAGGTAGAGGCCACCAGGGTCGTGGTGGTGGTAGAACTGGAGGAAGGGGGAGAGGTAAAAATTCCTTTTCTCCGTGTATATATTGTGGGAGAACCAATCATTCTCCTGACAGGTGCTGGCAAAAGTTTGGAAAATCTCCTCATGCTAAGGCTGCTATATCTACTTAAGCTCTCGACAATAGTACCAGTGAAAATCAAAAGGAGGAGACTATTTGTGTCTCTAAGTCTGAATATGAAAAGTTCATGAAAGCAGTCACTTCCTCAGCCATGACTTCCTCCTCTGGGATTGCGGCTATTGCTTCTTCTGGTATGTCTTGGATTCTTGACTCAGTTGCTTCCAATCATATGTCAGGTAATAGAAATATTTTTTCTAACTATAACCCTAAGTCTAACCCACCACATGTACGCATTGCCGATGACTCTACTTCTCTTATACATGGTCTTGGCACAATCACTGTTTCGAGCAATCTAAAATTAGATAGAGTTTTTCATCTTCCAAAATTTCCTGTGAATCTATTTTCCATTAGTTAACTTACCAAAAGTCATAATTGCTCTGTAACTTTTTTTCCTTCTCATTGTGTGATACAGTATCTAGAGACGAGGAGGAAGATTGGTGGGGAAGCTAAAATTGGAGGAATTTACATGTTATCCACATGCGTTCCTATCGCCCACCATTCCATCAATGCATTTCAATGGCACTGTCGATTAGGCCATCCCTGAGTCCGTGTCCTGTTCTCCTTTCAAATGTGAAGCTTGTGAGTTAGGTAAACATCATCGGGTGCCCTTTCCACAAATTAAGCTCAAGTCCTCGTAGAGAGTCTATTTTTGAACTTACTCATTCTGATATTTGGGGTCCTAGTCTTGTAGTGAGTCGTTTGGGGTACAAGTATTTTGTTACTTTTATAGATGACCACATTCGTATGACTTAGGTGTTTCTTTTAAAAAATCGGTCTGATGTGTTTCATGTCTTCCAAATCTTTTATCTTGAAATAAAAAATCAGTTTGACACATCCATTAAAATTCTTCGAACTGATAATGCTCGTGAATATCTTCAATCTAATTTTGTAAAATTTTGTGCCTCCTATGGTATTCTTCATGAGACATTATGTCCCTACACATCACAGCAGAATGGTGTTGCTGAACGCAAAAATCATCATCTTCTAGATGTGGCTAGGACACTTATGTTTCACATGAATATTCTTCGGTATCTATGGGGGGATGTTGTTCTCACTAATGCATATCTTATTAATCGTGTTTATTCATCTATTTTAGGGAATAGGTCACCATTCTCCGTATTGTTTCCCAAATAATCTCCATTTAAAATTTCTCCAAAAATCTTCAACTGCATATGTTTTGTTCATAATCTTGGTCTAGGTTATGACAAACTGTCTCCTAGAACTGTGAAGTGTGTCTTCATTGGATACCCTCGCACTCAAAAGGGATATCGTTGTTATGACCCGATTTCAAAAAAACTCTTTATCTCTACTGATGTCTCCTTTTTTGAAGATATTCCATACTTCACCTCTACACCGAGTCCTGGAACTCCTAATTGGGAGTTTGTCACCCTACCTTCACCTCTTCCTTCTATTACCCATCACCCTGATGAGTCATCGTCTCGTGCTCCTCCCTTGTTAGTCTATCAAAGAAGACATAAAGATACATGTGAACTCTCCAAACAAGCTACTCTGCCAGCTCCGAATCACTCTCAGGATCATCTGTTCAGTGTTGACCTTCCCATTGCTTTACGAAAAGGTAAGCAGAGTTGTACTGCTCAGCTATTATCCTCGCTTCGTTAGTTTGCTTTCTCCTTGTCTTATGTTTCCATTCCCAGGACATACCAGGATGCTTTGCTTCATCCTAAGTGGAAGAGTGCCACGGATGAGGAGATGGATGCTCTCAGAACCAGACGGACTTGGAAACTTGTTCCACTTCCTTCTGGCTCTAAACCAGACGCTTGTAAGTGGATGTTCAGCTTAAAATATCTTCATGATGGATCCATTGAATGGTACAAGGCACACTTGGTGGCAAAAGATTTCATACAACAATTTGGCGTAGACTACTTCAAGACATTTTCTCTTGTGGCTCGGCTAAACTCTGTGAGGATTCTCATCTCTCTTGCTGTAAATCTGGGTTGGCCCATGCATCAAATGGATGTTAAGAATGCCTTTCTTTATGGGGACTTGAGTGAGACTGTCTTTATGGAGCAACCTCCTGGGTATGTTGCTCAGGGGGAGAATCTAGTGTGTCACCTCAAGAAAGTAATTTATGGTCTAAAATAAAGTCCTCGGGCATGGTTTGACAAACTAAGGAAAGTTGCATCTACTATTGGGCTAAAGGAATGTTAATATGATCACTCAATTTTTATGAAAAAGACATCTGCTGGTTGTGTTATTCTTGCCGTGTATGTAGATGACATCTTACTCACTGACAATAATAGCAATGAAATTGAGACAGTAAAAGCTTATCTGAAAAAATATGTTGTGACAAAGGATTTGGGTCGTCCGAAGTACTTTCTTAGCATTGAATTTGCCTATAATGAGACAGGGGTGGTACTTTCGCAGAGGAAATATGCCATGGATCTCCTGAGTGAGGTAGGCATGCTTGGATGCAGACCTGCCAGTATATCTGTTGATACAGGTGCTACTCCTGAGCTTGAAGGTGACAAAGACTTCGAGGACCTTGTGAGATTTAGAAAGTTAATTGAGAAACTTATTTATCTAACTATCACCCGTCCTGGCATCTCCTACGCCGTTGGTGTTGTTAGTCAGTTCATGCATCAGCCCAATATTCTCATTGGAATGCCCTGTTAAAAATTCTACACTATATGAAGAGTTCTCTTGATAAAGGCTTGTGGCTCAAGAAAAACGACCACATTAAAATAGAGGGATAATCTGATGCAGATTATGCTGGGCCCATCTGTGATAGAAGATCCACCTCAGGGTATTGCACGTATGTTGGAGGAAACTTTGTCACGTGGAGGAGCAAGAAACAGAATGTGGTAGCTCGCTCAAGTGCCGAGGCTGAGTATAAGGTCATGGCTCATACCACATGTGAACTAATGCGGGTCAAAAGTTTTTTAGGAGAATTAGGGTTCTCTTCTGATAAGTCTATGACGATGCACTGTGATAACGAGTATGCTATTCATATTGCAAATAATCCAATCTTTCACGAAAGAATAAAACATATTGAAGTCGACTATCATTTTATTCGGGATGATGTTCTTTCCAAGAAGATTATCACGCCTCATGTCTCCTCTTAGGACTAAATTGCTAACATTTTCACTAAAGCTCTCAACTCGACTCGGTTCAAATTACTATGTGACAAGCTGAGCATGATTGACATCTATGCTCCAGCTTGAGGGTAGGGCTGTCCAGTATTTGGTTCAACCCGAATTGAACCGGAAAACCGAACCAAATTTTTCGGTTCGGTTCGGTTTCAACCGTTGTAGGTTCGGTTCTTTGACCCGAACCGAACCGAAATTTGAATTTCGGTTCGAATTCGATTTTCGAAATTCGAGAACCGACCCAAATCGAAAACCGAATTAATTAAAAAATAATATATTTTAAATTTTTTTTAATATAGATAAGTAAATGTGTATTATAAAATAATTTTTAATTTTTAATTTTTAATTTTTAACCGAATTAATTAAAATTTTAATTTTCGGGTTAAAAATTGAACCGAATAATTTCAGTTCGAGTTAGATCGGTTTAGGTATAGTTCGGTTCGGGTTCGGGTTAAAATTCAGATATAAAAAAAATTTCGATTTGGTGAAATTAATGAAGTATAAGCTTTAGGGCTCAACAACTAGAGTTTGTCACATTCTCAGATTAAGCAAGCTCTTTGCTACATCGTAGGACATCAGCTAAATTTCTTGAATATTACATGGCAGGAGACCATCAAGAGTTGTTAGTAGATCATCAAGCGATCTTATATGAAAAAGAGCTGTGTGATAGATGGGGCTTCTCGAAGAATTGCTGCAACCCATAACTTCAACCTAAAAGAACAATGGATATACCATCTACTACCAAAACTATACAAAGGTTTGGATTAATTCCTTTCGCTGGTGGAAGGTGTTCTTCCAGAACTAGATTCACCAAGAGACACCGTGGCCAATGACTGAGAAGCCCAAGCCCTTGCATTCATTGCATTTTCCTGCAAATTACTTTGCTTGCATGGAAGATATGTCTGGAGATAATTCCAAAGATTCCCCGAACTTGCATATCGCATCTGTCTCCTCCACGCTCGTTGAAAACATGCACTCAGATATGGAAGAACGAGATGAAGTAGCCTCATCAGCAGGAAACAGCTTGCCAGTGCCAAATAGCCATCTTGCTGCAGCAAATTCTCTGGTGATCTTGCCCATGAGAACGGACAGTTTTCCTGCTGCATATCTGTGAGCTCAGGATCATCTGGTGGATACATAATTTTATCATGAGACATTGGTCCCATTGGTGCAGGATTATTGCCTGGCAGAAGAACAATGTATGATAAGCATAAGAATTTCCAAAGAAACAAAGTCCAATGTCGACTTACATAGTTACACATTGCATAATGGTATCTGAATGAATGCCTTACAACAGCAGAACAGACAGTATGTTCAACTTACATGCAGCTTAACCTAAATTTACTTTACAAATTTAAGAGCTCAACATAAAGATAGGAAAAGAAATATAGGAAGTGAAAGGCCAAACACCAATGCCATTAAAGTCATGGGATAAGCATTTTAAAAAGCCAACAATTAAGAAGAAAAGAAGGGAAATACCTGTTACATGATTGTAAAAAGCACTAAGGGAATTCACAGTTCGTGAACCATGATAGCGCACTCTCATAGTTGAATTTAGAAGAACAAGAGTTGGAAAACCATGCACTCCATACCTTGAGAGTATGCTGCAATCAAGAAGTCCCATGTCATTGTCAATTGCATACATGTATTTTGAGAAAATCTGTAATTTGATATGTACCTTGGCCTGATTACAGATTCTTCAAATGCAAAATGACGGATGGTTGGAAATAAATTAGACAAGATCTGAAAATTTGGTTGGCATAGTTTAGAGAAAGGACACCAGGATGCATAAAAGAGCAGGGCAACATAGTCATCCCTGTTCCTCTGCACTATATTCAGTGCCTTCTGCAAAGCTGCTTCATCACCCTAACAAGGTAAAAAAAGTAACAAAATCA
The DNA here is from genome assembly GCA_034359265.1 of Canna indica. Classification (NCBI taxonomy): domain Eukaryota; kingdom Viridiplantae; phylum Streptophyta; class Magnoliopsida; order Zingiberales; family Cannaceae; genus Canna; species Canna indica. The sequence goes on along the minus strand of CP136896.1, from coordinate 51,247,281 downwards.
TCAAAAGAAATAAACATATATCCAAAAATCATAAGGAACCATTCGAGTGGTGCCATCATACAAGACTAGTGGATAATTTAATAGCAAACCAACTAAAAGCAAAAGCAACAAGCACATCAACTAACCACATTCCAAAACAACAAAACATAGCAAAATAAAAAGATGCAAAGGCAAGTAAAGAATCTGCTGCTCCATATGTACATCAAAGCATCCCCAAGTGATGCACTAAAGGACATGCAGCAACCATAAACTTAACAACAAAGTGGCAGGTAGATTATCCTGCAAGGTCACAAATATCAGTAGCATCTAATGACGACCACATCTTTTGAAGTGTGGCAGCTCAATCCACTTGGGAGTGTTATGACATAGCGCCAAATCACATCAGAACCTACAGGCATCTGAAAATTAAACTCAACCAATTGTCTCTTTGTTCAATAACAGTGATTTTATTGAACTTTGCTGTAAAAACATAACAGCTAAAACAGCACCACTACCACACATCAACAATTCCCCCATGCATCCTCTACAACCACGTTCTACTGTTTTATGTGCATTGAGTACAAGGTCTCAAGAACATCTTCATAACTGCCAAGATTATCTTTTATTTTAGCCCAAACTTAGATGGTAATTAGTGGAAGAGGATAACAAAGTAGCTAACCAATCAAAAAATATCATGAATTTCTGACAGTTATGTCAGTTCAACGGAAGTTCAAACTACTGAACCATAGCTCATGTACCTTGATGGAGCATGCTGAACATGCTTGAAACATTCTCTCCTTGAATATTTTAAATAACAGTCACATAAATCAATCTAAGACAGTAAGACTAAATTATTTCAAACATCCCTATTACCTTACATCATCTTTCAATGATTTAATTGTGGGCACTCATACATATATTGATCCTTCCCAAGCTCCACATCAATGGAAGGCCATGATATAGGCAGCCAGCAATCCTTTCTTCATCTATCAAGGGATTAAGAGAGATCTACTAGATAAGCATCAAAAAAGGATTTGTATACCTCAATTTCATCAATTTATCATTCTTCCATCTTCTTTCCAGAAAGTCCTCTAAGTCCACATACTTGTTTCAACTTTCAAGTTACCTATCCTTGAAACTTTTCCATTTAGGTTCTCCATTTTCCTTTTATTGTCTACAAACCTAAAACCTCCTATTTTTTGGTTGTTCAATTCTGCAATGTCTTTATCTTATAGATCCAGAATGATTTCATTTTATAAAAGAGAATGATTTGGCATGCATGTAGTTTAATGTATTCCTACTTGTGAAGAAGTGGCCACTCACATGAAAATCTTCACATTCATTCTTTGTTCTGATATAGATTTAGCTTTTGTCTTTTGGTATCACCTAATTTGTAGTCAGAAGTGGCAGGTCGTCTAAGAGATAGTTACACTTTAAGTCAAATAAATAGATCATGTCAAACATCTTAGCCAACCTTCTGCTTTCTAATTGTCTTTTAATCAGAAAGAGTGGTACCCAAACAAAGATCTATACTGAAAACTACATTAAATTAGGAATGGGAATGCTTAATAAAAACTGCTGGACATAAGAGTATATCCCTCCAAAACAATCCATGACATATACCCAAGAAAAATAAAATCAAATTCTAGTGCAAAAGAACTTTGGTCTCCTGCTAAATTCATGCAGAATTAATGAAAATGCATCGCTGAACAGATTCTTATCCGGATATGACCAACTGGCAGGACAAGAAAAATGCTGAAGTGAACTTTGAAATATGCAGCAAAGCATAACCAGAGATTTGTCATCTTAAGTGCAATAACTATTTTCACCATTCTAATGGATTCAAACCCACGCGTGATCCACTAATTTCCTACCTGATCCCTTGCTAGCGGTACAAGTTTCAATTAGTTTCACCATGGCCCTCATGGATCAAACAGCACGCATTTCACAAAATTGAAAAGTGGGTAATTTGGGAATTATTCACATGCAAAATCCACAACGATCCACTGAGCTCCCTATTCTTTTGTTACCATGAAATCCTAACAAAAGAAACTGGAATGTTAAGAGGGTAAAAAACCATAGGTAGATGATTACCTCAACGACGCCGAATCCGGTCGTATAAGCACCGAGAGACACCGAGGGGTCCAGATCCCAGCAGGCGTCAGGCCGGCCCAGGATGAAGTCTCCGGCCGAGGGCCTGAGGCAGACCGGGGATCCAGCCGCCAAGCCGGAAAAGGCGATCAGGAACAGAAGCGCGCCGCACCGAGGCTTCGCCTTCATTATCCAATTCGATGACCCAGAGAGAGAGAGAGAGGCGGGAGATGACGAACGAAAACCTACGTCGAGGCCTTCCAGGAGAGAAAAGGGGAAACGAGGCCCGGTAGTGGACCGCTCAGGATTGTAAGCCTAGCTCCGAGAGTCTTCTTGTTAATGGCGATGGGAGCTTCGGTTATCCTCTCTCTCTCTCTCTCTTATTGTTAATGGCGACGGGAGCTTCGATTATCCTCTCTGTCTCTCTTCTCTTTCTTTCTGCGGAGGAAGAGGACGAAAGGAAGAGGATAATGGATTGGCCTTAAAAATGGGGGTGAGATCGAGACCGTCCGATTTCGATCTCACGGTATAGGATGTTCAGAAGACCAGTCTGGGTAGAAGATGTGAGATGGAACATTCATAGGCGGTGAGGCACAGGGAACATGAAGTGCGCCCGCTGGAACATCGTAGTTCAGTGGGGCCTACCAAAGTCTGGCGAGTGCCACTTTTTTTCGTGTCCCATCCGAGACAGGTAAAAAGGAGCTCGCCCGTCCACGCAGGCGTTGACGCGTTTACAGAATTAAGAGGGAAGTGGTGAATTGGATTCGATTGCAACTCGTTAGCATGGTCAAACTGAAAAGAAGAAGAAAGGAAAAATAGATGCTTTTGTGTGTGTGCGTGAATTCCTTTATCCGTTATGTGATGAGTCCCAACTCCCACTCAACGCGGGAAAAAATGTCAACGCTGGCTTGATTCTGCTGTAGAAACTCCAGCTTAATGCGCATCTCCCCCAAATCAAAGAAAAATGCTTAACATTGTTATTTTTAGGATAAATTACATTGATCTCATATGAGATTTAATAAAATTACACTTATTTCTTTTCTATTTGTAATTTTGTCTCGTAACATCTCTGAATTTTATAAAAAATTACACAAATTTTTTCTACTAACGAAAAAAGATTACACAAACTTTCCATATTAACGAAAAAAAATTACACAAATATCTCCTACAAAGATTACACGGGGGAAGTGAGTGTCACCTGGACAAATAGAAGAGATGTCAATGTAATTTACCCTTGAGAGGTCAATGTAATTTACCCTTATTTTTAAATCAGGATTGAAATCACAATGAGCAGAATCCATCCATAGGCGGCACAGACCGGAATCACAATGAGCTCGGGCCAAGCCTGGTACGCCCATGCCCCCTTGGGCACGTGGGCCGTGCTTGACATGACCCGCATGTTGAGCTAGGCATGATCGAGAGGCTGCACGCAGGCTAGCGCCGGCTTGCACCAAGCCTAGCCTAGCGCTAGACTGGCCCGAGCCTGAAGCGGCGATTGGGCCGCATAGCCTAACATGCAATGGGGTTGACCGAGCCTGCACGGGCATGACCTATTGCTATCTCTAATCGGAATCAGTTCGCTAATTGATCATTACAACTTTTTTATTTTAAGGTAATAATCTTTTTAGGCGGCGGAAGGAAATAAAATAACTTACCCATTAAAGATTAATTCACTAACAAGAAATTTAATTGACATAAATAACATTATAAAAAATATAAATAGACAAGAAACAATATTCTATTATTAGATTAACATAAAGAATAGATCAATAGATATTTATTTAGTTAGAGGGATAGAAGTTGAAAAATAATATAATATAATAATTAACTTTGATTAATAATAGCACGATGAGATATAATGTATCTAATATTTTAATATAATTATTTTAATATTCAATGGTAATATTAGAAAGACCAAAATAAATGAATATATAGGGAATATTATTATTTGGGTCGAATTAGAAAGTAACATTTTTTTATATATCAAGAATAGTATTTTTTATTCAAAATTTGCAACTAAACAACAGAATCGAGGGAGCATCAAAAATATAATTTGATTAGATAAGTCGTGATTCTCACTAAACCACTTCTAAAATTTAAGGAATCATTATTTTATTTTCAAACTGTTCTCTTGCCTGAAGTTGGGGGGGGGGGGGGGGGGGGCGCTGCTGCTGCTGCAAGCCCCCTCCCGCGTCTCCTAATCCAGCGTGGCTTCGGTGATGATCTGCAAAGATACTCTAACACTCAAGTGAAAGGAAATACCTGATGTGTGTTGTGTCTATTTATGAGGCATGTCTAGGTGTTCGACGATGATGTTTCCTGGATTATCGTTGGATTATGCCCTGGATAGGTCAATGGTTATCCTTGAGATTGCGAGCTCATTATTGCCGAATCATTTGTAATAAATGAAGAATGTTGATATCCTTGTTTGGCCGGATGGAACCCTCGGGCTAAGTTGTAGTTGGTTCCATCTGTGTCTATTTCATGAGCAGGGGCGCTTCCGGGCCTGGTCCGACCGAACTCAAAGAGATAGTCTAGTCCACAATCACCGAGCTTGGTCGGAGTCCGAGGACTTCGTGCCGAGTTCTAATAGTATGTCGACTTCTGTTTGTCTGTTGAGCTCTTCGTACGTTTTGAGTATCTTACCTTGGTCGGACTTTGGTATGTGAGCACGTGTCGGGTTCTGTCCTTAGTTGAATTATCAAGGTAGGTGTGATCAACATATCTTGGCTTTGTCGTTTTGTGACTTTTTGATTTCTACGCCTGGTATGGTGGCCGCGAGAAGAATGGTGTTAGTATTTGTTTTTCCAGCATTTAATTCAGGGGGTAATCATGGTGTGAAGATCTGGACATTCATCTTTGAGGTGTTTGGGTGTTCATTGCTGATGGAGTGACCGACTAGGATTCATTATGCCATCTGAATGTAATTGTCGCTCGTTAGATGAGGAAGTTGTCACATCCTGGGCTTTAAAACTCCCTCATTTCCTTCATTTTGAGCTTTCTCGCATTTTGAGTTCTTGTTCGCCTCTTGCTTCTTGCTCTCAAGATTTTCGCCAGCGGCGTTGTCACCCCGTTCACTACCTCGTCTATTATCGTTCATTTCTGGTGAGTCTTTGTGACTCGACCTTTTATTTCTGTTTTGTCGAGGTCGGCCTTAGGTTGATAGGTTGTACCTCTAATTTGCCGCATTTTGTCGAGGTCGACCTTTTAATGTGCTGACTTCGAACTGTGTTTTGTAGACGACATGGCTTCGAAGTTGAATCTGGTGGTTCTCTAGTCCAAATTGGAGGGGCTGAAGGGGAAAGCTCTAACGATCGACAAGGGGAAGAAGCCGATGATTGACGTCTCTCCTCATCCGCCCTCGTCAAAGCCGGTAAGTATCTCGGGACCCCGGGTTCAATCTCTTGAGCAGAAAGGGTCAGGTAGACCGTGGGTCCCCTCACCCTCTCCGTTTCAGTCTCCTCCTCTCAAGCAAAAGAGGAGGGCTAGGGTTCTAGGCGTCGTCATTTTGGAGGAGGAGGATCTGCCCCCTTAATAACTTGTTTATCCAGAGCCGACCATGGTTGCGGCGATGACGATGACGGTGGCGGTCGAGAGTTCCTAAGCATAGCAACACTCTGGTGCAGCTACTCTTCCCCCGACTCAGCGAGGATTATATGTCTGAAACACCATGGTCGGGTCTGACTCTCTGTGGTCTGATGGTTTCTCCTTTGATGATCGACATATTTTGCTAGACGCTGCGGTCAGATTGCTCGAGAAGGTGAGTTCGGCCAAGATGATTAAGTATATCAAAGTTTGGGGACTTCGACTGGTTGGCCTAGCGAGGTAGTTGGAGAAGGATAGGTCTTTCGTGCTAGAGACGGCTGAGGCCCGGACTCGGGATGTAGACTCTTTGAAGGTCGGGCTGGAAGAGAGGGAGAGGAGTCTCAAGGCGAAGGATGATGAAACTCTGAATCTCCTTAGTGCTCTTGCCGGAGCCACGGACAAGGCGAGGGAGGCCTTGGCGGAGGCCGACGTTTTTAGAAGAAAGGTCGAGCATCTGGAGAGGGCGTTGGCATCCTCAGAGCTTAAGGTCAGGGCCGCGACGGAGGCGGAGATCAAGTTGAGAGCTGAGGCCACCACCACTCAGGCCGAGGTTCAGAGGCTTGAGGGGGCGTTTCATAAACTTGAGGGCGAGGTTGACGACTATCAGATGAGGCTACTCTGCAATATGATGCGGGTTTTGATGAGGCACTGAAGTGGGATAAATTCCTCGACTCGAGAGCCAACTCCTTAGAGGCTGGATATTTCAAAGTGATCAAGGATGGTGCTTTGGTCGATCCAATTGCCAAGGAGGAGGGGGAGGCTCTTGTACCGGTGAGAGAAGCTGAGGAAGAGTCCCTAGTAATTGTTGTTGAGTTGTCCTCCCCTCAGAGCCTTGTGATGGCGATCGACGTCTCTAGAAGTGATGCCCCTCCTAAGGCCGCTGGTGTTCCTCCAAGCTCGTCTTAGTGGATTTGTAATTTTATATATTCATTTTTCTTGGCTTTGGATTGCTGCCCCTCGGGGCATTTAACATTCGCCCCTTTGTGGGTCTCGAACTATTACCCCTCGTGGGCTTTTGGTTGTAGCCATCACAATTTTTCTTCACTTTTGATGATTTTTTCTAATCTTTCCTAACTTTTAATTTTTCCCAATAATATACTTCATATTTCAATTTTTTTCAATTATATCCCACTGTTAAAGTATTGTTAGATTTGTCGTTTGGATGTTGATGTGGCATTGCTGACGTGGGTCAATATTGCCACGTCAGCATCTCTAAATAAATTAAAAATTAAAAAATGCCACGTCTTCAAATATTTTTAATATGGTTTAAAAGATTATATCTAATATATCTTGACTTTTAAGAATTTTTCTAAATCTATCACAATTTTTATTTTCAACCAAAAGAGGTCTTATACTTTTAATTTCTTTCAATTATATCATACAATCAAACTATTATCAATTTTACCATTAAAATATTGAGTAACATTGCCGATATGGATCAAAAGTTCATCCAATATCCCTAAATACATTTAAAAATAATAAAATTATTTCACCAAATTTTTTTTTTTTAAAAGTATATATCTTCTTCTTTTTCAAAAAATTGTGTCCCCCTACATTCTCAATACTCACCCTACCTCTTAGCACCATTGTGGCATGGAGGTAGAACCGTGATCACTTTCATCGACAATCGACTATATTATTTTTAATTTCATCATTCACTAGATCTCGGTTACATCATTCATGACCCCAAAGATTTAGTGTCATGACATATTATTATTTTATATGTATTTAGGGATGCTAACTAAAATTATAATCCATATAACAATGCAATTCAGAGTCCTAATGGCCAAATTGATGATAGGTTGACGATAGAATATAATTGAAACAAATCGAAAGTACGAGATTCCATTTGGTTGTAAATAAAAAAGTTAGGATAGATTTGGGAAATCCTTAAAAGTCGGGATATATTAAATATAATCATTTAAACCTTATTAAAAAACTTTTGATGACATGGAAATTTTTGAATCTTTTATTCATTTAGGGATGCTAATGTGGCAATATTGATCCACGTCAGCGATGCCATGTTAACATCTGTTCCTGCTTGAGAGTCAGGGCCTTTCGATCCAGTTCGGTGTCTCTCCTTGTTTGGTTCGGGGACTCCAAGGTGGAGGTTTATGAAAATGGAACTTAGGATTACCTGGGTGCGCCGTGTCTATTTGTATTACAGGGAAGGATGGTGTTGCCGCCCGAAGATCTAGCAATGAGATTGTATAGAATAGGTCAAGGTCGATCCAGGAGATGGCGGGTGTATCTTTTTTAATAAGGTAGGATGCAGATATCCTTATGTGGCCAGGTGGGGTCCCTGGGCAGAGTTGTTTATTCCATCTTGAGTCTGGCTCAAGGATGTGGTTGGGTGGAGCCCCCTGGATGGGGTCGCACGGTTCAGTACAGAATGATGGATGGGGTGTTGCTGAGTCTAATTTGATCGAGCACGATAGTACTTGTCCAATCAATAGTCCCCGAGCTCGGTTGGAGTCTGTAGGACTGTGTGCCGAGCTCTAAGTGAGGCCGATCTTCATTGCTTCAGTTAATCACAGGATGAGTATAGAGTTTTTGATGCATTGCCTCGGTATCTGGGTTGGATGTGAAGACTCTTTTAGGTGTATGCCACCTGTTCAGTAGATATATCTTTTGGCAGAAAAGCAATCATCAACAAAGATTCTATAATCTGTTTCCAAAGCATTAAGCGTTAGTTATATTTTGACGGAGAAGATGCCTTGTGGATCTGTCAGTTAGGGTGACGGTTTGTGTTCCGAGTCTATAAATAGCCCCATGCTTGTTGTGTGTTATGAAAATCATGGATTATGAGATGTCGAAGATTATCGTTCTATTGGAGGTTGCTCTTATTTGCTTGGCGAGGGGTTTGTCGTTTGCCGTGGGTTTGTACCATTGGGCTTGAGGATTTGAGCAGGAGAAGTGAAGGCGAAGCATGTTTCCATAGTTTTCTGGAAACATCGTACTGGCTTAAAACTCTTGTCAGTGATTCTTGGTTTTGTTTGCCGCCACTTTGAATTCCTTCTCTGCCTGTCCTTCCAACTCCTGGGTTGCAGGAGCTTCCCTGACCCATTTTTCGCACATATGCTGAATCCGGGTAGTAGGACTCTGAGCTGGAACTTCTTTTCTTGCTTAGCCTAGTTGGCGATCATGTTTCCGATACGCTCTCCAAGTGGATGCTCTGTTTGAAAGTGTTTCTTTTTTTTGAACATCCCTATGTGGGTTTGTAAGTGTAACTATTCCCTTTGTGGGGTTTTATGAAATAAGAGATATATCTTCCTTTTTGGCCGAAAGGCTATTCCCTGAATGTTTTGATTAGTGTAGTATGTGAACTGCGGTTTTACCTATTTGGTATTGTCATGATCAAGGCACTAGGGCTATGTTGTCCGCCAAGAGTGTGTCGAGCTGAGCCGATGGCCATGTTTAGGGCTGAGGACTAAACTCGGTGAAAACCGATCTCGCGAGAGACGCCCTTGGGGTCATGTTGCTCGTTGAGAGCGTGTCGTTCTGAGCCGGAGGCCGCGTTTAGGGCCGAGGACCAGACTCAGTGAAAACCGAGCTCGTGAGAGACGTGCTTAGGGTCATGTTGCTGGTTGAGAGCATGTCGGGCTGAGTTGGAGGCTGTGTTTAGGGCTGAGGACCAGACTCGGTGAAAATCGAGCTCGCGAGAGACGCGCTTGGGGTCATGTTGCTCATGGTCGTTGTGTGGGGTGTTGAGTTTAGGTTTGAACTGGTGGAGATTGAATTGAGATTGATCGTGCATTTGATAGCGCCGAGGGAGGAGGGACAGTGCGTCATGTAGGTCAAGGGCCACTTGTGAGGCTGTGTTAATCCCTTATACAAAGTATGAAGTGGCTGCAAGGGATGTTGGTCACAAGAGATATGTGCATAATAGAGAAAGTAACTTTGTTGTGAAATAAAGATACATCCTACTCCACCGAGAGCTAAACTCGGCTTACACTCGGCGGGGCCTCATTAAAAACCTTATATGGGGAAAACCCAGTGGAAAAAATCGCCAAGTAAGGAAAAGAGAACCCTAGCCTTACTGTAATTTAAGGAGAGATCCTTAGCTGTAGTAGGCTCGTAGGGAGGCCGTGTTCCAGGATCGTGGGAGCTCCCGCGCGAAGAGCTCATCTATTTTGTAGGCACCCTTTCCAAGGACCTCTATGATCCGATAGGGGCCTTCCTAGTTTGGGGCAAGCTTGCCTTCTCCGGTCGGTTTTCTCTGTGTCTCGATCTTTCGGAGAACGAGATCTCCTTCTGCAAAGTTCATTGGCTTGACGCGTTTGTCATATTTTTGGGTAATTTTGAGTTTCATTGTCTTTTCCCTGATCTTGGCTAGTTCTCGCTCTTCTTCAATGAGATCAAGTTCGGTGACTCAGACTTCTATGTTACCTTTCTCCTCGAAGGAAATCCTGCGGAGGCTAGTCTCTGCGATCTCGACAGGGATCATGGCCTCTGCCCCGTAGACGAGGCGCTAAGAGGTTTTCGAGGTAGAGCACTGTGTGGTTGTGTTGTAACTCTAGAGCACTTCAGGTAATTCACCGACCTAGTAGGCCTTGACCTAGTCGAGCCTTTTCTTCAATCCAGTTAGGATTACTTTGTTGGTCACTTCGACCAGGCCATTTGTTTGCGGGTGCTCAACAGATGAGAAGAGTTATTTGATGTTAAGGTCCGAGCAGAATTCTCGAAATCGCCGATCCGCGAATTGGGTCCCATTGTCATTAACGAGTTCTCGTGGTATTTCGAGTCTACAAATGATATTTTTCCAAATGAACTTCTGGACTTTATTAGTTACAATGGTCGTTAGGGGTTCAACCTCTATTCACTTGTTGAAGTAGTCGATCATTACAACCAAGAACTTGAATTGCCCAAGTGGTGGGGGAAAAGGACCAAGGAGGTCTATACCCCATTTATGGAAGGTCCAACTGACGTTTGAGTTGTGAAATGGTTCGGGATGTAGTTGAGACTTTCGAGAACCTTTGGCATTTGTCGCATGTTTTGACGTAGAGGCTGCAATCTATCTTCATGCTCGGCCAAAAGTAGCCGACTCAGAGGATTTTGGCTGCCAATGATCTCCGTCCGATGTGGTTACCAAAGATGCCGTCGTAAACCTCTGCCATTATGATGGCTCTTCGAGATTGGGTGACACACTTGAGGAGTGGTCGGGAGAGCCCTCTTTTGTAGAGCTGGTTACCAAGAAGTGTGTAGTAGCTTGCCATTCTTTGAATCTCATACCGGGGATGCCTTCCGAGATTTCACCCTGCTTGAGGTAGTTGATGTAGGGAGTTCTCCTATCCATGCCTTGTTCGATTGTTTGGACTTCGGCTGAGGTGTGAGTCGGTTGAATGCTCGGGTGTCTGAGGACTTGGCTGAATGATCGACCCGTTGTTTTTAGGTTTTTGGTGCTAGCATTTGGATTAGAGATTAGAGATTAGAGGTTGTTCTGAAGGTCGGCCCGAGTGTTTTCCTCCTGAGGTATGTGTTGAATTACGCAACTGTCGAAATTTGTGATTTAGATAGTAGTAATGCATGGTACCTTTCAAGGGAGGGATCCCTGGACTGACAGATGCTGTTGACTTGCCCTACGATAAGTTGCAAGTCACTTTTTATGACAATCTTTCGAGCTTTCACTTCCTGAGCGAGCTTTTGTCCGACAATCAGGGCTTTGTACTCCGTCTGATTATTGCTGGCTTTATACTGAAATTGAAGGGATTGCTCCAGTGCTATTCCCTTACCATTCTCCAGAATGATGCCTGTCCCGCTTCTTTTTTCATTGGAAGCGTCATCCACGAATAACGTCCAAATTTCTTTTTGCTTGGGAGTATCTCCTTGGTTGGTAAACTCGACAACAAAGTCGGCTAGCGCCTACGCCTTAATGAGACCCTTGGGTTGGTATTCGATGCTAAATTCTGAAAGCTCCACCAACCAAAATATCATTCGTCCCGCGAGTTTGGGTTTAGTCAGCACTTTCCTGATAGGCTGTTTAGTGCGTACCTGAATGTGGTGGCTCTGGAAATATGGTTTCAGCCTTCGAGCCAAAATGACTAGGGCAAAGGTGAGTTTTTCGAGCTTTTGGTATCTGATTTCTGATCCCTGAAGAACTTTGCTGAAGAAGTAGTTTAGTTTTTGGTCCTTTTTATATTTCCGAATTAGGACCGAGTTGAGGGCGTTCTCCGTGACGGTGAGATAGAGAAACAAGGTTTCTCCTTGTCGCGATTTGTCCAAAACCGGCGGACTAGTGAGGAATCGTTGTAAATCTTCAAAGGCTTGTTTGCATTTTTCATCCCAGTGGAAGTCCTCCTTGCTGGTAAAATGGCCACACTAGAGGAGGGGGGGGGGGGGGTTGAATAGTATGTTAACTAGTAAATTAGCCTAAATTCGATTTTAAACATTTTTTAAAAACTTTTTAGGCAATTCACAATTTAATGACTAAATGCAGAAACGATTAATGATAAAGCAAATTAACAAAAATAATATATCAATGCTAACACAATGATTTATAGTGGTTCGGCCCCAATGCACCGCGCTTAGGATTTTACATCCAAATTCACTAAATTACGAGTAGCTTACAATCGAGGACTTTACACCGGAAAGACCCTACACTCATCTCGAAGGTACTTCCACACTCGAAAGTATCCCACCTTCCTACCGAGTGAGCTTTCCCACCTCAATTCCTAAGAATTATTCCTAATTAACTTAGTTTACACAAGTGGCTTTACACCTTCTACACCAAGGTAACCACTTAATCACAAGACCAAATACTAGGTCTTTTTACAAGCTCAAGTAAATCAAAGTAAAACAAATCAAAAATAAATCTATCATAAGAAGAGAGTGAATATGACTTATCACAATGAGAACACCTCTTCTTCTAGAGCCTAGCACCCTTGAAGAGCCCTCCAATGAAGAACACTTGAAGATGAGGGATCAAGAGCTAAGTTTTAAGGATTTGATCAAGAAAGAGCTTAGGAGATGCTAAGGATCACTCTTTGAGGCTTAGATGCATCAACAAACATAAGGTAGAGAGTTTGAGGTGGGTATTTATAACCCCCCAAACAACAAGGCTTGTCAACGGGCATTTTTTTGCCCGTTGGCGACTGCCACTTTTGGGCACAGATCGGTCGATCGAATGTGCGACCAAACCTGGGAAATTTGGTTTTTTGCTAATTTTTCCTCGCGTTCTTCATTTTCGAGTTTTGGTCTTCAACGTGCGTCAACTTGGAGAGATCAACTTGGTGATTTACATGTTCTCTAGACTCGTCCAAGGCATCTTTGGTGCACACGTCGAACTTCTAAAAATTTTCGCGACGAATCCGAACGCGTCGACCAATGTCCTTCCAATTTTTTAATTTCTCCGATATTTTCGATCGTGGACATCGAGTGCTAACCGGTATGGAACCTGAAGATAATTCTCCATGAAACCATTAGTTCCATGTTTGTTATCATCAAAACCGAGATTAAGACCAAGGTTGAAAATCTTAGGCCAACACTGCTTTTTTCGTAAGATTTTGAAGAAGGAAGCGGTTCGATCGGCCAATCTGGAGAGGAATCTAGAGAGAGCTTCCATCCTTCTAGTGAGCTATTGTACCTCCTTTATGTTGTGTGGGCTTCACATTTCTTGAATAGCCCGACTCTTATCTGGATTGGCCTCTATCCCCCGGTGTGTCAACATGAAACTGAGAAACTGGCCACCCTGCACTCTGAAGGCGCACTTCTTTGGATTTAACCTCATGTTATAATGTTTGAGTTGACCGAAGATCTCGACAAGATCATTGCGGCCTCAGTGATAGGTGTTTTGGCTACCATGTCATCGACGAATACCTCCATGTTGCGGCCTATTTGCTTCTCAAAAAAATTATTCACCAATCGTTAATATGTGGCTCCTGCATTTTTGAGTTCGAAAGACATCACCTTATAGCAGAAGTTTGCATGCTCAGTGATGAAGGCTATTTTTTCTTCATCGTTAGGGTGCATTCGAATCTGGTTATAGCCTGAATAGGCATCCATAAAACTCAAGTATTGATACCCTGAGGAGCCGTTGACAAGTTTGTCGATACTTGGCAACATGTAGGAATCTTTTGGGTAGGCTTTGTTGAGGTCGATGTAGTCGACGCACATTCGTCTTTTCCCGAATGCTTTTTGACCATCACAACATTTGCAAGCCATATTGTGAAACGAATCTCTCCGATGAATTTCACTTTTAACAACTTCATGGTCTCTTCAAGAGATGCCTGTTGGCTCTCGGCTCCGAGCTTTCTCTTTTTTTGGGCGACATGCTTGACATAGGGGTCGATGGCGAACCGGTGGCAGATGACCTGGGGGTCTATTCCTAGCATGTCGACAGGTGTCCATGTGAAGAGGTCGACATTGCTTTTGAGCAGGGTGCTAAGTCGGACCTTGAGCTCATCGGGGAGGTCTGCTCCAATATAAGTTACTTGTATGGGGGATGTCATGATCTGTACGGGGTCCAGGTCGCCAACAGGCTCGGGCAGCTCCTGGATGTCTCCTCTGGGATCCAAATCTGATATCCTTGGCCGGGGCTCTGCTGATTTGAGCTTCAGGCACTCGTTGTAGTATGCGCGGGCTTCCCTTTGATCTGCATGAATGACTCCTACCTCTGTCTTTGAGATGGAAAATTTAATGGCGAGGTGGGGAGTCGATACTACGGCCCCTAAGTTGTTCAAGGAGGGCCAACCCAACACCATACGGTAAGGGCTCACACACTGGATGACAAGAAATTGTACGTCTATTATTTTTGCTCTCGGTGTAGAGCAGAATGTTGTGGCTGTCTGTAAGTAGCCTTTGACGTTTACATGATCTCTTGAGAAGCTGTCAAGCTCTCCTTGGTATAGGCGCAACGAGGATTTGTTGATGCCCATTCTCTCGAGTGTTGGGTAACTGAGGATGTCGACAGAGCTACCCTGGTCCACCAAAACTTTCCTAACAAGGAAGCCAAGAACGAATACAGAAATAATGACAGGATCATGCAACTTTTTGTCAATTCCTTGATAATTAGAGTCGTAGAAAGATATTACCAGAGTGGATACGCGTGGCCTTTATGATCAAGCTATTTTGCCGACGATCATAACAATCTGGGGCGATTGTATTTTGGAACTCCCTTCTTCGATAAATCCTTCTGTTATGTAGTCAATAACTCCCTGGACGATGGGGTAGGATCGATTGCTTTTTGGGTCGCGGTTGTTATTTGTGTCACCGAGTGGTGGGGTCTTTTGGGGGCTTCGGCGTGGTTGGTAACTTTGTCGGCTTTGGCTACGGCTTCGATCACATCGGATGTAGAGGTCCGATCACAGAGGTGATCAACCGCTCAATTTGGTCACGGAGGACCACACATTATTCAGCAGGTGTGCGCAAAGGTCATGTGGAATTCATACCTTTTGCTATTGTCACCTCTGTTTGAAGACTTTGAGCTTTCAGGGCGGCCAAGTGGCCTGAGCAATTGTAGATAATGTACTTCTTGTAGAATTATTTCCCTTGAGGTATTAAGGGGTGTGTACTTTTCAAATCGAGTACTCGGACGAGGTAAGGACCTCGGCATTAGGTAGTAGCTTTGATCACGGCGACTGTGATCCTCATTTTTCCCGTCGTGCTTCCTGGATTTTTTTGTCTTCGACGATGGCCCTAAGGTTTTGCCAATCAATCCTCTTTGCCTCTCTTTGATCTTCTATTTTTATAAAGCCCGCTATCTTTTCCTTGAATTCGGCCATGTCTTTAGGCTCGGTTAAGGCGATCTGGTCGGCGAAAGGTCCGGGTTTTAACTCGAGTTGGATGCAAAAAAGTTTGATCGCTGGATCGAGATTGGGGATGTTGACCGCTATGACCTGAACTTGTTCAGGTATTCCCTTACAAGCTCATGTTGCCCTTGTCTGACGTAGCGGAGGGTGGGTGCTGTCTTGTGGTATACCCGTGACGTGGTGAAACGACTAAGGAAAACGCAGGAGAGGTATTCAAAAGAGTGAGAGGCCTTCCGATCTGATTCAGTGTCTCTCCTTGTCTAGTTCAACGCCGGGGGGGGGGGGGCTGCAAAAGACACTTCGACGACCAAGTTAGGGGGAGCCCAAGGCGGAGGTTTATGGAAATGGAACTTAGGATTACCTGGGTGCGCCGTGTCTATTGTATTGTAGGGAATGACGGTGTTGCCGCCCGAAGACCTCGTAGTGAGATTGTCTAGAATAGGTCGAGGTCGATCCCGGAGATGGCGGGTGTATCTTTTCTTTTCTGATAAGGTACGATGCAGATATCCTTATGTGGCAAGGTGGGGTCCCTGGGCAGGGCCATTTAGTCTATCTTGAGTTTGGCTCAAGGATGTGGTTGGGCGGAGCCCCTTGGATGGGGTCACGCGGTTCGGTCCGAAATGATGGATGGGGCGTTGCTTGGTCTAGTCCGACCCGACCCGATAGTTCTAGTCCAGTCCGACATCCAAATGACAAATTTAACACTACATTAACGATGTGATATAATTGAAAGAAATTGAAAGGTGGAGTATATTATTGGGAACAATCAAAAGTTGGGATAGATTAGGGAAAACCATCAAAAGTGGAGATACATTTGGTAATTAACCCTTTTTTTTTTTTATGTTGCTGAGTATGCGCGTAGTGCTTTTTGTTGTTTGCTTGCTTGAGCTAAGTGTTTGGCAGGTGCTGACGTTATTTGGTCGGCCAACTCTTTTAGAGCCGAGTGTGGTGCTTGGGACCACTTTACCTTAGCTGACGCTATTTGGTCGGTACTAGCGCCGCTTTGGCCGATGTTAGCTGCTTCTTGCGGTAACGAATCACCCTTAGGTGTTTAGGTTGATAGCATATTTCATGTCAAAGGTAGGTTTAGGACCGGGGTTACCTCTTTGGTAGCGGTTCATAGGGCTTATAGCTCTTCAGATTCGATCCTCGTCGAAATTGTTCGCGTTTGCAAGTCGTCTCTGCGGCTACACACCACATTTAGGGTTTTAGAGGGCGTTGAGGGTGCCACAGTTGATCTTGCTTAGAGTTGGAGGCCACGCTTTGGGCCGAGGAAGACGCTGAGGATGCCGATGTCTTCTAGGGTGCTAAGGCCGAGGACCGCGCTTGGGGTCAAGCTGAGCCCGTGGGGAGTGTAAGGCAAGACCACGCCTAGGATCGTGCTCATTTGGAGTAAGATCGCAATCTGGGCATGGTCTTCGAGGTCGCCGAGGTCGTCGAGGCCGTAGGTAGTGGCGTTGAGGCCGAGGATCGTACTTGAGGTCAACTCGAGCTCGCGGGGAGCATAAGGCAAGACCACATATGGGGTCATGCTCATTTAGAGCAGGGCCGCAATTCGAGCCCAGTCTTCAAAAGCGCTGAGACCTTAAGTAGTGGCGCTGAGGCAAAGGACTGTGCTTGGGGTCAAGACGAGCTCGCGGGGAGCTTATGGCAAGACCACATTTGGTCCTGCACATTTAGAGCAAGGCTACAATCTGAGCTTGGTTTTCAAGGGCATTGAGGCTGTAAGTAGTGGTGTTGAGGTCGAGGACCGCGCATGGGGCCAAGCCAAGCTCGCAGGGAGCGTAAGCGAAGACCATGCATAGGGTTGTGCTAATTTAGAGCGGGGGCTGCAATTCGGGCCCGGTCTTCAAGGTTGTTGAGGTCGTAAGTAGTGGCGCTGAGGCCAAGGGTCGTGCTTGGAGTTAAGCCGAGCTTGCGGGGAGCATAAGGCAAGACCACGCCTAGGGTCGTGAAGGATGGATGCGTGCGTGCAAGAGAGAGGTTGCTACTATCGTGGGGTGCCATTCTTGTCGCGAGATCGTAGGGATTTTTCGTCGTGTATTATGAGATAGCTATTGAATGAACATAGATTGATAGTATATTGAATGAACATACATTGATAGTATGCACACACATAGATGTGGAGAAAGAAAATAATCTTTATTGAATGAACATAGATTGATAGTATATTGGGTCCCATCGAGTAGAGCGCTTGGTTTATGCATTGTTATGCCTCATTAAAACCTTCAAAGGAAAAACCCTGTGGGAAATACCGCAGTGAAGGAAAAAGAGTGCATCGACCATTTGTAGTTAGAGGGGGGAGGTTGCTTCTTCCCTAACTCGACGAGCTTTCATTCTTCCTTGATGCGGCCAAGTTCATCGTGAAGGCGAAATGGCAACACTAGAGGGGGGGATGAATAGTGTGTTTACTAATCGTAAGTAGCCTAAATTCCAATTTAATCGTTTAGGCAAGATGCAATTATGCGATTAAATGCGGAAGCAAGATAAAAATAATTAAGCACAAACAAATATAGCAATGCAAACATAAGATTTATAGTGGTTCGGCCTCAATGCCTACTCCACTACCTAAGCACCCCGCTAAGGATTTCCAAACTAAGTTTTACTAGATTAATACTCGTTTCCCTTACACAGAGGACTTTGACTCAAAGAGTCGCACTCTCGACCTAAGGTACTTCCACACCTGGAAGTCTTCGCCTTCTTATCGAGAGCACTCTTCAACCTCAACCCTAAGGGACAACTCGACTAATCCTAGTAAAACTAAGTTTACACAAGTGACTTTACATCTTTTCACCAAGGTAACCACTTTCACACACAAGACCAAACACTCGATCTTCGTACAAACCCAAATCCAAAGAAAATAGTTCAAATAACAATAAAAGTTACAATGAAAAGAGCTAAGAATAAAACCAAGAATAGAAGCTCTTTCCCAAGCCTTTGGAACCTCCAACTCGCCGAGTTGTAGAGCTCGAGTCAATTTCTGAGTTGAGGAAGAAAGCTAGGAGCTTCAGATTTTCTTCACGAAAGAATAGAGCGCTGTTGATCAATCTCTGGAAGGCTTTAATCTCCCTTTAGAATGCTCAATAATATCTGTAATTGACAGGAAAGAAAATTAAAAAAAATTATATGAGGTATATCTATACCCTTATCAAGAAACGACAGCTCAACGGATAGTTTTCTATCCGTTGTAGACCGCCGGTCAATTGGTCGGTCGACCGACCGATCGATCGCACCTTACTCTCTGTGTACGGTTGACCGATGGGTCGATCGCCCAACGCAATACTCGCGATCCGCCATTCGGTCGACCAGTCGGTCGACCAACGCGAGTTGCGTCTGCGGCTATTCGCCGGTCGGTCGACCGACTGGCTTACTGCCTATTTTCGGCCTCTGTCGATCGACTGATCGATCGATCGAAGTAGCCACTGCCTGTTTTCATTATGATCAGCGTTAGTTACCAACGAATGGACTAAGCGTTGATACCTTTATAAGGAGGGGTACCTTGCTTAGAAGTCGTTGTTAACTTGTCCTATGACTGTTGTGAGTTTCCTTCTTCTGTGTCTTTGATTCCAGCGTCGGGGTAGGAGTCTTGCTAGTGCTCAGCTCCAAAATTTTCTTTCCTTCTATGCCACAGATTTGACCCATGGGTCAAGGACGAGCTCATGGTGGATGACTTTGGCGTCGATCCTTGACATATTGGCAAACGTCCATGCGAACAGGTCAACGTTGTTTTCGAGCAGAGTCGTGTTGTGTTTTGAGTTCAACTGGGAGGCGAGCTCAAATAAATGTCACCTGCTCGGGCAACCCTCTGGTCTACATGAGCTCCTGGTCGTCGATGGGGTGGGACCGCTCTTGGACATCCTTATTCAGGTCCAACTTGAATATTCTCGGTTGCTGCTCTATGCGGGATACCGAGAGCACTTGTTGGGGTGGAGTGCTTGGCACTTCTCTTGGTTTGACCGTCTTTTGCTTTAAATATTCGTTGTAGCACCGACAGGCTTCTTATTGGTCGGCGTGGACCACCCCACTTCTGTCTCCGAAATATAGGGAATTTGATTGCCAGGTGGGGAGTTGATACGACGACTCCTAGGTTGTTCAGTGAAGTTTGCCTCAGGATCATGTGATAGGGCATAAGGATGTGAATAACTAGGTATTGCATGCCGATCGTCTTAGCCTTTAGTTGGGAGTCAAATGTTGTTCTTAGCCACACATAGCCTCGGACGTTGACTCGTTATCCCGAGAAGCCGACTAGGTCTTCATTGTAGGGAGGGAGTAAAGGATGTCAGTCGAGCTTTCTTGGTCTACTAGGACTTTCTTGATAATAAAGTTGTTAGCGATTACAAAAATGATGACATGATAGTGTAGATTTTTATCAATTCCTAAAAATTAGATTCATAGAATGATATTATAGAGGTTTTGACATAGGATTTTTGTAGACGAGTGGTGTCGTCAACTATCATAACGGCTCAGAGGAATCTTTTTTTGGCCGAGCTTGTCTTGCCTCCTCCTGCGAATCCTCCGGCTATGCGGTCGGTGACCCCATGAATCTCATTGTTCGACCGATTTGTTCTGTCGTTATCTCGACTGCCTCTGGTGTTGCCCGAGGGTGTTCTTCTTCGACTTGGCGTCGGTGATTGTGGTTGTTCCTATCCCGACTACGACTCCTGCTGCGATTAGTGTAGCGGTTGAGCCGTCCTTCCCGTATGTTAAAAGAACACCTCGTACCGATGAGACTTGTTTAAATCGATCACAAGAAAAAAGATAAATTTACTTTTAAAATTCAAAGTAATTAAAACATAAACAATTGAATTCATTTCATTTTTTAGAAGAAAAATTAGTTTTTTAATGAAAATCAATTCGAGTTCGCAGAGGAACTTACAAGGCTCACCACTAAGCCAAAAGAAAGGTATAAAGAATAAGCAAAAGTGAACTGTTAGACCTCGTTAAAAACCTTGCTGGTGCAAAACTCGGTATTGTAAAAAATACAAAGCAATGAAAATAGTGCTTATTACAAATCACCATCCTTTAAAAGATCTAAAATTATCTTTTTTTAGGATGCAATTCAAGAGAGATCCTTAATTTTAGTCTAATTTCTTTTTAGAAGAAATAAAAAACCTGAATAAGGTCATCACCTATATACTAATTTGCTGGGTGGAGGGAGCGGAGGGCCTACCGGCCTAGTCGTGCTTCCCTCGCTAGCTTTACTAATTTTAGCCTAATTAATAGCTACAAATTGAGATAAATTAAATCTCATCTTCACTATCAATTAAAATTGAGATAAATTAAATAATAGCTAATGCATGCATATTATATATAGCCTCTCATGTCTGAGAAATGTTCCTCTGGGAAAGCCATTCTCCTTGAATGACCAAATGTATTTCGG